>CM042397.1:38552057-38687057 GCA_023634145.1 Thymallus thymallus | reverse complement strand
AGGATATGGTGCAGGCCTAATGTCAAGTGGACTAGTAAGGATATGGTGCAGGCCTAATGTCAAGTGGACTAGTAAGGATATGGTGCAGGCCTAATGTCATTGATACAACACTTAAAGGGATAGGTAATCAAAATGACAACATTAGTTAGATGGTTCCTTTCCTTGAATGTAGTCTCTGAGCCAACCAGGTGAGTCTGTAACCCACTAAAAGGATTTGTCTATTTAGCCACTGCCACCAACTTTAGCATTAAAGGTCGAAGTTCAGAATTTTACAACTTGATGTTAGAAGGTTCCTCACCCTGAAAGTAGTCTATGGGCCAGGAGAAACTATAATCCATGGTTCATCTGCCTGTCATCAGCCACTACAAACTTCAGTTAACTTTAGCCACAGAGTTTCTAAACCCAGAGGCGCAACATCGCAAGACTTCCGGGCACGCTTGCGAAACAGATCAGGCCGAGGTTTGGGGTTCCAGAAGTCAATGAGAGAAGTGAAGAATTATTTATTTTCTCTAAATCTAAAGGCACAACCTAGATTTGAGACAATGTCTTAAATAGTTGAACGTGTTATTACTCCAATGTCATGAAAGTGACAAACTAACACGCTTTCATTTGTCAAAATGAGGTGCCTCACATGCGCAGTTCGGCGTGAGATGACCGTTAGACCCAGATGACGTGTTTCTACGTATGAGCTTCGATAGCTAACGTCGCCATGACATCATCGCCTACAAGTGTGAACGGGAATTTCTACTGGAGAAGCAGCTTTAGCCTATCTTCATACCGGTCTTTGCTTTAGCCATACTCAACTTCCCCTTTAATGACCAAAGCAACAACAATAGGAGTGTATCTTACCAGACAGTGCATGTGGCTCCACCCCAACCAAGCCTCCAGCCCCAGTCCCGGTCCTCTCTGTAACCAGCTCATACTGGAATGAGGTGATCCTCCTACTGATGTCTCTGTAAGGTATGGCCTCTATGAATAGAGCCCCCTCCTGGATGCTGAAGCAGGTCACCTTCCCCTGGGCCTGGTCCTGGTCCCTCAGAAGCAGACGCAGCTTCCCGGCCCGGTCCAGGTAGATGTTAGCCCCGTGGGAGTCCCTTGAGGGCTTGATGCAGACGGAGAGACGGGCGGCCGCCGGGGACAGGGTGTTGGGCCGCAGGTTGACAATGATGGCTCCTGTAGGGTAGAGCCAGTGGAGGGAACCCTGGGAACAACGCAGATAGATCTGCTCCACATCACGAGTGTGTCCCTCATGGGTTAGACCACTGGAGGGGGAGGGGGAGAAAGGTCAGTGTGGAAGTGAAGGAGGTCAACAACACATCATAGACAGACATGGACACACTTCTAACACACCTTTGATAGGTGTGAAAGAATTAGAAATAATTATATATTTGGTCTGGAGAAAAACATGGTCTTTGGGTGAAAAATGCCAACCATGAACCACTGTCTGTGACTGCCTGTCCAACAGTCTGAAAGTGTCTGTGAATATAGAACAGAGAATAATCTGTTTCACCTGCCAAGGACTGAGCAAAACAAATAACTGGCCTATAACTCGACAAAGGAACAGAAAATGTCAGCTTTCTTCTGGTAACCTTCTCTGAAATACAGTGCAGCTTCAAAGGGAAATATCAGCTCTTAGCGTGATCATCTGACCATACTCAACAGGCAGACTACTGACTGCTGCTCTGTGCCAAGAAGACGCCTGTTTCAAATGGCACCCTATTCCCTACATAGGGCCCTGGTCAAAGGTAGTGCACTATATAGGGAATAGGGAAAGTCTGTGTGTGTGTGTTGCCTGGTGGTGGTTTAATATCCTTAGACAAAGTGTTAAGACTCCTGTGGCGCCGTGTGCTGTACACGGCCGGCAGCATGACCAGTCACGAGCCGCCCTGCCTCGACGCGGCTCAACCAACCTCAACCCCAACACACACATCTCAGGGAACACTGTTCCTTCTGGGCTCACTGCTCTGGCAACACATTACTGACTGCTTGGCAGGCTGCGTCAGGGTTGGAGAGGGGAGGGGAGGGGAGGACCGAGTCTAGAGACAGAAGTGGATGAATGGAGAGGAGAGGGACACAGACTCATAGAGACAGGATCCCAAATTGCACCCTATCCCCTATATAGTGCCATAGGCCTTGGTCAAAGGTAGTAAACTGTATAGGGAACATGGTGCTATTTGGGGCACGCCTCACAGAGGCTTCTGCTGCACCGCACACACAGTGGAATTGACTTAGACAACCAACGGCAGCAGCAGCAGTAGTAACCAGGCTGCCAGGAGCCTCTGCTGAATGCAGGTCAATCAGCCCAACCTCCCCTTACTGCTGGGACAAAAGGACTGGAAGGACTCTGGACAGGACTGACCCCTTGGCGCCAGAGAGACAGCACCATCAAACTACTCACTCCATACACACAGCGACAGGCTGTGTCCCAAATGGCACCCTACTCATGACTAGGGCGCATAGGGCTCTCTACAGGAAATAGGGTGCCATTTGGGATCCAAACACAAAACATAATGCATAATCTGAAGTCCTAGACTAGGCCCAAGTCTGTCATTCACAGCAAAGCCAAGCTGTAGGTCTAAAGGCAGGAAACTAGCAGCAGACTTATTTTACCATATGGATGCCATGCCAACAGCAACAAGCTGGTGGTTGGATGTTCTTGGAAGGAATGAGCCAATGAGAATGTGACCGTGAAATGTGAATAAGGCCTATTGATGTGAGGACCAGAGAGCACATGTTGGTCATCATAACCCAACCAGCCTCTCCTCTCCTCACCACTTTCTCTTTAATTAACTCAGTTTAACTCCTCCTCCATCTCTAGTCTGCATGCAATTAGAAGAGATTAACTAAGAGGAGAGGTAATGAGCAACAGATTCAACTTATTAAGACTTCTCCTCTGCAGGAGGAGGACTTCTCCTAAACATGACCACGTTCTCTTCATGTCACTGCACTTCACCCAATTTCACCCACTATATTATCTGTAATAGATGATTGATGAATAGTATTTTTACCGGTGTAACATCAGCATATAATCACGCATTCATCAAGTGTCAAACATCAAGAGTTGTCAGTTAAGTACTAAAGCATCTTACTATATCAATATTTAAGCCATGGTGCTATATCAATATTTAAGCCATGGTGCTATATCAATATTTAAGCCATGGTTCTATATCAATATTTTAGCCATGGTGCTATATCAATATTTAAGCCATGGTTCTATATCAATATTTTAGCCATGGTTCTATATCAATATTTAAGCCATGGTTCTATATCAATATTTAAGCCATGGTGCTATATCAATATTTAAGCCATGGTGCTATATCAATATTTAAGCCATGGTTCTATATCAATATTTAAGCCATGGTTCTATATCAATATTTAAGCCATGGTTCTATATCAATATTTAAGCCATGGTTCTATATCAATATTTAAGCCATGGTTCTATATCAATATTTAAGCCATGGTTCTATATCAATATTTAAGCCATGGTGCTATATCAATATTTAAGCCATGGTGCTATATCAATATTTTAGCCATGGTGCTATATCAATATTTAAGCCATGGTTCTATATCAATATTTAAGCCATGGTGCTATATCAATATTTTAGCCATGGTGCTATATCAATATTTTAGCCATGGTGCTATATCAATATTTTAGCCATGGTGCTATATCAATATTTAAGCCATGGTGCTATATCAATATTTAAGCCATGGTGCTATATCAATATTTAAGCCATGGTGCTATATCAATATTTAAGCCATGGTTCTATATCAATATTTTAGCCATGGTGCTATATCAATATTTAAGCCATGGTTCTATATCAATATTTAAGCCATGGTGCTATATCAATATTTAAGCCATGGTTCTATATCAATATTTAAGCCATGGTGCTATATCAATATTTAAGTCATGGTTCTATATCAATATTTAAGCCATGGTGCTATATCAATATTTAAGCCATGGTTCTATATCAATATTTAAGCCATGGTTCTATATCAATATTTAAGCCATGGTGCTATATCAATATTTTAGCCATGGTGCTATATCAATATTTAAGCCATGGTTCTATATCAATATTTAAGCCATGGTGCTATATCAATATTTAAGCCATGGTTCTATATCAATATTTAAGCCATGGTGCTATATCAATATTTAAGCCATGGTTCTATATCAATATTTAAGCCATGGTGCTATATCAATATTTAAGCCATGGTGCTATATCAATATTTAAGCACCATGGTTCTATATCAATATTTAAGCCATGGTGCTATATCAATATTTAAGCCATGGTTCTATATCAATATTTAAGCCATGGTGCTATATCAATATTTAAGCCATGGTGCTATATCAATATTTAAGCACCATGGTTCTATATCAATATTTAAGCCATGGTTCTATATCAATATTTAAGCCATGGTGCTATATCAATATTTAAGCACCATGGTTCTATATCAATATTTAAGCCATGGTGCTATATCAATATTTAAGCACCATGGCTTAAATATTGATATATTTAAGCCAAGTGTGACTAGAATTGTATAACAAGTGTAGGGAAGTAAGAACCGAAAGGACAAAGTGGCCTTGTGTGCTCGGCTGAGATTTAGAAAATTATACAAGATAGTCTGTTATTGACGTTGTGAGGAGCCACCTCAAACTGTATTTTTACTGCTGTAGGGCAGCAAGGCCATCATTTCCTCTTGTCAGTGTGTTTATTCGTGAAACAATGTATGCGGTAAATATATAATTCACAAAAAAATGTGTAATTATCATGTTGTGAACATAAAATAAAAAACGAAAACATCGCACTTGGCGTCCTTGTCAGAAGTAGCATTCCACAACCTGACTCAAAGTGATCATTCAGTGAGAGGGAAACAGTGAGAGGGAAACAGTAGAGGGAAACAGACAGTGAAAGGGAAACAGCGTTCAGGAGAGAATAGAGAACATTCTCTATTAGGTTTTATTACGTTGTAACAATCTCTTTAGCAGTCGGCCTTGGATAAAAACACGGACTCATTCACCATTCTGTAAGTTTAGTTTAGGTTTTTGAAATAATCACAGTTATAAAGAAGAACTCTCACCTGCCCTTCCAACTACACTGATCGCTGGAGTATTGAGAGAGCGCTATCCCACACAGCAGGAGAACCGATAGCAGGTATGCCAAAATCGGTGTCAGCATGTTTAATCCTACCGCTGATGCTCCGAGCGCAACGCTTTCCTTCGTCTTCTCAACTAAAACAACCAAGTCCACCCGCGTAACTCCAACGACATAACGTCCCCATCGGTTCTGGTCGACTGTTGATGCGTCTTCCAATGTTGTTTCCTTCACTTTGAACCATCCACCATATCGTAGCCTACAACGGACAGCGGCTGCTTGAATTCCTTTACTGGAACTTCAGTGACTGAATTTGTCTGCTCTGATTTCTTCTCCACGTCACTTAACCCAGCAGATCGCCACGCCTGCGCAATGGCTTCTCTCCTAGCTCTTGGAAGTATATTTCTACAATTACAAAATCTCACCTAGGCTAGTATCTACTAACTAGGAACTTATAAATCATACATTAGAAAGTCTACGGTCGAACTAACTAATCCACAGTTGAACCTTTAGGTAAGTTGTGGTTCATTATCTCTAACTTTTATTTTCCAAAAGTGCCCCTCATCATTGCAGTTCCACTTGATATCTGTTGTCAGTCATTTGTTATGATGACTAATGTGGTACAACTATATTGTCTGTTACATTCGATGGGCTGTAACTATATTGTCTGTTACATTCGATGGGCTGTAACTATATTGTCTGTTACATTCGATGGGCTGTAACTATATTGTCTGTTACATTCGATGGGCTGTAACTATATTGTCTGTTACATTCGATGGGCTGTAACTATATTGTCTGTTACATTCGATGGGCTGTCGTAAACATAGTCCTCTTGGGTAGGTTTTTCTTTGTAACAAGATATGAGTGTGTTTTTCCACTGAACTACACACACACACACACACACACACACACACACACACACACACACATACATACACACACACGCATGCATACATACACACACACACACACACACACACACACACATGCACACATACACACATGCATGCATACACACACACACACACACACACATGCATGCATACACACACACACGTACACACACAATCATATATTTTTTTAAACAGAAACCCGTTAGACAGGGGAAACTAGAGCTGTTTGAGACAGGGGAAACTAGAGCTGTTTGAGACAGGGGAAACTATGGCTGTTTCAAGACAGGGGAAACTATGGCTGTTTGAGACAGGGGAAACTATGGCTGTTTGAGACAGGGGAAACTATGGCTGTTTGAGACAGGGGAAACTAGAGCTGTTTGAGACAGGGGAAACTAGAGCTGTTTGAGACAGGGGAAACTATGGCTGTTTGATACAGGGGAAACTATGGCTGTTTGAGACAGGGGAAACTAGAGCTGTTTGAGACAGGGGAAACTAGAGCTGTTTGAGACAGGGGAAACTATGGCTGTTTGAGACAGGGGAAACTATGGCTGTTTGAGACAGGGGAAACTATGGCTGTTTGAGACAGGGGAAACTATGGCTGTTTGAGACAGGGGAAACTAGAGCTGTTTGAGACTGGGGAAACTATGGCTGTTTGAGACAGGGGAAACTATGGCTGTTTGAGACAGGGGAAACTATGGCTGTTTGAGACAGGGGAAACTAGAGCTGTTTGAGACAGGGGAAACTATGGCTGTTTGAGACAGGGGAAACTATGGCTGTTTGAGACAGGGGAAACTATGGCTGTTTGAGACAGGCACTTTTCATCTCTGATTTCTTTGGACGTGTTTGTGTGTGTGTGTGTCCTCTATGCTAATACATTATGTGTATTTGTTTTTCTACATTGTTGCAACATGTTGCCTGGGCAAACTGACTAGGTCCTAGCTGTTGTAATGTAACCATGATGCGTGTTGGGACACGCTGTCTGGGTGTCAACCCCACCATGATGACACCTGCCTCCACAGCCACAGTTACACCTGTATAGCTTTAACAATTATTATGATTGTCTGAAACCAAAGGATATTAACGATGTGGCGAGGGCACTAGAACAGTCTGCAGCACACGGCCTCACCCTACTAGAATCAAATGTCAAATGTCTACTGTTTGCTGATGATCTGGCGCTTCTGTCACCAACCAAGGAGGGCCTACAGCAGCACCTAGATCTTCTGCACAGATTCTGTCAGACCTGGGCCCTGACAGTAAATCTCAGTAAGACAAAAATAATGGTGTTCCAAAAAAGGTCCAGTTGCCAGGACCACAAATACAAATTCCATCTAGACACTGTTGCTCTAGAGCACACAAAAAACTATACATACCTCGGCCTAAACATCAGCGCCACAGGTAACTTCCACAATGCTGTGCACGATCTGAGAGATAAGGCAAGAAGGGCCTTCTATGCCATCAAAAATAATATAAAATTTGACAAAACCAATTAGGATCTGGATAAAAATTCTTATAGAATCCATTGCCCTTTATGGTTGTGAGGTCTGGGGTCCGCTCACAAACCAAGAATTCACAAAATGGGACAAACACCAAATTGAGACTCTATATGTTGAATTCTGCAAAAACATAAAATAATGCATGCATAGTAGAGTTAGGCCGATACCCGCTAATTATCAAAATCCAGATAAAGAGACGTTAAATTCTACAACCACCTAAAAGGAAGCGATTCCCAAACCTTCTATAAAAAAGCCATAATCTACAGAGAGATGAGTCCCCTAAGCAAGCTGGTCATTTAGACCCAACCAAATCATGATAAAACAAAAATGAAATCCCTTACAACCCATTATCTGTTCAATCCACCATTAATTTTACAACTGTGGCCAATTTTTCCCTGTGACTTCCTGCTTCACAACCTAAAAGCTTTTAAAGTTGTTGTTGGTTTAAAGTGGGACAGTAGTTAGTTGGTTTAAAGTGGGACAGTAGTCAGTTGGTTTAAAGTGAGACAGTAATTAGTTGGTTTAAAGTGGGACAGTAGTTAGTTGGTTTAAAGTGGGACAGTAGTTAGTTGGTTTAAAGTGAGACAGTAATTAGTTGGTTTAAAGTGGGACAGTAATTAGTTGGTTTAAAGTGAGACAGTAGTTAGTTGGTTTAAAGTGAGACAGTAGTTAGTTGGTTTAAAGTGGGACAGTAGTTAGTTGGTTTAAAGTGAGACAGTAGTAGTTGGTTTAAAGTGGGACAGTAGTTAGTTGGTTTAAGTGGGACAGTAGTAGTTGGTTTAAAGTGAGACAGTAGTTAGTTGGTTTAAAGTGAGACAGTAGTTAGTTGGTTTAAAGTGGGACAGTAGTTAGTTGGTTTAAAGTGAGACAGTAGTTAGTTGGTTTAAAGTGGGACAGTAGTAGTTGGTTTAAAGTGAGACAGTAGTTAGTTGGTTTAAAGTGGGACAGTAGTTAGTTGGTTTAAAGTGGGACAGTAGTTAGTTGGTTTAAAGTGGGACAGTAGTAGTTGGTTTAAAGTGAGACAGTAGTTAGTTGGTTTAAAGTGGGACAGTAGTTAGTTGGTTTAAAGTGGGACAGTAGTAGTTGGTTTAAAGTGGGACAGTAGTTAGTTGGTTTAAAGTGGGACAGTAGTAGTTGGTTTAAAGTGGGACAGTAGTAGTTGGTTTAAAGTGGGACAGTAGTTAGTTGGTTTAAAGTGGGACAGTAGTTAGTTGGTTTAAAGTGGGACAGTAGTAGTTGGTTTAAAGTGGGACAGTAGTTAGTTGGTTTAAGTGGGACAGTAATTAGTTGGTTTAAAGTGGGACCGTCCTCCTCTTGTCTTGTTATTCCAGTTGTGTTATCACCAGTCACTTCCCTGTGTTTGATTTTTTATTTTCCCTGTGACTGACTGACTGACTGACTGACTGACTGACTGAAAAGAAAGCAGGTTTTCTCCTAAACCTCACCTGTCACTTATCTCAAACATAGAGAAGAAGAGAGAGGGAGGGAGGGGGAGAGAGGGAAGGAGCTGGAGAGAGAGTGGAAGGAGGGGGAGAGATGGGGAAGGAGTTAGAGCGATGGGGAAGGAGTTGGAGAGATGGGGAAGGAGTGGGAGAGAGGGAAGAAGCTGGAGAGAGAGGGGGAAGGAGGGGGAGAGAGGGGGGAGAGTGGGAGGGAGAGAGGGGGGGAGAGAGAGGGGGAGAGAGAGAGGGGGAGAGAAGGTGAGAGAGAGAGAGGGGGGGGGGAGGGGGGCAGAGGTGGAGAGAGGGGGGGAAGGGTAAGAGAGAGGGGGGAGGGGAGAGAAGGTGTGAGAGAGGGGGAGAGAGGGTGAGAGAGAGGGGGGAGAGAGGGGGAGAGATGGTGAGAGAGAGAGGGGAAGGGAGAGAGAGGGATGAGAGAAGGGGGGAGAGAGGGTGAGAGAGAGAGAGGGAGGGGAAGAGAGGGGGAGAGAGATTGTTATTTCAGAGTAGCTGTTATTGTCCTGAATGAGGTGTCTGTCTCCTGCTGTGAGTCTGTGAGGGAGTCACTGTACATTGGATTGCACTGCTGGCAGGATGTGAATATGTGTGTGTGTGTGTGTGTGTGTGTATGTGTGTGTGTGTGTGTGTGTGTGTGTGTGTGTGTGTGTGTGTGTGTGTGTGTGTGTGTGTGTGTGTGTGTGTGTGTGTGTGTGTTGGTTTGTGTGTGTGTGTTTGCCCTGTCATCGTCTATCCTCAAACACCTCAAAGTTACGAGAAGAAGCAGCTTTTCTGGTTTCTCCCGGACCGTTCTCTGTATGTGGTGAAATTAAAAAAGTGTGTCTGTGTGTGTCTGTGTGTGTCTGTGTGTGTCTGTGTGTGAAAGAAGGACTTGAATCCCAGTGAAATAATAAGTTGATTGTTTTCTGTTTGTTCAGCTAAGAGCCTTCAGAAAGAATTCACACCCCTTGAGGTTTTCCACATGTTGTTGTTACAGCCTGAATTTATAATGGATTACATTTTGATTTGTTTGTCACTGACCTACACACAATACCCCATAATGTCAAAATATAATGATGTATTTAGATATGTTTACAAATTAATAACAAATGAAAAGCTGAAATGTCTTGAGTCAATAAGTATTCAACCCCTTTGTTATGGCAAGCCTAAATACTGTACGTTCAGGAATAAATGTGCTTAACAAGTCACATAATAAGCTGCATGGACTCACTCTGTGTGCAATAAGAGTGTTTAACATGCTTTTTGAATGACTGCCTCATCTCTGTACCCCACACAATTATCTGTAAGGTCCCTCAGTCGAGCAGTGAATTTCAAACACAGATTCAACTACAAAGATCAGGGTGGTTTTCCAATGCCTCTCAAAGAAGACCATTTATTGGTAGATGGGTGAACATAAAGTTGACATTGAATATCCTTTTGAGCATGGTGAAGTTATTAATTACACTTTGGATGGTGAATCAATACACCCAGTCACTACAAAGATACAGGCGTCCTTCCTGACGGATAGGATGGAAACCGCTCAGGGATTTCACAATGAGGCCAATAGTGACTTTAAAACAGTTCCAGAGTTTAATGGCTGTAAGACGAGAAAACTGAGTCTGGATCAGACAGAGGGAAAAGGGGTCTGTACAGAATAAACATCCAGATATTCCCAAACATCCATCCTTTTTGCAACAAGGCACTAAAGTAATTCTGCAAAACATGTGGCAAAGCAATTATGTTCAAGCATAGGGTTGACTGCATCATGTTTATACATTTTTTCACTTAAGAACAAATTCTAATTTACAATGACGGCCTACACCGGCCAAACTCGGACGATGCTGGGCCAATTGTGCGCCGCCCTATGGGACTCCCAATCACGGCCAGTTGTGATACAGTCAGGATTCGAACCAGGGTGTCTGTAGTAACACCTCTAGCACTGAGATGCAGTGTCTTAGACCCCTGCTCTATGTTATGGGTATTCTTGTAATCGTTAAGGACTGGGGAGTTTTTCAGGATAAAAAATAGATTTAATGGAGCTATCTACTTGAAAATCTATGGCAAGACCTGAAAATGGTTGTCTAGCAACGATCAACAACCAATTTGACAGAGCTTGAAGAATTTTGAAAATAATAATGTGCAAATATTGCACAATCCAGGTGAGACTAACCTAGAATGACTCACAGCTGTAATCGCTGCCAAAGGTGTTTACAAAGTATTGACTCGGGTGTTTCTCTCTCTCTCTCCACTATACAGACTGGACTTTTGGAAAGCCTTTGTTACCACTGAGAAAGACTCTACAGTCTGGTAACATCAAAAGGTTGGGGAATGGAACAATATTTCCATTTCTCAACCAGTTGAAGGTGTTCGTTGGTACTTAAAGAATATGATGTCAGATCAGATGTTGTCTGGGATGTTATTACCGATGAGTTGACAAACGTAAATTGTATGAAAGTCTACACATTCTAGTTATCAGATTTACATGTATATCAGATTAAAATGTATATGATTCAATGTGAAACTGTTTGTGAGAAGATTAAATGTGATTTTAGTCTTCTAAAGGAGAGAATCGTTTGCATAGTAAAACTTAGGCCCAGTCAGTGGCCACGCCCAAATGAACAGACATTGGTTTAGAACTATGAAACACGCCCTTCTCTACCCAGTACTAAAGCCTGTTGACGGAAGTCAACCCCTTGTTCCCAATGGTGCTAGGACTGTTGGCCATTGCGTTTAAAAGGGCAAATTTTCAACTACAACCTAACAAAATTTACATGAGATCAGATAGCGTGGAGGGGACGATCACCACGTTTGAAATGGTGAATTTCGACTAGACCAGCCAGAACATCGCGTGAGCTGATTATGGCAAAATGGTATGAACTCTGAACAATATTCTCACTAAAGAAGAAGTGACAGGCACTACTACCAGAAAGACTACAGAGGACAATGACGATCTCTGCTTGGAAAACCAGAGCCTCACACATCCGACCCATCTATCGATGCACAGCTCAAGAGTAAATATATATCCAGCTCTTTCCTTCCCCGACCCACTTTCCTTTGGGTTAGTCCACTAGGGACTTTTCATGACATGATTAGCAATCAATGTATAACCTATTCTATTGTTGTATATATGTAATTCTGTGTGATTATTTAGCTAGTTAGTAAATAAATGATTAAGCCAATGTGTGTATTGCCTGTTAGCTAGGGTTCGTGCAGTTAACCAAGGATTTTACGACAATCAGAATGAGACTGAGATAAGGTGATGATCAATAATTGACTGATATTGATATAAAAGATCTTCAGATCTTTAAGAGTGGATTCGGGAGATAGCCGCTCTATATAAACCCAATTCTTCCATGGTGCCCCAGGTTATTAATATATAATTGTTGCACGATTTAATTCAATCACATAATCAATTAAACGTTAGGTAATCGATTGGATAAAATAGCATCTCAAAACATTAATCATAGCACCGTTACGACAAGTGCCTTCGGAAAGTATTCAGACCCCTTCACTTTATCTACATTTTTGTTACGTTACAGACTTATTCTAGAATGTATTCAATTGTTTTCTTTCCTCATCAATCTACAATCTACACACAATACCCCATAATGACAAAGCAAAAACAGATCTGAGGGCTCTGGAACAGGTTTTCATTAAGGGTCTCTATGTACTTAAGGGTCTCTATGTACTTTGCTCCATTAATCTTTCCCTTGATCCTGACTAGTCTCCCAGTCCCTGCCGCTGAAAAGCATCCCCACAGCATGAAGCTGCCACCACCATGCTTCACCGTAGGGATGGTGCCAGGTTTCCTCAAGACGTGACACTTGGCATTCAGGCCAAAGAGTTCAATCTTGGTTTCATCAGACCAGAGAATCTTGTTTCTCATGGTCTGAGAGTCTTTAGGTAACTTTTGACTAACTCCAAGCGGGCTGTCGTGCTTTTTACTGAAGAGCGTCTGGCCACTCTACCATAAAGGCCTGATTGGTGTAGTGTTGCGGAGATGGTTGTCCTTCTGGAAGGTTCTCCCATCTCCACTGAGGAACTCTAGAGCTCTGTCAGTGACCATCGGGTTCTTGGTCACCTCCCTGGCCAAGGCCCTTCTCCCCCGATTGCTCAGTTTGGCCCGGCGGCCAGCTCTAGGAAGAGTTTTGGTGGTTCCAAACTTCTTCCATTTAAGAATGATGGAGGCCACTGTGTTCTTGGGGACCTTCAATGCTGCAGAAATGTTTTGGTACCCTTCCCCAGATCTGTGCCTCGACACAATCCTGTTTCAGAGCTCTACGGACAATTCCTTCAACCTCATGGCTTGGGTTTTACTCTGACATGCACTGTCATTCGTAGAGCTTTATATAGACAGGTGTGTGCCTTTCCAAATCATGTCCAATCAATTGAATCTACCACAGGTGGACTCCAATCAATAGAAACAGGATGCACCTGAGCAAAGGGTCTGAATACCTATGTAAATAAGGTATTTCTGTTTTTTATATTTAAAACATTTGCAAACATTTCTAACAACCTGTTTTCACTTTGTCATTAAGAGGTATTGTGTGTAGATTGATGAGGATATTCTTACATGTCATTCTATGAGTTGATTGACTTATCAATACCCAGATCAGGACTGGTGGTGAGATGAGGATCTTCATACATGTCATTCTGGTTGATTGATTGATTTAATTTGAATCTTCCTGTACTTTCTATACCTTCTCTCTTATATTCAGGCTCACAAACAACACATAGATAGATAGATAGATAGATAGATAGATAGATAGATAGATAGATAGATAGATAGATAGATAGATAGATAGATAGATAGATAGATAGATAGATAGATAGATAGATAGATAGATAGATAGATAGATAGATAGATAGATAGATAGATAGATAGATAGATAGATAGATAGATAGATAGATAGATAGATAGATAGATAGATAGATACGTTATTGATCCCCGAGGGGGAAATTTCTTTGTCAAGCAGCTACAACAAAACACAGGGCAGGTGCAAAATGCCACAACGAAAGTACACAAAAGACAGATACACGGTACATGATACATAGAGCGGCAGTATAGAAATACAAGATATCTGGAGTGCAAAAAAAGCTATTAAAAGATAATTGCATAGTATGGTGGTTGGCTGAATATGTACACTATGCATTGGTGGATGTTGGATGGTTAACTATACTATACAGGTCGATGGCAGAGAAATACTTCAGTAGCTAAAAATGCATATGATATGAGCGAGGGTAATAATAGTTTACTTAATAGACAGACTGGCTAAATGAACAGGTAAGTGAATATTTTGCATGGTTAAATTAGCTGTACAAGTAAATATACAGTTATATTTACAGATAAGTGAATACTTGCATGGTTACACAAACTGTACAGGTAAATGACAGGAAAAGATACTTAAATAGCTAAATGTGTGTATGATATAATTTGGGGTAATAATAGTAATTCCCTTAAAATACAGTCCTTAGTGCGCAGGGTTTAATTACAGATAACTGCACGTATTGCACATTCGATATACTAAAAGCAATGAGAAAAGGTGCAACTGACAGGATACTAATATGCATTCCTGAGTGAATGCCTACAGAAGTTAGGTCCAAAGATTACTAGCAATATTGCACGTGATATGATATAACAACTGTACATGAGTATGTATATACAGACCTGCATGAATAAATAGGTCCTGAGTGAATGAGTGATGATGGACCAGAGTTACTCACGGATGGATGCATAATTGTTAAACTAGGTCCTAGCACTCCAACAGTTCCAGACCTATGTTGCTGACGGCACGGCACCCCGGTGAGGCATTATATAGTCTAATAGCCGCCGGCAGGAAGGACCTCCTGTAGCGCTCTCTGGCACACCGTGGTGGGATCAGTCTGTGACTGAAGGTGCTCCTCTGCGTCATAACCATGGCGTGCAGAGGGTGGGTGACGTTGTCCATGATGGCCAGCAGTTTGGCCAGGATCCGTCTCTCCGCCACCTCCTCTAGAGTGTCAAGACTCATCCCCAGGACAGAGCTAGCCTTCCTGATCAGCTTATTTACCCGAGAAGCATCACCGGCTTTAATGTTTGCTCCCCAGCACACCACTGCAAAAAAGATGGCACTGGCCACCACAGACTGTTAGAAGGTATGCAGTAGTTTACTGCACACGTTGAAGGACCTGAGCCTCCTCAGAAAGGCTCTGGCCCTTTTTGTACAGGGCTCCGGTGTTACCAGCCCATTCCAGCCTGTTGTCAATATGGACTCCCAGGAACTTGTACTAACCATTTCCACATCCATCCCCTGTATAGGGAGTGCAGTCGGTTGGGCCTTGGTTTCCTGAAGTCGACCACCATCTCCTTTGTTTTGCTGATTTTGAGCTGAAGGTGGTTCTGCTCACACCACAACACAAAGTCACTGATTGTGCTCCTGTACTCCTCCTCCTGCCCACCCTTGATGCACCCTACAATTGTGGAGTCATCTGAGAACTTCTGTAGGTGGCATGTTTCTGAGTTATATCTGAAGTCTGAGGTGTAGAGGGTGAACAGGAAGGGGGACAGGACCGTTCCCTGGGGAGCCCCTGTGTTGCTCATTGCCCGTTCTGACACACAGCTCTGTAGTTGCACAAATTGTGGCCTACCGGTCAGGTAGTCTGTGACCCAGGAGACTAAGGGTGCTTCCACTTTCATCCTCTTCATCTTCTCACCCAGTAGCAGGGGCTGAATGGTGTTGAAGACACTGGAGAAGTCAAAAAACATAACCCTCACAGTTCAACCTGCGTTGTCCAGAGGTGTTGTGAGAAAAGTGGGGGTGGGACAGCCGTGAGGGTGTGTGGCCTGGGGAGCTGGAGGGGAGATGGACAGGGCCAGTATCGAACCTGTTAAAAAATGGGTTTAGCTCATTGGCTCTGTCCTGGGTCCCCTCCGTCTGGCCACTGTATGACTTTTTGAAGCCAATGATATTTCTCATACCCTTCCACACTCTCACCTTGCTCTGCCTCAGCTTGTCTTCCATCTTCTCCTTATACCCTCTTTTCCCCTCAGCAATCCGCAATTTCAGCTCCCTCTGGACGCATTTCAATTAGTCCCTGTCCCCCTCCTTCCTTCCTGGTGGGTACAGTGTTGTCTACACAAAAATGTATATAGTCTGTTATGCAGTCAGTAAGTCCATCGATGCCCTCCCCATGAGCCTCACAGAGCACATCCCAGTCTGTTGTCTCAAAGCAGTCCTGTAGGGCCTCATTCGCCTCCGGTGACCATCTCCTAATGGTCCTAGTGGTCGCAGGCTGCTGTTGGACCATAGGCCTGTAGAGTGGAGTGAGGTGGACAAGGTTGTGATCCGATCTACCGAGGGGAGGGAGTGCAGTGGAGTTGTATGCATCCTTCACATTAGCATATAACAAGTCCAGAGTTGTATTATTCCTGGTTGGGCACTTCACGAACTGTTTGAACGTGGGAAGCGTTGAAGAGAGAGATGCATGGTTAAAATCCCCGAAATGGCAAAGAAAGCACTGGGATGTGCTGTCTGTAACCTCGCGATAACAGAGTGGATGACGTCACACGGTGTGTTTGCGTCAGAGTAGGGCGGAAAGTAAACAATAACAGCAATGGCCACCGTGAATTCCCTCTGCAAATAGTAGGTTCTCAGGCTAACGGCTAACAGCTCAATGTCCGGACTACAAAACTGTTCCTTAAGAGTAATATGGCTCGGATTACACCATCTGTTGCTATCCCTGTCCGCTCTGATGGTCCGGAAACCGCCGATACTGACGTTCTCTATGGGGATGTTATCATTCAACCATGTTTCAGTAAAACACAATAGGCTAGTTCCCCGGTAGTCTCTTTGTCCATGAACCAGACCCTGAAGCTCGTCCATCTTGTTATGCAGCGATCTAATGTTGACCATAATGATAGATGGTATAGCGGGCTTGTACTTCCTCAGCTTTGCCTTACACTTAAATCCCGCCCTGCGTCCACACCGTCGCCTTTTTAACTCGTCCGGAATATCAAACTTTTCCCTGGGGTGCAGCAGCGCTAGGTGTGCTAAATCCAAGACCTGACTCGCGTGTATGTTCGGCGCTGAGAAAAATAAAAAGTGCCTCAGTGATAAAAAGGACCACTAAAACCTTCGTAAAACAGTAGCACTACATAATCCTGAACTATTATAGTTCAACTGTAAAACTGACGAAAAATATACTAAAACAACAATTTACGCATAAACAATGGGAGCTGCTTAACAAGCAACCACGCAGGGCGGCGCCAATCCTTATACACTGTATATACACAATATTATATTCAGGTCCACAAACAACACATACACTATTCACTGTATATACACAATATTATATTCTACTTTACTCTACTGTACTGTACTCTACTTTACTCTACTTTACTCTACTGTACTCGACTCTACTCTATCCTACACTACACGACACTACTGTACTGTACACTACTCTACTCTACGCCAGCATGTTTAAAGGCTGTTAGTGCCAGGCCTGTCTAATGAAGGTATGGTTAAGGTCAGTATGTTTAAAGGCTGTTAGTGCCAGGCCTGTCTAATGAAGGTATGGTTAAGGTCAGTATGTTTAAAGGCTGTTAGTGCCAGGCCTGTCTAATGAAGGTATGGTTAAGGTCACTATGTTTAAAGGCTGTTAGTGCCAGGCCTGTCTGATGAAGGTATGGTTAAGGTCAGTATGTTTAAAGGCTGTTAGTGCCAGGCCTGTCTAATGAAGGTATGGTTAAGGTCAGTATGTTTAAAGGCTGTTAGTGCCAGGCCTGTCTAATGAAGGTATGGTTAAGGTCAGTATGTTTAAAGGCTGTTAGTGCCAGGCCTGTCTAATGAAGGTATGGTTAAGGTCAGTATGTTTAAAGGCTGTTAGTGCCAGGCCTGTCTAATGAAGGTATGGTTAAGGTCAGTATGTTTAAAGGCTGTTAGTGCCAGGCCTGTCTAATGAAGGTATGGTTAAGGTCAGTATGTTTAAAGGCTGTTAGTGCCAGGCCTGGAATTATAACTACCGGTAACTAGCATCTAGCATACAGTACATTCCAGCACACACACACACACACACACACACACACACACACACACACACACACACACACACACACACACACACACACACACACACACACACAGACAGACAGACAGACAGACAGACAGACAGACAGACAGACAGACAGACAGACAGACAGACAGATCAATGACAAGGAGTGGAATGTTAGCTGAAGAGACTAGCACTCAGGCTACATGGGCCCTGCTCCAGGGTTTTTAGCTGAGGTAGTAAGGAGTCCACTCAGCCCAGCAGGGTTTTATCTGTGGTAGTAAGGCGTCCACTCAGCCAGCAGGGTTTTATCTGTGGTAGTAAGGCGTCCACTCAGCCCAGCAGGGTTTTATCTGTGGTAGTAAGGCGTCCACTCAGCCCAGCAGGGTTTTATCTGTGGTAGTAAGGTGTCCACTCAGCCCAGCAGGGTTTTATCTGTGGTAGTAAGGCGTCCACTCAGCCAGCAGGGTTTTATCTGTGGTAGTAAGGCGTCCACTCAGCCCAGCAGGGTTTTATCTGTGGTAGTAAGGCATCCACTCAGCCCAGCAGGGTTTTATCTGTGGTAGTAAGGCGTCCACTCAGCCCAGCAGGGTTTTATCTGTGGTAGTAAGGTGTCCACTCAGCCCAGCAGGGTTTTTATCTGTGGTAGTAAGGTGTCCACTCAGCCCAGCAGGGTTTTATCTGTGGTAGTAAGGCGTCCACTCAGCCCAGCAGGGTTTTTATCTGTGGTAGTAAGGCGTCCACTCAGCCCAGCAGGGTTTTATCTGTGGTAGTAAGGCGTCCACTCAGCCCAGCAGGGTTTTATCTGTGGTAGTAAGGTGTCCACTCAGCCCAGCAGGGTTTTATCTGTGGTAGTAAGGTGTCCACTCAGCCCAGCAGGGTTTTTATCTGTGGTAGTAAGGTGTCCACTCAGCCCAGCAGGGTTTTATCTGTGGGGGCAAAGTGTGGGGGCAAAGTGACATATTTGGAGAATGCAGCAACTGTTCAACTCTCCCTCTGAAATACTCCGAAGTCCAAGCAATCCTGACGAGACAAAGCAGTCTTCTTGTTCCAGCCATGATGAAATCTGTGTACTGAATGTGTTTAAATGCTGTCCGTTTGCCAGTGTGTGTGTTTGTGTGCGTGTGTTTGTGATGTATGTACTGTATCATGTATGTACTGTACGTGTGTGTTGGTCAGAGGTCGGAGGTTGCAGAGGCCTCACTAGAAGACTGACTAGCAGACGTCCATGCTGCATCAGGCCTTAATGCCTTCCAGCTGTCCCTGCCGGCCTGCCCGCACTGGGTCTGCTCTCTCTCACACACACACACATGCACACGCACGCACGCACGCACGCATGCACACGCACACACACACACACACACACACACACACTCCCCTTGGCTCATATAAATCTACAGGATCTATAGAGTCTCCCAGGAGGTTTTGGGTCAGAGTCTCTCTGACAGTCCACTCACCCTAGCAGGTGGGGACTTAGTCTTAGAGAAAGCAGAGCAATAAAAGGTGATTCAACTGTGCTCTGTGATCTGCCTTCAGATTCCAGGATAAGAGGGTTCAGGACTGGATACCCAGGTGGGGGTGGACTGAGGTTAGCAGAGTTAGGGTTCAGGACTGGATACCCAGGTGGGGGTGGACTGAGGTTAGCAGAGTTAGGGTTCAGGACTGGAGACCCAGGTGGGGGTGGACTGAGGTTAGCAGAGTTAGGGTTCAGGACTGGAGACCCAGGTGGGGGTGGACTGAGGTTAGCAGAGTTAGGGTTCAGGACTGGAGACCCAGGTGGGGGTGGACTGAGGTTAGCAGAGTTAGGGTTCAGGACTGGAGACCCAGGTGGGGGTGGACTGAGGTTAGCAGAGTTAGGGTTCAAGGACTGGAGACCCAGGTGGGGGTGGACTGAGGTTAGCAGAGTTAGGGTTCAAGGACTGGAGACCCAGGTGGGGGTGGACTGAGGTTAGCAGAGTTAGGGTTCAGGACTGGAGACCCAGGTGGGGGTGGACTGAGGTTAGCAGAGTTAGGGTTCAAGGACTGGAGACCCAGGTGGGGTGGACTGAGGTTAGCAGAGTTAGGGTTCAAGGACTGGAGACCCAGGTGGGGGTGGACTGAGGTTAGCAGAGTTAGGGTTCAGCCATTCAACCACCCCACATGTTACTGCAGCTTTACACTGATTAGTACTACATAGAGTTACTACAGCTTTACAGTGATTAGTACTACATAGAGTTACTACAGCTTTACAGTGATAAGTACTACATAGAGTTACTACAGCTTTACAGTGATCAAATCAAATCAAATTGTATTGGTTACATACACGTGTTTAGCAGATGTTATTGCGGGTGTGGCGATTAGTACTACATAGAGTTGTTGCAGCTTTACAGTAATTAGTACTACATACAGTTGAAATTGGAAGTTTACATACACCTTAGCCAAATACATTTAAATTCAGTTTTTCACAATTCCTTACATTTAATCCTAGTAACAATTCCCTGTCTTAGGTCAGATAGGATCACCACTTTATTTTAAGAATGTGAAATGTCAGAATAATAGTAGAGATTACTATTATTATTTCAGCTTATATTTCTTTCATCACATTCCCAGTGGGTCAGAAGTTAACATACACTCAATTAGTATTTGGTAGCATTGCCTTTAAATTGTTTAACTTGGGTCAAACATTTCGTGTAGCCTTCCACAAGCTTCCCACAATAAGTTGGGTGAATATTGGCCCATTCCTTCTGACAGAACTGATGTAACTGAGTCAGGTTTGTAGGCCTCCTTGCTCGCACACACTTTTTCAGTTCTGCCATCAAATTTTCTATAGGATTGAGGTCAGGGCTTTGTGATGGCCACTCCAATACCTTGACTTTGTTGTCCTTAAGGCATTTTGCCACAACGTTGGAAGTATGCTTGGGGTCATTGTCCATTTGGAAGACCCATTTGCGACCAAGCTTTAACTTCCTGACTGATGTCTTGAGATGTTGCTTCAATATATCCACATAATTTTCCTTCCTCATGATGCCATCTATTTTGTGAAGTGCACCAGTCCCTCATGCAGCAAAGCGCCCCCACAACATGATGCTACCACCCCCGTGCTTCACGGTTGGGATGGTGTTCTTTGGCTTGCAAGCCTCCCCCTTTTTCCTCCAAACATAACAATGGTCATTATGGCCAAACAGTTCAATTTTTGTTTTATCAGACGAGAGGACATTTCTCCAAAAAGTACGATCTTTGTCCCCATGTTCAGTTGCAAACCATAGTCTGGCTTTTTTATGGCGGTTTTGGAGCAGTGGCTTCTTCCTTGCTGAGTGGCCTTTCAGGTTATGTCGATATAGGACTCGTTTTACTGTGGATATAGATACTTTTGGACCTGTTTTCTTCCAGCATCTTCACAAGGTCCTTTGCTGTTGTTCTGCGATTGATTTGCACTTTTCGCACCAAAGTACGTTCATCTCTAGGAGACAGAAGGGTCTCCTTCCTGAGTGGTATGATGGCTGCGTGGTCCCATGGTGTTTATACTTGCGTAATATTGTTTGTACAGATGAACGTGGTACCTTCAGGTGTTTGGAAATTGCTCCCAAGGATTAATCAGACTTGTGGAGGTCTACAATTTTTTTTCTGAGGTCTTGGCTGATTTCTTTAGATTTTCCCATGATGTCGAGCAAAGAGGCACAAGAGTTTGAAGGTAGGCCTTGAAATACATCAACAGGTACACCTCCAATTGACTCAAATTATGTCAATTAGCCTATCAGAAGCTTCTAAAGCCATAACATCATTTTCTGGAATTTTCCAAGCTGTTTAAAGGCACAGTCAACTTAGTGTATGTAAACTTCTGACCCACTGGAATTATGATATAAGTGAAATAATATGTCTGTAAACAATTGTTGGAAGAATTACTTGTGTCATGCACAAAGTAGATGTCCTAACAGACTTGCCAAAACTATAGTTTGTTAACATGAAATCTGTGGAGTACCAGGCAGGAATACTTCCTCTTTCCAGGATTAGAGATGTTGATCTGATTCCTCGCTCCCTCCCTCCCTCCATCCCTCCATCCCTCCAAAACCTACCTCCCTCCCTCCCCCTCCCTCCCTCCATCCCTCCATCCCTCAATCTCTCCTTCTCTCCCTCCATCCCTCCGTCCCTCCCTCCGTCTCTGCTTCTTTCAGGACTATGGGATCAGAGTTTCCTTGTTTGGAAGAATCATTCTGTGATGTGCTGGATCAGCCCAGGAGACTGCTAGTCACAATGGACCTCAGCCATTACACCCTCTGATGCTGCCTGACAGCCGTGACTGACTCAGAGAGTTGGAGGGGAGAAGGGGAGGTGGGGGAGAAGGAGGGGATGTGGGGAGGAGGGGAGGAGGAGGGGAGGAAGGGAGGAAAGGAGGGAGGAGGAGGGGAGGAGGAGGGAGGATGGGGGAGGAGGGGGAGAAGGAGGAGGTCCAGCGCCTTGCTGCCTTCTCACTGGCTGGCTGTTGTCTCACACCAGTTTCAAGTGAGTGTGTGCGTGTGTGTATGTGTGTGTGTGTGTGTGTGTGTGTGCGTGCGTGCGTGCGTGTGTGTACCTCCTCTGTTCCTCCAAGATTAAAACTCTCATCTCAGCATTCAAACAACCATGAGAACATTTAAACAGTCAATATACACCAATATCTACATTTCAATTGAACTACTCTGCCAGTTCCCTGCGTTCAATCTTCTGCAGTGTTTAGTTCCTGGAAACGGAGAAACACATTTCTTATGAAGCGTAAACATTGCAGGGGACATCGTCTGTGTTCCATCAGTGACGCAGTCATCAGCCAGTCCTCAGGAGCCCTTACACACACACACACACACACACACACACACACACACACACACACACACACACACACACACACACACACACACACACACACACACACACACACACACACACACACACACACACACACAAATATTCACATCCTGCAAGCAGTGCAATCTTGAGTGAGATGTAGTAGTCCATCCATCATCTACAGATACATGACAGGGATTGGTTCATATGTTGTGATACTGTACAGATACATGACAGGGATTGGTTCATACGTTGTGATACTGTACAGATACATGACAGGGATTGGTTCATACGTTGTGATACTGTACAGATACATGACAGGGATTGGTTCATACGTTGTGATACTGTACAGATACATGACAGGGATTGGTTCAGTATGACAGGGACAGGTACAGAAGTACAGAAGTTTCTATATAAATCAATGGACCATAACCAGAATAAACAAATATCTTTTTTTCACACTTTTTTTTTTTCCCTCATCAGTCTACACACAATACCTTTCAGAAGGACATCCATTTCTGCAGCACTCCACCAATCACGCTCCCCATCCAACCTGACAGAGCTTGAGAGGATCTTCAGAGAAGAATGGGAGAAACCAAATACAGGTGTGCCAAGGCTGTAACATAACAAAATGTGGAAAAAGTCAAGGGGTCTGAAAAATGTCTAAATGCACTGTATACTGAACAAAAACATAAACGCAACATGTAAAGTGTTGGTCCCATGTTTCATGAGCTGAAATAAAAGATCCCAGAAATGTCTCCTTTGCCGAGATAATCCATCCACCTGACAGTTGTGGCATATTAAGCAGCTGATTAGCATGATCATTACACAGGTGCACCATGTGCTGGGGACAATGAAAGGCCACTCTAAAATGTGCAGTTTTATCACACAGCACAATGCCAAAAATGTCTCAGGTTTTGAGGGAGTGAGCAATTGGCCTGCTGACTGCAGGAATGTCCACCAGAGCTGTTGCCAGAGAATTTGGCAGTACGTCCAATCAGCCTCACAACCGCAGACCACGTGTAACCACGCCAGCACCGGACCTCCACATTTGGCTTCTTCACCTGCGGGATCATCTGAGACCAGCCAACTGAGGAGTATTTATGTCTGTAATAAAGCCCTTTTGTAAGGAAAAACTCATTCTGATTGGCTGGGCCTGGCTCCCCAGTGGGTGGGCCTTGCTCCCAAGTGGGTGGGCCTATGCCCTCCTAGGCCCACTTATGGCTGTGCCACTGCCCAGTCATGTGAAATCCATAGATTAAGGCCTAATGAATTTATTCAATTGACTAATTTCCTTCTGTGAACTGTAACTCAGTAAAATCGTTGAAATTGTTTCATGTTGCATTCATATGTTTGTTCAGTATATATACTGTACATACAAACACACTGTTCTATGTTTGACCCAGAAAAACACACGCACACACACACACACACACACAGAAAAACTAACACACATCAGTGAAGCACCTTCGCAGCAGACCAGACCCCTTCATTTGAACTACACTAAGATGGCTCATGTATTAAGAAAGAGAGAGAGAGAGAGAGAGAGAGAGAGAGAGAGCGAGAGAGAGAGAGAGAGAGAGAGAGAGGAGGGCTGGAGGAGAACAATTGGTCCATTGTCTTCATCCATCCTCATTCTGCTAAAGTTTTATATAAGAACGATTGGTTCACTGTGAGAGCCAACCAACAAACTAATTTAGATCATAAAGCCTGAGCCTGCCTGGTGTAAAGTCTAGAGCTCGTGTTTGTCATCTAAATACTACAGAGTAGTACTGTGGTTGTCAGAGCTCCGCTCAGTCTGATGCAGACAGAGGGGTCTTTAACATCTCATGGCACCCTCTCAATAGGTCTCATTCTCCCTGTAAGGGGAACTAGCTGTCGGAAACACACAGTTCAGATGGTGGTGTCATCCATTCACTCTGAAGGTGATACCTGTGTGTGGTGTGTGTGGTGTGTGTGGTGTGAGTGGTGACAGCCCTGGTACTAGAGGTGACAGGTTCATGTGAAAGGTAGGGCTCGTGGGAATGATAGGGATCAATGGAGGAGATGTCAGGTTTATTAGGAGGTTATCATGGTTCACTGGGTTTAATGCCTTTACATGGTCTAGTAGCCTCTACCCTTCTCTCATGTATGTGTGTGTGTGTGTGTGTGTGTGTGTGTGTGTGTGTGTGTGTGTGTGTGTGTGTGTGTGTGTGTGTGTGTGTGTGTGTGTGCCTCTACCCTCCTCCCTCTCTTCTCATCTCCTGTTGAACATGTTCTGCTGGATCACTATGTACTAAACTCATTTATATCACACGCACTTTTAGCTATTTAAGTATTTCTCTGCCATTGACCTATATAGTATAGTTAACCATGCAAATACTCTATATATTTTTTTCCAACTAACACTCTGTAACAATGTATAGTGTACATATTCATCCATCCACTCATACTATGCAATGTATTTCTATAGATTTATTGCACTCCAGACTTCTTGTATTTCTATACTTTTTCATACTGCCGCTCTATGTATCATGTATCGTGTATCTGTCTTTGTGTATTTTCGTTCTGGCATTTTGCACCTGCCCTGTGTCCGTCCGTCCGTCCGTCCAACCGTCCGTGTCCCAAAGGGCACCACAACTGGCACCCTAAGGGCCCTGGTCAAAAGTTGTGCACCAAATAGGGAACAGGACAGAGCATGGCTCTTTTATGGGTCTGAGGGGAGACTGTCATAGACTTCTATACCCCAGGTGTCTAGAGATACCTACTGCATTCACTCAACAGACAGAGGGTCTGAGGGGAGACTGTCATAGATGTCTATACTATAGGTGTCTAGAGTCACAGAGTGATGACAACAACATAGAAAGTCATATAATAAGTCTACATATTGATAATGATTCCAGAAAACATCAAAGTTAGTCACTGTTAATCACAGTTAGTCACCATAAATCACAGTTAGTCACAGTTAAACACAGTAAGTCACAGTTAATCAGTTAGTCACCGTTAATCACAGTTAGTCACAGTTAATCGCAGTTAGTCACAGTTAGTCACAGTAAGTCACAGTTAATCAGTTAGTCACCGTTAATCACAGTTAGTCACAGTTAATCGCAGTTAGTCACAGTTAGTCACAGTTAGTCACAGTTAGTCACAGTTAATCACAGTTAATCGCAGTTAGTCACAGTTAGTCACAGTTAGTCACAGTTAGTCGCAGTTAGTCACAGTTAGTCACAGTTAATCACAGTTAGTCGCAGTTAATCGCAGTTAATCGCAGTTAGTCACAGTTAGTCACAGTTAGTCACAGTTAGTCACAGTTAATCACAGTTAATCACAGTTAGTCACAGTTAGTCACAGTTAATCGCAGTTAGTCAAAGTTAGTCACAGTTAGTCACAGTTAGTCACAGTTAGTCAAAGTTAGTCACAGTTAGTCACAGTTAGTCACAGTTAGTCACAGTTAGTCACAGTTAATCGCAGTTAGTCACAGTTAGTCACAGTTAATCACAGTTAGTCACAGTTAATCACAGTTAATCGCAGTTAGTCAAAGTTAGTCACAGTTAGTCACAGTTAGTCACAGTTAGTCACAGTTAGTAAACACAGTACACAACAAACACAATTGTTGTTTTAGTTCGTTTTTTTTTCGTCTCTTTTCTTTAGTTTTATTTTTTATTTTGCTACAGTTGAACAGTTGAACTATAACAGTTCAGGATTATGGATTTTATGGATTTTATCGCAGCTGAACTGTTATTGTTTACAACAGAGCCCAGCTCCTGGATTTAGCCCACGCAGCGCTGCTGCTCCCCAGGGAAAAGTTTGATATTCCGGACGAATTGAAAAGGCGACACCGTGGACGCAGGGCGGGATTGAAATGTAAGGCAAAGTGGAGGAGGTTCAGGTACAAGCCGGCTATACCATCTATTATTATGGGCAATGTGAGGTCTCTACATAACAAGATGGATGAGTTGGAGGGACTTGTTTGTGGACAAAGGATTTATCGGGAAACGAGCCTAATGTTTTTTTCTGAGACTTGGCTGAACGATAACATCCCCATACAGAACGTCACTATCGACGGTTTCCAGACCATCAGAGCGGACAGGGATCGCGTCTCTTCCGGTAAGAGTAAGGGTGGTGGGCTGGCTTTATTAGTTAACAACAGATGGTGTCATCCGAACCATGTTACTCTTAAGGAAGAGTTTTGTAGCCCGGACATTGAGCTGTTAGCCGTTAGCCTGAGACCCTACTATTTACAGAGGGCGGCCATTGCTGTTATTGTTTACATCCCGCCCTCTGCTGACGCAAACGCAGCGTGTGACGTCATCCACTCTGTTATCGCGAGGTTACAGACAGCGCATCCCAGTGCTTTCTTTGCCATTTCGGGGGATTTCAACCATGCATCTCTCTCTTCAACGCTGCCCACGTTCAAACAGTTCGTGAAGTGCCCAACCAGGAATAATACAACTCTGGACTTGTTATATGCTAATGTGAAGGATGCATACAACTCCACTGCACTCCCTCCCCTCTGTAGATTGGATCACAACCTTGTCCACCTCACCCCACTCTACAGGCCTTTGGTCCAACAGCAGCCTGCAACCACCAGGACTATTAGGAGATGGTCCCCGGAGGCGAATGAGGCCCTACAGGACTGTTTTGAAACAACAGACTGGGATGTGCTCTGTGAGGCTCATGGGGAGGACATCGATGGACTCACTGACTGCATAACAGACTATATTAATTTTTGTGTAGACAACACTGTACCCACCAGGAAGGTACGCTGTTTCCCAAACAATAAACCCTGGGTCACCAGCGACCTGAAGGCCCTGCTGAATGAGAAGAAGAGGGCCTTCAAGGAGAGGAACAAGGACAAGGACAAATTGAAATGCGTCCAGAAGGAGCTGAAGTTGCGGATTGGTGAGGGGAAGAGAGTGTATAAGGAGAAGATGGAGGACAAGCTGAGGCAGAGCCAGGTGAGAGAGGTGTGGAAGGGTATGAGAAATATCACTGGCTTCAAAAAGTCAAACAGTGGGCAGACGGAGGGGACCCAGGACAGAGCCAATGAGCTGAACCAATTTTTTAACAGGTTTGATACTGGCCCTGTCCACCTCCCCTCCAGCTCCCCAGACCACACACCCTCACGGCTGTCCCACCCCCACTTTGCTCACAGCACCTCTGCTGAGACAATCAGTGACCCCACCTCCGCCCCTGCTCCCCCTGGACTGATCCTCAACACCCCCCTTCCCCCCACCTCCCCACCTGGGCTGGCTTTCACCACCAACCAAGTGAAGAGAGAGCTGGAGAGACTACACCAGTGGAAAGCGGTGGGCCCTGATGGCATCAGCCCAAGGGTGCCGAGGGTCTGTGCTGACCAACTGTGTGGAATACTCCAGCGTCTTTTCAACCTTAGCCTGAGCCTAGAAAGGGTCCCTGTGCTGTGGAAAACATCCTGCCTCGTCCCAGTGCCCAAGAAGGCACACCCCACTGTCCTGAATGACTTCAGACCTGTAGCGCTAACATCCCACATCATGAAGACCCTGGAAAGGTTAGTCCTCGCTCACCTCAGACCCCTGGTGTGTTCATCAATGGACCCCCTGCAGTTTGCATACCAGCGCAACATCGGGGTGGATGATGCAATCATCTACCTTCTGCAGAGGGCCTACTCTCACCTGGACAATGCAGGTTGCACTGTGAGGGTTATGTTTTTTGACTTCCACTTTCATTTGAGGATGAAAGTGGAAGCACCCTTAGTCTCCTGGGTCACGGACTACCTGACCGGTAGGCCACAATTTGTGCGACTACAGAGCTGTGTGTCAGAACGGGCAGTTAGCAACACAGGGGCCCCCCAGGGAACGGTCCTGTCCCCCTTCCTGTTCACCCTCTACACCTCAGACTTCAGATATAACTCTGAAACATGCCACCTACAGAAGTTCTCGGATGACTCTGCTATTGTAGGGTGCATCAGGGGTGGGCAGGAGGAGGAGTACAGGAGCACAATCAGTGACTTTGTGTTGTGGTGTGAGCAGAACCACCTTCAGCTCAACATCAGCAAAACAAAGGAGATGGTGGTGGACTTCAGGAGAACCAAGGCACAACTGACTGCAGTCCCTATACAGGGGATGGATGTGGAAATGGTTGGGTTACAAGTTCCTGGGAGTCCATATGGACAACAGGCTGGAATGGGCCGGTAACACCGGGGCCCTGTACAAAAAGGGCCAGAGCCGACTCTACTTTCTGAGGAGGCTCAGGTCCTTCAACGTGTGCAGTAAACTACTGCATACCTTCTACCAGTCTGTGGTGGCCAGTGCCATCTTTTTGCAGTGGTGTGCTGGGGAGCAAACATCAAAGCCGGTGATGCTTCTTGGGTAAATAAGCTGATCAGGAAGGCTAGCTCTGTCCTGGGGATGAGCCTTGACACTCTAGAGGAGGTGGCGGAGAGACGGATCCTGGCCAAACTGCTGGCCATCATGGACAACGTCACCCACCCTCTGCACGCTATGGTTATGACGCAGAGGAGCACTTTCAGTCACAGACTGATCCCACCACGGTGTGCCAGAGAGCGCTACAGGAGGTCCTTCCTGTCGGTGGCTATTAGACTATATAATGCCTCACCGGGGTGCCGTGCCGTCGGCAACATAGATCTGGAACTGTTGGGGTGCTAGGACCTAGTTTAACAATTATGCATCCATCCGTGAGTAACTCTGGTCCGTCAGCACTCATCCACTCAGGACCTATTTATTCATACAGGTAAGTAAGTAATTATTGGACTTAACTTACGTAGGCATTCACTCAGGAATGCATATTAGTATCCTGCCAGTTGCATCTTTTCTCATTGCTTTTAGTACATCGAATGTGCAATACGTGCAGTTGTCTGTAATTAAACCCTGCGCACTAAGGACTGTATTTTAAGGGAATTACTATTATTACCCTAAATTATATCATACACACATTTAGCTATTTAAGTATCTCTTCCTGTCATTTACCTGTACAGTTTGTGTAACCATGCAAGTATTCACTTATCTGTAAATATAACTGTATACCTAACTGTACAGTTAATTTAACCATGCAACATTTTCACTTACCTGTTCATTTACCCAGTCTGTCTATTAAGTAAACTATTATTACCCTCGCTCATATCATACGCATTTTTAGCTACTGAAGTATTTCTCTGCCATCGACCTGTATAGTATAGTTAACCATCCAACATCCACCAATGTATAGTGTACATATTCAGCCAACCACCCATACTATGCTATGTCTTTTTTATAGCTTTTATTTTTTTGCACTCCAGATATCTTGTATTTCTATACTTTTTCATACTGCCGCTCTATGTATCATGTACCGTGTATCTGTCTTTTGTGTACTTTCGTTGTGGCATTTTGCACCTGCCCTGTGTTTTGTTGTAGCTGCTTGACAATGAAATTTCCCCCCCGGGGGATCAATAAAGTATCTATCTATCTATCTATCTATCTATCTATCTATCTATCTATCTATCTATCTATCTATCTATCTATCTATCTATCTATCTATCTATCTATCTATCTATCTATCTATCTATCTATCTATCTATCTATCTATCTATCTATCTATCTATCTATCTATCTTAGTCACAGTTAGTCACAATTAATCAATTCAAACCATAACATCAGTAAAGGGGGCCCATTTTCGTTATGTTCTCTCAGCAGTCTAGTGGAGAACAGAACAGAGTTGGACATATTGTCTCTCAGCAGTCTAGTGGAGAACAGAACAGAGTTGTCTCTCAGCAGTCTAGTGGAGAACAGAACAGAGCTGTCTCTCAGCAGTCTAGTGGAGAACAGAACAGAGTTGTCTCTCAGCAGACTAGGGGAGAACAGAACAGAGTTGTCTCTCAGCAGTCTAGTGGAGAACAGAACAGAGTTGTCTCTCAGCAGTCTAGTGGTGAACAGAACAGAGTTGTCTCTCAGCAGTCTAGTGGAGAACAGAACAGAGTTGTCTCTCAGCAGTCTAGTGGAGAACAGAACAGAGTTGTCTCTCAGCAGTCTAGTGGAGAACAGAACAGTTGTCTCTCAGCAGTCTAGTGGAGAACAGAACAGAGTTGTCTCTCAGCAGTCTAGTGGAAAACAGAACAGAGACAATCAGAATGATTTCAACATGTTCTTACATTCGCTTCACTATTATGATCTGAAATAAATACGTTTTCTGTTTTGTATTGCTATTCTCTCTGAGTTGTAAGTATAATACCTGCTCTACTCATAACCACACTTTGCTTTTGTTCTGATTGATTTGCATTATATGATTTCCCTCCATATAATACTTGATTTAATTAACTTAGTGCTTGATTCCATTTTCTTTCATCCTGAAAATGTGATTCCTTCTCCAGCTATTTCAACACTATCAAACCAGCATAGAAAACTGATTCTGGCAGCCACATTGTAAGGAAACCTCTCTGTGTGTGTGTGTGTGTGTGTGTGTGTGTGTGTGTGTGTGTGTGTGTGTGTGTGTGTGTGTGTGTGTGTGTGTGTGTGTGTGTGTGTGTGTGTGTGTGTGTGTGTGTGTGTGTGTGTGTGTGTGTGTGTGTGTGTGTGTGTGTGTGTGTGTGTGTTGAATGGAAACGCAGTTCACTAAAATAAACGGACTGAAAGGGAAATTCTGAAAAAACTTACTCAGTTGTCATATTAAGGAAAACATTCCTCTGAGATTTAGGGGCTTTTAGCTATGATTCTAACAGGGGGCAGAGAGCAGGACACACACACACACACAGTCGGCCCTCGGTAGAAAATGGCCACATTTCAATATCATTTTGTTCCCTGGCATCCTGTAAGAGGATTGTCTTTCTGATGAGGTCTCAACAACAACTTACATTACAGAGCTTGGCAACGCTCAGTGCCAAAGCCTTGCAAAATTCTTAATTCTTTCTCTCTCAATTCAATTCAATTCAATTCAAGGGGCTTTATTGGCATGGGAAACATATGTTAACATTGCCAAAGCAAGTGAAATAGATAATAAACAAAAGTGAAATAAACAATAAAAATTAACAGTAAACATTACACTCCAAAAGATTAAAGGCATTTCAAATGTAATATTATGTATATATACAGTGTTGTAACGATGTGCAAATGGTATAAAAGGGAAAATAAATAGACATAAATATGGGTTGTATTTACAATGGTGTTTGTTCTTCACTGGTTGCCCTTTTCTTGTGGCAACAGGCCACACATCTTGCTGTTGTGATGGAACACTGTGGTATTTCACCCTGTAGATATGGGAGTTTATCAAAATTGGATTTGTTTTCGAATTCTTTGTGGATCTGTGTAATCTGAGGGAAATATGTGTCTCTAATATGGTCATACATTTGGCAGGAGATTAGGAAGTGCAGCTCAGTTTCCACCTCATTTTGTGGGCAGTGTGCACATAGCCTGTCTTCTCTTGAGAGCCAGGTCTGCCTACGGCGGCCTTTCTCAATAGCAAGGCTATGCTGTTTTACATTGTACACAGAGGATATTTTTGCAGAATTCTGCATGCAGAGTCTCAATTTGTTGTTTGTCCCATTTTGTGAATTCTTGGTTAGTGAGCGGACCCCAGACCTCACAACCATGAAGGGCAATGGGTTCTAGAACTGATTCATGTATTTTTAGCCAGATCCTAATTGGTATGTCGAATTTTATATTATTTTTGATGGCATAGAAGACCCTTCTTGCCTTGTCTCTCAGATTGTTCACAGCTTTGTGGAAGTTACCTGTGGCGCTGATGTTTAGGCCAAGGTATGTATAGTTTTTTGTGTGCTCTAGGGCAACAGTGTCTAGATGGAATTTGTATTTGTGGTCCTGGCAACTGGACATTTTTTGGAACAACCAAGGAGGGCCCAGGTCTGGCAGAATCTGTGCAGAAGATCTAGGTGCTGCTGTAGGCCCTCCTTGGTTGGTGACAGAAGCACAAGATCATCAGCAAACAGTAGACATTTGATTTCAGATTCTAGTAGGGTGAGGCCGGGTGCTGCAGACTGCTCTAGTGACCTCGCCAATTCGTTGATATATATGTTGAAGAGGGTGGGGCTTAAGCTGCATCCCTGTCTCACCCCACAGCCCTGTGGAAAGAAATGTGTGTGTTTTTTGCCAATTTTAACCACACACTGGATTTTATAATTTCATATGTTTTTCCCCCAACACCACTTTCCATCAATTTGTATAGCAGACCCTTGCCAAATTGAGTCAAAGGCTTTTTTTTTATCAACAAAGCATGAGAAGACTTTGCCTTTGTTTTGGTTTGTTTGTTTGTCAATTAGGGTGTGCAGGGTGAATACGTGGTCTGTCGTACGTTAATGTGGTAAAAAGCCAACATTGTTTGTCACTCCTCAGAAACTATCGTCAAGGATGGTTCAGGTCCTGTCCTGAGAGAGAGAGAGAGAGAGAGAGAGAGAGAGAGAGAGAGAGATTCCAATTGGCTGTACTTAAACTCTTTAACATCATCCTCAGCTCTGGCATATTGCCCAATATTTGAAACCAAGGACTGATCACCCCATCCACAAAAGCGGAGACAAATTTGACCACTCCAACTACTGTGGGATATGCATCAACAGCAACCTTGGGGAAATCCTCTGCATTATCATTAACAGCAGACTCTTACATTTCTTCAGCGAAAACAATGTACTGAGGAAATGTCAAATTGTTTTTTTAGGAAATTACCGTACGACAGACCACATATTCACCCTAATTGACAAACAAACAAACCAAAACAAAGGCAAAGTATTTTCATGCTTTGTTGATTTCAGTCTGGTTAGACTGTAAACTAAACTTCCAGACTCACATTAACCATCTCCAATCCAAAATTAAATCTAGAATTGGCTTCCTATTTCGCAACAAAGCCTCCTTCACTCATACTGCCAAACATGCCCTTGTAAAACTTACCATCCTACCGATCCTTGACTTCGGCGATGTCATTTACAAAACAGCCTCCAACACTCTACTCAGCAAATTGGATGTAGTCTATCACAGTGCCATCCGTTTTGTTACCAAAGCCCCATATACTACCCACCACTGCAACCTGTATTCTCTCGTTGGCTGGCCCTCAATACATATTCGTTGCCAAACCCACTGGCTCCAGGTCATCTATAAGTCTTTATTAGGTAAATCCCCACCTTATCTCAGTTCGCTGGTCACCATAGCAACACCTACCCATAGCATGCGCTCCAGCAGGTATATCTCACTGGCCACCCCCAAAGCCAACACCTCCTTTGGCCGCCATTCCTTCCAGTTCTCTGCTGCCAATGACTGGAACGAATTGCAAAAATCCTTGAAGCTAGAGGTTCCTGTCTCCCTCACTAACTTTAAGCATCAGCTGTCAAAGCTGTTTATCTATCACTGCACCTGTACAGTGGGGAGAACAAGTATTTGATACACTGCCGATTTTGCAGGTTTTCCCACTTACAAAGCATGTAGAAGTCTGTAATTTTTATCATATGTACTCGTCAACTGTGAGTGACGGAATCTAAAACAAAAATCCAGAAAATCACATTGTATGATTTTTAAGTAATTAATTTGCATTTTATTGCATGACATAAGTATTTGATACATCAGAAAAGCAGAACTTAATATTTGGTACAGAAACCTTTGTTTGCAATTACAGAGATCATACGTTTCCAGTAGTTCTTGACCAGGTTTGCACACACTGCAGCAGGGATTTTGGCCCACTCCTCCATCCAGACCTTCTCCAGATCCTTCAGGTTTCGGGGCTGTCGCTGGGCAATACAGACTTTCAGCTCCCTCCAAAGATTTTCTATTGGGTTCAGGTCTGGAGACTGGCTAGGCCACTCCAGGACCTTGAGATGCTTCTTACGGAGCCACTCCTTAGTTGCCCTGGCTGTGTGTTTCGGGTCGTTGTCATGCTGGAAGACCCAGCCACGACCCATCTTCAATGCTCTTACTGAGGGAAGGAGGTTGTTGGCCAAGATCTCGCGATACATGGCCCCATCCATCCTCCCCTCAATACGGTGCAGTCGTCCTGTCCCCTTTGCAGAAAAGCATCCCCAAAGAATGATGTTTCCACCTCCATGTTTCACGGTTGGGATGGTGTTCTTGGGGTTGTACTCATCCTTCTTCTTCCTCCAAACACGGCGAGTGGAGTTTAGACCAAAAAGCTCTATTTTTGTCTCATCAGACCACATGACCTTCTCCCATTCCTCCTCTGGATCATCCAGATGGTCATTGGCAAACTTCAGACGGGCCTGGACATGCACTGGCTGGAGCAGGGGGACCTTGCGTGCGCTGCAGGATTTTAATTCATGACGGCGTAGTGTGTTACTAATGGTTTTCTTTGCGACTGTGGTCCCAGCTCTCTTCAGGTTATTGACCAGGTCCTGCCGTGTAGTTCTGGGCTGATCCCTCACCTTCCTCATGATCATTGATGCCCCACGAGGTGAGATCTTGCATGGTGCCTCAGACCGAGGGAGATTGACCGTCATCTTGAACTTCTTCCATTTTCTAATAATTGCGCCAACAATTTTTGCCTTCTCACCAAGCTGCTTGCCTATTGTCCTGTAGCCCATCCCAGCCTTGTGCAGGTCTACAATTTTATCCCTGATGTCCTTACACAGCTCTCTGGTCTTGGCCATTGTGGAGAGGTTGGAGTCTGTTTGATTGAGTGTGTGGACAGGTGTCTTTTATACAGGTAACAAGTTCAAACAGGTGCAGTTAATACAGGTAATGAGTGGAGAACAGGAGGGCTTCTTAAAGAAAAACTAACAGGTCTGTGAGAGCCGGAATTCTTACTGGTTGGTAGGTGATCAAATACTTATGTCATGCAATAAAATGCAAATTAATTATTTAAAGATCATACAATGTGATTTTCTGGATTTTTGTTTTAGATTCAGTCTCTCACAGTTGAAGTGTACCTATGATAAAAATTACAGACCTCTACATGCTTTGTAAGTAGGAAAACCTGCAAAATAGACAGTGTATCAAATACTTGTTCTCCCACTGTGTATAGCCCTTCTGTAAATAGCCCATCCTACTACCTCATCCCCATATTTTTTTTTTTTTACTTCCGCTCAATTTTGCACTCCATCTCTATTTGCACATCATCATTTGCACATTCCATCATTCCAGTGATAATGCTAATCTGTAATTTATTTCGCCACTATGGCCTATTTATTGTCTTCCTAACCTTACTGCATTTTGCACTACATTTGCACTCTGTATATAGATTTTCTATTGTGTTATTGACTGTACGTTTGTTTATTGCCCATGTGTAACTCTGTGTTGTTTTTTGTCGCACTGCTTTGCTTTGTCTTGGCCAGGTCGCAGTTGCAAATGAGAACTTGTTCTCAACTGACCTACCTGGTTAAATAAAGGTAAAAAAAAAAAAGGAACAAAAAAAATGTAATTCAAAAAAGCTTATGACTCTATTGAGGGTCTGCTATACAAATTGATGGAAAGTGGTGTTGGGGGAAAACATACGACATTATAAAATCTATGTACACAAACAACAAGTGTGAGGTTAAAATTGGCATAGAACACACACATTTCTTTCCACAGGGCCGTGGGGTGAGTCAGGAATGCAGTTTAAGCCCCACACTCTTCAACATACAGTCGTATGCAAAAGTTTGGGCACCCCTCTGAGGCAGCATGATAATTTACTCTGTCGTCACAGAAAATGATCACAGTGGCATGCCATTCATTTTATAATAAAAGCTGAGTACTGGGGTATTGTCCAGACAAAGATTTTTAGTGTAGCAATTTTAAGTTGTATGAAATTAAATCAGATGTGAAAAATAGGCTATGCAAAAATTTGGGCACCCTTGTCATTCTGTTGATTTGAATACCTGTAACTACTTAGCACTGATTAATTGGAACACACACTTGGTTTGGTGAGCTCATTAAGCCTTGAACTTCATAGACAAGTGCATCCAATCATGAGAAAAGGTATTTAAGGTTGCCAATTGTAAGTTGTTGTTCTCTTTGACTCTCCTCTGAAGAGTGGCAACATGGGGGCCTCAAAAAAACTCTCAAATGACCTGAAAACAAAGATTTTTCAACATTATGGTTTAGGGGAAGGCTACAAAAAGCTATCGCAGAGATGTAAGCTGTCAGTGTCCACTGTGAGGAACATAGTGAGGAAATGGAAGACCACAGGCACAGTTCTTGTTAAGGCCAGAAGTGGCAGGCCAAGTAAAATATCGGAGAGGCAAAGGCGAAGGATGGTGAGAACGGTCAAAAACAGCCCACAGACCACCTCCAAAGACCTACAACATCATCTTGCTGCAGATGGTGTCACTGTGCATCGTTCAACAATTCAGCACAAGGAGAAGCTGTACGGGAGAGTGATGCGGAAGAAGCCTTTTCTGCACACACGCCACAAATGCACATTTGGACAAGCCAGCTTCATTTTGGAATAAGGTGCTGTTGACTGATGAAACAAAGATTGAGTTATTTGGTCATAACAAGGGGCGTTATGCATGGCGGCAAAATAACACAGCGTTCCAAGAAAAACACTTGCTACCCACAGTAAAATTTGGTGGGGGTTCCATCATGCTGTGGGGCTGTGTAGCCAGTGCCGGTACTGGGAATCTTGTTAAATTTGAGGGTCGCATGGATTCCACTCAATATCAGCAGATTCTTGGGAATAATGTTGAAGAATCAGTCACAAAGTTGAAGTTACGCCGGGGCTGGATATTTCAACAAGACATGACCCAAAACACTGCTCAAAATGTACCTGGGCATTTATGCAGAGGAACAAGTACAATGTTCTGGAATGGCCATCCCAGTCCCCAGACCTGAATATCATTGAGAATCTGTGGGATGATTTGAAGCGGGCTGTCCATGCTCGGCAACCATCAAACCTAACTGAACTGGAGATGTTTTGTAAGGAGGAATGGTCCAAAATACCTTCATCCAGAATCCAGATACTCATTAGAGGCTATAGGAAGCGTCTAGAGGCTGTTATTTTAGCAAAAGGAGGCTCTACTAAATATTGATGTGATTTTTCTGTTGGGGTGCCCAAATTTATGCACCTGTCTAATTTCGTTTTGATGCATATTGCACGTTTTTTGTTAATCCAATAAACCTAATTTCACTACTGAAATATTACTGTGTCCATCAGTTATTTGATAGATCAAAATAAAATTGATAATCCAAACAGCCAATTATTTATAAATGGAAATCATGGAAATTGTCAGGGGTGCCCAAACTTTTGCATATGACTGTACAGCGGGTGAAATAGGTATTGAACACGTCACCATTGTCACGTTCGGGTGTGTAGAGAGACCAAGGCGCAGCGTATTGATAGTTCGACATGTTTATTAAATGAATAAACTACACAGGTGCGAACTATACAAAATAATAAATGAAACTGAAACACACGTACTCACGAACACGGGACAACATACAACAATGAACCACGCCAACGGAGTGGAACACAGACATATAAGTAAGATCCCTAATTAGAGGTAATGCCTAGCAGTTGCCTCTAATTAGGGATCCCACACACAACACCACACAGACATAGAAATAATAGATCTGCCAGACTCTGACCATAGAAATATAGAGAAGCAAAGCTTCTCTATGGCCAGAGCCTGACAACCATTTTTCTCAATAAATATATTTCCAAAGGTGCCATTGACATGACATGTTCACCAGATGTTGGTAACAACCCAAGTAATCCATACATACAAAGAAACCAAAACAAATAAGTTCAGAAATTAAGCTATGTGTAATAATGTGAAATGACACACGGAAAAAGTATTGAACACACTTACTGATATTTATTTAATACTTTGTACAAAAGCCTTTGTTGGTAATGACAGCTTCAAGACGCCTCCTGTATGGAGAAACTAGTCGCATGCATTGCTCTGGTGTGATTTTGGCCCATTCTTCCACACAAACAGTCTTCAAATCTTGAAGGTTCCGTGGGCCTCTTCTATGAATCTTGATCTTCAGTTCTTTCCATAGATTTTCATTGGGATTTAAGTCAGGTGATTGGCTGGGCCATTCTAGCTGCTTTATTTTCCTTGGCTGTGTGTTTGGGATCATTGTCTTGCTGAAATGTCCACCCTCGTTTCATCTTCATCATCCTGGTAGATTGCAGCAGATATTTGTCAAGAATGTCTCGGTAAATTTGCCCATTCATTCACAGAGCGAAAATTACGTGTAGTCATGTTTATTAAACAATAACGAACAAACAAACAATAAACGTAGAGGAACACCGTGAACTGGTGACTAGTACTCACATATACAGCCAACGCAATGATCCACAACGCAGGTGGATGCACTGTGATCATAAATAGAATCCCCAATAAGAGACAACTCAAGACAGCTGCCTCTAATTGGGCATTGACCAAACCCAAAACCAAACTCCCTGTGTGTTTGTCAGGACCTGACTGTGGCCATACTACTCCCTCTAGAGGGAGTCAGAGACCTGGCCTCAGTCAGGCCCTTACACAAATAAATTCTTCACAGAGTTTAAGTAACAGACACATCTCAACATCAACTGTTCAGAGGAGACTTTGTGAATCAGGCCTTCATGGTCGAATTGCTGCAAAGAAACCACTACTAAAGGACATCAATATGAAGAAGAGACTTGCTTGGGCCAAGAAACACGAGCAATGGACATTAGACCGGTGGAGATTTGTCCTTTGATCTGGAGTCCAAATTTGAGTTTTTTTATTCCAACCTCAAACAAATTTAGATGGCTTGGAATGAGTCGGATCCACAGTGAAGGAAAAGCAGCCATCAAGTGCTCAGCATATGTGGGAACTCCTTCAAGACTGATGGAAAAGCATTAAAGGTGAAGCTAACACTTTTTTGGTTACTACATGATTCCATATGTGTTATGTCATAGTTTTGATGTCTTCACTTTTATTCTACAATGTAAAAAATAGTGCAAATAAAGAAAAACCCTTGAATGAGTAATATTCCAAACTTTTGGCCCCCAGTGTACATCAACGAATTGGCGAGGGCACTAGAGCAGTCTGCAGCACACGGCCTCACCCTACAAGAGTCTGAAGTCAAATGTCTACTGTTGCTGATGATCTGGTGCTTCTGTCACCAACCAAGGAGGGCCTACAGCAGCACCTAGATCTTCTGCACAGATTCTGTCAGACCTGGGCCCTGACAGTAAATCTCAGTAAGACAAAAATAATGATGTTCCTAAAAATGTCCAGTTGCCAGGACCATGAATACAAATTCCAAATATACACCTTTGCCCTAGAGCACACTTAAAACTATACATACCTTGGCCTTAACATCAGTGCCACAGGTAACTTCCACAAAGCTGTGAACGATCTGAGAGACAAGGCAAGAAGGGCCTTCTATGCCATCAAAAGGAACATAAAATTCGACATACCAATTAGGATCTGGCAAAAAATACTTGAATCAGTTCTAGAACCCATTGCCTTTTATGGTTGTGAGGTCTGGGGTCCGCTCACCAACCAAGAATTCACAAAATGGGACAAATACCAAATCTGCTACCGAGTGGCGCAACGGTCTAAGGCACTGCATCTCAGTGCTAGAGGTGTCACTACGGACACCCTGCTTCGAATCCAGGCTGTATCACAACCGGCCGTGATTGGGAGTCCCATAGGGCGGCGCACAATTGACCCAGCGTCGTCCGGGTTTGGCCGGTGGAGGCCGTCATTGTAAATAAGAATTTGTTCTTAACTGACTTGCCTTGTTAAATAAAGGTTAAATAAAAAAATAAAACACCAAATAATGCATGCAGAGCAGAATGATCAAAATCCAGAAAATTCTACAACCACCTAAAAGGAAGAGATTCCCAAACCTTCCATAACAAACCCATCACCTACAGAGAAATTAACCTGGAGAAGAGTCCCCTAAGCAGAATACCTGCACACTGTGATTGACCCAAACTTAAGGAAAGCTTTGACTTTGTACAGACTTTGTACAGACTCAGCATAGCCTTGCTATTGAGAAAGGCCGCCGTAGGCAGGCTCTCAAGAGAAGACAGGCTATGTGCACACTGCCCACAAAATGAGGTGGAAACTGAGCTACACTTCCTAACCTCCTGCCAAATGTATGACCATATTAGAGACACATATTTCTCTCAGATTACACAGATCCACAAAGAATTCGAAAACAAATAAAATGTGGATAAACTCCCATATCTACTGGGTGAAATACCACAGTGTATCATCACAGCAGCAAGATGTGTGACCTGTTGCCACAAGAAAAGGGCAACCAGTGAAGAACAAACACCACTGTAAATTCAATCCATATTTATATTTATTTATTTTCCCTTTTATACTTTAACTATTTGCACATTGTTACAACACTGTATATATACATAATATGATATTTAAAATGTCTTTATTCTTTTGGAACTTCTGTGAGTGTAATGTTTACTGGTAATTTTTATTGTTTATTTCACTTTTGTTTATTATCTACTTCACTTGCTTTGGCAACGTTTACATATGTTTCCCATGCCAATGAAGCCCCTTGAATTGAATTTAATTTAATTGAATTTAATTGAAAGAGAGAATGAGAGAGAGTGTGAGAGAGAGTGTGAGAGAGAGAGAGAGAGAGAGAGAGACCGACAGAGAACAGAGTTAGCTAATACCTAGTGTGTTGTTCTGAAAGAGCGTCTGTTAGTGCTCTTAAGAAGAAAGGCAGACAAAAGATGACTGGATGGCTGGATGGCTGGCTGTGGATGGATGGATGGATGGATGGATGGATGGATGGATGGATGGATGGATGGATGGATGGATGGATGGATGGATGGATGGATGGATGGATGGATGGATGGATGGATAGCTGGCTGTGGATGGCTGGATGGATGGGTGGGTGGATGGATGGGTTTGGGTGGCTGGCTGGCTGGCTGGATGGATGGATGGATGGATGGATGGATGGCTGGAAGGATGAATGGCTGGATGGATGGATGGATGGATGGATGGATGGATGGATGGATGGATGGATGGATGGATGGATGGATGGATGGATGGATGGCTGTGGATGGATGGCTGGCTGTATGGCTGCATGGCGTGCCTCTCTCTCTGCTGTGTGTCTGTCCATGTCTGAGTTTAGACAGATGAGGGGTCAGAGGTTACACCTGCTGATTATACAGCACCCTATCATGGCAGTACAACTACTACACACTCCAGAACCTCAGTCACACACGCGCACACACATATTCTATGAGGAAATAGCAAGCAATTTTAAAACAGTCTGTTTGAGATAGTTTGAGCTTTGGCCACAAATACGAGTATAGTATGAGTGAACAACATTTAAAAGTGAGATTTTCACTGGACAGTTACTTTAATCCTAAATTCCATTAAAACAAGGAAAACCAACCTCAGCAGTGAGCAGCAGAGAAGAACTGCTGTGTTTGGACGCTGGTATGAGAGAGGATGTCCAATGCAGGCCAGCAGCAGCTCTATCTGGGGAGGTATGTGGCCGTTGGGAGTCCATTGGAGGATGTTATGCCTCCTGTGAGCTGACTCCTGACCCCACCATCCTCTCTCAACCTGCTCTACAGTACTGTACATTACAAACTGTTCAACAGGTCACTTATAAAATACATTTTATCTCAATGAGAACCTGTATAAATAAAAAATTGGAAAGTTTAATAAAATAGATTGATACAGAATGTGTGTCTGCACAAGCAGGGCCAGACTATTAAGCTAAATCTCAGAAAGGACATTTAAAATATGCACAACCTTCAGACCACAAAGTTAAAATAAAAGCACCTCTTTCCATCATCGTCATCTGCTAACTAGAGATGACGACAGACAGACAGACAGACAGACAGACAGACAGACAGACAGACAGACAGACAGACAGACAGACAGACAGACAGACAGAGACATCTCAGTATATAAAGCTCAGTATTCTACTGGCTGTTAATATATATACAGTGGGGAGAACAAGTATTTGATACACTGCCGATTTTGCAGGTTTTCCCACTTACAAAGCATGTAGAAGTCTGTAATTTTTATCATAGGTACTCTTCAACTGTGAGTGGCGGAATCTAAAACAAAAATCCAGAAAATCACATTGTATGATATTTAAGTAAAATTAATTTGCATTTTATTGCATGACATAAGTATTTGATACATCAGAAAAGCAGAACTTAATATTTGGTACAGAAACCTTTGTTTGCAATTACAGAGATTCCTGTAGTTCTTGACCAGGTTTTCACACACTGCAGCAGGGATTTTGGCCCACTCCTCCATACAGACCTTCTCCAGATCCTTCAGGTTTCGGGGCTGTCGCTGGGCAATACAGACTTTCAGCTCCCTCCAAAGATTTTCTATTGGGTTCAGGTCTGGAGACTGGCTAGGCCACTCCAGGACCTTGAGATGCTTCTTACGGAGCCACTCCTTAGTTGCCCTGGCTGTGTGTTGTCATGCTGGAAGACCCAGCCACGACCCATCTTCAATGCTCTTACTGAGGGAAGATCTCGCGATACATGGCCCCATCCATCCTCCCCTCAATGCGGTGCAGTCGTCCTGTCCCCTTTGCAGAAAAGCATCCCCAAAGAATTATGTTTCCACCTCCATGCTTCACGGTTGGGATGGTGTTCTTGGGGTTGTACTCATCCTTCTTCTTCCTCGAAACACGGCGAGTGGAGTTTAGACCAAAAAGCTCTATTTTTGTCTCATCAGACCACATGACCTTCTCCCATTCCTCCTCTGGATCATCCAGATGGTCATTGGCAAACTTCAGATGGGCCTGGACATGCGCTGGCTTGAGCAGGGGGACCTTGCGTGCGCTGCAGGATTTTAATCCATGACAGCGTAGTGTGTTACTAATGGTTTTCTTTGAGATTGTGGTCCCAGCTCTCTTCAGGTCATTGACCAGGTCCTGCCGTGTAGTTCTGGGCTGATCCCTCACCTTCCTCATGATCATTGATGCCCCACGAGGTGAGATCTTGCATGGTGCCCCAGACAGAGGAAGATTGACCGTCATCTTGAACTTCTTCCATTTTCTAATAATTGCGCCAACAGTTGTTGCCTTCTCACCAAGCTGCTTGCCTATTGTCCTGTAGCCCATCCCAGCCTTGTGCAGGTCTACAATTTTATCCCTGATATCCTTACACAGCTGTCTGGTCTTGGCCATTGTGGAGAGGTTGGAGTCTGTTTGATTGAGTGTGTGGACAGGTATCTTTTATACAGGTAACGAGTTCAAACAGGTGCAGTTAATACAGGTAATGAGTGGAGAACAGGAGGGCTTCTTAAAGAAAAACTAATAGGTCTGTGAGAGCCGGAATTCTTACTGGTTGGTAGGTGATCAAATACTTATGTCATGCAATAAAATGCAAATTAATTATTTAAAAATCATAAAATGTGATTTTCTGGATTTTTGTTTTAGATTCCGTATCTCACAGTTGAAGTGTACCTATGATAAAAATTACAGACTTCTACATGCTTTGTAAGTAGGAAAACCTGCAAAATCGGCAGTGTATCAAATACTTGTTCTCCCCACTGTATATATATATATATATATATATATATATATATATATATATATATATATATTACCTATTACTTGTTATTTCTTTCAACAGTAACTCATAACTTATTACTCCCTGGGAAAATTAATTAGTTAAACTACTAGTTATAGTACTTATTACTTCCTGGGAAAAGTAATTAGTTACAGTACTGCTTATAGTACTTATTACTCCCTGTGAAAAGTCATTAGTTACGGTACTGTTTATAGTACTTAATACTCCCTGTGAAAAGTCATTAGTTACAGTACTGGTTATAGTACTTGTTACTCCCTGGGAAAAGTCATTAGTTACTGTACTGTTTATAGTACTTGTTACTCCCTGGGAAAAGTAATTAGTTACACAACCGGTTATAGTACTTGTTACTCCCTCTGAAAAATAATTAGGTACACTACACTTATAGTACTTTGGTGTTAAACCCCATAAACGTTGCACTTCCTCACTCAATGTAAGCAATGTCAATGTTAAAATATCATGTAGTTATGACTAAAAACACGATACATAATGGATACTGTATGTGTTTGGGTACCGTCTATCCTTATGCGATGTATGTCAAGTAACTATATTGTTGCTATGTAACTACTGTGAAGAAAATCTAGAGAGATGTGCCATGTTTGTAAAATGTGTAGAATATACATAATATAATAAAAAGCTTTGAAAACGAAAGGTTATTTTTGTCCTCTGAAGAGGCCATTAGATGGGCCACTAAAAAACTATGTTACATTACATAGGCCAATACACCAAAAACAAGTAAAAAAAACTGTAGGCTATGTTCATTAGGCCTTCAGATAACAAATCATCATCAGTGCATTGAGGACAAGGATATAAACACTCTCTAGGCCTACCTGGACTATGACATTGGGTAGGCCAGCTGTCATTCAAGAGATACCTTCCTTCAGTGACAGTGTCTTGGACATCAAGAGTTCCAGGGTTTCCAGGCCAGCTGTCATTCAAGAGACACCTTCCTTCAGTGACAGTGTCTTGGACAACAAGAGTTCCAGGGTTTCCAGGCCAGCTGTCATTCCATCTCTCCTTTCCCTCTCTCATTCCCCTCTCTCCTTTCTCCCTCACTCCTTTCCCTCTCTCCCTTTCCTCTCTTCTTTCTCCCTCTCTCCTTTCCCACTCTCTTTCTCCCTCTCTCATTTCCCTCTCTCATTTCCCTCTCTCCTTTCCCTCTCTCTCTTCCCCTCTCTCTTTCTCCCTCTCTCATTTCCCTCTCTCCTTTCTCTCTCTCTCTCTTTCTCCCTCTCTCCTTCCCCTCTCTCCTTTCTCTCTCTCTCTCTCTCTTTCTCCCTCTCTCCTTTCCCTCTCTCTCTTTTTCCCTCTTTCAAATATTGATATGATTTGATTTATCTCTACCTCTCCTGTCTAACTTCTCAAGGCTCTCTTCTCTCTAGCCTCTCCTGCTTTATCTGTCTTAGTGCTGCAAGACTGACTTTCTGGCTGCCCTGTTAAGACAACACTGTGTTATCCTGAGGGCTCTCTGTGGCCCCTACTGGCCCCTGGCCCATCACACTCCACTGGGCCTCGCTTCACCCGCCTCTCATCTCCCCTAACACAGCCTGACACAGAGCTTTGAAGCTGGGGAGGTGGTGTGGACCTGGGCACGGCCCAACAATAGCAACCTGATCCTTAGCTGACGCACGTTAACATGGCCACGGATGATGGACAAAGGAAGGGTAGAGGAGGTCCCTTGGTGTGTACCTAAGAGGGGTGCTGTCCTGTACCTAAGAGGGAGGAAGAGGGGTGAGGGAGAGAAGGAGGGAGAGGGGGAGGGGGGGAGGGAGAGGGAGGGACAGAGAGAGTGGCGGTTGATCCCTATCCAGGTAATGAGACAAAGCAAAAATAGTGGCTCAATAGGGTCAAAAGTAGTGCACTATGTAGGGAATAGGGTGTCATTTCAGATTGGCCATGTCGCTGAACTGAAAACGTACTGCCATTTCATCCCCATCTCTCTCTCCCCATTTCATCCCCATCTCTCTCTCTCTATCTCCATTTCATCCCCATCTCTCTCTCCCCATTTCATTCCCCTCTCTCTCCCCATTTCATCCCCATCTCTCTCTATATCTCCATTTCATCCCCATCTCTCTCTCTCTATCTCCATTTCATCCCCATCTCTCTCTCTCTCTCTCCATTTCATCCCCATCTCTCTCTCCCCATTTAATTCCCTTCTCTCTATATATCTTTTTTGCAGTGGTGTGCTGGGGCGCCAACATAAAGGCTGGTGATGCTTCTTGGGTAAATAAGCTGATCAGGAAGGCTAGCTCTGTTCTGGGGATTAGCCTTGACACTCTAGAGGAGGTGGTGGAGAGAAGGACCCTGGCCAAACTGCTGGCCAGCATGGACAACATCACCCACCCTCTACATGCCATGGTTATGATGCAGAGTAGCACCTTCAGTCACAGACTGATCCCACCACGGTGTGCCAGAGAACGCTACAGGAGGTCCTCTATCTTTATTTTACGAGGCAAGTCAGTTAAGAACAAATTCTTATTTTCAATGACGGCCTAGGAACAGTGGGTTAACTGCCTTGTTCAGGGGCAGAACGACAGATTTTTACCTTGTCAGCTCGGGGATTCGATCCAGCAACCTCTCAGTTACGGGCCCAACACTCTAACCACTGGGCTACCTGCCGCCCCTATCTATCTATATATCAGATGACCTCTAAAACTGACAGGACACAGAGGGAGATGTATTACCACGTATTCTAGATCTGATGCCCTGATGCCTCTAAAGTCTCTGACACATCACACCGTCTGCCGATCGTTCAGCGCACTGTGTTTTAAGGACCACCTGCTGTAGACTTCAGACTGACAACATATACACACGATTCTACATATAAAACCGGTGCGCACTCGGTTCGCAAATTAGAGGCGGAACTCTGTTCAGAGGTGCTATGTACTCTCGGCCAGCAAACGCTATTGTTGTGTCTGTGTCTAAAATACTAAAATACCCCTCTGCCTGTCCGTATGACTTCCCCAAACAGTCATACGTGTGTGTGTGTGTGTGTGTGTGTGTGTGTGTGTGTGTGTGTGTGTGTGTGTGTGTGTGTGTGTGTGTGTGTGTGTGTGTGTGTGTGTGTGTGTGTGTGTGTGTGTGTGTGTACATGTCTTACTATGCTTGTGAACCAAAAGTCCTCACATCAATAGTAAACCAAGGAGAAGTGATCCTCACTTGTAAAACAGCTATTATAGGGTTAGGGTTTAGGTTTAGGGTAAGAATTAGGGTCAGGTTTAGAATTATGGTTAGGAGTTGGGGTTAGGTTTAGGGTTAGAATTAGTGTTAGGAGTTGGGGTTAGGGGTTAGGGTTAGAATTAGTGTCAGGTTTAGAATTAGGGTTAGGAGTTGGGGTTATGGTTAGGGGTTAGGGTTAGGGGTTAGGGTTAGGGCTTAGGGTTAGGGGTTAGGAACATAGGATTTTGAATGGGATTCAATTGTTAGTCACCAAAAAGTCCTCACAAGTATAGTAAGACATAGTTGTGTGTGTGTGTGTCTGTGTATTGGGCTAAGAGGGAGAGGAGATACACATGCCCCATCTGTCCCTCCGGAAAAGTTTGGATATGCAAAGCAAAGTGTCGCCCTCATCAGAATTTGCATGGGGTGAGGAGGGGTGAGGAGGGGGGACTTGAAGGTTGCGAGGACAGACGTCTCCTTTGTGGCAGAGAGGCGGCTTGCCAGGCAAACCAATGAGTGTGTGTATGTGCGTGCTGATATGTATGCGTGAGGATACGGGCGAGTTCCAACAAGCCAAGCCCCCGCAGCGCGCTCCCCCTCCCCCTTCCCCTCCCACTCACCCTTCCTCTCTCTCAATTTAATTTAAATTCAATTTAAGGGGCTTTATTTGCATTGGAAACACGTTTACATTGACAAAGCAAGTGAAATAGATAATAAACAAAAGTGAACAAAAAAAATAAAAATGTACAGTAAACATTACACTCCAAAAGATTAAAGGCATTTCAAGTGTCATATTATGTCTATATATAGTGTTGTAACGATGTGCAAATGGTAGAAAAGGGAAAATAAATAAACATAAATATGGGTTGTATTTACAATGGTGTTTGTTCTTCACTGGTTGCCCTTTTCCTGTGGCAACAGGTCACACATCTTGCTGTTGATACACTGTGATATTTCACCCAATAGATATGTGAGTTTATCAAAATTGGATTTGTTTCTGAAATCTCTCCCCCCCCCTCTCTCTCTCTGGCTACGTTCACTGTTTGTTTTCTGAACTGAGGTGAAGTCATGCAATCTGAATGACATGACCCGGGCGTAATGTTACCTCTCTCTCTCTCTCTCTCTCTCTCTCTCTCTCTCTCTCTCTCTCTCTCTCTCTCTCTCTCTCTCTCTCTCTCTCTCTCTCTCTCATTCTCTCTCTCTCATTCTCTCTCTCTCATTCTCTCTCTCTCATTCTCTCTCTCTCGCTCTCTCTCTCGCTCTCTCTCTCGCTCTCTCTCTCTCATTCTCTCTCTCTCTCTCTCTCTCTCTCTCTCTCTCTCTCTCTCTCTCTCTCTCTCTCTCATTCTCTCTCTCTCACACTCTCTCTCTCTCTCTCTCACTCTCTCACTCACCCCTCCCACTCCTCCGGGATTTCTCAGGTGTTCTCTCCTCTCTCTGCACCAGGGGTGTGAGCTGAGCTGAGTACGGGGCTCCTATGTACACATGGATCCTATCTCTGTCTCTGATCAGTCTTTCAGCTTCAGTTCCAACAACTCACATTGTCTTTCTGGAAAAGTCTCTTGGACAGAATTCTTAGAAGTTTATATTGTACCGTTCTGCCAACGATGCAGCATAGGAAAGAGAAATATAGTACTGTATGTATGGGCTGAGGAAGGAATAGATAGATACATAGATAGATAGATAGATAGATAGATAGATAGATAGATAGATAGATAGATAGATAGATAGATAGATAGATAGATAGATAGATAGATAGATAGATAGATAGATAGATAGATAGATAGATAGATAGATAGATAGATAGATAGATAGATAGATAGATAGATAGATAGGTACTTTATTGATCCCCCGGGGGGAGGGGAGGGAAGAGAGAGAGAGGGATCTCTGATCAGTCTTTCAGCTTCAGTTCCAACAACTCACATTGTCTTTCTGGAAAAGTCTCTTGGACAGAATTCTTAGAAGTTTATATTGTACCGTTCTGCCAACGATGCAGCATAGGAAAGAGAAATATAGTACTGTATGTATGGGCTGAGGAAGGAATAGATAGATACATAGATAGATAGATAGATAGATAGATAGATAGATAGATAGATAGATAGATAGATAGATAGATAGATAGATAGATAGATAGATAGATAGATAGATAGATAGATAGATAGATAGATAGATAGATAGATAGATAGATAGATAGATAGATAGATAGATAGATAGATAGATAGATAGATAGATAGATAGATAGATAGGTACTTTATTGATCCCCCGGGGGGAGGGGAGGGAAGAGAGAGAGAGGGAGAGGGGGGGAAGGTAGAGGAGAGGAGAGGAGAGGAGAGGAGAGGAGAGGAGAGGAGAGGAGAGGAGAGGAGAGGAGAGGGGAGGGGAGGGGAGGGGAGGGGAGGTGAGAGGGGAGGGGAGGGGAGAGGGGAAGGGAAGGGAGAGGAGAGGAGAGGAGAGGAGAGGAGAGGAGAGGAGAGGAGAGGAGAGGAACTATTCATGTGATCTGGCTTTCAGTTCTTTCTCTTCAATAACAGCATCAGTCATGTTCTCACGCCAGAGGATATCAGAATGTCACTATAAATGCCCAAACATTATATTAATTAACAGTTCATCTCTATCTCCTCTCTGGAGGAGTGGGCCTGCATACTTCACATCCACTTCACATCCAAACGTCTACAAAAAAAACATTACCATCTCCTTCACTAAGACCTTTAGTTGGAAACAGGGAGCTTTTGCTGTGTGTGTGTGTGTGTGTGTGTGTGTGTGTACCTTGCGTGTGTATAAGGTTCCATTCAGTTTCCATGGCTGGCTGGCAACACTATATTTAACTAATAACACTATGAATTATCCAACAGCATATGGGACAAAAACTTGCTTTAATATTTCCCTTCAAAAATACACTACCATATTACCAAGACGCTATAACCTGCATGGCAACTATAAACTGGATCAAGTTCCAGTGTGGACGCCTACTGTGTGTGTGTGTGTGTGTGTGTGTGTGTGTGTGTGTGTGTGTGTGTGTGTGTGCTCTGTGTGTGTGTATGTGTGTGTGTATGTGTGTCCAGTGTGTGTGTGTCCTGTGTGTGTGTATGTGTGTTTCCAGTGTATGTGTGTGTGTGTGTGTGTGTGTGTGTGTGTGTATGTGTGTGTGTGTGTGTGTATGTGTGTCCAGTGTGTGTGTGTCCTGTGTGTGTGTATGTGTGTTTCCAGTGTATGTGTGTGTGTGTGTGTGTGTGTGTGTGTGTGTGTGTGTGTGTGTGTGTGTGTGTGTGTGTGTGTGTGTGTGTGTGTGTGTGTGTGTGTGTGTGTGTGTGTGTCCAGTGTGTGTGTGTCCTGTGTGTGTGTGTGTGTGTGTGTGTGTGTGTGTGTGTGTGTGTGTGTGTGTGTGTGTGTGTGTGTGTGTGTGTGTGTGTGTGTGTGTGTGTAAGTATTACCTCAGCTCACAGCAATGCAGAATGTCCCATATGACATCTGGATCACTTTAACCTCAACATCACCCAGTACTGCTGCGTCTACCACTACACTACTGGATTAACATCACCCAGTACTGCTGCTTCTACCGCTACACTACTGGAACAACATCACCCAGTACTCCTGCTTCTACCTCTACACTACTGGAACAACATCACCCAGTACTCCTGCTTCTACCTCTACACTACTGGATTAACATCACCCAGTACTGCTGCTTCTACCTCTACACTACTGGATTAACATCACCCAGTACTGCTGCTTCTACCTCTACACTACTGGAACAACATCACCCAGTACTCCTGCTTCTACCTCTACACTACTGGATTAACATCACCCAGTACTGCTGCGTCTACCTCTACACTACTGGAACAACATCACCCAGTACTCCTGCTTCTACCTCTACACTACTGGATTAACATCACCCAGTACTGCTGCTTCTACCTCTTCGCTACTGTATTAACATCACCCAGTACTGCTGCTTCTACCTCACTACTGGATTAACATCACCCAGTACTGCTGCTTCTACCTCTACACTACTGGAACAACATCACCCAGTACTGCTGCTTCTACCTCTACACTACTGGAACAACATCACCCAGTACTCCTGCTTCTACCTCTACACTACTGGATTAACATCACCCAGTACTGCTGCGTCTACCTCTACACTACTGGAACAACATCACCCAGTACTCCTGCTTCTACCTCTACACTACTGGATTAACATCACCCAGTACTGCTGCTTCTACCTCTTCGCTACTGGATTAACATCACCCAGTACTGCTGCTTCTACCTCACTACTGGATTAACATCACCCAGTACTGCTGCTTCTACCTCTACACTACTGGAACAACATCACCCAGTACTGCTGCTTCTACCTCTACACTACTGGAACCACATCACCCAGTACTCCTGCTTCTACCTCTACACTACTGGAACAACATCACCCAGTACTGCTGCTTCTACCTCTACACTACTGGATTAACATCACCCAGTACTGCTGCTTCTACCTCTACACTACTGGAACAACATCACCCAATACTGCTGCTTCTACCTCTACACTACTGGAACAACATCACCCAGTACTCCTGCTTCTACCTCTACACTACTGGATTAACATCACCCAGTACTGCTGCTTCTACCTCTACACTACTGGAACAACATCACCCAGTACTCCTGCTTCTACCTCTTCGCTACTGGATTAACATCACCCAGTACTGCTGCTTCTACCTCTACACTACTGGAACAACATCACCCAGTACTGCTGCTTCTACCTCTACACTACTGGAACAACATCACCCAGTACTCCTGCTTCTACCTCTACGCTACTGGAACAACATCACCCAGTACTGCTGCTTCTACCTCTTCGCTACTGGATTAACATCACCCAGTACTGCTGCTTCTACCTCACTACTGGAACAACATCACCCAGTACTGCTGCTTCTACCTTTACACTACTGGATTAACATCACCCAGTACTGCTGCTTCTACCTCTACACTACTGGATTAACATCACCCAGTACTGCTGCTTCTACCTCTACACTACTGGAACAACATCACCCAGTACTCCTGCTTCTACCTCTACACTACTAGATTAACATCACCCAGTACTGCTGCTTCTACCTCTACACTACTGGATTAACATCACCCAGTACTGCTTCTTCTACCTCTACACTACTGGATTAACATCACCCAGTACTGCTGCTTCTACCTCTTCGCTACTGGATTAACATCACCCAGTACTGCTGCTTCTACCTCTACACTACTGGATTAATATCACCCAGTACTGCTGCTTCTACCTCTACGCTACTGGATTAACATCACCCAGTACTGCTGCTTCTACCTCTACACTACTGGATTAACATCACCCAGTACTGCTGCTTCTACCTCTTCGCTACTGGATTAACATCACCCAGGACTGCTGCTTCTACCTCTACGCTACTGGATTAACATCACCCAGTACTGCTGCTTCTACCTCTACACTACTGGATTAACATCACCCAGTACTGCTGCTTCTACCTCTACACTACTGGATTAACATCACCCAGTACTGCTGCTTCTACCATTACACTACTCACTGACTCATAGAGTGCTGTGTGCTGTTGACAGATTTTTAATTCTAAGGGTTTCAACCCTGTGTATATTCAATGAGATATTATTATATGATTATACTCCATGTATTATCCGCTCTTCAGTGCTCTGTTGTGTTTGGGACAGCCATGTCATAAATTCACACCAGACTTCTAGGGGATTAGCTGGTCTGTCTGAAGTTCAGGGTTTGATAAAGCACAGCACCACAACCACTCTTTGTTGACTATAGACTAGAATGGACCGTTTGTGATTCTAATGCATGATTCAGTTCTAAAGAAATAAGTTATGATACTGATTCTGTGGCTGTTGCACATATTATATGACTCATTTGAATTGGAACGAGGGATGGAGAGAGAGGGAACAAGGGGGAGGAGGAAAGAGAGGGGGTTAGTTCTGGATCATAAATTGTTGTAGGAATGATAAAGTTGTTGTGTCAGGCAGTGCACCAGTGTGTGTGTGTGTGTGACTGAGGTTCTGTAGTCTAGTTTAAGCACCTTTACAGGGTTCCACACACATTGACCTGACCTCTACCTATAAACCTGTTCCCTGTACGTACGGCTCTTTGTCTTGAACAGAGTTCTCTTTGTTCCAGAGAGAGAGAGAGAGAGAGAGAGAGAGAGAGAGAGAGAGAGAGAGAGAGAGAGGGAGACAGGGAGAGAGGGAGAGAGAGAGAGAGAGAGAGAGAGAGAGAGAGAGAGAGAGAGAGAAACATGGCTCTGTGCTGTAAATCATTTTAAACAGATGGGTCAAAGTTTTGTGTTGTAATTTCTAACTGTTAAGCTTTACAGCGTATCGGCCTCCTGTGCAATACTGTGTTCTGGCCAACTGCTGTTTTACAGAAGAGGCCTAGGTGTTGGTGTGTGTGTGTGTGTGTGTGTGTGTGTGTGTGTGTGTGTGTGTGTGTGTGTGTGTGTGTGTGTTCAGATACTGAGAAAGAGAATTAGAGAGACAAGAGAGTGAAAATACAAAAGTGACAGAAAGGTTCGAGAGAGAGAGAGAGACAATTAGATAGAGAAAGAGAAAGAAAGAAAGAGAGAGAGAGAGAGAAAGAGAGAGAGAGAAAGAGAAAGAGAGAGAGAGAGATAGCGAGAGAGAGAGAGAGCTAGAGAGAGAGAGGGAGAAAGAAAGCTAGAGGGAAAGATGTGAACAGAGGACCTGAGTGAGACCATGTGGACATTCCAGGGCCAGCTGTGGGTTGGAGGGGGAATTCTGACTGAAGCCCTGACAAATAAAATAAGACAGTGGCTATTTCAGTATTCCAGAGAAGAGAAAAACCCACTGGCACATCTTTTCGGAACGATGGAGGGAGAGAGCGAGACAGATATATATATATATAGATATATATATATATATATATATATAGAGAGAGAGAGAGAGAGAGAGAGAGAGAGAGAGAGAGAGAGAGAGAGAGAGAGAGAGAGAGAGAGAGAGAGAGAGAGAGAGAGAGAGAGAGAGAGAGAGAGAGAGAGAGAGAGAGAGAGAGAAGCAGCCAAGCTAATGAGAGAACTAGGACCTTGGCCCATCATAGTTCAGTATGACAGACAGACAGACCACAGCATCAGAACCACTGGTTAGCCTTTAACCAGAGCTCCCTCTTATCGACCACAGAATCACAAATACACAGAGGCTAGGACACTGCACTGGACAAACACATCCCTCGGGCAGTCTCCCCTCTACCAGAGAGACATACAGCTGGTGAAGTGTTCAATAAATAAAATATTTGATGGAGGGAGGGAGGGAGGGAGGGAGGGAGGGAGGGAGGGAGGGAGGGAGGGAGGTAGTGACAGAGGGAGGGAGGGGTCAAAGGGCATCAAGGACTGTAAACACAGCAGTGGAGAGCAGACATAACATGGCTACTGTTCTACTGTTTTCCTTTTCTACTGACAGAATAATGACTTCTTCACCAGTCTCTGTTAATGACTGTTAATCACTCTGATTCTATGGAGCAGTTGGTGAATCACTCCAGGGCTGTCTCAATAATCGAAAGCAGTTTCCTCTCTTTGTTTCTTCCTCTTCACCTGCACTTATCTGACAGGACGGGACGGGTGTCGGAGGAAGAAATATGTTGGATGATGTCTATGAAGACCTTATCAAGCTTATCAACTTCAGGTATTAAGCCTTATGGAGGAAAGGAGACAAGGAGAAAGAGAGAGGAAGTGAAGTTAGAGTATTGAGATACAGCCCGACACTCTGCTGTCATCCCATGGAAGGATACAAGGAGAGATAGGAAGTCAATTTATTTTATTGAGATACAGCCCGACACTCTGCTGTCATCCCATTGAAGGATACAAGGAGAGATAGGAAGTCAATTTATTTTATTGAGATACAGCCCGACACTCTGCTTTCTGTCCATGGAAAGGAGACAAGGAGAGATAGGAAGTCAAGTTAGAGTATTGAGATACAGCCCGACACTCTGCTGTCTGTCGATAGATAGATAGATAGATAGATAGATAGATAGATAGATAGATAGATAGATAGATAGATAGATAGATAGATAGATAGATAGATAGATAGATAGATAGATAGATAGATAGATAGATAGATAGATAGATAGATAGATAGATAGATAGATAGATAGATAGATAGATAGATAGATAGAAAAAACACAAAAGACAGATACACGATACATGATAAATAGAGCGTCAGTATGAAAAAGTATAGAAATACAAGAAGTCTGGAGTGCTAAAAAAGCTATAAAAAGACATTGCATAGTATGTGTGGTTGGATGAATATGTACACTATACATTGGCGGATGGTGCATGGTTAACTATACTATACAGGTCGATGGCAGAGAAATACTAAAAATGCGTATGATATGAGTGAGGGTAATAATAGTTTACTTAATAGACATACTGGTTAAATGAACAGGTAAGTGAACATTTTGCATGGTTAAATTAACTGTACAGGTAAATATACAGTTAAATTTACAGGTAAGTGAATATTTGCATGGTTACATTAACTGTACAGGTAAATGACAGGAAGAGATACTTAAACAGCTAAATGTGTGTATGATATAATTTGGGATAATAATAGTAATTCCCTTAAAATACAGTCCTTAGTGCGCAGGGTTTAATTACAGATAACTGCACGTATTGCACATTCGATATACTAAAAGCAATGAAAAAAATAAATATACAACTGATAGGATACTAATATGCATTCCTGAGTGAATGACTACGTAAGTTAAGTCCAAGAATTACTTGAAATATTGCATGTGATATGATATAACAACTGTATGAATAAATAAATCCTGAGTGAATGAGTGATTACGGACCAGAGTTACTCACGGATGGATGCACAATTGTTAAACTAGGTCCTAACACCCCAACAGTTCCAGGTTTGTGTTGCCGACAGCACGGCACCCCGTTAAGGCATTAAATAGTCTAACAGCCGCCGGCAGGAAGGACCTCCTGTAGCGCTCTTTGGCACACCGTGGTGGGATCAGTCTGTGACTGAAGGTGCTCCTCTGCGTCATAACCATGGCATGCAGAGGGTGGGTGACGTTGGCCATGATGACCAGCAGTTTGGCCAGGATCCGTCTCTCCGCCACCTCCTCTAGAGTGTCCAGGCTCATCCCCAGGACAGGGCTAGCCTTCCTGATCAGATTATTTACCCGAGAAGCATCACCGGCTTTTATGTTGGCTCCCCAGCACACCCACTGCAGAAAAGATGGCACTGGCCACCACAGACTGGTAGAAGGTATGCAGTAGTTTACTGCACACGTTGGACCTGAGCCTCCTCAGAAAGTAGAGTCGGCTCTGGCCCTTTTTGTACAGGGCCCCGGTGTTACCAGCCCATTCCAGCCTGTTGTCCATATGGACTCCCAGGAACTTGTATGACCCAACCATTTCCACATCCATCCCCTGTATAGGGACTGCAGTCAGTTGTGCCTTGGTTCTCCTGAAGTCCACCACCATCTCATTTGTTTTGCTGGGGCTGAATGTTATTGAAGGCACTGGAGAAGTCAAAAAACATAACCCTCACAGTGCAACCTGCGTTGTCCAGGTGAGAATAGGCCCTCTGCAGAAGGTAGATGATAGCATCATCCACCCCGATGTTGTGCTGGTATGCGAACTGCAGGGGGTCTAGTGATGTACACACCAGGGGTCTGAGGTGAGCGAGGACTAACCTTTCCAGAGTCTTCATGATGTGGGATGTTAGCGCTACAGGTCTGAAGTTATTCAGGACAGTAGAGTGTGCCTTCTTGGGCACTGGGACGAGGCAGGATGTTTTCCACAGCACAGGGACCCTTTCCAGGCTCAGGCAAAGGTTGAAGGGTCGCTGGAGTATTCCACACAGTTGGTCAGCACAGACCCTAAGCACCCTTGGGCTGATGCCATCAGGGCCCGCCACTTTCCACTGATGTAGTCTCTCCAGCTCTATCTTCACTTGGTTGGTGGTGAAAGCCATCCCAGGTGGGGAGTTGGGGGGAAGGGGGGTGTTGAGGATCAGTCCAGAGGGAGCAGGTGTGGAGGTGGGGTCGCTGATTGTCTCAGAGGTGTTGTGGGCAAAGTTTGGGGTGGGACAGCTGTGAGGGTGTGTGGCCTGGGGAGCTAGAAGGGAGGTGGACAGGGCCAGTATCGAACCTGTTAAAAAATTGTTTCAGCTCATTGGCTCTGTCCTGGGTCCCCTCCGTCTGCCCACTGTTTGACTTTTTGAAGCCAGTGATATTTCTCATACCCTTCCACACCTCTCTCACCTGGCTCTGCCTCAGCTTGTTCTCCATCTTCTTATACCCTCTCTTCCACTCAGCAATCCGCAACTTCAGCTCCCTCTGGACGCATTTCAATTTGTCCTTGTCCCTCTCCTTGAAGGCCCTCTTCTTCTCATTCAGCAGGGCCTTCAGGTCGCTGGTGACCCAGGGTTTATTATTTGGAAAACAGCGTACCTTCCTGGTGGGTACAGTGTTGTCTACACAAAAATTGATATAGTCTGTTATGCAGTCAGTAAGTCCATCGATGTCCTCCCCATGAGCCTCACAGAGCACATCCCAGTCTGTTGTCTCAAAGCAGTCCTGTAGGGCCTCATTCGCCCCCGGGGACCATCTCCTAATGGTCCTAGTGGTCGCAGGCTGCTGTTGGACCTAAGGCCTGTAGAGTGGAGTGAGCTGGACAAGGTTGTGATCCGATCTACCAAGGGAAGGGAGTGCAGTGGAGTTGTATGCGTCCTTCACATTAGCAGATAACAAGTCCAGAGTTGTATTATTCCTGGTTGGGCACTGGGATGCGCTGTCTGTAACCTCACGATAACAGAGTGGATGACGTCACATGCTGTGTTTGCGTCAGCGGAGGGCGGGATGTAAACAATAACAGCAATGGGCGCCGTGAATTCTCTCGGCAAATAGTAGGGTCTCAGGCTAACGGCTAACAGCTCAATGTCCAGGCTACAAATCTCTTCCATAAGAGTAAAATGGCTCGGATTACACCATCTGTTGTTAACTAATAAAGCCAGCCCCCCACCTTTGCTCTTACCAGAAGAAGTGCTATCCCTGTCTGCTCTGATGGTCCGAATCCATGGTAGACTGAATAATTATAAACCACATTGAGTCCTGATGAAGCATTATTTAACCATTAGATACACTTATCAATGGTTCAAGGGTCAAGTTCACAGTCTCAGAGTTAGCACAACACAAGGGATTGTTCATTATGTGATTTAATGGAAGACAAGGTTTGTAAAAGTCCCGAAGGCATAAAGTTAATGTAGACGCAAGGCTGAGTTCACAGTGTTGACATCCGACCAAGATGTCACAAACCTTGGTTTTGACAGAGAACATTCATTCAGTTATACATTGGAGATTTTGCCATTCTAAGAGACAGTTTATGGATTCTAATGAAACCATCGATTTGAACTTTTTCTCAGTGACGTTTGGGGGTTTTTCACTTCAAAACAAGCAGAGCTCTGTCTGAGTTTCATAATGATGCGATCCCCAAAATATGTCTCCTTGGCAACCAGAGTCATGTCTACTCAACTTTATTAGCCCTTTATCTCAGCAGTGTGATGACAACACCTGTCAACAGGTGACAATCCACAGGCACAGGAGGGTTAGTTAGCCAGCACAATGAACCAATCACAGGGCCTGTCTAGGGTGATGCTGTCTGGCAGTGATTTCCATTGGTCAGCCCGGTGTGGACGGTACATTCTGTACATCCAGCCTACCTGCCTACTACAGATGTAGAGCACCAGTCCCACACTCCTCAACTACAGGGACGTCTTTGTGGCAGATGCTGCATTATGCTCAGCTGTTAGATTAGAAGGTGTGAATGTCAACTGACAACACACACACACACACACCCGTGGCATAGCGCAGTTTTATTATGGGGCAGAGAGAAAATGTTGCTGTTTTAGAGCTCAGAGATTCTTAATAAAGCTTAATAAAGATCAGTGATAACTAGCAAGAGCAACACCATCACATCACAGAGTCACAGCCAGACCCTGGTTTCAGTGTCCATCACATCACAGAGTCACAGCCAGACCCTGGTTTATGTATCCACCACATCACAGAGTCACAGCCAGACCGTGGTTTCAGTGTCCACCACATCACAGAGTCACAGCCAGACCCTGGTTTCAGTGTCCATCACATCACAGAGTCACAGCCAGACCCTGGTTTATGTATCCACCACATCACAGAGTCACAGCCAGACCGTGGTTTCAGTGTCCACCACATCACAGAGTCACAGTCAGACCCTGGTTTCAGTGTCCATCACATCACAGAGTCACAGCCAGACCCTGGTTTCAGTGTCCAACACATCACAGAGTCACAGCCAGACCCTGGTTTCAGTGTCCATCACATCACAGAGTCACAGCCAGACCCTGGTTTATGTATCCACCACATCACAGAGTCACAGCCAGACCCTGGTTTCAGTGTCCACCATATCACAGAGTCACAGCCAGATCCTGGTTTCAGTGTCCACCACATCACAGAGTCACAGCCAGACCCTGGTTTCAGTGTCCACCACATCACAGAGTCACAGCCAGACCCTGGTTTCAGTATCCACCACATCACAGAGTCACAGCCAGACCCTGGTTTCAGTGTCCACCACATCACAGAGTCACAGCCAGACCGTGGTTTCAGTGTCCACCACATCACAGAGTCACAGCCAGACCCTGGTTTCAGTGTCCACCACATCACAGAGTCACAGCCAGACCCTGGTTTCAGTGTCCACCATATCACAGAGTGACAGCCAGACCCTGGTTTCAGTGTCCACCATATCACAGAGTCACAGCCAGATCCTAGTTTCAGTGTCCACCACATCACAGAGTCACAGCCAGACACTGGTTTCAGTGTCCAACACATCACAGAGTCACAGCCAGACCTTATTCCTTCCTTTATCTCAACCACACACATGAGAGGAGATAGAGATGAAAGAGGAAGGAGAGAGACAGGAGCGAGGGAGAAGGAAGGAAGACTAACACTGGTCCTGATATTAACCAGATATTACACAGACACTAACACTGGTCCTGATATTAACCAGATATTACACAGACTCTAACACTGGTCCTGATATTAACCAGATATTACACAGACTCTAACACTGGTCCTGATATTAACCAGATATTACACAGACTCTAACACTGGTCCTGATATTAACCAGATATTACACAGACTCTAACACTGGTCCTGATATTAACCAGATATTACACAGACTCTAACACTGGTCCTAATATTAACCAGATATTACACAGACTCTAACACTGGTCCTAATATTAACCAGATATTACACAGACTCTAACACTGGTCCTAATATTAACCAGATATTACACAGACTCTAACACTGGTCCTGATATTAACCAGATAGCAAAGTATGAATGACGCAAAACTTTTGCAACCTCACAGCATTTTTAGTTAAATTACATCTGTGGTTACCTCTAGTTCTACCCATCCTAGACCCATTCTGGAACATTGTGTGTGTGTGTGTGTGTGTGTGTGTGTTAGTGGATATTGTGCAGAGCTTTATGGAAAAGGATTTGACACAGCCCACATGGCACACAGCCTCCTCCTCACTAGTCCTGATCCCACATCACTAATGGAGATGATTAAACAGATCAGAGTTATAATTCCACGCCCCCCCCCCTTGGTCCTGCCCTTAATATAGCATGATAGAGAAGAGAGGAGTACGCGCACACACACACCCGCCCACACACACACACACACACACACACACACACACACACACACACACACACATACATACAAACGTGTACACACACACGTGCACACACACGAGCAGGCCGCGGCTGAGGACAGGGAGGATGTCTGAATTCCTGTGATTGGAGCAGCAGCTAGTTATTAGGCTGATGGTGGACCGACCACAGAAACACACCGGTCCTGTGTAGGGAGGGGAAGAGGGGCCTCTCTGTCTCTGTCTGTCTCTGTCTCTGTCTGTCTCTCTCTCTGTCTCTGTCTCTGTCTCTGTCTTTCTCTCTCTCACTCACTCTCTCTCTGTCTTTCTCTCTCTTTCTCTCTCTCTCTCTCTCTCTCTCTCTCTCTCTCTGTGTGAGTGTGTGTGTGCGCATGTGTGCGCGTGTTTGTGCGTGTGTGTCTGGAAGCAGAGGTTAATCTTAGTGCCACCTGTCAGTCAGGACTTGTTACAGGCTGTCATGTGGACCTCTGGTTAAAGACAAGTCAGCAGAATTTACTAAACAAAAGGCAGTAACATTTACTAAACACAAGTCAGCAGAATTTACTAAACAAAAGGCTGTAACATTTACTAAACACAAGGCTTTAACATTTACTAAAGACAAGGCTGAAACATTTACTTAAGACAAGGCTCTAACATTTAGTAAACACAAGGCTGTAACCTTTACTAAAGACTTGGCAGTAACATTTACTAAAGACAAGGCTGTAACATTTACTAAAGACAAGGCAGTAACATTTACTAAAGACAAGGCTGTAACATTTACTAAAGACAAGGCTGAAACATTTACTTAAGACAAGGCTCTAACATTTAGTAAACACAAGGCTGTAACCTTTACTAAAGACTTGGCAGTAACATTTACTAAAGACAAGGCTGTAACATTTACTAAAGACAAGGCAGTAACATTTACTAAAGACAAGGCTGTAACATTTACTAAAGACTTGGCAGTAACATTTACTAAAGACTTGGCAGTAACATTTAGTGAAGACTTGGCAGTAACATTTACTAAAGACTTGGCAGTAACATTTAGTGAAGACTTGGCAGTAACATTTACTAAAGACAAGGCTGTAACATTTACTAAAGACTTGGCAGTAACATTTAGTGAAGACTTGGCAGTAACATTTACTAAAGACAAGGCAGTAACATTTACTAAAGACAAGGCAGTAACATTTACTAAACACAAGGCTGTAACATTTACTAAAGACAAGGCAGTAACATTTACTAAACACAAGGCAGTAACATTTACTAAACACAAGGCTGTAACATTTACTAAACACAAGGCAGTAACATTTACTAAACACAAGGCAGTAACATTTACTAAACACAAGGCTGTAACATTTACTAAACACAAGGCAGTAACATTTACTAAACACAAGGCAGTAACATTTACTAAACACAAGGCAGTAACATTTACTAAAGACAAGGCTGTAACATTTACTAAAGACTTGGCAGTAACATTTAGTGAAGACTTGGCAGTAACATTTACTAAAGACAAGGCAGTAACATTTACTAAAGACAAGGCAGTAACATTTACTAAACACAAGGCTGTAACATTTACTAAACACAAGGCAGTAACATTTACTAAACACAAGGCAGTAACATTTACTAAACACAAGGCAGTAACATTTACTAAAGACAAGGCAGTAACATTTACTAAACACAAGGCAGTAACATTTACTAAACACAAGGCAGTAACATTTACTAAACACAAGGCAGTAACATTTACTAAACACAAGGCAGTAACCTTTACTAAAGACAAGGCAGTAACCTTTACTAAACACAAGGCAGTAACATTTACTAAACACAAGGCAGTAACATTTACTAAACACAAGGCAGTAACATTTACTAAACACAAGGCAGTAACATTTACTAAACACAAGGCAGTAACCTTTACTAAACACAAGGCAGTAACATTTACTAAACACAAGGCAGTAACATTTACTAAACACAAGGCAGTAACATTTACTAAACACAAGGCAGTAACCTTTACTAAAGACAAGGCAGTAACATTTACTAAACACAAGGCAGTAACATTTACTAAACACAAGGCAGTAACCTTTACTAAACACAAGGCAGTAACATTTACTAAACACAAGGCAGTAACATTTACTAAACACAAGGCAGTAACATTTACTAAACACAAGGCAGTAACCTTTACTAAAGACAAGGCAGTAACATTTACTAAACACAAGGCAGTAACATTTACTAAAGACAAGGCTGTAACATTTACTAAACACAAGGCAGTAACCTTTACTAAAGACAAGGCAGTAACATTTACTAAACAGGTCAACAGACATAGTGTGTGTTGCAAATGGCACCCTATTACCTAGATATTGCTCTACCTTTGACAAGTTCCCATGGGGGAGTAATGCATTATACAGGGAATAGGGTGCCTTTTAGGATGCAACCATGGGTTTAGCTTTGGGCGTTTTATTCAGCCTTTCTGGAGTGCCAATTGAGCCGGGGTTTGCGCTTTTGGGATTATTCCATTAATTCAATTTCGCCAGACAACTCAGTCAAGCGCAGATTAAGTATCTGGACTGATGTAGTCTATACCGACTCATCTTGATTCATATCTGTATTGATGTCATCTACACTGACTCATCTTGGTTTATATCTGTATTGATGTCATCTACACTGACTCATCTTGGTTTATATCTGTATTGATGTAGTCTATACTGACTCATCTTGGTTTATATCTGTATTGATGTAGTCTATACTGACTCGTCTTGATTTATATCTGTATTGATGTAGTCTATACCGACTCATCTTGGTTTATACCTGTATTGATGTAGTCTATACTGACTCGTCTTGATTTATATCTGTATTGATGTAGTCTATACTGACTCATCTTGATTTATATCTGTATTGATGTAGTCTATACTGACTCATCTTGATTTATATCTGTATTGATGTAGTCTATACTGACTCGTCTTGATTTATATCTGTATTGATGTAGTCTATACTGACTCGTTTTGATTTATATCTGTATTGATGTAGTCTATACCGACTCATCTTGGTTTATATCTGTATTGATGTAGTCTATACTGACTCGTCTTGATTTATATCTGTATTGATGTAGTCTATACTGACTCGTTTTGATTTATATCTGTATTGATGTAGTCTATACCGACTCATCTTGGTTTATACCTGTATTGATGTAGTCTATACTGACTCGTCTTGATTTATATCTGTATTGATGTAGTCTATACCGACTCATCTTGATTTATATCTGTATTGATGTAGTCTATACTGACTCATCTTGATTTATATCTGTATTGATGTCATCTATACTGACTCATCTTGTTTTATATCTGTATTGATGTCATCTACACTGACTCATCTTGATTCATACCTGTATTAATGTCATCTACACTGACTCATCTTGGTTTATATCTGTATTGATTTAATCTACACTGACTCATCTTGGTTTATATCTGTATTGATGTCATTTACACTGACTCATCTTGGTTTCCCCCAACTAGATTTCACGTCAGCTGCTTTTTATACAGTGCCCTGATTGGTCCTGTATGTGAGGCTCAGTTTGTACAGACGTGCTGCTAGCAATGCCAAGATCATGGGTTCAATTAGTGCAAGTATCACATACTCATACCTCAACTGTATGCACTCAATGGCTGCGTATCAAATGGCACCCACAGGGAATATGGGACCATTTGGGACGCAGAAAATGTAGTGCTACTGTTGGGTAAAAGCATCTGCCTAGTAGCATATATTAGTAGTATAATATTAGTAGCTAAGTGGTATACAGTATATTAGTAGTATAACATTAGTATATAAGTTGTATACAGTATATTAGTAGGACAATGTTAGTAGCTAAGTGGTAGACAGTATATTAGTAGGATAATATTAGTATCTGTGGAGACTACAAGGAAGCTAGTCTACTGTGCTTTACAGAGACATGGCTGAATGATAACATCCCCATAGAGAACGTCACTATCGCCGGTTTCCAGACCATCAGAGCGGACTGGGATAGCGTTTCTTCCGGTAAGAGTAAGGGAGGGGGGCTGGCTTTATTAGTTAACAACAGATGGTGTAATCCGAGCCATATTACTGTTAAGGAACAGTTTTGTAACCCGGACATTGAGCTGTTAGCCGTTAGCCTGAGACACTACTATTTGCCGAGGGAATTCACGGCGGCCATTGCTGTTATTGTTTACATCCCGCCCTCCGCTGACGCAAACACAGCGTGTGACATAATCCACTCTGTTATTGAGAGGTTACAGACAGGCATCCCAGTGCCTTCTTTGCCATTTCTGGGGATTTTAACCATGCATCTCTCTCTTCAACGCTGCCCACGTTCAAACAGTTTGTGAAGTACCCAACCAGGAATAATACAACTCTGGACTTGATATATGCTAATGTGAAGGATGCATACAACTCCACTGCACTCCCTCCCCTCGGTAGATCGGATCACAACCTTGTCCAAATTGAAATGCGTCCAGAGGAAGCTGAAGTTGCGGATTGCTGAGGGGAAGAGAGTGTATAAGGAGAAGATGGAGGACAAGCTGAGGCAGAGCCAGGTGGGAGAGGTGTGGAAGGGTATGAGAAATATCACTGGCTTCAAAAGGTCAAACAGTGGGCAGACGGAGGGGACCCAGGACAAAGCCACTGAGCTGAACCAATTTTTTAACAGGTTCGATACTGGCCCTGTCCACCTCCCTTCCAGCTCCCCAGGCCACACACCCTCATGGCTGTCCCACCCCCCCCCCCCCCTTTCCTAATAACACCTCCATTGAGACAATCAGAGAGACCCTCCCCACCTCTGCCCCCGCTCCCTCTGGACTGATCCTCAACAACCCCCCTTCCCCGACCTCCCCAGCTGGGCTGGCTTTCACCACCAACCAAGTGAAGAGAGAGCTGGAGAGACTACATCAGTGGAAAGCAGCGGGCCCTGTTGGCATCAGCCCAAGGGTGCTTAGGGTCTGTGCTGACCAACTGTGTGGAATACTCCAGCGACCCTTCAACCTTAGCCTGAGCCTGGAAAGGGTCCCTGTGCTGTGGAAAACATCCTGCCTGGTCCCAGTGCCCAAGAAGGCGCACCCCACTGTTCTGAATGAGTTCAGACCTGTAGCGCTAACATCCCACATCATGAAGACCCTGGAAAGGTTAGTCCTCGCTCACCTCAGACCCCTGGTGTGTACATCACTGGACCCCCTGCAGTTCACATAACAGCGCAACATCGGGGTGGATGATGCAATCCTCTTACTTCTGCAGAGGGCCTTCTCTCACCTGGACAACGCAGGTTGCACTGTGAGGGTTATGTTTTTGACCATTCAGCCCCTGCTACTGGGTGAGAAGATGAGGAGGATGAAAGTGGAAGCACCCTTAGTCTCCTGGGTTACGAACTACCTGACCGGTAGGCCACAATTTGTGCGGCTACAGAGCTGTGTGCCAGAACAGTCCTCTCCCCCTTCCTGTTCACCCTCTACACCTCAGACTTCAGATATAACTCTGAAACATGCCACCTGCAGAAGTTCTTGGATGACTCCGCAATTGTAGGGTGCATCAGGGGTGGGCAGGAGGAGGAGTACAGGAGCACAATCAATGACTTTGTTGTGTAGTGTGAGCAAAATCACCTTCAGCCACAACATCAGAAAAACAAAGGAGATGGTTGCAGACTTCAGGAGAACCAAAGCCAAACCGACTGCAGTCCCTATACAGGGGATGGATGTGGAAATGGTTGGTTCATACAAGTTCCTGGGAGTCCATATGGACAGCAGGCTGGAATGGGCTGGTAACACCGGGGCCCTGTACAGAAAGTGCCAGAGCCGACTCTACTTTCTGAGGAGGCTTAGGTCCTTCAACTTGTGCAGTAAACTACTGCGTACTTTCTACCAGTCTGTGGTGGCCAGTGCCATCTTTTTGCAGTGGTGTGCTGGGGCGCCAACATATAGGCAGGTGATGCTTCTCGGGTAAATAAGTTGATCAGGAAGGCTAGCTCTGTTCTGGGGATTAGCCTTGACACTCTAGAGGAGGTGGCAGAGAGAAGGATCTTGGCCAAACTGCTGGCCATCATGGACAACGTCACCCACCCTATGATGCAGAGGAGCACTTTCAGTCAAAGACTGATCCCACCACGGTGTGCCAGAGAGCGCTACAGGAGGTCCTTCCTGCCGGCGGCTATTAGACTATTTAATGCCTCACCGGGGTGCCGTGCCGTCGGCAAAATAGACCTGGAACTGTTGAGGTGTTAGGACCTAGTTTAACAATTAGGCATCCATCCTTGAGTAACTCTCTGGTCTGTAATCACTCATTCACTCAGGACTTATTCATTCAGCACTCATTCATTCAGGACGGTATATACATATTAATGTACAGTTGTTATATTGATTTATATCAATATTGTGAGTAATTCTTGGACTGAACTTACGTAGTCATTCACTCAGGACTGCATAATAGTATCCTGTCAGTTGTATCTTTTTTCATTACTTTTAGTATATTGAATGTGCAATACGTGCATTTATCTGTAATTAAACCCTGCACTAAGGACTGTAATTTAAGGGAATTATTATTATTACCCTAAATTATATCATACGCACATTTACCTATTTAAGTATCTCTTCCTGTCATTTACCTGTACAGTTAATGTAACCATGCAAATATTCACTTACCTGTTCATTTAACCAGAATGTATATTAAGTAAACAATTTTTACCCTCACTTATATCAAAGGCGCATTTAGCTATTTAAGTATTTCTCTGCCATCGACCTGTATAGTATAATTAACCATGCAAATATTCCTTATTTATCTATATCAACTTGCAAAATTTCTTATAATTTTTTCACCTAACTTTCTGTAACAATGAATAGTGTACATATTCAGCAATTCAACCATACTATGCAATGCCTTTTTATAGCTTTTTGCATTCAGACTTCTTGTATTTTTATACTTTTTCATACTGCGCTCTATGTATCATTTATTTTGTATCTATCTTTTGTGTATTTCGTTGTGGCATTTTGCACCTGCCCTGTGTTTTTTCGTAGCTGCTTGACGAAAAAAGTTCCCCTCGGGGATCAATAAAGTACCTATCTACAGTGGGGAGAACAAGTATTTGATACACTGCCGATTTTGCAGGTTTTCCCACTTACAAAGCATGTAGAAGTCTGTAATTTTTATCATAGGTACACTTCAACTGTGAGTGACGGAATCCAGAAAATCACATTGTATGATTTTTAAGTAATTAATTTGTATTTTATTGCATGACATAAGTATTTGATACATCAGAAAAGCAGAACTTAATATTTGGTACAGAAACCTTTGTTTGCAATTACAGAGATCATACGTTTCCTGTAGTTCTTGACCAGGTTTGCACACACTGCAGCAGGGATTTTGGCCCACTCCTCCATACAGACCTTCTCCAGATCCTTCAGGTTTCGGGGCTGTCGCTGGGCAATACGGACTTTCAGCTCCCTCCAAAGATTTTCTATTGGGTTCAGGTCTGGAGACTGGCTAGGCCACTCCAGGACCTTGAGATGCTTCTTACGGAGCCACTCCTTAGTTGCCCTGGCTGTGTGTTTCGGGTTGTTGTCATGCTGGAAGACCCAGCCACGACCCATCTTCAATGCTCTTACTGAGGGAAGGAGGTTGTTGGCCAAGATCTCGCGATACATGGCCCCATCCATCCTCCCCTCAATACGGTGCAGTCGTCCTGTCCCCTTTGCAGAAAAGCATCCCCAAAGAATGATGTTTCCACCTCCATGCTTCACGGTTGGGATGGTGTTCTTGGGGTTGTACTCATCCTTCTTCTTCCTCCAAACACGGCGAATGGAGTTTAGACCAAAAAGCTCTATTTTTGTCTCATCAGACCACATGACCTTCTCCCATTCCTCCTCTGGATCATCCAGATGATCATTGGCAAACTTCAGACGGGCCTGGACATGCGCTGGCTTGAGCAGGGGGACCTTGCGTGCGCTGCAGGATTTTAATCCATGACAGCGTAGTGTGTTACTAATGGTTTTCTTTGAGACTGTGGTCCCAGCTCTCTTCAGGTCATTGACCAGGTCCTGCCGTGTAGTTCTGGGCTGATCCCTCACCTTCCTCATGATCATTGATGCCCCACGAGGTGAGATCTTGCATGGTGCCCCAGACCGAGGGAGATTGACCGTCATCTTGAACTTCTTCCATTTTCTAATAACAGTTGTTGCCTTCTCACCAAGCTGCTTGCCTATTCTAGGTCTTACATTTTATCCCTGATGTCCTTACACAGCTCTCTGGTCTTGGCCATTGTGGAGAGGTTGGAGTCTGTTTGAGTGTGTGGACAGGTGTCTTTTATACAGGTAACGAGTTCAAACAGGTGCAGTTAATACAGGTAATGAGTGGAGAACAGGAGGGCTTCTTAAAGAAAAACTAACAGGTCCGTGAGAGCCGGAATTGTTACTGGTTGGTAGGTGATCAAATACTTATGTCATGCAATAAAAGGCAAATTAATTATTAAAAAATCATACAATGTGATTTTCTGGATTTTTGTTTTAAATTCCGTCTCTCACAGTTGAAGGATAACTATGATAAAAATTACAGACCTCTACATGCTTTGTAAGTAGAAAACCTGCAAAATCGGCAGTGTATCAAATACTTGTTCTCCCCACTGTATCTATCTAAATTATGAAATACGAAATATTAACTCAACCAAATGAAAAAATGTAAAATGGAACGTAAATAGTAATCCAAGCCAAAAACGAATAATAACAAGTCAACATTTCAAAAGCAATTACTGAGATGAACAGAGAACCTGATCGGACTAGTTCTCACCAGCAGGGAATGGTTTAATGTTGTCATACCCCATGACATCCAATAACAGTGAGAGTCTGACCTCGCTGTTTCCCAGCCAACTCCCTCAGCCAATAAGCATGGTTAGGAGAACAGTAGGGTACAGGGTTGGAGTGTGTGTGTTGTGTTGACTAGGGCTAGGGTCTGTAGCTCTCTGAGATCTATCACTCCATGATGATATTGATAGTTTATAATCCACTCCAGAGATCTATCACTCCATGATGATTTTGATAGTTTATAATCCACTCCAGAGATCTCCACATAAGCACACGTGTGCTTACACACACACACTGCTGCCTCAGTGTTGATGATGACAATTTGCATATACTCAAGAATGTCATGAAGAGTGATCAGATGAATTGCAATTAATTGCAAAGTCCCTCTTTACCATGAAAATGAACTTAATCCCCCCAAAAAATGTCCACTGCATTTCAGCCCTGCCACAAAAGGACCAGCTGCCATCATGTCAGTGATAGTCTCGTTAGCACAGGTGAGATTGTTGACGAGGACATGGCTGGAGATCACTCTGTCATGCTGATTGAGTCAGAATAACAGACTGGAAGCTTTAAAAGGAGGGTGGTGCTTGAAATCATTGTTCTTCCTCTGTCAACCACGGTTACCTGCAAGGAAACACATGCCGTCATCATTGCTTTGCACAAAAAGGGCTTCACAAGCAAGGATATTGCTGCTGGTAAGATTGCCCCTAAATCAACCATTTATCGGATCATCAAGAACTTCAAGGAGAGAGGTTCAATTGTTGTGAAGAAGGAGTCAGGGCGCCCAAGAAAGTCCAGCAAGCGCCAGGACCGTCTCCTAAAGTTGATTCAGCTGCGGGATCGGGGCACCACCAGTGCATCACTCAGGAATGGCATCAGGCAGGTGTGAGTGCATCTGCACGCACAGTGAGGCGAAGACTTTTGGAGGATGGCCTGGTGTCTAGAAGGGCAGCAATGAAGCCACTTCTCTCCAGGAAAAACATCAGGGACAGACTGATATTCTGCAAAAGGTACAGGTATTGGACTGCTGAGGACTGGGGTAGAGTCATTTTCTCTGATGAATCCTCTTTCCGATTGTTTGGGCCATCCGGAAAACACCTTGTCCGGAGAAGACAAGGTGAGCGCTACCATCAGTCCTGTGTCATGCCAACAGTAAAGCATCCTCAGACCATTCATGTGTGGGGTTGCTTCTCAGCCAAGGGAGTGGGCTCACTCACAATTTTGCCTAAGAACACAGCCATGAATAAAGAATGGTACCAACACATCCTCCGACAGCAACTTATCCCAACCATCCAAGAACAGTTTGGTGACGTTCAATGCCTTTTCCAGCATGATGGAGCACCTTGCCATAAGTCATTCTCAAAACCTTTGGCCACGACTGTAGACAGCAGAGATAGAGATCTGAAAAGACACACAGAGGTCTAGACAGCAGAGATAGAGAGATCTGAAAAGCCAAAGAGGAGCTTAGCAGCAAACATCATGGAGTCTAACAAAATAATTAAAACATCATGGAGTCTTACTAAATAATCAAAACATAATTGAGTCTAACAAAATAATCAAAACATCATGGAGTCTAACAAAATAATCAAAACATAATGGAGTCTAACAAAATAATCAGAACATAATGGAGTCTAACAAAAGAATCAAAACATAATGGAGTCTAACAAAATAATCAAAACATAATGGAGTCTAACAAAATAATCAAAACATCTGCCTGTCATTATTGCGCCTAACAGATCACACACACATTTACGCACACACACACACACACACACACACACTAGTCCTCCCCCACACACACACTAGTCCACACAAACCACAGGACCACCCTAGAGAGCTGACCCGACCCTGTCCCTTGCCGCTCTGTGCTGGCTCGCGTCCAGAACAAACTGGCCTACTCCTAGGAAACAGTAGAGGCCTCAGCCTGGGTCGGGCTGCTCTCTCTCTCTGTCCACAGGCGCCGTGAAGGCGGTAGGCCAAGCTGTCAGTGGTCAGACCGTTGGGCTAGCCGGGCGCTGGGAGGGGTGTCACACAATATGTGACCCTGGTCTAAAAACAAGTAGGGAAAACCCTGTTGAGCACGCATGTACACACACACACACACACACACACACACACACACACACACACACACACACACACACACACACACACACACACACACACACACACACACACACACACACACACACACACACACACACACACACTGTAACATGGCAAACACCAGCGAGTGCCAGGGTTCAACACTGGGGTGAAAGGTTGAGTGGAATGACACCCCTGTGACCAAGTGAGCGGCTGGCTGGTCATGGATGAGCTCATATTGGCCCCTCTCCAGAGAGAGAGAAGATAGAGAGAAACACAGACAGACAGACAGACAGACAGACAGACAGACAGACAGACAGACAGATAGTGAGACAGAGAGAGAGAGAGAGAGAGAGAGAGAGAGAGAGAGAGAGAGAGAGAGAGAGAGAGAGAGAGAGAGAGAGAGAGAGAGAGAGAGAGAGAGAGAGCTAGGGCCCTGAAGTCTGAGCTGCTGTCCCTATGAAGTCACCCTCTAAGCATGGATCACCACAGCCCAGCACAGGCCAGGCTAGCCAGCAGGTCAACACACAGACAGACTCCACAAACACACACTGAGACAAAGCCCCACTTCAGATTACGGCCCAGTCCAGCAGGGGAGGGGAAGGGGGCTGGTGCTCTCACTATATAGAGAATATGATGCCATTTGGGACGCAGAGATATTCATGATGGGTGATATTTGGGGTTCATACTGAGGTGACAAAAATAGAGAAAATAACAGAAATCTGCAACTATGTTATAAAGTAAGGTGAGGTCATTTAACTAGTGCCTGGCAGCGGGTGACTCTGCCCCAGACCAACCAGATACCCACAAGCCCTATGAAGTGCCAGGAAGGACCAGCAGATATTTTCAGGTCAGAGCGATACTCTGTCTGGCACCAAATGATGTGGGTTGGACTGGCCAGGAGAGGAGAGGAATGAAGAGAGAGAGAGAGAGAGAGAGAGAGAGAGAGAGAGAGAGAGAGAGAGAGAGAGAGAGAGAGAGAGAGAGTAAGAGAGTCTGCCAAGGCTATTTTTAGTCTTATAAGAGACGTGTTGATTTAACAGTGAAACTCTCTAAAGAACCTAGATGATAGTGTAGAGCTTCACCTCCTTCTGAACATGCCTCTCTAACTCTCTCCGGACAGATAGAGACAGACACACTGCCCAGAGGTCCTTGAAGCCCTGTCTCTCTCTCTCTCCAGACAGAGACAGAGACACTGCCCAGATAACACAGTGGACAGATAACAGGCACAGTGGACAGATAACACAGTGGACAGATAACAGACACAGTGGACATATAACACAGTGGACATATAACATACACGGTGGACAGATAACAGGCACAGTGGACAGATAACAGACACAGTGGACAGATAACAGACACAGTGGACATAACACAATGGACATATAACAGACACGGTGGACAGATTACAGACACAGTGGACAGATAACAGACAGAGTTGCCAGATAACAGACAAAGTGGACAGATAACACAGTGGACAGATAACAGACACAGTGGACAGATAACAGACACAGTGGACATATAACACAGTGGACGTATAACAGACACGGTGGACAGATAACAGACACAGTGGACATATAACAGACACGGTGGCCAGATAACAGACACAGTGAACAGATAACAGACACAATGGACAGATAACACAGTGGAAATATAACAGACACAGTGGACAGATAACATCTGTATGGACCCTATAGGAGACTACCTGTTATCTGTATGGACCGTATAGGAGACTACCTGTTATCTGTATGGACCGTATAGGAGACTACCTGTTATCTGTATGGACCCTATAGGAGACTACCTGTTATCTGTATGGACCCTATAGGAGACTACCTGTTATCTGTATGGACCGTATAGGAGACTACCTGTTATCTGTATGGACCCTATAGGAGACTACCTGTTATCTGTATGGACCCTATAGGAGACTACCTGTTATCTGTATGGACCCTATAGGAGACTACCTGTTATCTGTATGGACCCTATAGGAGACTACCTGTTATCTGTATGGATCCTATAGGAGACTACCTGTTATCTGTATGGATCCTATAGGAGACTACCTGTTATCTGTATGGACCCTATAGGAGACTACCTGTTATCTGTATGGACCGTATAGGAGACTACCTGTTATCTGTATGGACCCTATAGGAGACTACCTGTTATCTGTATGGACCCTATAGGAGACTACCTGTTATCTGTATGGACCCTATAGGAGACTACCTGTTATCTGTATGGACCCTATAGGAGACTACCTGTTATCTGTATGGATCCTATAGGAGACTACCTGTTATCTGTATGGACCCTATAGGAGATTACATGTTATCTGTATGGACCGTATAGGAGATTACATGTTATCTGTATGGACCCTATAGGAGACTACCTGTTATCTGTATGGACCCTATAGGAGATTACATGTTATCTGTATGGACCCTATAGGAGACTACCTGTTATCTGTATGGACCGTATAGGAGACTACCTGTTATCTGTATGGACCCTATAGGAGACTACCTGTTATCTGTATGGACCCTATAGGAGACTACCTGTTTTCTGTATGGACCCTATAGGAGACTACCTGTTATCTGTATGGACCCTATAGGAGACTACCTGTTATCTGTATGGACCGTATAGGAGACTACCTGTTATCTGTATGGACCCTATAGGAGACTACCTGTTTTCTGTATGGACCCTATAGGAGACTACCTGTTATCTGTATGGACCCTATAGGAGACTACCTGTTTTCTGTATGGACCCTATAGGAGACTACCTGTTATCTGTATGGACCCTATAGGAGACTACCTGTTTTCTGTATGGACCCTATAGGAGACTACCTGTTATCTGTATGGACCCTATAGGAGACTACCTGTTTTCTGTATGGACCCTATAGGAGACTACCTGTTATCTGTATGGATCCTATAGGAGACTACCTGTTATCTGTATGGACCCTATAGGAGACTACCTGTTATCTGTATGGACCCTATAGGAGACTACCTGTTATCTGTATGGATCCTATAGGAGACTACCTGTTATCTGTATGGACCCTATAGGAGACTACCTGTTATCTGTATGGATCCTATAGGAGACTACCTGTTATCTGTATGGACCCTATAGGAGACTACCTGTTATCTGTATGGACCCTATAGGAGACTACCTGTTATCTGTATGGACCGTATAGGAGACTACCTGTTATCTGTATGGACCCTATAGGAGACTACCTGTTATCTGTATGGACCCTATAGGAGACTACCTGTTATCTGTATGGACCCTATAGGAGACTACCTGTTATCTGTATGGATCCTATAGGAGACTACCTGTTATCTGTATGGACCCTATAGGAGACTACCTGTTATCTGTATGGATCCTATAGGAGACTACCTGTTTTCTGTATGGACCCTATAGGAGACTACCTGTTATCTGTATGGACCCTATAGGAGACTACCTGTTTTCTGTATGGACCCTATAGGAGACTACCTGTTATCTGTATGGACCCTATAGGAGACTACCTGTTATCTGTATGGACCCTATAGGAGACTACCTGTTATCTGTATGGACCCTACAGGAGACTACCTGTTATCTGTATGGACCCTATAGGAGACTACCTGTTATCTGTATGGACCCTATAGGAGACTACCTGTTATCTGTATGGACCCTACAGGAGACCCAGATCATTGTTGTCTAGGGGACCTACTGAGGACAAGAACAGATGATCCATTCACACTCCACCTGGATGGGAGGGAGGGAGGGAGGGAGGGAGGGAGGGAGGGAGGGAGGGGATAATGTATGGAGTAGGCTAATGGACCTGGTTGGGGAAGACTACTTCCAATATACATAACAACTTGGGTGCTTCTCAAATGGCACTCTACTCTCTATATAGTGCAGTTTCAAATGGCGCCCTATTCCAATATAGTGCACTACTTTTGATCCGGGCTGACTGAGGTCAGCACCAGCCTTTGACCTGTTCGCTCTCAATCTATTACGGTCCGCTCAGAACACACAAACACACACACACACACACACACACCCAGCCTGCCGAGCAATCCCAACCTCCCATTCCCAAATCACTATAATTCCAAACAATAACGTGCTATTTTCCCGAGCAGGGAAGCGCATGCCTCCAGAACTGTTGATTAGGGGCTTGTTGGAAACTTATGAAGACTGTGGTTTCCTGAAGAAAACCCGCATCAGCTGTCACATTCATAATCACAGCGTTGCTTTCTGCTATTTCTGTCATAATCGTGTAGTTATATAAGTACCATATCTCTGCTATTTCTATAAATCATATAATTATATTATTTTGCCAGTTCTAGTCTGTCCTCCGAATGGCACCCAATTCCCTATATAGTGCACTACTTTTGACCAGAGCCCTATAAGTAGTGCCCTACATAGGGAATAGGGTGCCATTTGGGACGTAGCCTAGTCGTGGACCAACCTCTACTTTTAGTGCAATTGTCTAACAGCCGCTCTGAGGTCCTGTCTAATAGCCGCTCGAAGGTCCTGTCTAATAGCCGCCCTGAGGTCCTGTCTAACAGCCGCTCTGAGGTCCTGTCTAATAGCCGCTCTGAGGTCCTGTCTAATAGCCGCTCTGAGGTCCTGTCTAACAGCCGCTCTGAGGTCCTGTCTAATAGCCCCCCTGAGGTCCTGTCTAACAGCCGCTCTGAGGTCCTGTCTAATAGCCGCTCTGAGGTCCTGTCTAACAGCCGCTCTGAGGTCCTGTCTAACAGCCGCTCTGAGGTCCTGTCTAACAGCCGCTCTGAGGTCCTGTCTAACAGCCGCTCTGAGGTCCTGTCTAACAGCCGCTCTGAGGTCCTGTCTAACAGCCGCTCTGAGGTCCTGTCTAATAGCCGCTCTGAGGTCCTGTCTAACAGCCGCTCTGAGGTCCTGTCTAACAGCCGCTCTGAGGTCCTGTCTAACAGCCGCTCTGAGGTCCTGTCTAACAGCCGCTCTGAGGTCCTGTCTAATAGCCGCTCTGAGGTCCTGTCTAACAGCCGCTCTGAGGTCCTGTCTAACAGCCGCTCTGAGGTCCTGTCTAATAGCCGCTCTGAGGTCCTGTCTAACAGCCGCTCTGAGGTCCTGTCTAACAGCCGCTCTGAGGTCCTGTCTAATAGCCGCTCTGAGGTCCTGTCTAACAGCCGCTCTGAGGTCCTGTCTAATAGCCGCTCTGAGGTCCTGTCTAATAGCCGCTCTGAGGTCCTGTCTAACAGCCGCTCTGAGGTCCTGTCTAACAGCCGCCCTGAGGTCCTGTCTAACAGCCGCTCTGAGGTCCTGTCTAATAGCCGCTCTGAGGTCCTGTCTAATAGCCGCTCTGAGGTCCTAGCTCTATAAATGGAGGATAATTAGACTCCACTAAAGAGCCGGAGGTGCCGTGTCAAGTCTACTGGCCAGGTGTTGGGTTCTAGTGGTTCTACACACGTTGGTATGCACACACACTAACACACACACACCCACAGGAAGTCTCAGCAGGAGCAACACCTGGGGATAATCACCCAGCCTCCACTCCTCTCCTGCCAGCAGCTGCTGGAAGGAACACAGATATCTAGGCCACAAATGAGTGAACCTTATTCCCTATATAGTGCACTACTTTTGACCTGAGCCCTATGGGTAGTACACTATATAGGAAAAGGGTGCCATTTGAGATGCAGCCATGGTCTGAGGACTTCACATCACACTACCGGGCCAAGTCCATGACTCAGTGTCCACTTGAGATTTACTGGTACCAGGAGAACTGTTATGACTCAGATGTACTGGGTCTGTGGGAATGATGCACAATATGTAGACCACTGACAACACTTCACATGGTAAACACTACAATATGTAAACCACTGACAACACTTCACATGGTAAACACTACAATATGTAGACCACTGACAACACTTCACATGGTAAACACTACAATATGTAGACCACTGACAACACTTCACATGGTAAACACTACAATATGTAGACCACTGACAACACTTCACATGGTAAACACTACAATATGTAGACCACTGACAACACTTCACATGGTAAACACTACAATATGTAGACCACTGACAACACTTCACATGGTAAACACTACAATATGTAGACCACTGACAACACTTCACATGGTAAACACTACAATATGTAGACCACTGACAACACTTCACATGGTAAACACTACAATATGTAGACCACTGACAACATTTCACAGACCAGCACCAACAGTGGTTGTCCCCTAATCAGACCAGCGCCAACAGTGGTTATACCCTAGTCAGACCAGCACCAACAGTGGTTATTCCCTAGTCAGACCAGCACCAACAGTGGTTGTCCCCTAGTCAGACCAGCACCAACAGTGGTTGTCCCCTAGTCAGACCAGCACCAACAGTGGTTGTCCCCGAGTCAGACCAGCACCAACAGTGGTTGTACCCTAGTCAGAGAGAGAGAGAGAGAAAGAGAGAGAGAGAGAGAGAGAGAGAGAGAGAGAGAGAGAGAGGCAGAACTAGAGAGAGAGAGAGAGAGAGAGAGAGAGTGGCAGAGCTAGAGAGACAGAGAGAGAGAGAGAGAGAGAGAGAGAGAGAGAGAGAGAGAGAGAGAGAGAGAGAGAGAGAGAGAGAGAGAGAGAGAGAGAGTGAGAGAGAGAGTGACAGCCAGAGAGAGAGAGAGAGAGAGAGAGAGTGACAGCCAGAGAAAGAGACAGAGAGAGAAAGAGGGAGAACTCAACACTGAGATGACTCAGGAGAAAGACAACAATAAATCCTAATTCCAATCATGTGGTTTGGAGGTTCCCTGTAATACTGCTGTGAGTGTGTGTGTGAGCGTGTGTGTGCGTGTGTTTGTGTGTGTTTGGACCCAAAATAGTCCAAATAGTCCAATAACCCAGCTACTTTACGTGACTTATCCCTTTTACATCCAATCATGAACAACTTTGACTTTATTAAAACTCTATTTAATACTCTGGCCAGTCAATAATAATGTGTCTTGGTAAATCGCTATGGTCACCACATAATCCCATAATAAACAATACAGAGAAAAGGGGAAGCAGGTCTTTCCTAATATCACACCACAGTCCCACAGCGACTCAATGAGAACTCCCTCTCTGTGGTTCTAAAAGGCCACCATTGTGTGAGAGCTATCTCCATGGCTACTGCTTGAGAACTGTAAACCTTCTAGAGTTATCAGCATTCCTGCCTCCTTCCATGCAGCAGTGTAGCAAAGCAGATCAGTTCCCCACCAATCCAATCTGACTTCATAATAAAACACACACAGCATTTTATTGAAACAACAAAAACACAGGAATTTCCATCTGGCAGGGAATTAATTAAAGTAGAATTACTGATGGAGGAATGGAGGGTTGTGGAGTGTGGAGCAATATTGAAACCTGGCCTCCACCACCACCACACTAAGCTAACACCCAGGGAGGGTGAGGGTGATGTGAACGTGGGCTGGTGTACGTGTGAGGAGGCAGGGACAGGCTGAACTCTCTGTCTTCACTTCTCTGTAGGGGAAGCCATAGGCTCTGGATCACCTGTTAGCAGGCAGACTAGAGACAGAACCTGCTCCATGACAGAGGACACTGTCCAAACTATAACTATGGATACTGTAAAATCACCTTCTATTCTATTCTATTCTAAATATTCTATCCTATTCTACCCTAATCTATTCTATTATATTCTAGTCTATTCTATTCTAATATATTCTATTCTATTCTAATATATTCTATTCTATTCTATTCTAATATACAGTGGGGAGAACAAGTATTTGATACACTGCCGATTTTGCAGTTTTTCCCACTTACAAAGCATGTAGAAGTCTGTAATTTTTATCATAGGTACTCTTCAACTGTGAGTGACGGAATCTAAAACAGAAATCCAGAAAATCACATTGTATGATTTTTAAGTAATTAATTTGCATTTTATTGCATGACATAAGTATTTGATACATCAGAAAAGCAGAACTTAATATTTGGTACAGAAACCTTTGTTTGCAATTACAGAGATCATATGTTTCCTGTAGTTCTTGACCAGGTTTGCACACACTGCAGCAGGGATTTTGGCCCACTCCTCCATCCAGATCCTTCAGGTTTCGGGGCTGTCGCTGGGCAATACGGACTTTCAGCTCCCTCCAAAGATTTTCTACTGGGTTCAGGTCTGGAGACTGGCTAGGCCACTCCAGGACCTTGAGATGCTTCTTACGGAGCCACTCCTTAGTTGCCCTGGCTGTGTGTTTCGGGTCGTTGTCATGCTGGAAGACCCAGCCACGACCCATCTTCAATGCTCTTACTGAGGGAAGGAGGTTGTTGGCCAAGATCTCGCGATACATGGCCCCATCCATACTCCCCTCAATACGGTGCAGTCGTCCTGTCCCCTTTGCAGAAAAGCATCCCCAAAGAATGATGTTTCCACCTCCATGCTTCACGGTTGGGATGGTGTTCTTGGGGTTGTACTCATCCTTCTTCTTCCTCCAAACACGGCGAGTGGAGTTTAGACCAAAAAGCTCTATTTTTGTTTCATCAGACCACATGACCTTCTCCCATTCCTCCTCTGGATCATCCAGATGGTCATTGGCAAACTTCAGACGGGCCTGGACATGCGCTGGCTAGAGCAGGGGGACCTTGCGTGCGCTGCAGGATTTTAATCCATGACAGCGTAGTGTGTTACTAATGGTTTTCTTTGAGACTGTGGTCCCAGCTCTCTTCAAGTCATTGACCAGGTCCTGCCGTGTAGTTCTGGGCTGATCCCTCACCTTCCTCATGATCATTGATGCCCCACGAGGTGAGATCTTGCATGGTGCCCCAGACCAAGGGAGATTGACTGTCATCTTGAACTTCTTCCATTTTCTAATAATTGCGCCAACAGTTGTTGCCTTCTCACCAAGCTGCTTGCCTATTGTCCTGTAGCCCATCCCAGCCTTGTGCAGGTCTACAATGTCCTTACACAGCTGTTTGATTGAGTGTGTGGAGTCCGTTTGATTGAGTGTGTGGACAGGTGTCTTTTATACAGGTAACGAGTTCAAACAGGTGCAGTTAATACAGGTAATGAGTGGAGAACAGGAGGGCTTCTTAAAGAAAAACTAACAGGTCTGTGAGAGACGGAATTCTTACTGGTTGGTAGGTGATCAAATACTTATGTCATGCAATAAAATGCAAATTAATTATTTAAAAGTCATACAATGTGATTTTCTGGATTTTTGATTCCGTCTCTCACAGTTGAAGAGTACCTATGATAAAAATTACAGACTTCTACATGCTTTGCAAGTAGTAAAACCTGCAAAATCGGCAGTGTATCAAATACTTGTTCTCCCCACTGTATTATATTCTAATCTATTCTATTCTAGTCTATTGTATTCTAATATACTCAATTCTAATATATTCTATTCTAATATATTATATTCTAATCTATTCTATTATATTCTAATATATTCTACTCTATTCTATTCTAATATATTCTATTCTAATCTATTATATTCTAATATTATATTCTATTATGTTCTATTATATTGTAATTTATTACATTATAATATATTCTATTCTAGTCTATTCTATTCGAATATATTCTATTCTATTATATTCTATTACATTCTAGTCTATTCTATTATAATATTTTCTATTCGAATATATTATATTATATTCTAGTCTATTATAATAATTATATTCTATTCTAATCTATTCTATTATAATATATTCTATTCTAGTCTATTCTACTCTATTCTAATATATTATATTATATTCTACTCTATTCTAATATATTATATTATATTCTACTCTATTGTAATATATTGTAATATATCATATTATAATATATTATAATGTATTATATTCAATATATTATATTCTAATCTATTATATTCTAATCTATTCTAATATATTATATTCTAACATTATATTCAATATATTATATTCTAATCTATTATATTCTAATCTATTCTAATATATTATATTCTAACATTATATTTGAATATATTCTAAACTATTCTATTCTATTATATTCTAATCTATTCTAATATATTCTATTCTAATCTACCCTATATGGTTGGTCAGTATAGAGATCTCTAAGTGTGAGTGTGTAACACAAGGGTGGTGCCACATTACTAATTCTATTACTAAGATAGCATTATCATATTACTCAATGAAAATGCTATTATAAGAGTAGAAGTACATTGAAATGATTTAAACTATGTGTGTGGTTTATAACTAGAGATGTTATCCCTAACTGTTCCGGCAGTAAACTAGTTTTCATTGTGTGCACATGAATAAGTGATGTAGTGACTTAGCTGGAAAGGCCCCTGGATAAAATGTATTTTCACTTAAATAAGATGAATCACATTATAGTAAAACATGTAATGCAATATAATACTGATTCCTAGTTAACAACCAGACCTGTGTCCATTAGACAGGAACGGTCTGGTAAAATCCTCCCTCCCTTCTCACTGGCATTTTCATTGGACCTATTCAGTGAGGTTTAAAAATCATGCAACAATCACACCTTTGTTTGTGCCAGATAGAGAAAGAGAGAATGAGAGAGAGACAGAGAGAGAGAGAGAGAGAGAGAGACAATGCAGCCCCTATTGTGGCCTAATTAGCGAGCAGAGCCTGGACCCATGGTGACGTGCTAACCCCAGACTCCTCACTGCTGGGTGAGGAGGAAAACTCCTCTCTCTGTCCTGGTTCCCCATCAAGATGGAGATGGAGATAAGCAGAGGACCATGCTTTCATAATAGACCTGGGTTCAAGTGGTATTTTATTTTATTTTTATATGACTGTTTGGTTGAGCCAGATGGGCGTGGTTTGCACTTTTGGGACTATTCTATTGCTTAAATTGCACCAGGCAAGCTCAATCAAGCGCAGCTAAAGTATCTGATAGTAAACCAATATTATTTAGCCAACCAGCTGATTACAGACAAATGCTGCCCCCTGTTGGAAAGATGTATTCATGTCTGTTGTAAGAACCTTTTTTTTTAATTATTATAATTTTTTTAATTTAACCTTTATTTAACTAGGTAAGTCAGTTAAGAACAAATTCTTATTTACAATGACGGCCTACACCGGCCAAACTCAGACAACGCTGGGCCAATTGTGATACAGTCTGGATACAGTAAGAACATACAGTAAGAACACACTGTAAGAACATACAGCAAGAACACACTGTAAGAACATACTAAGAACATACAGTAAAGCACACAGCAACAACACACTGTAAGAACATACAGTAAGAATATACAGTAAGAACAGTCAGAATACACAGTCAGAATATACTGTAAGAACAGTCAGAATACACAGTAAGAACAGTCAGAATATACTGTAAGAACAGTCAGAATATACAGTAAGAACACAGGAAAGGGAAGAAAAGTTATGAATATATACAAGTGTTTGTAACAATTAGTTTCAATTAACATTCTTAACTTAGGTTTGGGTTTCACTGTGGACAACTTGATTAATCTGAAACATGGATCATCTTGGCTGAGGGTGCTCTATTGGAACAGTCAGGTGATTAGGGCATATTAGCCCACATTGCTCCATCACCATATTACATTGCTGACACTGACTGAATGAAAGGCAGGCCTCAACCCACTGACCAAACCCCTAACATCAGCAGCCAGTCATAACAGAGGAGGAACAACACTCTGACATGCACACACACACTAAATGACTCGTGGTCACTGCCATGTGAAGCACTCATCCATCATGTCAAGTCATGATGGATGAACTACAGACCACTGAGACAACACTGGATCATCCTATAGTCATCAGAACACTGAGACAACACTGGATCATCCTATAGTCATCAGAACACAGACAACACTGGATCATCCTTTAGTCATCAGAACACAGACAACACTGGATCATCCTATAGTCATCAGAACACTGAGACAACACTGGATCATCCTATAGTCATCAGAACACTGAGACAACACTGGATCATCCTATAGTCATCAGAACACAGACAACACTGGATCATCCTATAGTCATCAGAACACTGAGACAACACTGGATCATCCTATAGTCATCAGAACACTGACAACACTGGATCATCCTATAGCCATCAGAACACTGAGACAACACTGGATCATCCTATAGTCATCAGAACACAGACAACACTGGATCATCCTATAGTCATCAGAACACTGAGACAACACTGGATCATCCTATAGTCATCAGAACACAGACAACACTGGATCATCCTATAGTCATCAGAACACTGAGACAACACTGGATCATCCTATAGTCATCAGAACACTGAGACAACACTGGATCATCCGTTAGTGGCGGCAGGTAGCCTAGTGGTTAGAGTGTTAGGCCCGTAACTGGAAGGTTGCAGGATCGAATCCCTGAGCTGACAAGGTAAAAATCTGTCGTTCTGCCCCTGAACAAGGCAGTTAACCCACTGTTCCTAGGCCGTCATTGTAAATAAGAATTTGTTCTTAACTGACTTGCCTAGTAAAATAAAATAAAAATAGTCATCAGAACAGTTTGCCTGTCCAGAAACAACTTCTTGCACATGGCACTTCTAGGCTGTGTCCTAAATGGCTCCTTATTTAGTGTGATACTTTAGATCAGGACCCACAGGGCTCTGGTCAAGAATAGTGCACTATACAGTATAGGGATTAGGATACCATTTGTAAAACAGATGTAGTTTTGAAAGGATTGAGGTCTAGGGAGTATGGGTGGGGGTTGTTTCTGAACTAGGCCCCTGTCACATCTCAGCAGAAGATCAAGGCTACCTACCTGTAGACATGAGAAAACACAGAGGACAGGAAACAAGGCCTTTTCCCATGACTTGGGAGTTGGATTGACAGACAAGTAACTCACCAGGGGATGAAGCCACTCCAGTTGTAGGAGGGGAGAGATTTGTTCTAATGTATACTCAGTCTCATTAGTGACTACATCCCAAATAGCACCCTATTGTCTATGTAGTGCACTACTTTTGACCAGAGCCCTGGTCAAAAGTAGTGCACTATATAGGGAATAGGGTTCCATTGGCCAATACAGTAGAGCCCTGGTCAAAAGTAGGACACTATATAGGGAATAGGGTTCCATTGGCCAATACAGTAGAGCCCTGGTCAAAAGTAGGACACTATATAGGGAATAGGGTGCTATTTTAGACATTGTCAATATGGTATCCCAACAGTTATATGTTACGGAATCAATGCAAAGCACCAGCAGATTCCCTTACTGCTTCCCAGAAGGAGACTGAACTCACTTGGACAACGGAGAGGATTGTCCGACAGAAATGCACAGTACATCTGCCTTAGTCTACAGTCCCATATTCCTGAATCAACACAAAACATCAGGATATTCTCTTACTCTAAACTTCCCAAGTGATTATGGAAAATCATTTCACATGAGTTGATGAACATAGAATTGTGTCCTCGCAAAATAGTTTAACCACTATAACCCCTTAAGTCTTTTGTTGAATAACATTTACAAAATATCACAAATCATATTCAATTTCCATACATGTTTATTTCCATTCAAAGGACCAGATGGCATCACTCACAGTTGCTCAATAACAATAAGCAGTCATTTCACAAACTGTCTTGACTTTATACATAGGACACTATACACATATTCTTTAGAAAGCGCTAGGGGCTAGTTTACAGCTCAGCTCTGGGCTAGTTTACAGCTCAGCTCTGGGCTAGTTTACAGCTCAGCGATGGGCTTGTGGGGCCAGTACGGGTGCTTCTCCTTGTCCAGCTTGGTCTCGGGGAACGTGTCGTTCAGATCATCGATGGTCATCTGGTCGAAGGGAATCATGTTCTGGAACTTCTCCAGCTGGAAGAAAGGAAGGTGGATCAACAGAGAGAAGAAGATAACTACATATCTCTAAATACTAGAAGAGATGAAGGTAGATCAACAGAGAGAACAGAACTACGTCTCTAAATACTAGAAGAGATGAAGGTAGATCAACAGAGAGAACAGAACTACGTCTCTAAATACTAGAAGAGATGAAGGTAGATCAACAGAGAGAACAGAACTACGTCTCTAAATACTAGAAGAGATGAAGGTAGCTCAACAGAGAGAACAGAACTACGTCTCTAAATACTAGAAGAGATGAAGGTAGATCAACAGAGAGAACAGAACTAAGTCTCTAAATACCAGAAGAGATGAAGGTAGATCAACAGAGAGAACAGAACTACAGTACCAGTCAAAAGTTTGGACACCTACTCATTCAAGGTTTTTTTGTATTTTTATTAGAATAATAGTGAAGACATCAAAACAATGTGGAATCATGTTGTAACCAAAACAGTGTTAAACAAATTAAATTTTACAATATAGAAGTGTGTACTAATATCCTAAAATATGAAGAGAAATTCTAGGAAAATCTGGGTGTAGGGGAGTGGTGTGTGCGCGTGTGGTTTGGAGTGGCGTGTGTGTGTGGTTTGAAGTGGCGTGTGGTACCCACCTCCTTCTCGTACTGGCCGATGCGAGCTTTGGAAGCCTGGACGTAGGCAACAGCAGCTTTGTTCTGAAACAAAGAAAGATAACCAATAATAATGGAGGAAGCAGAGCAGTTAGTGCTTTGCATAATGAGGCTTTGCCTCTTGAAATCAAATTGTATTAGTCACATACACATTTACATATTTAGCAGATGTTATTGCGGGTTTTAGTGAAATGCTTGGAACTCTGCGCCCATTTATCATCACTTCCTCCAGGACAGTAAGCAATACAGCATAGAAGTGTCCAGGACAGTAAGCAATACAGCATAGAAGTGTCCAGGACAGTAAGCAATACAGCATAGAAGTGTCCAGGACAGTAAGCAATACAGCATAGAAGTGTCCAGGACAGTAAGCAATACAGCATAGAAGTGTCCAGGACAGTAAGCAATACAGCATAGGAGTGTCCAGGACAGTAAGCAATACAGCATAGAAGTGTCCAGGACAGTAAGCAATACAGCATAGAAGTGTCCAGGACAGTAAGCAATACAGCATAGGAGTGTCCAGGACAGTAAGCAATACAGCATAGAAGTGTCCAGGACAGAGAGCAATACAGCATAGAAGTGTCCAGGACAGAGAGCAATACAGCATAGAAGTGTCCAGGACAGTAAGCAATACAGCATAGAAGTGTCCAGGACAGTGAGCAATACAGCATAGAAGTGTCCAGGACAGTGAGCAATACAGCATAGAAGTGTCCAGGACAGTGAGCAATACAGCATAGAAGTGTCCAGGACAGTGAGCAATACAGCATAGAAGTGTCTAGGACAGTGAGCAATACAGCATAGAAGTGTCCAGGACAGTGAGCAATACAGCATAGAAGTGTCCAGGACAGTGAGCAATACAGCATAGAAGTGTCCAGGACAGAGAGCAATACAGCTCAGTGTCTTAGTCAAAGTGCCATAATACACATTTAGTGTATTATTAATTAGCTCGCTACTGTAATATTAATACAGGAAAGAACTGGAGCACAGTGAAGAGTCATCCTGAATCACTACAGTGAAGAGTCATCCTGAATCACTACAGTGAAGAGTCATCCTGAATCACTACAGTGAAGAGTCATCCTGAATCACTACAGTGAAGAGTCATCCTGAATCACTACAGTGAAGAGTCATCCTGAATCAGTACACTAGCACAGTGAAGAGTCATCCTGAATCAGTAAACTAGCACAGTGAAGAGTCATCCTGAATCAGTACACTAGCACAGTGAAGAGTCATCCTGAATCAGTACACTAGCACAGTGAAGAGTCATCCTGAATCACTACAGCAGAACAGTGAAGAGTCATCCTGAATCACTACAGCAGAACAGTGAAGAGTCATTCTGCACAGTAGCTTTTAATCCAGAGCTACTACTCACCGCATCTGCCTCTTGTGTGTTGATGGCAGCTGTGGCTGTGTCCTTGGGCTCAGGGATGGTCATGGCTGAGAACTGAGGAGGACAGGAGATGGGTGAGATGAGGAGAGAGGAGAGGGGGAGGGGTGAGATGAGGAGAGAGGAGAGATGAGGAGAGGGGTGAGAACAGAACAATGCTAAATGTTAAGCACTTTGGGACTAATGTATAAAGGGCTGTATAAAGGGCTGTATAAATGAGTGTGGTCACAATACCAGTATCGCGATACTACGATAGCAGATTTTCCTTAGCAAAAAAGAAAACAAAGCAGACTAAACTCTATGGTCCTTTAAAACCTACTGTATGTAAATTATTGTGTGCTAAAGCTTGCAAAATAAACAAATGTGACTCAGGGTGACAACATAAGGCAACATTAGGACTGTAGTTTCCTTTACTTCTTTACTTCCTGGTATCGTGACATCACTAATATAAACACATTTGATTGATTGAAGCATGAAGTTCCAGAACCCATTGCTGGTCCAAGAACGTTTTTCATCATAATAATCACACCGATGTATGATAGGGACCGATGATAACATGTTCTACTCTGAAACAACTTAATTATGTTGTAACTGAACCAGTGTTACAGCACGCCACACAGTGGACAGAATACTACATACCAGACAAATACGCTCAACAAAAATATAAACGCAACATGTAAAGTGTTGGTCCCATGTTTAATGAGCTGAAATAAAAGATCCCAGAAATGTTCCATACGCAAAAAAACATTTGGCCACATTTGATTACATCCCTGTTAGTGAGCATTTATTATTTGCCAAGATAATCCATCCACCTGACAGGTGTGGCAAAACAATAAGCTGATTAAACAGTATGATCATTACACAGGTGCACCTTGGACAATCAAAGGCCACTAAAATGTGCAGTTGTCACACAACACAATGCCACAGATGTCTCAAGATTTGAGTGTAATTGGCATGCTGACTGCAGGAATGTCCACCAGAGCTGTTACCAGATAATTCAATTGTAATTTCTCTACCATAAGCCGCATCCAAAGTCATTTTAGAGAATTTGGCAGTACGTCCAACTGGCCTCACAAAGGTAGACTACGTGTAACCACGCCAACCCAGGACCTCGACATCAGGCTTCTTTACCTGAGGGATCGTCCCAGACCTGCCACCCAGACAGCTGATGACACTGAGGAGCATTTCTGTCTGTAATAAAGCACTATTGTGGGGAAAAACTAATTCTGATTGGCTGGGCCTGGCTCCCCAGTGGGTGGGCCAGTCTCCCTCCCAGGCCCACCCATGGATGCGCCCCTGCCCAGTCATGTGAAATCCATAGATTAGGACCTAATTAATTTATTTCAATTGACTGATTTCCTTATATGAACTGTAACTCAGTACAATCATTCACATTTTTGCATGGAACGTTTATATTTTTGTTCAGTAGAGTTTAGAGTGTTTAACTTCATTTTCCCCAGGTAGAGCCCATATAAAACTCATCACAGGCCTTGAACCTCACCTTGGATTCAAACTCAGCCACCATGCCGGCTCTGGCCACATTGGTCTTGTAGAAGCTCCAGTCGATGGTTACAGGCTTCTCTGGCAGAGAGGACAGCCTGTAGACAGATACAGCCATCAACAACAGCTCATTGATTTCCCTTATAAAACAATCATTGTGGGGCTTTTCATTTACACTAACATGCATGGGACCCTGTCTTTGCAGCAATCCATGTGTTTTGGTTGATAATATCTTATATTTCAATTCCAACTACACGATTTCCACACTGGCATATAAACAGATAAAAAGGGAGAATCCCCTCAAAAACGTTTTACTCAGTTTCCCATTGACATCAATGCAAGTGAAAGTTTGACCTCCATTGGCTGGCTCCTAGTCATGTCCTAAACGCTAACTCGGGGTAGGCTACGTACTTGGCACCGATGGCGTCTGAGCGCGTCTTGAGGTTGTTGAACATGGCCCTCTGGTTGGGGGGAACCCTCTCAGCAAAGGCCAACCAGTCAATGGCTTTCAATGCTGCACGTTTCCCAGCCATTCTGTCTGTGTCTGTCAAAGGTTGGTCAATGAGTAAATAAAAGTCCTTCAATATTCAATCTAGCTGCTAAAACCCACAAGACTGATACAGATCATAACATGAAAGAACAAAACAGTTAAGACATTTGAGGGGATGTATTGTACGTGCACACCAATGCATGACATGTCATGAACACTGGCCGATCGGGCAGGTTCATGTCACTGCTGCCACTTTGACTGGCAGTGCATTGAGATCAGAAGCTAGCTAGCATGATTCCTCAATAACACGGTCACGTAGTGGCTAATGTTAGATATGTAGCTATTATCTAGATAATTGATTTGAGTCCTAACCAACACAAACAGCCAAAGGAAGTTCTGACAGTTTGCAAGGAAGTTAACGTTTTACCTATATGTCAAACTAGGCCAACTAGAAAATAGTCGTACAATACAACAACGTAGCTACGTGGATGTTTTATATTTAGCTATATGAGCTTAAGTTATATTTTAGACATACAAAATAATATTTTACGTCCAAAGAGCAAGAGTCAGATGAAGGTCTAGCAGTTAGCTAGCGGGCTGCTAGCCATCACAGCAAGGTCAGAGCCCAGCTGCCCTGGATATGAACCAATCTTCGACCAAACCGAATTACGAGTTTTTCATATCAAACTTTATCGTCTGTCCAAATGGAATATACAATGCAAACATTAAAATGTGGATGTTTAGATGCAATTTCAAGATGGAACATACCGTACTGCGGACAAGTTGTTCCAAATGTGACGATGGCTGACCGGATACGGATGTGACAGATAATCTCGACGAGAAACTACACCGTGAATTTGGGGGTGCTGCCGCCTGCTGGCGCATTCCACTTATTGCACAGCAGATTGATCAGAACACTTATTTTTTCAATATTTTAAATATACTTTTAGAAATAGTGTTTACAGCTCTAAGATTTTACCTGCCACCAGTTTCTGACACAATTATGATAGTTATCCTATCACGTAGATAGGTATTCACCACACAGACAGTGTGGTGAAGAAGGCCCAACAGAGCCTCTTCAAGCTCAGGATGCTAAAGAAATTTGGCTTGGCACCTAAAACCCTTACAAACTTTTACAGATGCACAATTGAAAGCATCCTGTCGGGCTTCATCACCGCCTGGTACTGGTACGGCAACCGCAAGGCTCTCCAGAGGGTGGTGCAGTCTGCCACTGCCTGTTCACTCCGCTGTCATCCAGAAGGCGAGGTCAGTACAAGTGCATCAAAGCTGGGACCGAGAGACTGAAAAACAGCTTCTATCTTAAGGCCATCAGACTGTTAACTCTACCTCTTTGATTTGAAAGAGGTAGAGTTGTATTTGCTTAGTCAAGAATTACCCTATTGGCCCGATGCGTAGGGAGTTTGCAAAACCCAGTGTAAAAGCATATGAGCTGATTACACTCTTTTTGGACATTTTCTGGTGTTTTCTGGTGGAAAACTGAGTGGGTCGAGCATAACATGTCAACCCTGTTACCCATAGATAGACAGGCTAGCCTAGAATTTTTTCATTCAATTTCAAATAGTAAAATCATATTAAAACCACACTGAAAATAGTGGCAGTAACATATTCAGATATATCAGTGTCCTGAAACCTGCCAAATCTATTCATAAATGAATGTATCATTATTAGAAAATATCATAATATTGTTTATAGAGAGAAAAATATAAAGTACAAATATTTGAGTAGACTGACCAGACCAGTTTAAAAAGCAGTATCAGTCAAAAGACAGACAGTGAGGTATCAGATTTAGATTGTATTGAGTATACAGTCCAAACTATATCTAGTTTGACAGTGAAACTAACATTTTAAATGTGGCTCTGTACTCCAGCATTTTGGATCAAATGTTAATACGAGGTGACAGTATATAATGCCACCTTTTATTTTAGGGTATTTTCATACAAATCTGTTTCACCATTTAGAAAAATAAAAGCACTTTATGTATCTAGTCCCCCTATTTGAATAAGTCATAAGTATTCTGACCAATTCACTTATAGTGTATTAAAGTAGTCAAAAGTTTAGTATTTGGTCCCAAACTCATTGGTTGCATTTGCAGTTTGATTTGGTTGTGTTACGTTTTGCCCAAAAGTAACTGAATGATGATTGGATTCATCTTCTGTCTAAGTGAGAAGATAACATGTTTATAAACACTACTAAATGAATGCTGATGATGCCATGATTAAGAAATCATGAATGAATCATGAACAATTATGAGTGAGAAAGTTACAGAGGTTACAACAAAACATGCTAACCTCTCACCATTACCAATAACAGAGGGGGTATGATCTTTGTGTCTCTGTAACGTTCTCACTCATCATCAGTCACGATTCATTAATGATTATTCATAACCATGGTAGCATCCACATGAATGTAGAAGTGTTCAGAAACATCTTCTATTCTTACTGAGAATACAAGTGAAGTGACTCCAAAATGACAGGACATTATTCACCATTCAGTTACTATTGGGAAAAACATCATCCAAAACACAACCAAAACAAACTGCAAATGCATTCAACAAGTTTATGTGTGCCTGGTAAACACATGTAGATTTGGTGAACAGTTATCGCTTGTTGACCAACTACAGGAATATTGACCTCAGAGTCTCCAGTTTACAGTGGGGATTCTCCAGTCCAGCAGAGAGCAGCTTCACTCCTGAATCCTTCAGGACATTGTTACTCAGGTTAAGTTCTCTCAGGTGTGAGGGGTTTGACTTCAGAGCTGAGACCAGAGAAGCACAGCTTTTCTCTGTGAATCCACAGAATGACAGCCTGACAAAGAGGTCATCATGATTTCACAAACACACTGATAATTTAACACCAGTAGTGTAGAAGGACAATGTCAGATGCATTTGGTTTATTCTCTCAGACAACATATAGATTCATCTTCCATCTCCTAGAATTGTATGGTCATATTGTATACTAATGTGAACATCAATGTCACGATGTGGAAACATGGGACGATATATGGAGCGTTCGTGGAGTGTCATCCTTTTTATTAGAGTGAGATGTTCTCACAAAGCACTTCAAATAACAAAGGAGAGTAAATGAATAAACTAAACACTAATACAAAAGCAAAGTGACTTACGGTCTGGAGCAACATGCAGATAGACACGAACAAACAATGATCCACGCACAGGTGGATTTGGAGGGCTGCTAAATACTCTCCCCAATCAGAGACAACACTAGACAGCTGTCTCTGATTGGGGATCATTAATCCTCCCTCACTGACGTGAGGACTGGGTTGTGGCTCAATCCACTCCCCCTGATGGGAGTTAGCGGCTTCACCACTACCCAGCCCTTACAATCAAGGCATTGATTCAATATGTTTTTAATAATACATATTTTTCTCAACTTAATATTTCTTCATGATGATTAGTACTTAAATGTAATTGTATGTACTCACAGAGCAGCTCTGGAGGCGTTGACCACTGGCAGCAGCCTCAGAAGACCTTCCTCTGATATGGAGTATTTATTTGGGTCAAACACATCCAGCTCCTCTTCTGAAGTCAGCAACACAAAGGCCAGAGCTAACCACTGTGCAGGTGACAGTTTGGCTTCTGAGAGACTTCCTAAGCTCAGGTAGCTTTGGATATCCTCCACTAGAGAATGGTCATTCAGTTCATTCAGACAGTGGAACAGATTGATGCACCTCTCTGGAGAGGGATTCTCCCTGATCTTCTCCTTGATGTACTTGACTGTTTCTTCATGGCTCTGTGAGCTGCTTCTTATCTGTCAGAAGACCTTGTAAGTGCTTCTGATTGGACTCCAGTGAGAGGTCCAGAAGGAAGCGAAGGAAAAAGTCCAGGTTTCCCATCTCACTTTGTGAGGCTTTATCCACAGTACTCCTGTAGGCAGTAACTTCAGGCTTGTCTCTGAACACTGATTGAGGTTTGGCCATTAGATTCTCATTGTTGTTGATGAATGAGAGGAACACATGTACTGCAGCCAGAAACTCCTGAATGCTCAGATGCACGAAGCAGTACACCTTGTCCTGGTACAGCCCACATTCCTCTTGAAAGAGCTGTGTACAAAATCCTGAGTACACTGAGGCTTCATTGACATCAATGCCAGCCTCTTTCAGGTCTTCTACATAGAAAATCAGATTGCCCTTGACAAGCTGTTGAAAAGCCAGTTTTCCCAGTGACAGAATGCTCTTTTTATTCCAGTGTGGACCTGTCTCTTCTTTTCATTCTTCTGTTTGGTATGAAACACCACAAGGTGTGTGTACATCTCAGTCAGAGTCTTGGGCATCTCTTCCCTCTTGTCTGTACTCAACATGTGTTCAAGGACTATTGCAGAAATCCAACAGAAGACTGGAATGTGGCACATGATGTTGAGGCTCCTTGATTACTTTATGTGTGAGATGATTCTGCTGGCCAGGTCCTCATCACTGAATCTCTTCCTGAAGTACTCCTCCTTCTGTGGGTCATTGAACCCTCGTACCTCTGTCACCTGGTCAACACACCCTGAAGGGATCTTATTGGCTGCTGCAGGTCAGGTAGTTATACAGAGGAGAGCAGAGGGAAGCAGTTTTCCCTTGATGAGATTTGTCAGCAGAACATCCACTGAGGTTGACTCTGTGACGTCACAACACATCTTGTTCTCCTTGAAGTCTAGCGGCTGTCGGCACTCACTAGACCATTAAAGATTAACAGAACTTTGTACTTGTCGTAGTTGGAGATTCATGATTGTTTGGTTTCCAATGAGAAGTGATTGAGAATTTCAATCAAGTTCATCAAATTCAGCTCCCGAAAAGGGAATGAAAATACAAATTGGACATCCTGATTTGCTTTTCCTTCAGCCCAGTCCAGAATGAACTTCTGCACAGAGACTGTTTTTCCAATGCAAGCGACTCCCTTTGTCAGCACAGTTCTGATAAGTTTGTCTTGTCCAGTTAAGGGTTTGAAGATGTCGTTACATTTGATTGCAGTCTCTGGTCTGGCTTGTTTCCTGGTTGTTGTCTCAATCTGTCTCAACTCATGTTCATTATTGACCTCTCCTGTTCCACCCTATGTGATGTAGAGCTCTGTGTAGATACAGGAAGGGGTACAGGACCGTTCCCTGGGGGGCCCCTGTGTTGCTCTCTGCCCGTTCTGACACACAGCTCTGTAGTCGCACAAATTGTGGCCTACTGGTCAGGTAGTCCGTAACCCAGGAGACTAAGGGTGCTTCCACTTTCATCCTCTTCATCTTCTCACCCAGTAGCAGGGGCTGAATGGTGTTGAAGGCACTGGAGAAGTAAAAATACATAACCCTCACAGTGCAACCTGCCTTGTCCAGGTGAGAGTAGTCCCTCTGCAGAAGGTAGATGATTGCATCATCCACCCGATGTTGCGCTGGTATGCGAACTGCAGGGGGTCCAGTGATGTACACACCAGGGGTCTGAGGTGAGCGAGGACTAACCTTTCCAGGGTCTTCATGATGTGGGATGTTAGCGCTACAGGTCTGAAGTCATTCAGGACAGTGGGGTGCGCCTTCTTGGGCACTGAGACCAGGCAGGATGTTTTCCACAGCACAGGGACCCTTTCCAGGCTCAGGCTAAGGTTGAAGCGTCGCTGGAGTATTCCACACAGTTTGTCAGCACAGACCCTAAGCACCCTTGGGCTGATGCTATCAGGGCCCGCCACTTTCCACTGATGTAGTCTCTCCAGCTCTCTCTTCACTTGGTTGGTGGTGAAAGCCAGCCCAGTTGGGGAGATGGGGGGAAGGGGCGTGTTGAGGATCAGTCCAGAGGGATCGGGGTGGAGGTGGGGTTGCTGATTGTCTCAACAGAGGTGTTATGAGCAAAGTGGGGGTGAGACAGCCGTGAGGGTGTGTGGCCTGGGGAGCTGGAGGGGAGGTGGACAGGGCCAGTATCGAACCTGTTAAAAAATTGGTTCAGCTCATTGGCTCTGTCCTGGGTCCCCTCCGTCTGCCCACTGTTTGACTTTATGAAGCCAGTGATATTTCTCATACCCTTCCACACCTCTCTCACCTGGCTCTGCCTCAGCTTGTCCTCCATCTTATCCTCATACCCTCTCTTCCCCTCAGCAATCCGCAACTTCAGCTCCCTCTGGACGCATTTCAATTAGTCCCTGTCCCCCTCCTTGAAGGCCCTCTTCTTCTCATTCAGCAGGGCCTGTTTACTTAGTGTAGTGTTATTTAATGTTATGTAGTGTTATGTAATGTTATGTAGTGTTATTTAATGTTATGTAGTGTTATGTAGTGTTATTTAGTGTAGTGTTGTGTAGTGTTATTTAGTGTTATGCTGGGTATATTATAAATATTATATTATTTAATTGTTGTTTTGTTTCCTGTTTGGACCCCAGGAAGACTAGCCGTTGCCTTGGCAACCCCAGTTGTCATTAAAGAAAACTGTTGGCTTCACAATACAATAGCCATGATAATAGCCTGGAAACCTTACAATAAAGCCACACTAAATAGAATTATAATAAACATTGTATTGTCCATCCAGGTGGTATGTGGAGTGTCTTAGTGTCCTGTTCTCTCCACCCCCAACAACAAGCCATAGCTGTAGTGGGAGTGGCTTAGTGTCCTGTTCTCTCCACCCCTAACAACAAGCCATAGCTGTAGTGGGAGTGGCTTAGTGTCCTGTTCTCTCCACCCCCAACAACAAGCCATAGCTGTAGTGGGAGTGGCTTAGTGTCCTGTTCTCTCCACCCCCAACAACAAGCCATAGCTGTAGTGGGAGTGGCTTAGTGTCCTGTTCTCTCCACCCCTAACAACAAGCCATAGCTGTAGTGGGAGTGGCTTAGTGTCCTGTTCTCTCCACCTCTAACAACAAGCCATAGCTGTAGTGGGAGTGGCTTAGTGTCCTGTTCTCTCCACCCCTAACAACAAGCCATAGCTGTAGTGAAAGTGTCTTAGTGTCCTGTTCTCTCCACCCCTAACAACAAGCCATAGCTGTAGTGGGAGTGGCTTAGTGTCCTGAGCTCTCCACCCCCAAAAACGAGCCATAGCTGTAGTGGGAGTGGCTTAGTGTCCTGTTCTCTCCACCCCTAACAACAAGCCATAGCTGTAGTGGGAGTGGCTTAGTGTCCTGTTCTCTCCACCCCCAACAACAAGCCATAGCTGTAGTGGGAGTGGCTTAGTGTCCTGTTCTCTCCACCCCCAACAACAAGCCATAGCTGTAGTGGGAGTGGCTTAGTGTCCTGTTTTCTCCACCCCTAACAACAAGCCATAGCTGTAGTGGGAGTGGCTTAGTGTCCTGTTCTCTCCACCTCTAACAACAAGCCATAGCTGTAGTGGGAGTGGCTTAGTGTCCTGTTCTCTCCACCCCTAACAACAAGCCATAGCTGTAGTGAAAGTGTCTTAGTGTCCTGTTCTCTCCACCCCTAACAACAAGCCATAGCTGTAGTGGGAGTGGCTTAGTGTCCTGAGCTCTCCACCCCCAAAAACGAGCCATAGCTGTAGTGGGAGTGGCTTAGTGTCCTGTTCTCTCCACCCCTAACAACAAGCCATAGCTGTAGTGGGAGTGGCTTAGTGTCCTGTTCTCTCCACCCCCAACAACGAGCCATAGCTGGAGTGGGAGTGGCTTAGTGTCCTGTTCTCTCCGCCCCTAACAACAAGCCATAGCTGTAGTGGGAGTGGCTTAGTGTCCTGTTCTCTCCACCCCCAACAACGAGCCATAGCTGGAGTGGGAGTGGCTTAGTGTCCTGTTCTCTCCATCCCCAACAACGAGTCATAGCTGGAGTGGGAGTGGCTTAGTGTCCTGTTCTCTCCACCCCCAACAACAAGCCATAGCTGGAGTGGGAGGGGCTTAGTGTCCTGTTCTCACCACCCCCAACAACGAGCCATAGCTGGGGTGGGAGGGGCTTAGTGTCCTGTTCTCTCCGCCCCCAACAATGAGTCATAGGTGTTCTCAAACTATAGTGGTGGAGGGCTCCTGGTTGAATACACTTTTGTACTCGCACTGCCCAGTGCTGTGCCTCCTCCATACTGTAATTAATGATGGGAGACAACAATGTACCCTCGAAGAGAACCTCCTCATAAGGCTAAGGAACACTCATTCAGTCCTTTCACTAAAGCTCTAAAGTTTATTGACAGATGCCTTATTTCCATGTGTTTATTTTTGTATTTTATTTCACCTTTAACCAGGTAGGCCAGTTGAGAACAAGTTCTAATTTACAACTGCGACCTGGCCAAGACAAAGCAAAGCAGTGCAACAAAAACAACAACACAGAGTTACACATGGGATAAACAAACATACAGTCATTAACACAATAGAACATCTATATACAGAGTGTGCAAATGTAGTAAGATTAGGAAGGTAAGGCAATAAATAGGCCATAGTGGCAAAATAATTACAATTTAGCATTAACACTGGAGTGATAGATGTGCAGATGATGATGTACAAATAGAGATACTGGGGTGCAAATGAGCAAAAATAATAATAATATGGGGATGAGGTAGTAGGGTGGGCTATTTACAGAAGGGCTATATACAGGTGCAGTGATCGGTAAGCTGCTCTGACAGCTGATGCTTAAAGTTATTGAGGGAGATGGTAGTCTCCAGCTTCAGTGATTTTTATGGAGGTTTTGCATTATTGGCTTCTTCCTTGCTGAGCGGCCTTTCAGGTTATGTTGACATAGGACTAGTTTTACTGTGGATATACGTAGATACCTTTGTACCAGTTTCCTCCAGCATCTTCACAAGGTCCTTTGTGTGATATTGCGAGTGAGTGATGAGGCTAAAAATGAGAGAGAGGTAGAGAGAGAATGGAAGTAACAAGAGCGAAAGACAGCAATACACAATGAAATAACAATAACCCGCAAGGGTTGAACAGAAACACATGGAGTTAAATAGTGACCCTGATGACCAATGTGGAACAGGTGTGGGTCATCAGGGTGTTGCTACCATCTTCCCCCGACCGCCGGTTAGAACGCCGGCGAGGATGATCGCTGGAGAGGAGGAGGGACCGGTGCTCTGCGCGGGGCATTCGTTACACTTTGCTGTTGTTCTGGGATTGATTTGCACTTTTCACACCAAAGTACGTTCATCTCTAGGAGACAGAACGCGTCTCCTTCCTGAGCGGTATGACGGCTGCGGGATCCCATGTTGTTTATACTTGTGTAATATTGTTCGTACAGATGAACGTGGCACCTTCAGGCATTTGGAAATTGCTCCCAAGGATGAACCAGACTTGTGGAGGTCTACAATGTTTTTTCTGAGGTCTTGGATGATTTCTTTGATGTCGAGCAAAGAGGCACTGAGTTTGAAGGTAGGCCTTGAAATACATCCACAGGTACACCTCCAATTGACTCACATGATGTCAATTAGCCTATCAGAAGCTTCTAAAGCCATAACATAATTTTCTGGAATTTTCCAAGCTGTTTAAAGGCACAGTCAACTTAGTGTATGTAAACTTCTGACCCACTGAAATTGTGATTATAGTGAAATTATAAGTGAAATAATCTGTCTGTAAACAATTGTTGTAAGAATGACTTGTGTCATACACAAAGTAGACTTGCCAAAACTATAGTTTGTTAACATGAAATCTGTGGAGGGTTGAAAAATGAGTTTTAATGACTTCAACCTAAGTGTACGTAAACCTCCAACTTCAACTGCATATCACAAACCCCCAAGGTGCCTTATTGCTATTATAAACTGGTTACCAACATAATTAGAGAAGTAAAAATAAAAGTTTTGTCGTACCTGTTGTATACGGTCTGATATAACACAGCTGTCAGACAATCAGCAGTCAGGGTGCGAACCACCTAGTTTATAATGGACCTTATGCTTGTTATGTCACCTCTGTAACCAGTTATCAAACATACTGACCTTTCTGACCCTATCCCATGGCCCTACTTTCTATCACTTAACATTTAAATTCCTCTGTTAGTTTAGTGTCCATTTATTTATTTATTTTCACTTTGGATTACTAATTTGTTTTGTTTTTATAATATCTCATTGATTGTCATATGATCTAAATTAAATAAGGGTTGTGATTCCCTTGACTCCAGAAAAGGTTGGTGACCTTCTGATCTAAATTAAATAAGGGTTGTGATTCCTGTGTTGTTTCAAATCAAAAAAGTATTAATGGTGAAGACAATAAGAAGAGGCCACACCAAGAACAGTCAAAAGGTGATGTTCAACTATAATAGAAGTTTCCTTCGCTACTGCCAGTAATGTAGAGGCCAGGGTGGGACCCCACAGACTGTATCCTGAACAGATCAGTAATGTAGAGGCCAGGGTGGGACCCCACAGACTGTATCCTGAACAGATCAGTAATGGTGAGGCCAGGGTGGGACCCCACAGACTGTATCCTGAACAGATCAGTAATGGTGAGGCCAGGGTGGGACCCCACAGACTGTATCCTGAACAGATCAGTAATGTAGAGGCCAGGGTGGGACCCCACAGACTGTATCCTGAACAGATCAGTAATGGTGAGGCCAGGGTGGGACCCCACAGACTGTATCCTGAACAGATCAGTAATGGTGAGGCCAGGGTGGGACCCCACAGACTGTATCCTGAACAGATCAGTAATGGTGAGGCCAGGGTGGGACCCCACAGACTGTATCCTGAACAGATCAGTAATGGTGAGGCCAGGGTGGGACCCCACAGACTGTATCCTGAACAGATCAGTAATGGTGAGGCCAGGGTGGGACCCCACAGACTGTATCCTGAACAGATCAGTAATGGTGAGGCCAGGGTGGGACCCCACAGACTGTATCCTGAACAGATCAGTAATGGTGAGGCCAGGGTGGGACCCCACAGGCTGTATCCTGAACAGATCAGTAATGGTGAGGCCAGGGTGGGACCCCACAGACTGTATCCTGAACAGATCAGTAATGGTGAGGCCAGGGTGGGACCCCACAGACTGTATACTGAACTGATCAGTAATGGTGAGGCCAGGGTGGGACCCCACAGACTGTATACTGAACAGATCAGTAATGTTGAGGCCAGGGTGGGACCCCGCAGACTGTATACTGAACAGATCAGTAATGGTGAGGCCAGGGTGGGACCCCGCAGACTGTATACTGAACAGATCAGTAATGGTGAGGTCAGGGTGGGACCCCACAGACTGTATACTGAACAGATCAGTAATATTGAGGCCAGGGTGGGACCCCACAGACTGTATACTGAACAGATCAGTAATGGTGAGGCCAGGGTGGGACCCCACAGACTGTATACTGAACAGATCAGTAATGGTGAGGGCAGGGTGGGACCCCACAGACTGTATACTGAACAGATCAGTAATGGTGAGGCTAGGGTGGGACCCAACAGACTGTATTCTGAACAGATCAGTAATGGTGAGGCCAGGGTGGGACCCCACAGATTGTAAACTGAATCCTGAACAGATCAGCCAAGACAATAAGTGGTAGCTGAGTAGCTGAAGGTCTGTCAAAGATTAATCCAGAACTAAAATCATGCGTAATTTGGTCATTTACAGCGGGTGAAATAAGTATTGAACACGTCACCATTTTTATCAGTAAATATATTTCCAAAGGTGCTATTGACATGAAAGTTTCACCAGCTGTTGGTAACAACCCAAGTAATCCATACATACAAAGAAACCAAAACAAATACGTTCCGAAATTAAGTTATGTGTAATAATGTGAAATGACACAGGGAAAAAGTATTGAACACATGAAGAAAGGGAGGTTCAAAAAGTCATGGAAAGCCAATACAACAGCTGAAAACTATCAGTAATTAAAAAGCAATCCAGCCCCCTGTCAATGCAAATTAATATCAGCTGGTTCAGTCCCAACTGATGGCCTACAAAAAGGTCTCATTGCCAAGGTGTCACACAAGACACATCTCATGATGGGTAAAAGCAAAGAGCTGTCTCAAGACCTTCGCAACCTAATTGTTGCAAAACATAATGATGACATTGGTTATAGGCGCATTTCTAAGCTTCTGAATGTTCCAGTGAGCACTGTTGGGGCCATAATACGGAAGTGGAAAGACAATCATTTCACCATAAATTTGCCTCGACCAGGTGCTCCTCGCAAGATTTCTGACAGAGGAGTGAAAAGAACAATCAGAAGAGTTGTCCAAGAGCCAAGGACCACTCGTGGAGAGCTTCAAAAAGACCTGCAATTAGCTGGTACTGTTGTCTCAAAGAAAACAGTAAGTAATGCACTCCACCGCCATGGCCTGTATGCACGCTTACCACGCAAGACTGCAAGACTGCAGTTTGCTGCACAACATTTGGAAAAGATGTCATAATACACACCATGTTTGGAGGAGAAATGGCACTGCACATCACCCTAAAAACATCATACCAACAGTGAAGTTTGGAGGTGGGAACATCATGGTGTGGGGCTGCTTTTCAGCAAATGGTACTGGCAAACTTCACATAATTGAAGGAAGGATGAATTGGCAAATTTACGAGGAGCACCTGGTTGAGGCAAATTTATGGTGAAATGATTGTCTTTCCACTTCCGTTTTATGGCCCCAACAGTGCTCACTGGAACATTCAGAAGCTTAGAAATGTGCCTTTAACCAATGCCATCATTATGTTTTGCAACAATTATGTTGCGAATGTCTTGAGACAGCTCTTTGCTTTTACCCATCATGAGATGTGTCTTGTGTGACACCATGGCAATGAGACCTTTTTGTAGACCATCAGTTGGTACTGAACCAGCTGATATTAATTTGCACTGACAGGGGGCTGGATTGCTTTTTAATTACTGATAGTTTTCAGCTGTTGTCTTGGCTTTCCATGCCTTTTTGAACCTCCCTTTCTTCATGTGTTCAATACTTTTTCCCTGTGTCATTTCACATTATTACACATAACTTAATTTCTGAACTTATTTGTTTTGGTTTCTTTGTATGTATGGATTACTTGGGTTGTCACCAACATCTGGTGACAATTTTATGTCAATAGCACCTTTGGAAATATATTTACTGATAAAAATGGTGACGTGTTCAATACTTATTTCACCCGCTGTATGTTTCCGTACTGAAGTCTGTCCACGAGAGATTAGCCAAAGGTCGGCTACACAACACACGCCCAAGTCCAAAGATCAACTGTACCTAGAACATAGAAAGAGACCGCTCGTCATCAGGAAGTTGCTCTCTAAGCAGAACGGGAAACATTTAAATGACATGTTCTGGTTGTGAATTCAGGCTACAAGGTAAGATTATTGTGAAGTGTGTAGGGAAATTAAATGTATGGTGTATGTTTTAGTATAGTGAATGGAAGTAAAACACTCAGACCTAACAGTCTATTTCTCCTGGGACAGGCACTCATTTCGTTTGAAAGATATCATATTAGTTCCACTATATTGTAACGATCCTCTGTATATGAGCCACGTTACAATTCCCACCAAGTGGGTTAACCCTATTGGTTTCAATGAAATGAAATGACATTTTATTTGTCAACTGTGCCGAATACAACAGGTGTAGACCTGACCATGAAATGTAAATAGTCCAGGTGGCCGTTTGACTAACTGTTCAGCAGAGAGAAAAGTCTATGACTTGGGTGACTGGAGTCTTTGATATTTTTTAGGCACCGCCTAATTATATATGTCCTGGATGGCAGGACATTTGTCCCCAGTGATGTATTGGGCCGTATGCACAACCTCTGTAGCGTCTTACGGTCGGATGCCGAGCTGTTGCCATACCAGGCGGTAATGCAACCGGTCAGGATGCTCTCGATGGTGCAGCTGTAGAACTTTTCGAGGATCTGGGGACCCCATGACACATTTTTTCAGTCTCCTGAGGGGGAAAAAGGTATTGTCATGCCCTCTTCATGACTGTCTTGGTGTGTTTGGATCATGATAGTTTGTTGGTGATGTGGACACCAAGGAATTTGAAACTCTCAACCCGCTCCACTACAGCCCTGTCAATGTTAATGTGGCCTGTTTGGCCCTCCTTTTCCTGTAGTCCACGATCAGCTCTTTTGTCTTGCTCACATCGAGGGAGAGGTTGTTATCCTGGCACCACACTGCCAGGTCTCTGATCTCCTCCCTATAGGCTGTCTCATCGTTGTCGGTGATCAGGCCTATCACTCTTGTTTCATCAGCAAATGTAATGATGATGTTGGAGTCGTGCTTGGCCATGCAGTCGTGGGTGAACAGGGAGTACAGGGGGGACTAAGCACGCACTCCTGAGGAGCCCCCGTGTTGAGGATCAGTGTGGCAGATGGCATGATGTTTAGGGTATTTGCCTTTCACGCCAGCAACCCGGGTTCACTTCCCTGCCCCGCCATTCACTACAATATTAATATCATAGACTTCCTGTTGAACAAAGAGACACAATAGAATGAGATAAAGTATTTTAGAATAATATGAATAAGTGTGAAATTAGAGTTGTCTTTTAGCCTTGTAGCTGTTTTTCTCAATTGGCTGAAATATAACAAATGACATGGCCTCAGAGTTTAAATCTCCATTGAGAACCATTTCATTATTTCCCCAGAGCAGCAAGGGAATCTATAGACTCAACCTTAGTATCCAATCACATAGGTTAACAGCAGCTCACAGTTGCAACTTCATTGCTAAGAAGTCAAACTGCTTTGTTTTAGATAAAAACATGGGTCGGAATATCTGTAGCAATCAGGTTTGGGCTCAATTCAGAATTTTGGAATTGACTCCCATTCAACTCATGAGAAATGTTCATTGGCATTGAGCAAATTTCAGGTCTGCTGAGCGCAAACTTTAATGTTGTGAAAATTCTGTGCAATTTCGGCACACGTTTACTGTAAACAATGAGGCTGTACCCGCTGTAAATTACCGTTTTAACAGTGGCCAAGTAGATGTATTTCTCTATAAGCATGCTGAAAGTCAGCTGTTAATTTGTTTACAGAGAAAAATAGCATTATATTTGGTCAAACAACACTTTCCTAAGAGCTGGCAGCAAGCTGATAGGTCTGCTGTTAGAACCAGTAAAGGCCGCTTTACCACGGGTAGCGGAATGACTTTGGCTTCCCTCCAGGCCTGAGGACAAAGACTTTCCTCTAGGCTCAGATTAAAGATATGACAGATAGGAGTGGCTATAGAGTCAGCTACCATCCTCAGTAGCATTCCATCTAAGTTGTCAATGCCAGGAGGTTTGTCATTATTGATCGATAACAAAAACAATTCCACCTCTCCCACACTAACTTTACAAAATGTTCTTTCATTATGAGTTTCTTTATGCATGAATACTATGGCTTAGAGTGTGGGCCTGAGTTGTCTCTGTCAATGTTATTGTCACGTTCGGGTGTGTAGAGAGACCAAGGCGCAGCGTATCGATAGTTCGACATATTTATTTAATTAACTGACGAACTATACAAAATAACAAATGATGAAAAGGAACACACGTAGCACGAACACGAGACAACATAACACCAATGAACCACACCAACGGAGTGGAACACAGACATATAAGTAAGATCCCTAATTAGAGGTAATGCATAGCAGCTGCCTCTAATTAGGGATCCCACACACACACACACAACACCAGACAGAAATAGAAATGATAGATCTGCCAGACTCTGACCATAGAAATATAGAGAAGCAAAGCTTCTCTATGGCCAGAGCCTGACAGTACCCCCCCCCCAAAGGCGCGGACTCCCGGCCGCAAGAAAAACAAACACAAAAACATGAGGGAAGGGTCAGGGAGGGAAAAACATCAAACATAAACCATCGCCGGTGGCGGTTCCGGCCCTGGCGAAGTGGATGTCCTCCTCCTTATTTCTACTGGGCCCGGACTGGGCCCCAGTGTGGCTGGCGATTCAGGCCATTTAAAGGGGCAACCCACCGGTCCTGGAAACAATAATGGTGGGGAAAAAATCTCAGGCCATGGAGCGGGGCAAATAACCGGGCCAGGACTGAGCACCGGTGTGGCAGGCGACTCCGGCCATATAAAGGGGCAACCCACCGGTCCTGGAAACAACAATGGTGGGGAAAAACGTTCAGGCCATGGAGCGGGGCAAATAACCGGGCCAGGACTGAGCACCGGTGTGGCAGGCGACTCCGGCCTTTCAATCATCACGGGAGGCTCCGGGCTGTCGAGCGTCACGGGAGGCTCCGGGCTGTCGAGCGTCACGGGAGGCTCCGGGCTGTCGAGCGTCACGGGAGGCTCCGGGCTGTCGAGCGTCACGGGAGGCTCCGGGCTGTCGAGCGTCACGGGAGGCTCCGGGCTGTCGAGCGTCACGGGAGGCTCCGGGCTGTCGAGCGTCACAGAAGGTTCCGGGCTGTCGAGCGTCACGGAAGGTTCCGGGCTGTCGAGCATCACGAGAGGCTCCGGGCTGTCGAGCATCACGAGAGGCTCCGGGCTGTCGACCATCACGAGAGGCTCCGGGCTGTCGAGCATCACGAGAGGCTCCGGGCTGTCGAGCATCACGAGAGGCTCCGGGCTGTCGACTATCACGGGAGTCTCCGGGCTGATGAGGCGCACCGACGGTCTGGTGCGTGGAGCCGGCACTGGAGGTACCTGGCTGGGCACACGCACTGGAGGTCGAGTGCGGGGAGTCGGCACGGGACGTACCGGACTGGAGAGGCGCACTGGAGGCCTGGTGCGTGGAGCCGGCACTGGAGGAACCTGGCTGGGCACACGCACTGGAGGTCGAGTGCGGGGAGTCGGCACGGGACGTACCGGACTGGAGAGGCGCACTGGAGGCCTGGTGCGTGGAGCCGGCACTGGAGGAACCTGGCTGGGCACACGCACTGGAGGTCGAGTGCGGGGAGTCGGCACGGGACGTACCGGACTAGAGACGCGCACTGGAAGCCTGATGCGTGGAGTCGGCACTGGTGGCACTGGACTACTAACACGCACCTCAGGGCGAGTGCGGGGAGTCGGCACGGGACGTACCTGACTAGAGACGCGCACTGGAAGCCTGGTGCGTGGAGTCGGCACATGTGGCACAGGACTAATAACACGCACCTCAGGGCTAGTGCGGGGAACAGGCACAGGACGTACCTGACTGGAGACGCGCACTGGAAGCCTGGTGCGTGGAGTCGGCACATGTGGCACAGGACTAATAACACGCACCTCAGGGCTAGTGCGGGGAACAGGCACATGACGTACCGGACTGGAGAGGCGCACTGGAGGCCTGGTGCGTGGAGCCGGAACTGGAGGAACCGGACTGGTGACACGCACCTCAGGGCGAGTGCGAGGAGTAGGCACATGACGTACCGGACTAGAGACGCGCACTGGAAGCCTGATGCGTGGAGTCGGCACATGTGGCACAGGACTAATAACACGCACCTCAGGGCTAGTGCGGGGAACAGGCACAGGACGTACCTGACTGGAGACGCGCACTGGTAGCCTGGTGCGTGGAGTCGGCACATGTGGCACAGGACTAATAACACGCACCTCAGGGCTAGTGCGGGGAACAGGCACAGGACGTACCTGACTGGAGACGCGCACTGGAAGCCTGGTGCGTGGAATCGGCACATGTGGCACAGGACTAATAACACGCACCTCAGGGCTAGTGCGGGGAACAGGCACATGACGTACCGGACTGGAGAGGCGCACTGGAGGCCTGGTGCGTGGAGTCGGCACTGATGGCACCGGACTGGTGACACGCACCTCAGGGCGAGTGCGAGGAACAGGCACATGACGTACCAGACTGGAGAGGCGCACTGGAGTGTAGCAGACGGCCGGACCCAGACTGGGCACCGGTGGAGCGGACTGCTCTGGCACTGGAGTAGAGCAGACGGCCGGACCCCGACTGGGCACCGGTAAAGCGGACTGCTCTTTCACGGGATTGGAGTAGGCGACTGGACACGGATAATTCCACTCCGACATTTCCTGTTCAACCTCCTCCGCTATCTCCCACATTTCCTCCAGAACATCTCCAAAATGGCTCTCCAAATAATCCTCTTCTTCTGCACTTTGTGCCCCCCATTTATATTTAGGGCACAGTGTATCCCACATGGAGAGTGGTACTGGCGCGTCCTCCTCAAACCCAGACCACCCCCATAGCCCCCCCCCGAAATTTTCCTGGGGTTGACTACGGGCTCCGTTTCTACGATTACGCCGCTGTCTTCCTTTCTTCTCCTTTTCTCCAGATTTTCGCTGCTTGGTCGGGTGGTGGTTCATTCTGTCACGTTCGGGTGTGTAGAGAGGCCAAGGCGCAGCGTATCGATAGTTCGACATATTTATTTAATTAACTGACGAACTATACAAAATAACAAATGATGAAAAGGAACACACGTAGCACGAACACGAGACAACATAACACCAATGAACCACACCAACGGAGTGGAACACAGACATATAAGTAAGATCCCTAATTAGAGGTAATGCATAGCAGCTGCCTCTAATTAGGGATCCCACACACACACACAACACCAGACAGAAATAGAAATGATAGATCTGCCAGACTCTGACCATAGAAATATAGAGAAGCAAAGCTTCTCTATGGCCAGAGCCTGACAGTTATAGAATCCTTCTCTGATGCACTCTGCCTACAAAATCTTTTGCATAGTTAGTTTTGATTACTAAGTCTTGCCCAGTTTGTTTTATTTCGGTATGTTGCATTGAAAGTGGCTAATATTGCATTGATTCGATCACTATTCCCACAGTAGAGGCAAACGTTGATAGTGCTGACTAATCGGGAAAACTATTAAGTTGGAGAGAACACTTCTCATGAGCAGTGGTGGAAAAAGTACTCAATTGTCATACTCAAGTAAAAGTGAAATTTACAACTTGAGTAAAATTCAAGTATTGAAGTTTTAAATATACTTAAGTATCAAAAGTAAAAGTAAATGTATAAATCGTTTAAAATTCCTTATAGCAAGTAAACCAGACGGCTCCATTTTCTTTGTGTTTAGTGAGTCTGTCAGATCAGATAGTAGGGATGACCAGGGATGTTCTCTTGATAAGGGTGTGAATGAGGCCATTTTTCTGTTCTGCTAAGCATTCAAAATGTAACCAGTAATTTTAGGTGTCAGGTTAAATGTATGGAGTAGAAAGTACATTATTTTCTTCAGGAATGTAGTGAAGTAAAAGTTGTCAAAAACAAATAGTAAAGTAAAGTACAGATACAAAAAAAAACTACTTAAGTAGTACTTGAAAGTATTTTTACATCAGTACTTTACACCACTGCTCATGAGTTGAAATTCTAATAGTCCACATCCCACAGGAATTTGAATTTGAGTGACAGAAAGTCAAGTTTAATTCAGTGCAATCAAAGATTATAGATACACTGACAAGATACATGTCTCTCTGTCCTAACAATGGGAGTCGTTGTCCACAAAGCAGCACAACGGGCTGTCTAGCTCCCACCTATCCTCTCTTTGAATTGGTGGATGCAGCTCATTATTGTAATGCTTTTTTAAATATTCGGTGAGGGTTGTTGACGTTAACCGCCCGTATTCAATGCATCCATGAATTTGCATAGCCATCGAGACAACTCAGATATAACTTTTTTTTCTTTCTCAAAGTTGTCATGTGTCCTATTAGTACACTCGTAACAACTTAAGCATTACGAAACTTCTATTAGATCAAATAAACCTCACATAGAAAATAAGCCATTCATTATTTTGTTGACCAAATTCGACACTCTCATTGATCTCCATACAGAAACTCCTTGCTTGGTGGGCGAAACAATTATAAAAAACACCACATGCTGGGGGGAGACAGATTTCCTCTCTCTTCCTCTTCCTCTCCGGTGCAATTCAAAGAAATTCCACTCAGTCATAGAACATGAGTTACATTGAATCTGACAGGTCACACTTCCAGATAACAAAGAATATCACTTTTCTCTGGAAACAATGTTCATATACTCTTTTAACCTTAGCGCTTAGAATTAGAACTAATGCATTCTGGGAAATAAAGTATTTTCCTGAGATTTAACAAAATGTAAGTGACTAATGGCATATTATAACTTAAAATATTCACATAAAGATTTTGTTTTCCTTGACATTTATTTTAAGTTTGTACTGAATATATTTTGCTTCAAAAATATTTTATATGCATGTATATAACGACATGTTTGATGTTTTATTTACAAGATGTATGTTTATATAGACTACACCTAAAATGGAATTGAGGAGGCATTTGAATTTCATTAATTTCACTATATTCAATTATGTTTCCTTTCATTTAAATTCAATTAAAATTTTAAAAAATGTAATTGGAATGTATGAGGCATTCTGAATTGAGCCCAACCCTGATTTCAAAATCCGGAAAATATGTATTTTCAACATCCATATTTTCAAACTGAAAATGAACCTGATTTCAATGTTGAAACATCCATTTGCAGTTCGTAATGAATGTTGAAAAACGTATTTTAGCACGGGGAAAGCCTGTGTGGAGCTGGCACGGAGCTAGACAGACACTGAGAGTAAGAATGATAGAGAGACATGAGCATGGTCGTGGAAAGGGTTGCTGAAGGTGCTGACAAACTTTGTGAACTAGGCCTTTATTGCTCCAGTCGTTGGGCTCTTTCCACTAAATGAGTGAACTAGGGCTCCCTCCCCTTTACCTGACATAGGTTTTTGGGGGGGATGGTATTTAACTAGGCAAGTCAGTTAAGAACAAATTCTTATTTACAATGAAGGCCTATCCCGGCCATACCCTCCCTGGGCCAATTGTGCGCCGCCCTATGGGACTCCTGATCACAGCCGGTTGTGATACAGCCTGGGATCGATCCCGGGTCTGTAGTGACGCTTCTAGCACTGCGATGCAGTGCCTTAGACCACTGTGCTACCAATAAGATAGGCTATACTGTTCAATCAATCATTTTGATAACTATAACCAACAGATTTATAGATTAGCTTTCCAAACTATGGGGAAATATTGCGATATGCCTGGCTGGGCCTCTCTACTTTTCTCTGACAGTTGCAACTCAACAATCTATGTGGTATTTGCATAGATATTAAAAACAGGGTATTTGCTGTGAGCGCTGCCCAAATTGCGGGCCCTTTCGACTAACGAGGTAAAGATTATTTATATTCACACATTCAGACATTCAACAGACATTCGCCAAAAGCCATTTAAAATTGTACAAATTAATAACTATATCATTGATTGTCACAGAAACATACAAATAGATATGGTTTATTCTATAAATGTCTAGCATACTTTTACAACAATTGATTTTGGGAAAAAGTCTAGTTATGATTTTATAGAAATACATAATCTATAAAATGCCATTTAAAGCTATATAAATCATTCGCAATCTAATTGTTGCAAAACATAATGATGGCATTGGTTATAGGCGTATTTCTAAGCTTCTGAACGTTCCAGTGAGCACTGTTGGGGCCATAATACGGAAGTGGAAAGACAATCATTTCACCATAAATTTGCCTCGACCAGGTGCTCCTCGCAAGATTTCTGACAGAGGAGTGAAAAGAATAATCAGAAGAGTTGTCCAAGAGCCAAGGACCACCTGTGGAGAGCTTCAAAAAGACCTGCCATTAGCAGGTACTGTTGTCTCAAAGAAAACATTAAGTAATGCACTCCACCGCCATGGCCTGTATGCACGCTCACCACGCAAGACTCCATTGCTGAAAAAAAAGCATGTTGAAGCTTGTTTAAAGTTTGCTGCACAACATTTGGAAAAGCCAGTGATATACTGGGAGAATATAGTGTGGTCAGATGAGAGCAAAATTGAATTGTTTGGATGTCATAATACACACCATGTTTGGAGGAGAAATGGCACTGCACATCACCCTAAAAACACCATACCAACAGTGAAGTTTGGAGGTGGGAACATCATGGTGTGGGGCTGCTTTTCAGCAAATGGTACTGGCAAACTTCACATAATTGAAGGAAGGATGAATGGGCAAATTTACGAGGAGCACCTGGTCGAGGCAAATTTATGGTGAAATGATTGTCTTTCCACTTCCGTATTATGGCCCCAACAGTGCTCACTGGAACATTCAGAAGCTTAGAAATGCACCTTTAACCAATGCCATCATTATGTTTTGCAACAATTAGGTTGTGAAGGTCTTGAGGCCGCTCTTTGCTTTTACCTATCATGAGATCTGTCTTGTGTGACACCTTGGCAATGAGACCGTTTTGTAGGCCATCAGTTGGGACTGAACCAGCTGATATTAATTTGCACTGACAGGGGGCTGGATTGCTTTTTAATTACTGATAGGTTTCAGCTGTTGTCTTGGCTTTCCATGCCTTTTTGAACCCCCCTTTCTTCATGTGTTCAATACTTTTTCCCTGTGTCATTTCACATTATTACACATAACTTAATTTCTGAACTTGTTCTGGTTTCTTTGTATGTATGGATTACTTGGGTTGTTACCAACATCTGGTGAAACTTTCATGTCAATAGCACCTTTGGAAATATATTTACTGAGAAAAATGGTGACGTGTTCAATACTTATTTCACCCGCTGTATATTCATCAATAAATGTTGAAGTCCTTCTTTGTCATCCCCAGACAAACTGAATGGTACCATCTCTGGCACACAGAGCATTCTATCTGCAGTATTAAAACCATAAAACAGGGTTATATTTACATGTAAATAACAGTTCTGGAAAACCCAAATTATGTTACATGCTTTTGTAAAAGGTTATAAAAGTATGCTAGACATTTATAGAATAAAACATACATAGTTTGATGTTTCTGTGACAAACGGTGAATTAGTTATTGGTTTATATAGCTTTAAATGGCATTTTATAGATTTTATGTGGGAGGTTTACATACACCTTAGCCAAATACAACTCAGTTTTTCACAATTCCTGACATTTAATCCTAGTAAAAATTCCCTGTCTTAGGTCATTTAGGATCACCACTTTATTTTAAGAATGTGAAATGTCAGAATAATAGTAGAGAGAATGATTTATTTCAGCTTATATTTCTTTCAACACATTCCCAGTGGGTCAGAGGTTTACATACACTCAATTAGTATTTGGTAACATTGCCTTTTAAATTGTTTAACTTGGGTCAAACGTTTCGGGTAGCCTTCCACAAGCTTCCCACAATAAGTTGGGTGAATTTTGGCCCATTCCTCCTGACAGAACTGGTGTAACTGATTCAGGTGTGTAGGCATCTTTGCTCACACACTCTTTTTCAGTTCTGCCCACAAATGTTCTATAGGATTGAGGTCAGGGCTTTGTGATGGCCACACATATATATATATAAAACAATTATTTGATAAAATATTGAGTTTGGCCATGAGTGTGCAAAGCTGTCATCAAGGCAAAGGGTGGCTACTTTGAAGAATCTCATATATAAAATATATTTTTATTTGTTTAACACTATTTTGGTTACTACATGATTCCATATGTGTTATGTCATAGTTTTGATGTCTTCAATTTTATTATACAATGTAAAAAATTGTGCAAATAAAGAAAAACCCTAGAATGAGTAATATTCCAAACTGTTGCCCCCCAGTGTATGTGTATACAACAATACATAGAGAAAGAGGAGGTAGACTAATAACATTAAGGGGAAATATTATGAAAGGTGTATATATACTGTATATACAGTCATGTGAGGTCGGGTAGGTCTTTTGATCTTTGAATGATGTGTTACCAAACACCCATATGGTTAAAACCAAACCAGACTAATTTTATTATCTTTATGGAAGGCTGTTTTCTAATCATTTGCACTTGTTTTGGTACCAAATTCTAATTTTAGCCATTTTATGTGATGGTAAACATAGGGGTGTACTAACTTTTTCCCCATAAGGAAAAGGCATTTTTGTTTATTTTAATTGCATAAAATGTTTAATGTTTTTTTTGTTTTTTTTGTGATTTGTTAAATTGGGTAACCTGAAAATTATATATTCATCTGTCCAAATATGTAAAAAAAAAAAACTTTCCAGGGGGTGTACTTACTTTTTCACATGACTGTATATACAACAATAGAGAGAGAAAGACGATAAATATTATGAAAGGTGTATATATACACATCAACCTACTACATTATACACTTTTAAAATATTATACACATGTAAAATAAGCCCTATTATTAAAATCTAATTGGCAAGCTTATGATTTTAACTTTGTAGGTTGCATGTCCTGCGCCAGCATGCATGTTCTCTCCCAGCTTCATGGTATTTCCAGTCCATATAATACAGTATAATACCATGCAGTAGGCCTAGAGTAATACAGTCCACACTCAGATTAGCCTAGTTTAATTTATTTACCCAAAATAGCATAGCTACATCTATGGGCTTTTATGTTTTTCTGTCGTTCCTAATATTAAAGGAGAAATCCACCCCAAACCCCTCATCCCTATGATTTACACCGTTAAATAACACTAGTATGCGAGAATAATATTTTTTGCGAACAAATGTTTAATGTTGGTGTTATAATAAGGTTGGTAGCAACGTGAAAATTGTTGTGGAAATCTGTTGCATTTAAAGTTGACTACAACATCCACAATGCAATGCTTTCTCTATGGGCTGGTTGGGTAGCTAGCTAGCTTTAGGTGTAAAAACTGCATTGAATAACACAAAAAAGATATTCAAAAAATACATCATAATGTTTTGAAGTGTCCTATATATATATATTTTACACATATTTATGGGTCACAAAAATACCTCCATACTTCCATTAGTTTGTATGGGATAGCTTCAAACAAGTCCCGTGGCACTTTTGTGGGTCGTATAGCAAAACGGAGAACACTATCATGTTCATGAGAGTCTCTCCTTTTGATGCACTATTGCATCAATAGACTTTTAAGGGTAAATGGCAAGCCCTGCATAAGGTTTCAAATGTCATGCAATGTAGGCCTGCATTGAACACTACATATAGGCTAAAGATGTTATGGGATTTGCGCCATTGTTTTGGTTGGTAGGCCATTTTAATAGGCCTATATTATACTCAAATAGTCACAACAGTCTATTGGCCACTGTCTAGAACTGTAAGGGTACAGCATCAGAATTCTAACAACATTCAAGTTTCCTCTCTCAGGACCATACATTTGCTCCGTGCCCCAAAACATTTAGAGGGAACATTGGTGGATGGTCTACTCTGTTAGAGGATCAGCATTAAGATCTACAAGTCTCTCTCTCCTTTGTCTCTGTAGTGGATGGTCTACTCTGCAAGAGGATCAGTCCAGGTGTGCAGTGTGTGAGCAGGTGCTGAGGGATCCAGTCTCTATCAATTCTGGACACAGGTCATGCAGACAGTGCATCACCAGATACTGGGAGAAACCTGGTCCTTCAGGAGACTATGACTGTCCTCAGTGTTGAAAGAGATCCAGAACACGTCCTGTACTACAGCACCGGAGCCAACCCAATTGATGCTAGAGGCTTTGAAAACAGTAAGACCACTTCCACACGTGTGCTAAGTCAATACCTTCATATGTTTTACAGTAGTTAACTACAGTAATGAGATAATAGAAGTTACTGTAGTTGTGGAAGTCACTTTTCGTCTTGTCAGCGAATGTGTCTGATATACATAATGTTTTACTTTTCCCTTGTAGTGGATGACAGCCTGCAGAGAGCTATAGTAAACCATAAAGACAGTCTGAAAAGGAGGTATGAACGTGTGATAGAAGGCACAGAAAAAACAGGGAATCAAACACCCCTCAACAGGATTTACACAGAGCTCTACATCACAGCAGGAGAGAGTGAAGGGGTTAACAATGAACATGAGGTGTGGCAGCTAGAGACAGCATCCAGGACCCCAACTTCACATGATACAGCAATCCACTGCAATGACATCTTTAAACCCTTACCTGGCCAAGAGAGAAGCATCAGAACTGTGCTGATGAAGGGCATCGCTGGCATCGGAAAAACAGTCTCTGTGCAGAAGTTCATCCTAGACTGGGCTGAAGGGACGGCAAACCAAGATGTGGATATCATATTTGTACTTCCTTTCCGGGAGCTGAACTTGATTAAAGATCGGCAGTACAATCTTCTTGGACTTTTAAATGATTTCCACACAGAACTAGACATAGGCAATGCAAATAAACTCACTGCCTGTAAAGCTATGTTCATCTTTGATGGTTTGGATGAAAGCAGACTCCCATTGGATTTCCAGCGCAACAAAATAGTGTCTGATGTCACACAGACATCGTCTGTCGATGTTCTGCTGACAAACCTCATCAAGGAGAATCTGCTTCCCTCTGCTCTCCTTTGGATAACCTCCCGACCAGCAGCAACCAATCAGATCCCCCCTGAGTGTGTTGACCAGTTGACAGAGGTACGAGGGTTCAATGACCCACAGAAGGAGGAGTACTTCAGGAAGAGATTCAGTGATGAGGACCTGGCCAGCAGAATCATCTCACACATAAAAACATCAAGGAGCCTCCACATCATGTGCCACATGCCAGCCTTCTGTTGGATTTCTGCAATAGTCCTTGAACACATGTTGAGATCAGACAAGAGGAGAGAGGTGCCCACAACTCTGACTGAGATGTCTATACACTTCCTGCTCATTCAGACCAGCCCGAAGAACCAGAAGTATCATGGAAGATATGAGATGGGTCAAGAGGAGCTCATGGAGTCAGATAAGGAAGTTCTTCTGAAGCTGGGGAAGCTGGCGTTTGAAAATCTGGAAAAGGGTAATCTCATGTTCTATGAAGAAGACCTGAAAGAGTGTGGCATTGATGTCAAAGAAGCCTCAGTGTATTCAGGATTGTGCATACAAATCTTTAAAGAAGTGTCTGTGTTATTTCAGAGAGTTGTGTACTGCTTTGTTCATCTGAGCATTCAGGAGTTTCTCTCGGCTGTCTACATGTACCATTGTTTCACAATCAAGAACATGGATGCACTAAAGCCCTTCCTCAAGAGAAAGTCTAGAGCTGCGTCTGAAGACCTAACCTTGCATGAGCTGCTGAAGAGTACCGTGGATAAAGCCTTGGAGAGTAAGAATGGACACCTGGACCTTTTTGTCCGCTTCCTTCATGGCATGTCCCTGGAGTCCAATCAGAAACTCCTACGAGGTCTGGTGACACAGACAGAAAGTAGTCCAGAGAGCGTCCAGAAAACAATCCGATCCCTTAAGGTGATGCAGAAGAAGATCTCCCCTGAGAGGTGGATCAATCTCTTCCACTGTCTGATAGAGATGAAAGACCATTCAGTACAGGAGGAAATCCAAGCGTACTGGAGGTCAGAGAACATATCCAAAAACCTCACACTTGCTCACTGCTCAGCGCTGGCCTACATGCTGCAGATATCAGAGGAGGTTCTGGATGTGTTTGACCTGAAGGAATACAAGACATCAGAGGAGGGTCGTAGGAGACTGCTCCCAGCTGTGAGGTGCTGCAGGAAAGCTCTGTGAGTATTCATGTAAATTTCGCATACCAGAATAAATTGTAGTATTTTCTTTCACTGACTGGATCTGTAAGTACTATTGTGACTATTTTTCAGTTTAAGATAGATAGATAGATAGATAGATAGATAGGTACTTTATTGATCCCCCGGGGGGGAAATTTCATTATCAAGCAGCTACAACAAAAACACAGGGCAGGTGCAAAATGCCACAACGAAAGTACACAAAAGACAGATACACGGTACATGATACATAGAGCGGCAGTATGAAAAAGTATAGAAATACAGGATATCTGGAGTGCAAAAAAAAGCTATAAAAGGACATTGCATAGTATGAGTGGTTGGCTGAATATGTACACTATACATTGGTGGATGTTGGATGGTTAACTATACTATACAGGTTGATGGCAGAGAAATACTTCAGTAGCTAATGCGTATGATATGAGCGAGGGTAATAATAGTTTACTTAATAGACAGACTGGGTAAATGAACAGGTAGGTGAAAATTTTGCATGGTTAAATTAGCTGTACAGTTAGGTATACAGTTATATTTACAGATAAGTGAATACTTGCATGTTTACACAAACTGTACAGGTAAATGACAGGAAGAGATACTTTAATAGCTAAATGTGTGTATGATATCATTGGGGTAATAATAGTAATTCCCTTAAAATACAGTCCTTAGTGCGCAGGGTTTAATTACAGACAACTGCACTTATTGCACATTTGATATACTAAAAGCAATGAGAAAAGGTGCAACTGGCAGGATACTAATATGCATTCCTGAGTGAATGCCTAGGTCCAATAATTACTTACAATATTGCATGTGATATAATATAACAACTGTACATGGGTATGTATATACAGACCTGTATGAATACGTATGGCCTGAGTGGATGAGTGCTGACGGAACAGAGTTACTCACGGATGGATGCATAATTATTAAACTAGGTCCTAGCACCCCAACAGTTCCAGATCTATGTTGCCGACGGCACGGCACCCCGGTGAGGCATTATATAGTCTCATAGCCGCCGGCAGGAAGGACCTCCTGTAGCGCTCTCTGGCACACCGTGGTGGGATCAGTCTGTGACTGAAAGAGCTCCTCTGCGTCATAACCATAGCGTGCAGAGGGTGGGTGACGTTGTCCATGATGGCCAGCAGTTTGGCCAGGATCCGTCTCTCCGCCACCTCCTCTAGAGTGTCAAGGCTCATCCCCAGGACAGAGCTAGCCTTCCTGATCAGCTTATTTACCCGAGTAGCATCACCGGCTTTGATGTTTGCTCCCCAGCACACCACTGCAAAAAAGATGGCACTGGCCACCACAGACTGGTAGAAGGTATGCAGTAGTTTACTGCACACGTTGAAGGACCTGAGCCTCCTCAGAAAGTAGAGTCGGCTCTGGCCCTTTTTGTACAGGGCCCCGGTGTTACCAGCCCATTCCAGTCTGTTGTCCATATGGACACCCAAGAACTTGTATGACTCAACCATTTCCACATCCATCCCCTTTATAGGGACTGCAGTCAGTTGTGCCTTGGTTCTCCTGAAGTCCACCACCATCTCCTTAGTTTTGCTGATGTTGAGCTGAAGGTGGTTCTGCTCACACCACAACACAAAGTCACTGATTGTGCTCCTGTACTCCTCCTCCTGCCCACCCCTGATGCACCCTACAATAGCAGAGTCATCCGAGAACTTCTGTAGGTGGCATGTTTCAGAGTTATATCTGAAGTCTGAGGTGTAGAGGGTGAACAGGAAGGGGGACAGGACCGTACCCTGGGGGGCCCCTGTGTTGCTAACTGCCCGTTCTGACACACAGCTCTGTAGTCGCACAAATTGTGGCCTACCGGTCAGGTAGTCCGTGACCCAGGAGACTAAGGGTCCTTCCACTTTCATCCTCCTCATCTTCTCACCCAGTAGCAGGGGCTGAATGGTATTGAAGGCACTGGAGAAGTCAAAAAACATGACCCTCACAGTGCAACCTGCGTTGTCCAGGTGAGAGTAGGCCCTCTGCAGAAGGTAGATGATTGCATCATCCACCCCGATGTTGCGCTGGTATGCAAACTGCAGGGGGTCCATTGATGAACACACCAGGGGTCTGAGGTGAGCGAGGACTAACCTTTCCAGGGTCTTCATGATGTGGGATGTTAGCGCTACAGGTCTGAAGTCATTCAGGACAGTGGGGTGTGCCTTCTTGGGCACTGGGACGAGGCAGGATGTTTTCCACAGCACAGGGACCCTTTCTAGGCTCAGGCTAAGGTTGAAAAGACGCTGGAGTATTCCACACAGTTGGTCAGCACAGACCCTCAGCACCCTTGGGCTGATGCCATCAGGGCCCGCCGCTTTCCACTGGTGTAGTCTCTCCAGCTCTCTCTTCACTTGGTTGGTGGTGAAAGCCAGCCCAGGTAGGGAGGTGGGGGGAAGGGGGGTGTTGAGGATCAGTCCAGGGGGGGCAGGGGCGGAGGTGGGGTCACTGATTGTCTCAGCAGAGGTGCTGTGAGCAAAGTGGGGGTGGGATAGCCGTGAGGGTGTGTGGTCTGGGGAGCTGGAGGGGAGGTGGACAGGGCCAGTATCGAACCTGTTAAAAAATTGGTTCAGCTCATTGGCTCTGTCCTGGGTCCCCTCCGTCTGCCCACTGTTTGACTTTTTGAAGCCAGTGATATTTCTCATACCCTTCCACACCTCTCTCACCTGGCTCTGCCTCAGCTTGTCCTCCATCTTCTCCTTATACACTCTCTTCCCCTCAGCAATCCGCAACTTCAGCTCCCTCTGGACGCATTTCAATTTGTCCTTGTCCTTCTCCTTGAAGGCCCTCTTCTTCTCATTCAGCAGGGCCTTCAGGTCGCTGGTGACCCAGGGTTTATTGTTTGGGAAACAGCGTACCTTCCTGGTGGGTACAGTGTTGTCTACACAAAAATTAATATAGTCTGTTATGCAGTCAGTGAGTCCATCGATGTCCTCCCCATGAGCCTCACAGAACACATCCCAGTCTGTTGTTTCAAAGCAGTCCTGTAGGGCCTCATTCGCCTCCGGGGACCATCTCCTAATAGTCCTGGTGGTTGCAGGCTGCTGTTGGACCATAGGCCTGTAGAGTGGGGTGAGGTGGACAAGGTTGTGATCCGATCTACCGAGGGGAGGGAGTGCAGTGGAGTTGTATGCATCCTTCACATTAGCATATAACAAGTCCAGAGTTTTATTATTCCTGGTTGGGCACTTCACGAACTGTTTGAACGTGGGCAGCGTTGAAGAGAGAGATGCATGGTTAAAATCCCCCGAAATTGCAAGGAAAGCACTGGGATGCGCTGTCTGTAACCTCGCGATAACAGAGTGGATGACGTCACACGCTGCGTTAGCGTCAGCAGAGGGCGGGATGTAAACAATAACAGCAATGGCCGCCGTGAATTCCCTAGGTAGATAGTAGGGTCTCAGGCTAACGGCTAGCAGTTCAATGTCCGGGCTACAAAACTTTTCCTTAAGAGTAATATGGTTCGGATGACACCATCTGTTGTTAACTAATAAAGCCAGCCCACCACCCTTACTCTTACCGGAAGAGACGCGATCCCTGTCCGCTGTGATGGTCTGGAAACCGTCGATAGTGACGTTCTGTATGGGGATGTTATCGTTCAGCCAAGTCTCAGTAAAACACATTAGGCTAGCTTCCCGATAAATCCTTTGTCCACGAACAAGTCCCGCCAACTCATCCATCTTGTTATGTAGACACCTCACATTGCCCATAATAATAGACGGTATAACCGGCTTGTACTTGAACCTCCTCCGCTTTGCCTTACATTTCAATCCCGCCCTGCGTCCACGGCGTCGTCTTTTCAATTCGTCCGGAATATCAAACTTTTCCCTGGGGAGCAGCAGCGCTGTGTGGGCTAAATCCAGGAGCTGGGCTCGGTTGTAAACAATAACAGTTGACGACTCCTGTCGACGTTCAGCTGCGATAAAATCCATAAAATCCATAATCCTGAACTGTTATAGTTCGACTGTAGCAAAATAAAAAATAAAACTAAAGAAAAAAGACGAAAGAAAACGAACTAAAACAACAATTAATGCACGGACAACGGGAGCTGCTTAAAAGGCGACCACTCAGGGCGGCGCCAAACTTCACCGTATGTAGGAACAGCAGTATTTTAATTAGCTGACTAAACTTTCTATCAGCTGAACTTATCAACAACCTATAACACAAACTATCATTGAGCCATGTATGCACGGCGCACGTATTAGTCATGCAGGGCTAACAGGGAAAGCTAAGCGTAACATTATAATACAACCTGTCTGTCATGGTATGTACTCTGTGTTGACAGACTCACTGACTGTCATCTCTCAGACGCGTTATGTGAAGTGTTGGCTTCAGTTCTCAGCTCAAACTCCTCACATCTGATAGAGCTGGATCTGAATGAAAGTTATGGCCTGACGGATTCAGGAGTGAAGCTGCTCTCTGCTGGACTGGGGAATCCACAATGTAAACTGGAGACTCTGAGGTCAGTGTACCTTTACTTGATCAGCAAGTGATAATTGTTCAGTCAATCCATGTGTTTCTAATATAATATGGGGCCTTAATTGAGTGACTTTTATTTTGATGGCGGGTGCCTTGACTCTGGGTTTAATCAGCAGAGGTTGCTGTGATACCTGTTTAGTTTATAGTTTGGTGCCATTGTAGGTGCCAGATCTCTGCTCATAGTATTTCATCCTTTATTTTACTTGTACCCTGAAGTTGTGTAGCTTACTCTAATTAAGTGTGTCCATGGATAAATGTTCAACCCTGGCTTTAAATCCAAATCAGTGGAGGGACGTTAGAGACTGGGCCCAGTTGTGGAGTGCTGCAGAAAGGGTCTGCAAATACTTTCAAGATTAGAAATCACTGGCCACTAAGAAATGGAACACTAGCCACTAATAATGTTTCCACATCTTGCATCACCCATCTCATATGTACAGTTGAAGTCGGAAGTTTACATACACCTTAGCCAAATACATTTAAACTCAGTTTTTCACAATTCCTGACATTTAAACCTAGTAATAATTCCCAGTCTTAGGTCAGTTAGGATCTCCACTTTATTTTAAGAATGTTAAATGTCAGAATAATAGTTGAGAGAATGATTTATTTCAGCTTTTATTTCTTTCATCACATTCCCAGTGGGTCAGAAGTTTACATACACTCAATTAGTATTTGGTAGCATTGCCTTTAAATTGTTTAACTTTGGTCAAATAAGCTCCACAAGCTTCCCACAAGTTAGGTGAATTTTGGCCCATTCCTCCTGACAGAACTGGTGTAACTGAGTCAGGTTTGTAGGCCTCCTTGCTCGCACACGCTTTTTTCAGTTCTGCCCACACATTTTCTATTGGATTGAGGTCAGGGCTTTGTGATGGCCACTCCAATACCTTGACTTTGTGTCCTTAAGCTGTTTTGCCACAACTTTGGAAGTATGCTTGGAGTCCTTGTCCATTTGGAAGACACATTTGTGACCAAGAAAACAACCTCTCACTCAATGTCAACAAAACGAAGGAGCTGATCGTGGACTTCAGGAGATAGCAGAGGGAGCACGACCCCCATCCACATCGACAGGGCCCCAGTGGATAAGGTGAAAATCTTCAAGTTACTCAGCGTACACATCACTGACAATCTGAAATGGTCCACCCACACAGACGGTGTGGTGAAGAACGCTCAACAGTGCCTTTTCAACCTCAGGAGGCTGAAGACATTTGGCTTGGCCCCTAAGACGGCTCTCCAGAGGGTGGTGCAGTCAGCCCAAAGCATCATCGGGGGCACACTGTCTGCCCTTCAGGACATCTACAGCACACGGTGTCAGAGGAAGGCCAAGAAGATCATCAAGGACCTCAGCCACCTCAGCCACGGCCTGTTCACCCCGATGTCATCCAGAAGGCATGGTCAGTACAGGTGCATCAAAGCCAGCACCGAGAGACTGGAAAAACAGCTTCTATCTCAAGGCCGTCTGTTAAATAGCCATCACTAGCTGGCGTCCACCCAGTACCCTGCCCTGAACTTAGTCACTGTCACTAGCCGGGTACCAATCCTGCACCTTAGAGGCTGCTGACCTATGTACCAAGACATGGAACACTGGTCACTTTAATAATGTTTTACCCATTTCAAATGTATATTCTGTATTCTAGTGAAGGCCATCCTATATAACTATTGCAGTACTATTCTGTCCTCTTTACTCTACAGATATACTACATATTCTATCTACATACTGTCCATAATGTCTATTCATCCCATCACATATATTTATACTCCGGACTCCGACATTGCTCATCCTAATATGTCTATATTTCTTAATTCTATTATTTTATATTTATATTTGTGTGTATTGAGGGGTTCTCTTCCCCCTCAGGAGGTTGAAAAAGTTTGGCATGGGCCTCAAATCCTCAAAGGTCTACAAATGCAGCATTGAGCATCTTTACTGGCTGCATCACTGCCTGGTATGGCAACAGCACGGCCCTCGATCGCATGGCGCTACAGAGGGTGGTGCGGACAGCCCAGTACATCACTGGGGCCGAGCTCCCTGCCACCCAGGACCTCTATATCAGGCGGTGTGAAAGGAAGGCCTAGAAAATCGTCAAAGACTCCAGCCACCCAAGCCATGGACTGTTCTCTCTGTTTCCGCATGGCAAGCATTACTGGAGCATAAAGTCTGACACCAACAGGCTCCTGAACAGCTTCTATCCCTAAGCTATGAGGCTACTGAATAGCTAACAAATGGATACACAGACTATCTGAGTTGACCATTGTATTTATTTGTATTTGTCTCTATGCAGACTCTCAGGACACACTCACACACTCCATACCAGGCTATTAATTAGACTGGTGCCTATTGGTACTCCTCCAGACAAAGCTTTTAATTAGACTGGTGCCTATTGGTACTCCTCCAGACCAAGCTTTTAATTAGACTGGTGCCTATTGGTACTCCTCCAGACCAAGCTTTTAATTAGACTGGTGCCTATTGGTACTCCTCCAGACCAAGCTTTTAATTAGACTGGTGCCTATTGGTACTCCTCCAGACCAAGCTTTTAATTAGACTGGTGCCTATTGGTACTCCTCCAGACCTGCCTTTTAATTAGACTGGTGCCTATTGGTACTCCTCCAGACCCACCTATTTAACGCATAGGGTCATTTTGACCATCATTGCACTTTGAGGATGAAATGCTCTTTTATGATATTTGTCTGAGCGTACCGCTAGAGTGTAAAATACACATATTTTTGAGAAAAGTCAGGGACAAGTGTTTCAATCTTTTTAAGTGTTTGAAATTACAAAATGTAGTCAATCAAGATTGACTGTCTTGGCAGTTCTAGTGTTAATCAGGCTTAGGCTGCATCAGGTTAGACTTTTCATGCCGATCAAAGCTCTAGTTAAATCCAGACATATTTATACGCTTTATAATGACATCAGAAAACTCTTGAACAAATTATAATACAAACTGATCAAATGAAGTTGCAACATCAAGCCATGTACAGTATTCATGTTGCACTGGTAACTGTGTAAGGAAAGCTAAATGTAACATTGTAATACAACCTGTCTGTCATGGTATGTACTCTGTGTTGGCAGAATCACTGACTGTGAACTCACAGACACATCCTGTGAAGTGTTGGCCTCAGCTCTCAGTTTAAACCCCTCACACCTGAGAGAGCTGGATCTGAGTAACAATGACCTGAAGGATTCAGGAGTGAAGCTGCTCTCTACTGGACTGGAGAATCCCCACTGTAAACTGGAGACTCTGAGGTCAGTATTCCTGTAGTTGGTCAAGAAGTGATAACTTTTTATTAGATCCTCATGTAATGGTTTTAAATTCAAATACTTACTATGTGTTTATAGACTCACTGGCTGTAAACTCACAGACACATCTTGTGAAGTGTTGGCCTCAGCTCTCAGTTTAAACCCCTCACACCTGAGAGAGCTGGATCTGAGTAACAATGACCTGAAGGATTCAGGAGTGAAGCTGCTCTCTGCTGGACTGGAGAATCCCCACTGTAAACTGGAGACTCTGAGGTCAGTTTTCCTGTAGTTGGTCGACAAGTGATAACTGTTCACCAGATCCACATGTGTATGTGTTTATAAAAGACCAAAATACACAATTCAATGTAAATCTGACACCTCACCATCTGTCCTTTGACTGACAATATATAAAGACATTCTTACTTTATTCAAAAAAGCTGTAACTCTTTATTTTCACTACTAAAGAATAACAGTGTGATTTTGAAATCATGTTTATCTCTGCAGGTTGTCACTCTGTGGAGTCGAAGAGAAAGGTTGTTCTTCTCTGGTTTCAGCTCTGAAGTCAAACCCCTCACACCTGAGAGAGCTGGACCTGAGCTACAATCACCCAGGAGACTCAGGAGTCAGATTGCTCTCTGCTGGACTGGAGGATCCACACTGCAGACTGGAGAAACTCAAGTATGTAGAGGGTTTGGGGTCTTTATATTAACCGGTATGGGGTCTTTATATTAACCGGTATGGGGTCTTTATATTAACTGGTATGGGGTCTTTATATTAACTGGTATGGGGTCTTTATATTAACTGGGATAAGGTCTTTATATTAACTGGTATGGGGTCTTTGTATTAACTGGTATGGAGTATTTATATTGACTGGTATGGAGTCTTTATATTAACTGGTATGGGGTCTTTGTATTAACTGGTATGGGGTCTTTATATTAACTGGGATAAGGTTTTTATATTAACTGGGATAAGGTCTTTATATTAACTGGGATAAGGTTTTTATATTAACTGGGATAAGGTCTTTATATTAACTGGGATAAGGTTTTTATATTACCTGGGATAAGGTCTTTATATTAACTGGGATAAGGTCTTTATATTAACTGGGATAAGGTCTTTATATTACCTGGGATAAGGTCTTTATATTAACTGGGATAAGGTCTTTATATTACCTGGGATAAGGTCTTTATGTTAACTGGGATAAGGTCTTTATATTAACTGGTATGGGGTCTTTGTATTAACTGGTATGGAGTCTTTATATTAACTGGGATAAGGTCTTTATATTAACTGGGATAAGGTCTTTATATTAACTGGGATAAGGTCTTTATATTAACTGGTATGGACCGGCATTCAAGTTCATAGGACAACGTGGATAAGATGTGAGGTGGTCTACTAAATGTCTGTAGTCTATGACTCGACCTGAGCATTAGTAGGCTATGTGATTCAACCTGAGCATCAGTAGGATATGAAATTCAACCTGAGCATCTGTAGGCTATGAAATTCAACCTGAGCATCTGTAGGCTATGTGATTCAACCTGAGCATCAGTAGGATATGAAATTCAACCTGAGCATCTGTAGGCTATGAAATTCAACCTGAGCATCTGTAGGCTATGTGATTCAACCTGAGCATCTGTAGGCTATGTGATTCAACCTGAGCATCAGTAGGCTATGTGATTCAACCTGAGCATCAGTAGGCTATGAAATTCAACCTGAGCATCTGTAGGCTAGGTGATTCAACCTGAGCATATGTAGGCTATGTGATTCAACCTGAGCATATGTAGGCTATGTGATTCAACTTGAGCATGAGTAAGCTATGTGATTCAACCTGAGCATCAGTAGGCTATGTGATTCAACCTGAGCATCTGTAGGCTATGTGATTCAACCTGAGCATAAGTAAGTTATGTGATTCAACCTGAGCATCTGTAGGCTATGTGATTCAACCTGAGCATCTGTAGGCTATGTGATTCAACCTGAACATGAGTAGGAATAAACAAGCTCTATGGTATCTGGATAGGCTATGTTAATAAACAAGCTCTGTCGTATAGGCTATAAGCATCAATACGCACTAGAAGGTGACACATTAAACAAAAATGATACTTGAACGTGAATTCACTGCTAACAGGGAAAATTTGCCCAATAAACACCAGTGATGCAGTCATACAGGACCCAGCCCACTTTAAGATCCACATGATTTGGTGAAGTCATTCCTTGCCAGCTGTAATCACAGCTTCACCACAATACTGTAAGACATTGTTTCTGAGTTTGGGTTGGTAAAATCAGGTTAGTTGTGATATGTATAGATATCAGGTTAGTTATGATCATGGATAGTTATCAGGTTAGTTGTGATATGTATAGATATCAGGTTAGTTGTGATATTTATAGATATCATGTTAGTTATGATCATGGATAGTTATCAGGTTAGTTGTGATATTTATGGATATCAGGTTAGTTATGATCATGGATAGTTATCATGTTAGTTATGATCATGGATAGTTATCATGTTAGTTGTGATATTTATAGATATCATGTTAGTTATGATCATGGATAGTTATCATGTTAGTTATGATCATGGATAGTTATCAGGTTAGTTATGATCATGGATAGTTATCAGGTTAGTTATGATATTTATAGATATCATGTTAGTTATGATCATGGATAGTTATCAGGTTAGTTATAATAATTGACATTTACCGTAAGCCAGACATGGACAATGTGATATGCTGACCGTGTGTGTGTGTGTGTGTGTGTGTGTGTGTGTGTGTGTGTGTGTGTGTGTGTGTGTGTGTGTGTGTGTGTGTGAGAGAGAGAGATTTACTGTCTGTTCTTCTGCTCCCCTACAGTGTGAAACCTGGTGGAGTGTACACAATCAAACCTTGGCCTAGAAAATGTGAGTGTTGATTGCTGCGAATAATTAGCTTGTTATTACTCAGTCTTATTTAAAGTAAATAATTAATTACATCATTTTTCAGAGCTTGCTTGATAATTGAGCTATGTATGTGTGGTTACACTAATAGGATTCACTCTGTGGTTATATGTTGCTGTGTGTTTCTGTTTTATATGACCATACAGCATAACAACCTTTAATACCTAGAAACATTAACATTATGAAGTAGTCCTTTAATACCTAGAAACATTAACATTCTGATGTGGTATGAAGATGATTTGTAATATACCTGTTCTTCCCCATCAGATGTCTGTGCTCTCACACTGGACCCAAACACAGTAAACAGACTCCTCTCTCTGTCTGAGGAGAACAGAAAGGTGACACGTAGCAGAGAGAAGCAGCCGTATCCTGATCACCCAGAGAGATTTGAGGACTGTGAACAGGTGCTGTGTAGAGAGGGTATGACTGGACGCTGTTACTGGGAGGTAGAGTGGAGTGGGAGAGGGGCTGATATAGGAGTGACATATAAAGGGATCAGCAGGAGAGGAGAGGGTGGTGAGGACTGTGTGCTTGGACAGAATGATAAGTCCTGGAGTCTGAGCTGCTTTACCAACCGTTACACTGCCTGGCACAATGATAATCACACTGGCATAGACGTCCCCTCCTCCAACTCCCACAGAATAGGAGTGTTTCTGGACTGGCCAGCCGGCACTCTGTCCTTCTACAGAGTATCCTCTGACACACTGACCCACCTGTACACAATCCACACCACATTTACTGAGCCCCTCTATCCAGGGTTTCAGCTGTGGGATGACTCCTCTTCAATGTCCCTGTTTTAGGTGGTCCCTGTTCCAAACACAACATGGAGTTTCAGTCTAATCATGGTTATGTTCAGTAAGACACACTGGATCAAGAATTGATATTAACTCTCTAGTCATGAGTTAACAGATGATTATTACATCTAAATGTTCATGATTATACACCACTGAAGTTGATAGACATTGTAAAGTAGTAATTAATAGAATAAATCTCCACTGTTGTTAACTTCTCATTTAGAAACAATTGATCTTGTTGTTATTGCTTTTTCATGTTAGTAAATATTCTTGCTTCTGTATAAACTCAATTCCCCTGAATGAAATGTTCATGTGACAGATGTGACTAATGAAGGTTAATAAAACAGAAGAAAGAAGAGCAGTTCTAAATGTTTTATTTTTTACAAGAATATAACATTTAAATAAGTGGAGGCTCCTCAGAGGAGGAAGGGTAGGACCATCCTCCTCAGAAAACGTCATACAAATGGTAAAACATTTAAAAAGTTATCCTTTTTAGATAAAACTATACTAAATATATTCACATCACCAAATAATTGATTAAAACACACTGTTTTGCAATGAAGGTCTACAGTAGCCTCAACAGCACTCTGTAGGGTAGCACTATGGTGTAGTTCACCCAATCAAAGGATCAGAGAATTCATCTAGTGCTGAAAGCATAAGCTACAGCTAGGGTGCTTTCTACTACTACTGATCATCATTACTGTATGAAATACTATGGGGTTTAATAACAAAAAAATGCATTGTGGAAATCTACTTGATAATTCCAGAATCTCCAACCAGACCCAGAGAGTAGTCTCCAGGATCCAGCTGTCAGAGGCTCCAACCAGACCCAGAGAGTAGAGTCTCCAGTACCCAGCTGTCAGAGGCTCCAACCAGACCCAGAGAGTAGAGTCTCCAGTACCCAGCTGACAGAGGCTCCAACCAGACCCAGAGAGTAGAGTCTCCAGTACCCAGCTGTCAGAGGCTCCAACCAGACCCAGAGAGTAGAGTCTCCAGTACCCAGCTGACAGAGGCTCCAACCAGACCCAGAGAGTGGAGTCTCCAGTATCCAGCTGTCAGAGGCTCCAACCAGACCCAGAGAGTAGAGTCTCCAGTACCCAGCTGTCAGAGGCTCCAACCAGACCCAGAGAGTAGTCTCCAGTACCCAGTAATATGAGAGAGATGGTACTTTTAACAGTACCTTTTCTTGTGCAGAGGGTTTGGGGGAAAAGGGACAGAAGTCACTCTGTTATATCAGTACCTGTTGCTTTACTCTGCTCTGTTAAAAGGTTCATCATGACATTAGAGCAGTGAACGATCACAATGTCCTCATGTTTTATTATGTTCTTTCAGCTCTCTGTTAGAGGATCAGTCCAGGTGTGCAGTGTGTCAGCAGGTGCTGAGGGATCCAGTCTCTATCACCTGAGGACACAGGTTCTGCTGATACTGGGAGAAACCTGCTCCTTCAGGAGACTGACTGTCCTCAGTGTAGAAAGAGATCCAGAACACATCCAGTACAACAGAAACCATATTTGTTGATATGACAATGCAGGTGGACAAGGATCCCCCTATAGAACTCTGTGGGGATACCACTAGGTGGAGTCAGTGTCACCCATGATTTCTTACCAAAACTTCAAGTTATTGTTGAAATGGAATGGAATAGTCCCTAAACTTTAATGATCAGTGGAAATAAAGTTCACCTCAAATAATTAAAATGATATGACCTTTACTCAAGTCTGGTATGAAGCTATGATTTCAGGGCGTTCCGAACATTCAATTTGACTTTCAGATAGAAAGGTAGAACTGACCTGAAACAGGATACTTTCATCCTTGTTGAAATGGGCATTGTGTTTTCCCCTTTTGTGTAAAATGCAAAATCCCTACTATAACTATGGCAACGAGGACCAGGCATACTGAATTACTGTGTTGTTGTCTCTACAGCTGATCAACATGATGGAGGACCAGACATACTGAATTACTGTGTTGTTGTCTCTACAGCTGATCAACATGATGGAGGACCAGGCATACTGAATTACTGTGTTGTTGTCTCTACAGCTGATCAACATGATGGAGGACCAGACATACTGAATTACTGTGTTGTTGTCTCTACAGCTGATCAACATGATGGAGGACCAGACATACTGAATTACTGTGTTGTTGTCTCTACAGCTGATCAACATGATGGAGGACCAGGCATACTGAATTACTGTGTTGTTGTTGTCTCTACAGCTAATATGAGAGAGATGGTACTTTTAACAGCTGAACTCTTTCCATGATGGCCTTGTCGTTGAACCAGCCCTACACACACAATTATGCACAATAGCTTCAATAAAAACCCACTTAATAGAATTCTAGTGTATCCATTGTCCTTCCAGGTGTTAGACTATTAACAGTATAATTCTAGTGTATCCATTGTCCTTCCAGGTGTTAGACTATTAACAGTATAATTCTAGTGTATCCATTGTCCTTCCAGGTGTTAGACTATTAACAGTATAATTCTAGTGTATCCATTGTCCTTCCAGGTGTTAGACTATTAACAGTATAATTCTAGTGTATCCATTGTCCTTCCAGGTGTTAGACTATTAACAGTATAATTCTAGTGTATCCATTGTCCTTCCAGTTGTTAGCCTAGTTAAGAACAAATTCTTATTTACAATGACAGCCTCCCGGGGAACAGTGGGTTAACTGCCTTGTTCAGAACAACAGATTATTTACCTTGTCAGCTCAGGGATTCGATCCAGCAACCTTTCGGTTATTGTCCCAACACCCTAGCCACAAGGCTACCTTGTTCTTCCAGGTGTTAAGACTATTAACAGTGAGTCATTGGTGTTCTCTGAACCTGGTCCTGGAGACAGCTACCGAGTCTTCTGGTGCATGCTAACAGTGGTGGGAAAAGTACCCAACTGTCATATTTGAGTAAAAGTAAAGATACCTTAATAGAACATGACTGAAGTAAAAGTGAAAGTCACCCAGTAAAATACAACTTGAGTAAAAGTATTTGATTGTAAATATACTTAAGTATCAAAAGTAAATGTAATTGCAAAAAAACAGTTGAAGTCGGAAGTTTACATACACCTTAGACAAATACATTTAAACTCAGTTTTTCACAATTCCTGACATTTAATCCTAGTAACATTTCCCTAACATTTCCCTGTCTTAGGTCAGTTAGGATCACCACTTTATTTTAAGAATGTGAAATGTCAGAATAACAGTAGAGAGAATGTTATATTTCAGCTTTTATTTCTTTCATCACATTCCCAGCGGGTCAGAGGTTTACATACACTCAATTAGTATTTGGTAGCATTGCCTTTAAATTGTTTAACTTGGGTCAAACGTTTCGAGTAGCCTTCCACAAGCTTCCCACAATAAATTGGGTGAATTTTGGCCCATTCCTCCTGACAGAACTGGTGTAACTGTGTCAGGTTTGTAGGCCTCCTTGCTCGCACACGCTTTTTCAGTTCTGCCCACAAATGTTCTATAGGATTGAGGTCAGGGCTTTGTGGTGGCCACTCCAATACCTTGACTTTGTTGTCCTTAAGCCATTTTGCCACAACTTTGGAAGTATGCTTGGGGTCATTGTCCATTTGGAAGACCCATTTGCGACCAAGCTTTAACTTCCTGACTGATGTCTTGAGATGTTGCTTCAATATATCCACATCATTTTCCTTCCTCATGATGCCATCTATTTTGTGAAGTGCAGCAGTCCCTCCTGCAGCAAAGCACCCCCACAACATGATGCTGCCACCCCCGTGCTTCACGGTTGGGATGGTGTTCTTCGGCTTGCAAACCTCCCCCTTTTTCCTCCAAACATAACTATGGTCATTATGGCCAAACAGTTCTATTTTTGTTTCATCAGACCAGAGGACATTTCTCCAAAAAGTATGATCTTTGTCCCCATGTGCAGTTGCAAACCGTAGTCTGGCTTTTTTATGGCGGTTTTGGAGCAGTGGATTCTTCCTTGATGGGCGGCCTTTCAGGTTATGTCAATATAGGACTCGTTTTACTATGGATAAAGATACTTTTGTACCTGTTTCTTCCAGCATCTTCACAAGGTCCTTTGCTGTTGTTCTGGGATTGATTTGCACTTTTCGCACCAAAGTACGTTAATCACTAGGAGACAGAACGCGTCTCCTTCCCGGCTGCGTGGTCCCATGGTGTTTATACTTGCTTACTATTGTTTGTACAGATGAACGTGGTACCTTCAGGCTTTTGGAAATTGCTCCCAAGAATGAACCAGACTTGTGGAGGTCTACAATCTTGGCTGATTTCTTTTTTAGGAAAAGTTTCAGGAAAAATGGATGGAGTAAAAAGTACAGTATTTTCTTTAGGAATGTAGTGAAGTTAAAATTGTAAAAAATATAAATAGTAAAGTAAAGTACAGATTCCCCCAAAAAACTACTTAAGGCAAATTTATGGTGAAATGATTGTCTTTCCACTTCCGTATTATGGCCCCAACAGTGCTCACTGGAACATTCAGAAGCTTAGAAATGCGCCTATAACCAATGCCATCATTATGTTTTGCAACAATTAGATTGCGAATGTCTTGAGACAGCCCTTTGCTTTTACCCATCATGAGATGTGTCTTGTGTGACACCTTGGCAATGAGACCTTTTTTCTAGGCCATCAGTTGGGACTGAACCAGCTGATATTAATTTGCACTGACAGGGGGCTGGATTGCTTTTTAATTACTGATAGTTCTCAGCCTATAACCTACTACACAAACCTCATCGCTGTTTTTAACAAGTTAATGTTGCATAGGCTTATGTTTTTTAAGTAATGTTTTAAGAAAATCTGAGCGTTATACCTCGGCTTGCATTTAGACTCAGAAAGTGATCTTGACTCAGAAAAGGTCGGTGACCTTCTGATCTAAATTAAATAAGGGTTGTGATTCCAGTGTTGTTTCAAATCTAAAAAGTATTAATGGTGAAGACAATAAGAAGAGGGAAGTTTCCTTCGCTACTGCCAGTAATGTAGAGGCCAGGGTGGGACCCCACAGACTGTATCCTGAACAGATCAGTAATGGTGAGGCCAGGGTGGGACCCCACAGACTGTATCCTGTACCCCCCCCCCCCCCCCCCAGAGTCCACAGGGGCCTGAGAGGTCAACAGGGTTATTACTTGAGATTTGTAATCACATTAAATGACAATTAAAGTAATTAGTAACTCAGTCATTAGTAAATGAGTAACTTAAACGGATTACTTGGGTTACTTCCTTGGTTAGCCAGCATGTGCCTCCTCAGTTTACACATAGACCTGTCTGCAAAGACAGACAGGTAGACTTTAATGTAGGCCTACTCATTTCCACTGAAACTGGACTGGATAATCAAACATTTCACCAGGATATTTTTGTAGAGAGGATTTTTATTTACTGTATTTATTAGTAAGCACAGCTCCACCCTGTACACTTCCCATCAAGCACAGGGATGACATCAGCTACTCAGCTAAATCTCTAGCTCAGTACGTGGAGTTAGCCTATGAAGAGGTTTTAGAATAACATGGCAGGCCAAAGGTATGAGGCCTTTGGCCTAGAAAGGAAAAGGATGTCTCTTTAAATTAACTAGAGCTCCTTTATATTATAGGTCTATACATAGACTGCTGGACTACACATAGACTGCTGGACTACACATAGACTGCTGGACTACACATAGACTGCTGGACTACACATAGACTGCTGGACTACACATAGACTGCTGGACTACACATAGACTGCTGGACTACACATGACGTTGTGTAAGTGGCAGCCATGACACTACAGTCACCTGGGTGTAGACGACTCTCAGCAACAAGTGAGTTAAGCTTTTACTGCAGGGGTTAAATCAGGGTCACACAGAGTGTTTCTTGGTAGTCTTAAACAAATATACACCTCACACACATGGTTATGGGCTTAAGAGTTGAAATGCATTCAAGTTTGAGTTTGCATCCCAATATTACACTTTGTATTCATCACAGAAGAGAGAAATGTAACAAAACCATTTGACATAGAAACACCAGATTTTTGTGGTAAAAAAAAAAAAGTGTGCTATTAAATTATGAAAAACATTAATAATATTCCACTCATGAGGCCACTAGAGGGTGATTTGGTCATTTGACTGCAGGAAAGGTACTACTGCTTCCTGACAACTTGAGCCCCCGAGGTCACAAGGGCAGATGGAAAAGGCATCAGAACAATAGGAGATTATACTTACTGTCAACTAAAGCTGTGAATTCTCTGAGATGTGTCACAACAATGAGTCTGTTGGAAAGTTCATGATGGCAAGTATTTTCTTTTTGGGAGCAGCTCAGGAAAAGTCAGCCGGTAGGTATTTTATTCTACACTGAACAAAAATATAAACGCAACATGTAAAGTCTTGGTCCCATGTTTCATGAGCTGAAAAAAAGATCCCAGAAATGTACCATACGCCCAAAAAGTGTATTTCTCAAACATTTTGTGCACACATTTATTTTCAAATCCCTGTTAGTGAGAATTTCTCCTTTGCCAAGATAATCCATCCACCTGTCAGGTGTGGCATATCAAGAAGCTGATTAAACAGCATGATCATTACACAGGTGCACCTTGTGCTGGGGACAATAAAAGGCCACTAAAATGTGCAGTTTTGTCACGCAACACAATGCCACAGAATTTGGAGGGAGAGTGTAATTGGCATGCTGACTGCAGGAATGTCTACCAGAGCTGTTGTTAATCTGGCAGTACGTTCATCCAGCCTCACAACCACAAATCACGTGTATGGTGTCGTTTGGGTGAGAGGTTTGCAGATGTCAACGTTGTGAAGAGAGCGCCCCATGGTGGCGGTGGAGTTATGACAGCATGTACGACAGCATATTCCAGTTCCTACATCCAGCATATTCGCACAGCC
>CM042397.1:38459557-38547057 GCA_023634145.1 Thymallus thymallus | reverse complement strand
GATTCACTGAAGTGATATGATCGTGTGAAGATTAACTGGTGATTCACTGAAGTGATATGATGTGTCCTTACCTATTTACAGTAAGCCCTTTACTCCTTCTGGACCGTAGACCATCGATATTAGCCCTCTAGTTGATCCATCGATATTAGCCCTCTAGTTGATCCATCGATATTAGCCCTCTAGTTGATCCATCGATATTAGCCCTCCAGTTGATCCATTGATATTAGCCCTCCAGTTGATCCATCGATATTAGCCCTCCAGTTGATCCATCGATATTAGCCCTCCAGTTGATCCATCGATATTAGCCCTCCAGTTGATCCATCGATATTAGCCCTCCAGTTGATCCATCGATATTAGCCCTCCAGTTGATCCATCGATATTAGCCCTCTAGTTGATCCATCGATATTAGCCCTCTAGTTGATCCATCGATATTAGCCCTCCAGTTGATCCATCGATATTAGCCCTCCAGTTGATCCATCGATATTAGCCCTCCAGTTGATCCATCGATATTAGCCCTCCAGTTGATCCATCGATATTAGCCCTCCAGTTGATTCAGTATTGTTACGTAACGCCAGTGCTCTTCATTTCTAGATGTCAAAGGTAAAATATGTGCTTTTTTTCAATGAACCGAGATATTTAGATATTCAAAGCAGCAATGATTTTCCATTGGACAGGGTTGGTTTAAACTGTATGAATCTGGAGGAGGGGGAGATGGAGAGAGAGATGGACGGACAGGGGGAGGGAGGGAGGAAGAGATGGAGGGTGGATGGAGAAAGGGATGAAGGGAGAGATAGACAGGGATAGATGGAGTGATAGTTTCAGAAATAGTCTGGGAAATCCCAGACCTAGGGCCAAAGAGTATGTCAGAACACTGTTCATGTGGGAGGCAACCCGTCTCCCTAGGGAGACTAAGGGAGAGCTGGAGGAGGGAGGGAGGGAGGGAGAGGGTTCACACAGGACTGAGGAACATTATCATGACAGAGACCTGAGTAGACCACATGACTGGAGCAGACATTATCATGACAGACACCTTACTAGACCACATGACTGAAGCAGACATTATGACACAGAGCACAGATGAGACGGCATGACTGGAGCAGACATTATCACTAATGACCACATGACTGGAGCAGACATTGTCATGAGACAGAGAACTAATGACCACATGACTGGAGCAGACATTGTCATGAGACAGAGAACTAATGGCCACATGACTGGAGCAGACATTGTCATGAGACAGAGAACTAATGGCCACATGACTGGAGCAGACATTGTCATGAGACAGAGAACTAATGACCACATGACTGGAGCAGACATTGTCATGAGACAGAGAACTAATGGCCACATGACTGGAGCAGACATTGTCATGAGACAGAGAACTAATGACCACATGACTGGAGCAGACATTGTCATGAGACAGAGAACTAATGGCCACATGACTGGAGCAGACATTGTCATGAGACAGAGAACTAATGGCCACATGACTGGAGCAGACATTGTCATGAGACAGAGAACTAATGACCACATGACTGGAGCAGACATTGTCATGAGACAGAGAACTAATGGCCACATGACTGGAGCAGACATTGTCATGAGACAGAGAACTAATGACCACATGACTGGAGCAGACATTGTCATGAGACAGAGAACTAATGGCCACATGACTGGAGCAGACATTGTCATGAGACAGAGAGCACAAAGAATGGACTCAAGCGTTCTCAGTACTCTGAATATCATGTTCATTTGAATCAATTAGCCTGATAGGTACTCCTGTAAGCTTTGGTCTGTCTTGGATAGTTGGATTTAAGAGCTGGAAGAAGATCATTCAGATAATTTGTTTCTGACCACATTATTGTAGACACCTGTCAGTGTGGGTAACCTCGTGACCTTTTCCCAAGTGAATTGCAATTAGCGCATATACATAAGCCTGGAACACCAACTAACAAGTCTGGCCGACAGGGGAGTGAACAGATTTTTAGTTTTTTAGTTTGAAGCTTTGGTCCACCAGCATTTGGAGCAAGTGTCTGCTGAATGATGTTACAGAGTGGGTTTCAGCAGCTGTATTTTAGTGGAAATGAACAGTTACAGAGTGGGTTCCAGCAGCTGTGTTTTAGTGGAAACGAACAATGTTACAGAGTGGGCTCCAGCAGCTGTGTTTTAGTGGAAACGAACAATGTTACAGAGTGGGTTTCAGCAGCTGTGTTTTAGTGGAAATGAACAACGTTACAGAGTGGGTTTCAGCAGCTGTGTTTTAGTGGAAATGAACAACGTTACAGAGTGGGTTTCAGCAGCTGTGTTTTAGTGGAAATGAACAACGTTACAGAGTGGGTTTCAGCAGCTCTGTTTTAGTGGAAATGAACAACGTTACAGAGTGGGTTTCAGCAGCTCTGTTTTAGTGGAAATGAACAACGTTACAGAGTGGGTTTCAGCAGCTGTGTTTTAGTGGAAATGAACAACGTTACAGAGTGGGTTTCAGCAGCTGTGTTTTAGTGGAAATGAACAACGTTACAGAGTGGGTTTCAGCAGCTGTGTTTTAGTGGAAATGAACAACGTTACAGAGTGGGTTTCAGCAGCTGTGTTTTAGTGGAAATGAACAACGTTACAGAGTGGGTTTAAGCAGCTCTGTTTTAGTGGAAATGAACAACGTTACAGAGTGGGTTTCAGCAGCTCTGTTTTAGTGGAAATGAACAATGTTACAGAGTGGGTTTCAGCAGCTGTGTTTTAGTGGAAATTAACAGCGTCCTGTCCTCTTTTTGCAGACTATTGTTCCATGTTCAGTGATAATGAATTGATTTAACTGATTCTATGTTTTTGGTGAGTGAGTGAGTGAGTGAGTGTGTGTGGTATTTGTAGTGTTTGTGGTGTGTGTGTGAGTGCGACCCCTGTCTGTGTATTGTTGTATAATGATTAAACGTTGTTTTCCTGGCTCTCCAGGTCCACTATGCAGTGTGCTCGTGGAACGCTTTGGTTGCCGGGTAACGGTGATGGTGGGAGGGGTTCTGAGTGGACTAGGCATGGTGATCAGCGCCCTGGCCAGAACCATCACAGAACTCTACTTCACCAGCATAATTGCAGGTCAGAGGGCACACACACACACACACCCTAAACATAACCCTAACCCTAGCTCCTAACCCTAAACCTAATTCTAACCTTTACCCTAAACCCCCAAGAAATAGTATTTGACCTTGTGGGGACCAACAAATTAGGACTTCTGGTCCAGACAAGTATAGTTAAACACACACACACACACACACACACACTATAACCCCCCCAATATAAGATGTCCTTCTTTCTATGAGGCATTATGAATTATCCTCATCAGGAGCTCTGTGCTCCTCTCTCCTCCACATACAGGGCTGGGGTTCTGTCTGTCTTTCCAGCCCTCTGTAACCATGATGGGGCACTACTTTTTGAGGCGGCGGGCATTTGCCAACGCCCTGTCGTCCACCGGCACGGCCCTGGGCCTCAGCACCTTACCCCTGCTGGCCAACTTCCTGCTGGGCCAGTTTGGCTGGAGAGGCAGCTTCCTGGTCCTGGGAGGGCTGCTGTTGAACTGCTGCGTGTGTGGGGCCGTCATGAGGCCCCTGGGGAACAAACACAGAGGGGCCCCGAGGACACTCACTAACAAGGCTGCCCAGGGGCTCAGCAAGCAACCAATCAAAGGTCCTCTCCAACAGGAGAAGGAGGGGCTTAAGGCAAGACTTAGGACACCACTCAGTGACCTTGTGGTGTTCCTACGGAGACACATGGCCTTTGACCTGTTGGTCAGTAACCCTCGTTACCGCGCCTACGCCCTGGGGGTGACGTGGATGATGTTGGGGTTTGTTGTTCCACTGATCTACCTGGTGCCCTATGCTACAGCCCATGGTATGGAACAGGACCGAGCCGCGCTACTGATGGCCATACTGGGCCTGGTCAACATTGCTGTGAGACCTGTTGCGGCTGTCTTCTTCGGCCTGCCGCGCTTCAGGTACTGTAGCCTGGATGTTAGAGGTTAGGAGTGGGTCAGCAACTGGACAGTAGGATTGCTGGTTCGAATCTCAAGCAAGAAAACATTTAATCAAAAATGTTGTGATCTAGAAAATAAAATGGATAATAAATTGGTCTCTTCCTCCGCTTCCTTTTCCTCCGCCTCCTCTTCCTCCGCTTCCTTTTCCTCCGCCTCCTCCTCCTCCTCCTCTCAGGGGCAGTGGCTGTTTTGTGTATGTGTTTGCGGTAGCCCTCCTGGTCAACGGGCTGAGTAACAGTATCTGTGGTGCGGCCGCCACCTTCCCTGTGCTGCTGACCTACGTGGTGATCTTTGGTCTGTCCATGTCTGTGATTGGCTCCTTGCTCTTCACGGTACTGATGGAAACGGTGGAGATGAGCCGGTTCCCCTCTGCCCTGGGTCTCATCAGTATGTTAGAGAGTGGGACACTGCTGATTGGACCGCCGCTCGCAGGTACGTGTGTATTGTGCGGGTTAGTGGAGTACTCCTACACCTTTTGCCATGGGCCAAAGATAAACATTTTCAGTTTTACAGCTCATTTAATTTCATTCTAAAAAAAATTGCCATGGCTTATGACATGTTCATATGCTATCTGGGGAGTGTGGGGGGCGGGGGGGTACACCAGTGGTGAATTTACGTATCTTGGCCCTTTTCACTGTATGTCAGTGTGACAATGTTTAGTACAGTATGGTCTTCAAGTCTATGGCATCCAATGTTCAAATCCTATGTGTATATCAATGACTTCCCCTTCCTAAGTCTAAACGTATCATTGTTGGTCAGTATGTGGACAGCATAACACCAGGTGATGGTGTGTTGGACACAGTGACTCATATAGGCAAAGATGTTAAGGTTCTTGTCAAGTTATGCCCAGTATAAACTTATGTTATGTTAGGACTGAGGAAGGTATGAGTTATGCCCAGTATAAACTTATGTTATGTGAGGACTGAGGAAGGTATGAGTTATGCCCAGTATAAACTTATGTTATGTGAGGACTAAGGAAGGTATGAGTTATGCCCAGTATAAACTTATGTTATGTGAGGACTAAGGAAGGTATGAGTTATGCCCAGTATAAACTTATGTTATGTGAGGACTAAGGAAGGTATGAGTTATGCCCAGTATAAAGTTTTGTCACAAGGGGAAATGGAATGTTCTGTCCCCTGGATTCCCATGTCATAGCTCTGTTTTCCACAATGAGTATGTGTGCGTGTCAGGCGGGTAGGAACGTCTGGGTCAACAGGGAATGGCTCTGTCCTGTTACAGGAGTCAGCTAAAAGTCCTCCCAAGGACATAACCCTAGGTATCAGAGAGAGAGAGAGAGAGAGAGAGAGTGTGTGTGTGTGTGTGTTTGTATTTATGCTTGCAAGAATGTACTTGCGTGTGTGAGTTGGCATGTGTGTTCAGGGCAGAAGGCAGGGCAGGCTGACTGGAGGAGGGAGTGGCCTAGTACCCCTGCTGAACTCCTTAGGTGGTCTCTGGTTTCCAGCGCCATGGCAACTCAAATGTCAACGGCTGGTGGTTGTCTATAAGCCCTGTGCTCAGTGGGTCCTGGCAGAGCTGTGCTGAACTAGGATCCAGTTCAGATGAATGTGTTATGAGGACACACACTGCCACGCTTAAATATAGCTGTTCTTTGGTTGTTATAGCATCACGTGTGGTTCTAGGAAATGCTTATGTGCTGCTTATGAACTGTTTTGTGTGGGTTATGAACGTGTTATGACATCGTAATGTAGGTACCCTTCAAATAAAGTGCTACCCAAGTCTTTCCTACTGCTGTGCTTCTCTCCATGTCCCTCTCTTCCAGGCATGTTGGTGGACAGTACAAGTCTTTCCTACCGCTGTGCTTTTCTCCATGTCCCTCTCTTCCAGGCATGTTGGTGGACAGTACAGGCCAGTACTCTTATGTGTTCTACGCCTGCAGTGTGACTGTATCCTCCTCTGGCCTCTTCCTCATCGGAGCATTCTACTATCTGGACAGACAGAAGGACAGCGAAGACAAGGAGAAAGCAGGTCCTCCTGCTGCGTACCAACAGAAGCCTGCTGTCAACCTAGCCCCCGACTGCCAGTACAGCCATGTTCCTTCTACACAGTGAGGGAACGCAGCAGACACAGTTAATGTCAAATCAAATCAAAAACTTTTTGTCACACACGTTTAGCAGATGTTATTGCAGATGTAGCGAAATGCTTGTCACCAATGTATGACGTACTAATACCCACATGTGTAACCCAGTATGAGAAACGGTGTACCTGCCAGCCATAGAGTGACATCTAGAATCAGAATGAAGTAAGGAGGTAGCCTTCCACAAGCCTTGGCCTGTAGGAGCCGCAGCAAATCATAGGAAGTGCTCACTATGATGAATCAATGAATGCTAGGATCTCTGTGGCGCCTGCTGTCGGCTGCCTTCAGAGGGAAGAACTGGGAGGTTACACATGCACTACTGTTATCATCAATGTGATGCCTATGTACGTACCTATCCAGGCATGCACAAGAGAGATTTAGTCTGGATTTGGAAGTCACAATATCAGTCACATGCTAGCTCTCCCTCCCCTCTCTCTCCAGCCCTCATCTCTCTCTCCCTCCCCTATCTTTCTCCCTCCCTCCCTCATCTTTCTCCCTCCCTCCCTCCCCTCTCCCTACACACAAGGCTGAATGACACAACATCCCTGTTTCATTCAGACACTGAACTTGGTACCATGACAGTGCTGTAAAAGCAGACCAAGCAGTCTTCAAATTGTGACAAACTATTACTAGTAGACGCTACAGTAGACACAAATAAATATTTGGAAACATTGATCTCAATCAACATTTAACTGATTCAAACCAAATCATAACTATGTAGAAATTATAATGGACCTAGATTTATAGTCTCTAAACTATTTTAAGTGCAGCCCTCCGGACCTTGGTGACGACTGAATGCAGCCCTCCGGACCTTGGTGACGACTGAATGCAGCCCTCCGGACCTTGGTGACGACTGAATGCAGCCCGCGGGGCAAAATGAGTTTGACAAACCTGTGCTAGAGCGGTGTTACTCACGGATTGTGGCAATTGTACTACCGATAACATGGGCGACCTAACCTTTTAGTGCTTAACTGTAGGAGGAGATGATGGTTGGTTGTACACTGTCACTGTCACAACACTGAGTATGTCTGAATGTATTCCTGCACTTTTTAGAATGTCCTCTGACTTCTCAGATGCCTTGATATCACTGAAGACGAAACAATAGCCTAATGTATGAAAGGATATGCAAACATTTTGTATTTTAGTCAACTTATTTCTGAAGATGTAATATTGAATATTTACAGAATATTAAACCTTTTCTATGAAAGTAAGTGGATTTGTGTTCATGTGTCAGTTTTGTTTCCTTCCACCCGATACAGAACCAATCAATCGATATATTCGAGAACAATCATCAGAAACACGATCACGACATGCAGGTTGAAATATCAAAACCAACTTTGAATTTTACCAATTTGGGGACCGGTCGAAAAGCATGAAACATTTATTGCAATTTAGCTAGCTAGCTTGCTGTTGCTAGCTAATTTGTCCTATTTAGCTTGCTGTTGCTAGCTAATTTGTCCTGGGATATAAACATTGGGTTGTTATTTTACTTAAAATGCACAAGGTCCTCTACTCCGACAATAATACACATAAAACGGTCAACCGAATCATTTGTAGTCATCTCTCCTCCTTCCTTCAGGCTTATTTTTCTTCTTTGGGACTTTATATGGTGATTTGCAACTAACTTTCATAATAACGTTCATTACCACAGCCGACCAGTTCAACTGTCAATCACCCACGTGGGTATATGCCCTAAACACCAATGAGGAGATGACACAAGGGTATGTGCTCCTAAAAGCCAATGAGATGACACGAGGGTATGTGCTGCTAAAAGCCAATGAGGAGATGGCACGAGGCAATGTGCTCCTAAAAGCCAATGAGGAGATGGGCGAGGCAGGACTTGTAGCGCGTTCAGCGTTGCAAATAGAACCAACTTCTATTTTAGCGCCTGGCAACGCAGACGCTCGTTGGCGCTGCTCGCACGCGCCAACGAGCACGCTGGATAACGGGTCTGGTAAAGCTAGGTGCACCAGTCATTAGCTTAGTGACTACAGCATAAGAAACAAAGAAACTACAGCGTAAATTGCACACGTTTCCCAAAGAGCACAAGGGTTTAATTAATACCCTTGAAAATGTCAATTTCCTGTATCCCTAATTAGTTAGTATAATTAAGTAATTATTTGCATTATTATTTTAAAGGAAAACGGTCATCAAATTATTGCAGCTGATGCCCTATTTGGGCTTTCCAGAAAAAGATTGTCTGGGATCAGTTCTGAGGGTCCAACATGCTGGGCGGTTCTTTTGTGACCAAGACAAAGTTGACTGCATTGTAGGAGCAGCAGACACACCAACTGAGGTTTACTGGATCTTGAAGAACGGGATGTATCTCACAATCAGTTGGTTTCACTAGCCCTCTTCTGTGTGACGTGTCTTTGTGTGGATTACCAACAACTGGGCTAATGGTGGAGAAGCCACTTATCCTTGGTGATGCAACTCTACCATTGGACTATCCTGTCCATATCTTTTTTTTTTTTTTTATTGAACAGATTAGATGAAACATGAACTGCTTAGTGAATGTGATTTCACCTCATTTTACAGGGTTGCCTGGGATTTCAAGCCGGGGATGCGCTGAGATCCAAACCCAAAACCCAGAAACTGGAGAGTTTGGGATGGCGTACAGGCATGAGCATCCGCTGAAGTTCTTGAATCTGAAGAGAAGAGTGAAGTATGTCGATGGATGCTTCAGATGTGTAGCTGATGTATAGCTGATGTATTTTAGTTATATTTAACATTGGCTACGATGACTGATGTTGAACTGTCATTTCAGGCTTGCAAATGCTGTGTTCCTGCTCTGGGATCTGAAAGCAATGCAGGGCAAACGTGTTGGGCAAAGCGGTATAGGACCGTCTGACATGAAATATAACCCCTAAGCCTAACATGAGTTCACTGTCGGTAGCCATTCGGCTATGGGTTTCAGAGCCCTATCATAATAACACAAGCCATTCCAACCTTTAAAGGTTTATTGACAACCTCTGGGGTATAACGTGTTGGGCAAAGTGGTATAGGACTGTCTGACCCATATGATGTGGATCATTGTGTAGACAACACCGTACCCACCAGGAAGGTACGCTGTTCTCCAAATAATAAACCCTGGGTCACCAGCTGAATGAGAAGAAAAGGGCCTTCAAGGAGGGGGACAAGGACAAATTGAAATGCGTCCAGAGGGAGCTGAAGTTGTGGATTGCTGAGTGGAAGAGAGGGTATAAGGAGAAGATGGAGGACAAGCTGAGGCAGAGCCAGGTGAGAGAGGTGTGGAAGGGTATGAGAAATATCACTGGCTTCAAAAAGTCAAACTTTGGGCAGACGGAGGGGACCCAGGACAGAGCCAATGAGCTGAACCAATTTTTTAACAGGTTCGATATTGGCTATGTCCACCTCCCCTCCAGCTCTCCAGGCCACACACCCTCATGGCTGTCCCACCCTCCCCTTTGCACATTCCACCTCTGTTGAGACAATCAGCGACCCCCCTCCCCGCTCCCTCTGGACTGATCCTCAACACCTCCCTTCCCCCCACCTCTGGACTGATCCTCAACACCCCCCTTCCCCCCATCTCCCCACCTGGGCTGGCTTTCACCACCAACCAAGTGAAGAGAGAGCTGGAGAGACTACATCAGGGGAAAGCGGCGGGCCCTGATGGCATCAGCCCAAGGGTGCTTAGGGTCTGTGCTGACCAACTGTGTGGAATACTCTAGCGAACCTTCAACCTTAGACTGAGCCTGGAAAGGGTCCCTGTGCTGTGGAAAACATCCTGCCTGGTCTCAGTGCCCAAGAAGGCGCACCCCACTGTCCTGAATGACTTCAGACCTGTAGCGCTAACATCCCACATCATGAAGACCCTGGAAAGGTTAGTCCTCGCTCACCTCAGACCCCTGGTGTGTTCATCACTGGACCCCCTGCAGTTTGCATACCAGCGCAACATCGGGGTGGATGATGGAGGAGTACAGGAGCACAATCAATGACTTTTATGGTGTGGTGTGAGCAAAACCACCTTCAGCTCAACATCAGCAAAACAAAGGAGATGGTGGTGGACTTCAGGAGAACCAAGGCCCAACCAACAGAACATTAATGACCCTCACCTCCACCATACTCTCCGACAGTCCAGTTCTGGTGGCTGCCTTAGCCAGCAAAGGCGACCCTCTCCTGGTCATTCCCTGGTCAAATAAGGCTTTCAAAACCTCTCTTCAGGAGAAAGTGACGATCTTCTTTGTCCTAAGAACAGAATGCCACTTGTTAAGACATATCCTAATCCAGTGTTTTACATGGATATCAGATACTTCATATTAGAAGTGGGCCATAATCAGCTAAGAAATCACTAAGGCATAATACAAGATTACACGCAAGGCAAGCCCCATGGCAGATGATACTGACTTCACATTATTCACATCCAGCCATAGGTATCGTATGATGCAATAAGGCATATTTCAGTATAAGCTTTGTACCCTTAGCCGTTAACACACTAAAAACCTACTCCACTGATTATTGCTAGGACTTACTAGTGAGATTGTTTCCATGATATGTTGGCTGATGCAGTACACTGTTGTTATGTTACTGTGTTGTGTTTCTATTGACATGGTGATTTTACTTATTTTTTTAACTAACTTTGTAACAACGGGCTGTAAAATCATAACAAACTTTATTCACCAATAACATTTACATGTACCAGGACATGGTTCTGATATACAGTATATGGATTATAAGAATATTATTACAAGGGCTTGTGTATTCTAGTATGTTGTGCCGGGGGATTCTGATGTTCAGCTTGTCAGTTGCACCAAAGAGCGAGAGAAGGTGCTTGAGCGAGTACAATGCAGATGGTACAGCAGTATTTTGCTACCCTGCTCCCCAGCTCTACCCTCACGTTTTTGGCCATGTTTGATGACTTTAACGGAATGTAGCTAGGAAGCCACAATTTTACCCCTCAAAGACATGAGATATCCATCGCACCCTCTTCACGACCTCCCTCCACTCAGAGAGCACTGACAGTTCACGGCTTCTCCGTTCCACCTGCTAGGACGAAGCCATTCCAACTATTTCCTACATTCTGCTATCAGACTCTATACTGGTAGAGATACATTTAACATCTACATGATTCTATGATATATTCAAATCAAATACCATTGTATTGGCATGTTTAGCTGATGTTATTGCGGGTGTAGCAAAAGGCTTGTGTTCCTAGCTCCAACAGTGCAGTAATATCTAACAATTCACATGTATACACACAAATCTAAAAGTAAAAGAATGGAATTAAGAAACATATAAATATTAGGACGAGCAATGTCAGAGTGGCATAGACTAAAATACAGTAGAGTATAGTATATACATATGAGATGAGTAAAACAGTATTTAAACATTATTAAAGTGGTCAGTCTTCCATTATTAAAGTGACCAGTGATTCCATGTCTATGAACATAGGACAGCAGCCTTTTTTTATTTTTTTATTTCACCTTTATTAAACCAGGTAGGCCAGTTGAGAACTAGTTCTCTTTACAACCACGACCTGGCCAAGATAAAGCAAAGCAGTGCGACAAAAACAACAACACAGAGGTGCAGGGTTGAGTCACTGGGTGGTAGCCAGCTAGTAACAGTGACTAAGTTCAGGGCAGGGTACTGGGTGGAGGCTGGCTAGTGATGGCTATTTAACAGTCTGATGGCCTGGAGATAGAAGCTGTTTTTCAGTCTCTGTGTCCCAGCTTTGATGCACCTGTACTCGCCTTCTGGATGACAGCTGGGTGAACAGGCAGTGGCTCGGGTGGTTGATGTCCTTGATGATCTTTTTGGTCTTCCTGTGACATCGGGTGCTGTAGGTGTCTTGGAGGGCGGGTAGTTTGCACCTGGTGATGCGTTGGTTAGACTGCACCACCTTTTGGAGAGCCCTGCGGTTGCGGGCGGTGCAGTTGCCGTGATACAGCCCAACAGGATGCTCTCAATGGTGCATCTGTAGAAGTTTGTGAGGGTTTTGGGTGCCAAGCCAAATTTCTTCAGCCTCCTGAGGTTGAAGAGGCTCTGTTGCGACTTCTTCACCACACTGTCTGTGTGGGTGGACCATTTCAGTTTATCAGTGATGTGTACGCCAGGAACTTCAAACTTTTCACCTTCTCCACTGTCCCGTCAATGTGGATGGTCTCCACTGCGGTCCCTGAAGTCCACGATCAGCTCTTTTGTTTTGTTGATGTTGAGGGAGAGGTTATTTTCCTGGCTGATCTATATTGTTTTGTCTCTTGCAATTCAAGAACCAATGCAATTCACACTGTGCCTTAACATGTTCTACTTGTGTACTAATAAATTCGAACTAAAACCGTGAGTGAGAGTTTGTGAGAGTTTCGTAAAGTACAATCTGGGTCGGCCATTGGCCAACGACCAATGCGCTAGACTGCTCTCTACACAAAAAAAACCCTGAAACTATAGAAGTGCAAATGAGCCGTCATGGGGCAGTGTGCCCACAAAAGTTGGAGGCGGTACAGGGTCGTATTCACTACGCACCAAACAGAATGTAAACGGACTGAAACTGCAAGGGACTACCTGAACACTTGTTTTTAGTTTTGCTACGGTCCGCACCAATAAATACAACCTAGTACTTACATAGGTTACAACAGAGCTACCTAACCCTCTTCCTGGAGGTCTATCCTCCTGTGGGTTTTCAGTCTAACCCAAACCTAACCTACCTGATTCAGCTAGTTGAGGGTCATGTTCCAGGCCCTGAAAAAATTGCAGATAATGCATTGCTGCAACCAATAGTTGCATAGCATGTAATTTGCATGCCACCTCATCGACTGTGCAGTCGGGGATTAGATTGCTATACCGCTATATCATATAGGTGGCATTCTTGCTTGACTACATTGCAGACGCTTGCCAGATCTCGCAAAGCTTGGAGAGATGTTTAACATATCAGCTAACCACATCATATGCTATAGCAATGTAATGCCCGAGTTAATGACATGGCGCACAACCATTGGTTGATGCAATGCAATGTCTTCAACGTAATCAGGCAGGAATACCACCAACATCCTGCCCTGCCTTTCTAAAGTCTTCAAAAGCCAAGTAAATAAACAGATCACTGACTTCTTCGAATCCCACCGTACATTTTCTGCTATGCAATCTGGTTTCCGAGCTGGTCATTGGTGCACCTCAGCTACGCTCAAGGTACTTAGCGATATCATAACCGCCATTTACAGAAGACAGTACTGTGCAGCCGTCTTCATCGTCCTGGCCAAGTCTTTCGACTCTGTCAATCACCGCATTCTTATTGGCAGACTCAACAGCCTTGGTTTCTCAAGTGACTGCCTCGCCTGGTTCTCCAACTACTTCTCAGACAGAGTTCAGTGTGTAAAATCGGAGGGCCTGCTGTCCGGTCCCCTGGCAGTCTCTATGGGGGTGCCACAGGGTTCAATTCTTGGGCCAACCCTATTCTCTATATACATCAACAATGTTGCTCTCGCTGCTGGTGACTCTGATCCATCTCTACGCAGACGACACCATTCTGTATACATCTGGCCCCTCTTTGGACACATATTCGTCGCCAAACCCACTGGCTCCAGGTCATCTATAAGTCTTTATTAGGTAAATCCCCGCCTTATCTCAGCTCGCTGGTCACAATAGCAACACCTACCCGTAGCATGCACTCCAGCAGGTATATCTCACTAGCCACCCCCAAAGCCAACACCTCCTTTGGCCGCCATTCCTTCCAGTTCTCTGCTGCCAATGACTGGAACGAATTGCAAAAATCATTGAAGCTAGAGGTTCCTGTCTCCCTCACTAACTTTAAGCATCAGCTGTCAAAGCTGTTTATCGATCACTGCACCTGTATATAGCCCTTCTGTAAATAGCCCACCCTACTACCTCATTCCCATATTTATTATTTTACTTCCGCACTCCAGTATCTCTATTTGCACATCATCATTTGCACATTCCATCATTCCAGTGTTAATGCTAATCTGTAATTTATTTCGCCACTATGGCCTATTTATTGTATTCCTAACCTTACTGCATTTTGCACTACATTTGCACTCTGTATATAGATTTTCTATTGTGTTATTGACTGTTACTGACTAGAGAGAATCACAACGTGTGTAGTGAAATGTTTAACTCTTATCTAAACTGGTCTGATTGGGTATTTACAGGTTATAAGTAATAACATGGGTCGTAGGCTATATAGCGCAAAGTCATGTGGAGGCAACGGGTTTAGCTTGGTATGTCAGGATGGGTTGTTTGGTGAAAAAAGAGGGTGATCAGCACACAACATGTTTTATATGATCTTCTTCTTTCTGTCTGGCACGGTGGGATGTTTGGAAATGTAGGTCTTTCTGTCTGGCACGGTGGGATGTTTGGAAATGTAGGTCTTTCTGTCTGGCACAATGGGATGTTTGGAAATGTAGGTCTTTCTGTCTGGCACGGAGGGATGTTTGGAAATGTAGGTCTTTCTGTCTGGCACAATGGGATGTTTGGAAATGTAGGTCTTTCTGTCTGGCACGGTGGGATGTTTGGAAATGTAAGTCTTTCTGTCTGGCACAGTGGGATGTTTGGAAATGTAGGTCTTTCTGTCTGGCACGGTGGGGTGTTTGGAAATGTAGTTCTTTCTGTCTGGCATGGTGGGGTGTTTGGAAATGTAGGTCTTTCTGTCTGGCACGGTGGGATGTTTGGAAATGTAGGTCTTTCTGTCTGGCACAGTGGGATGTTTGGAAATGTAAGTCTTTCTGTCTGGCACAGTGGGATGTTTGGAAATGTAGGTCTTTCTGTCTGGCACGGTGGGATGTTTGGAAATGTAGGTCTTTCTGTCTGGCACGGTGGGGTGTTTGGAAATGTAGGTCTTTCTGTCTGGCACGGTGGGATGTTTGGCAATGTAGGTCTTTCTGTCTGGCACAGTGGGATGTTTGGAAATGTAGGTATTTCTGTCTGGCACGGTGGGGTGTTTGGAAATGTAGGTCTATCTGTCTGGCACGGTGGGGTGTTTGGAAATGTAGGTCTTTCTGTCTGGCACAGTGGGGTGTTTGGAAATGTAGTTCTTTCTGTCTGGCACGGTGGGGTGTTTGGAAATGTAGGTCTTTCTGTCTGGCACAGTGGGGTGTTTGGAAATGTAGTTCTTTCTGTCTGGCATGGTGGGGTGTTTGGAAATGTAGGTCTTTCTGTCTGGCACGGTGGGGTGTTTGGAAATGTAGGTCTTTCTGTCTGGCACGATGGGATGTTTGGAAATATAGGTCTTTGGAGAAATCCAGTATAGGATTCTGGGTTTGAATGGGAGTGTAGGTTTTTCTTCAAACCCTTATCTAGCACACCTAACTAACTGGTTGATAAGGTGAATCACGTTAGTTACTACTGGGTTTGGAGCGAAAACCTACAGGATGGTAGCTCTCAAGGAACATAGGTGGTAAGCCCTGCAACAGTGATTTGTACTTTTTAAAATAAAAGTAGAATAAAATTATCTGTACTAATTATGCTAATCTGTTATGTAAATATACAAATGTTGTAATACACCCAGAAATGAAGAAGCAATGAAGTCCACCTGGAACGCACCCGTGTCGACTTGCAACGCGCCCGCGGGCTAGCAATGTCAGTCAAGTCGCCGGAGCTCACTTAGAGTTGACGTTTTACGTTTAAAATGTTTTTATTAATCAAGGAGCTGCAAATGCAATGCTCATTTATTATTTATGAATTACCATTTTGCCTCCTATGTTCTGTATGGGGTGTTCCTTCCACTCACCTTTAACCTAAACTGTATCGCCACCTTGTGGAATGTCTGATGTAAAGTTATATTCATATTCATCATGACATCCAACTGCCAGTTTAGCAAAATGACCTATAAAGACTTTTTGTCAAATTTGGTGTACTTTTAAAGATATTGTCCAGACTTCGCCACATATAAGACGTGCCTCCATTAGGGTGTCCAGTCACTCACAACGCAGATTCTTGTCATGTCTTATTCAAGTGTGTTTCTGGTAAACACATAATATGATGACTGTGTCCAGTGAAAACCCTGACCAGTCAATTATCTGATCAATTACTTGACCAATTACTTTACCAATTATCTGATAAATTGTCTGATCAATTATCTAATGAATTATCTGATAAATGACCTGATCAATTATCTGATAAATTACTTGACCAATTATCCGATCAATTATCTGATAAATTATCTGATTAATTACCTGATCAATTACTTCGAGCAATTATCCAATCAATTATCTGATCAATTATCTGATCAATTATCTGACCAATTACTTGATCAATTACCTGATCGTGAAGTATGTAGATAGCTTGCGAGTTGAAAGTAAATGGACTAATTCAACTTAATTTTTCACAGTTTCCTTCCCCCAATCTGGGCCAACCAGTGAAAGCCCTGACCACTAAATCATCTTGTCAACTATCTTCTTCAGTCTTCGGTGACAGGCTACCATGGAGGCCCTGTTCAGTCTTCGGTGACAGGCTACCATGGAGGCCCTGTTCAGTTTTCGGTGACAGGCAACCATGGAGGCCCTGTTCAGTCTTCGGTGACAGGCTACCATGGAGGCCCTGTTCAGTCTTCGGTGACAGGCTACCATGGAGGCCCTGTTCAGTCTTCGGTGACAGGCTACCATGGAGGCCCTGTTCAGTCTTCGGTGACAGGCTACCATGGAGACCCTGTTCAGTATCCGGTGACAGGTTACCATGGAGACCCTGTTCAGTATCCGGTGACTTTTCTCTTCCTTCTGTCATTGTTGTTGTCAACAATTAGGGAATGTGACGCATTTTGGAAGCTTGAGGGTTAAAAGTAAATTAAATTATTATTTTCGGTTTTTCACAGCTTGCTTCCTCCGACGTGGCCCAACCTTCCAAACACCCCACCGTGCCAGACAGAAAGACCTACATTTCCAAACACCCCACTGTGCCAGACAGAAAGACCAACATTTCCAAACACTCACCGTGCCAGACAGAAAGACCTACATTTCCAAACACCCCACCGTGCCAGACAGAAAGACCTACATTTCCAAACACCCCACTGTGCCAGACAGAAAGACCTACATTTCCAAACACCCCACCGTGCCAGACAGAAAGACCTACATTTCCAAACACCCCACTGTGCCAGACAGAGAGACCTACATTTCCAAACATCCCACCGTGCCAGACAGAAATACCTACATTTCCAAACTGGACTTATGTGACTGGACTTACTTAGACTGAGGGTATGTCTTTCAATGCTTCCTTGTGAGATTTCCTTTTCCAAAACATGTTTTTTAATAATAAAATATGTTTTTACTTGGATTGTCCAGCTCAGGTTCTGTGTGTTTGTCTTGGCACTGTGCAGGTTTTTCACATATCCATTAAAGTCCAGTTTCCCCTCTGGAAGACTTACCTACATTTCCAAACATTCCACCGTGCCAGACAGAAAGACCTACATTTCCAAACATCCCACCGTGCCAGACAGAAAGACCTACATTTCCAAACACCCCACCGTGCCAGACAGAAAGACCTACATTTCCAAACATCCCACCGTGCCAGACAGAAAGACCTACATTTCCAAACATCCCACCGTGCCAGACGGAAAGACCTACATTTCCAAACATCCCACCGTGCCAGACAGAAAGACCTACATTTCCAAACATCCCACCGTGCCAGACAGAAATACCTACATTTCCAAACATCCCACCGTGCCAGACAGAAAGACCTACATTTCCAAACATCCCACCGTGCCAGACAGAAAGACCTACATTTCCAAACATCCCACCGTGCCAGACAGAAAGACCTACATTTCCAAACATCCCACCGTGCCAGACAGAAAGACCTACATTTCCAAACATCCCACCGTGCCAGACAGAAATACCTACATTTCCAAACATCCCACCGTGCCAGACAGAAAGACCTACATTTCCAAACATCCCACCGTGCCAGACAGAAAGACCTACATTTCCAAACATTCCACCGTGCCAGACAGAAAGACCTACATTTCCAAACATCCCACCATGCCAGACAGAAAGACCTACATTTCCAAACATCCCACCGTGCTAGACAGAAATACCTACATTTCCAAACATCCCACCGTGCCAGACAGAAAGACCTACATTTCCAAACATCCCACCGTTCCAGACAGAAAGACCTACATTTCCAAGCATCCCACCATGCCAGACAGAAAGAAGAAGATCATATAAAACATGTTGTGTGCTGATCACCCTCTTTTTTCACCAAACAACCCATCCTGACATACCAAGCTAAACCCGTTGCCTCTACATGACTGTGCGCTATATAGCCTGCGACCCATGTTATTACTTATAACCTGTAAATACCCAATCAGACCAGTTTAGATAAGAGTTAAACATTTCACTACACACGTTGTGATTCTCTCTAGTCACCTCCTCTCTCCTGCTCTGTCCTGTCCTTCTGGTACCTCGGACTATGTCTCCCCACCTCCTCAGACAGCTCAGTGTGTTCTCTAGAAGGGCTTTGTTACAACCTCTACAGGTGGTCTCCTCACTACAGAAGACATGGACATCTGGGAACCCAACCAGGTTCTGGTGCGTTAGGTAGGTTTACTCGTCATTGTCATACACACTAGTCTCTTATCACAGCCTAGATTATTTGGTGTTGGGTGCACAGATGATCCTCAGAGTTATTTATCTGGTGCTTGTAGTTTCATCTCATTATTCAAACCACATGTTTTTAGAGTACAAGCTTAATGACTTGTATGTGACTGGACTTACTTAGACTGAGGGTATGTCTTTCAATGCTTCCTTGTGAGATTTCCTTTTCCAAAACATGTTTTTTAATAATAAAATATGTTTTTACTTGGATTGTCCAGCTCAGGTTCTGTGTGTTTGTCTTGGCACTGTGCAGGTTTTTCACATATCCATTAAAGTCCAGTTTCCCCTCTGGAAGACTTCATGTCCTGTGACCTGATGGGAATAATACTGAGTGAGTGAGGTGGCCCATATTTGTTCTAATAGCGGTCTGCTGTTTATGTAGGCTCCCAAAAGAACAGCCAAGAGAGGTCCACTGTGAAACCACAGCCTACAGAACTCCACAGGAGGTCAGGTTAGGACCAGGGATGCAAGGGGTCCCTGCCAACAAAATACTCAAAATACTCTTAATGTCAAAGTGGAAGAAAACAATTCGTTTTTTAAACATTAATATAAATTAAATGACTAAAATATAGTCAGTTCAGCCGCTTTGTTCAAGCAAACCTGAATTAGTTCAGGAGTAAACTTTTGCTAAACAAATCACATAAGTTATATGGACTCACTGTGTGAAATAATAAGAGTTGACATGATTTGTGAATGGCTAACCCTTCCTCTGTCCCCCATACACACAAGATATGTAAAGTCCCTTAGTCAAGTATTACATTTCAAGCACAGATTCAACTACAAAGACCCGGGAGATTGTATAAAGAGCCTTATAAAGAAGAGCAGTGATTGGTAGATGGGTAACAATGACAAATCAGATATTGAATATATCTTTAAGCATGGTCAAGTTGATAATCATGCTGTGGATGATGTATTAAACCACCCAGACACATCAAAGATACTGAACTGAGCTGCAGGACACAAATGAAGTCCAAAGGAGTATGAATACTTTGGCAAGGCACTGTATCTTTCCACATTCATTATACATTAATAACCCAGGCATATCACATTAATAACCCAGGCATATCACATTAATAACCCAGGCATATCACATTAATAACCCAGGCATATCACATTAATAACCCAGGCATATCACATTAATAACCCAGGCATATCACATTAACAACCCAGGCATATCACATTAATAACCCAGGCATATCATATTAACAACCCAGGCATATCATATTTATAACCCAGGAATATCATATTAACAACCCAGGCATATCATATTTATAACCCAGGAATATCACATTAATAAGCAGTACACTTATGTCAGCTGCAGCTACGTCCATGGTACCTCCTCGGTGACCCTGCCGGGCCTTAATAACGTCTTCATTATAATGTCTTATAAAGACTTATAATACATTATGTCTCTCCCTCAGCAGGTCGCTCCATGTGGATAGTCCCCCCCTGGTCCCGGCTGTGAGCTGCAGCTACGTCCATGGTACCTCCTCTGTGTCCCTAGTGGGCCAGACGGTGGGTCAGAGTCTGCAGGCTGCAGCCGACCGCTGGCCCCAAAGAGAGGCCCTGGTGTTCCTGCAGGACGGGGTCCGCAAGACCTTTGGCCAGTTTCAGGAGGATGTGAGTCTCCAGAGAACAGCATGTCTCTTCCCACAGTGTGGGTGAGACTAGGGAACACCCATCCTATATATTCACATCTGACACTAGGGAACACCCATCCTATATATTCACATCTGACCGTAGGGAACACCCATCCTATATATTCACATCTGACCGTAGGGAACACCCATCCTATATACTCACATCTGACACTAGGGAACACCCATCCTATATATTCACATCTGACACTAGGGAACACCCATCTTATATATTCACATCTGACCGTAGGGAACACCCATCCTATATATTCACATCTGACACTAGGGAACACCCATCCTATATATTCACATCTGACACTAGGGAACACCCATCCTATATATTCACATCTGACCGTAGGGAACACCCATCCTATATATTCACATCTGACCGTAGGGAACACCCAATCCTATATTTTAACATCTGACTGTAGGGAACACCCATCCTATATATTCACATCTGACACTAGGGAACACCCATCTTATATATTCACATCTGACCGTAGGGAACACCCATCCTATATATTCACATCTGACCGTAGGGAACACCCATCCTATATATTCACATCTGACACTAGGGAACACCCATCCTATATATTCACATCTACTCTGTTAAATCACATCAGGATTGTAGAGGTTCATAAGGGGGTAAAACAACAACAGGATTATAGAGGTTTAGGAGGGGTAAAACAACAACAGGATTATAGAGGTTTAGGAGGGGTAACATAACAACAGGATTATAGAGGTTTAGGAGGGGTAACATAACAACAGGATTATAGAGGTTTAGGAGGGGTAACACAATAGGATTATAGAGGTTTAGGAGGGGTAACATAACAGGATTATAGAGGTTTAGGAGGGGTAACATAACAGGATTATAGAGGTTTAGGAGGGGTAACATAACAACAGGATTATAGAGGTTTAGGAGGGGTAACACAATAGGATTATAGAGGTTTAGGAGGGGTAACATAACAACAGGATTATAGAGGTTTAGGAGGGGTAACATAACAGGATTATAGAGGTTTAGGAGGCGTATAATAACAGGATTATAGAGGTTTAGGAGGGGTAACATAACAACAGGATTATAGAGGTTTAGGAGGGGTAACACAATAGGATTATAGAGGTTTAGGAGGGGTAACATAACAACAGGATTATAGAGGTTTAGGAGGGGTAACACAATAGGATTATAGAGGTTTAGGAGGGGTAACATAACAACAGGATTATAGAGGTTTAGGAGGTTTAACATAACAACAGGATTATAGAGGTTTAGGAGGGGTAAAATAACAACAGGATTATAGAGGTTTAGGAGGGGTAACATAACAACAGGATTATAGAGGTTTAGGAGGGGTATAATAACAGGATTATAGAGGTTTAGGAGGGGTAACACAATAGGATTATAGAGGTTTAGGAGGGGTAACATAACAACAGGATTATAGAGGTTTAGGAGGGGTAACATAACAACAGGATTATAGAGGTTTAGGAGGGGTAACATAACAACAGGATTATAGAGGTTTAGGAGGGGTAACACAATAGGATTATAGAGGTTTAGGAGGGGTAACATAACAACAGGATTATAGAGGTTTAGGAGGGGTAACATAACAACAGGATTATAGAGGTTTAGGAGGGGTAACATAACAACAGGATTATAGAGGTTTAGGAGGGGTAACATAACAACAGGATTATAGAGGTTTAGGAGGGGTAACATAACAGGATTATAGAGGTTTAGGAGGGGTAACATAACAACAGGATTATAGAGGTTTAGGAGGGGTAACATAACAGGATTATAGAGGTTTAGGAGGGGTAACACAACAGGATTATAGAGGTTTAGGAGGGGTAACATAACAACAGGATTATAGAGGTTTAGGAGGGGTAACACAACAGGATTATAGAGGTTTAGGAGGGGTAACATAACAACAGGATTATAGAGGTTTAGGAGGGGTAACACAATAGGATTATAGAGGTTTAGGAGGGGTAACATAACAACAGGATTATAGAGGTTTAGGAGGGGTAACATAACAACAGGATTATAGAGGTTTAGGAGGTTTAACATAACAACAGGATTATAGAGGTTTAGGAGGGGTAAAATAACAACAGGAATATGTTTTGTGTCTCGCTGGACTTTGAAACCTACAGTAAATCCAGTCAAGGTGTTGTTGTTGGTGGTTAAATATTGATATTGAAACATAACAGGGTCGGTTAACCTGCCAACTAGAACGTCCACTATGGAACTCTAGATAAATCCAGAACAACCTTGATGTATTATTATCACAGTTCTATTCATTTGATGACTGATGCTATGGCAAAGTCATATACACAAACGTCTGTCTTTGTGCAGCTCTGGGCTTCTTTGCATATAGGGATATCCTCCTGTATATTACTATAGGGATATCCTCCTGTATATTACTATATGGATATCCTCCTGTATATTACTATAGGGATATCCTCCTGTATATTACTATAGGGATATTCTCCTGTATATTACTATAGGGATATCCTCCTGTATATTACTACCTGGGATATGGTCTCCCTCCTCCCAGGTTGACCAGGCCGCTGCAGGTCTCCTGGCCCTGGGTCTGAAGAGAGGGGACAGACTAGGAGTCTGGGGGCCCAACACATATCACTGGATCCTGTTTCAGTTCGCGTCAGCCAAGGCTGGCATCATACTGGTGAAGATGATCTATTAAATTAGATTCTAAAATGAATATGTATTATCTGTTAGGATGTATTGTTCCTAATATTAAAGTATTGTTATAATCTCTACAGGTGTCAATAAACCCAGCCTATCAGCTGAAGGAGCTGGAGTACACCCTGAAGAAGGTATGTTCTTATCCAGTGTTTTATATTCCCACATTAGAATTTCAAAACACTTCCTGGATTGACTGAATGAATAACTGAACTGATCCCAACCCTGGTGCTGTCTGTGTCCTTCCCAGTTTAAGACCCACAGGTTCTGTTCTGTCTGTCTCTGTAGGTGCAGTGTAATGCCGTGGTGTGTCCCACCCAGTTTAAGACCCAGAGGTTCTGTGATATGCTGAGACAGATTTGCCCAGAGATGGACACAGCAGAGTCAGGGGTCTTTAGGAGCTCCAGGTATGTTAATATTGTACTACTGCACCATGCGTGAATCAATAGACCGGTATGTTAATATTCTGCTACTGCACCGAGTGAATCAACAGACATATCGTACTACTGCACCATGAAGTAAACCAGTAACTAGCAGGATAGCTAACATCATAGATATAGAACCCTGAACATGTACAGTTGAAGTCAGAAGTTTTTTCAACCACTCCACAGATTTCATGTTAACAAACTATAGTTTTGGCAAGTCTGTTAGGACATCTACTTTGTGCATGACATAATTAATTCTTCTAACAGTTGTTTACAGAAATATTATTTAACTTATAATTCACTATATCACAATTCCAGTGGGTCAGAAGTTCACATGCACCAAGTTGACTGTGCCTATAAACAGCTTGGAAAATTCCAGAAAATGATGTCATGGGTTTAGAAGCTTCTGATAGGCTAATTGACATAATTTGAGTCAATTGGAGGTGTACCTGTGGATGTATTTCAAGGCCTACCTTCAAACTCATTGCCTCTTTACTTGACATCATGGGAAAATCGAAAGGAATCAGCCAACAAAATTGTAGACCTGCACAAGTCTGGTTGATCCTTTGAAGCAATTTACAAACGCCTGAAGGTACCACGTTCATCTGTACAAACAATAGTACGCAAGTATAAACACAATGGGACCACGCAGCCGTCATACCGTTCAGAAGACGCGTTCTGTCTCCTAGAGATGAACATACTTTGGCCGAAAAGTGCAAATCAATCCCAAAACAACAGCAAAGGACCTTGTGAAGATGCTGGAGGAAACGGGTACAAAAGTATCTATATCCACAGTAAAACGAGTCCTATATCGACATAACCTGAAAGTCCGCTCATCAAAGAAGAAACCATTGCTTCAAAACCTCCATAAAAAAGCCAGACTACTTATTTGAGAAATGTCCTCTGGTCTGAAAAATAGAACTGTTTGGCCATAATGACCATAGTTATATTTGGAGGAAAAAGGGGGAGGCTTGCAAGCCGAAGAACACCACCCCAACCGTGAAGCACGGGGGTGGCAGCATCATGTTGTGGGGGTGCTTTGCTGCAGGAGGGCCTGGTGCACTTCACAAAATAGATGGCATCATGAGGAAGGATAATTATGTGGATATATTGAAGCAACATCTCAAGACATCAGTCAGGAAGTTAAAGCTTGGTCTCAAATGGGTCTTCCAAATGGACAATGACCCCAAGCATACTTCCAAAGTTGTGGCAAAATGGCTTAATGACAACAAAGTCACGGTATTGGAGTGACCATCACAAAGCCCTGACCTCAATCCTATAGAACATTTGTGGGCAGAACTGAAAAAGCATGTGCAAGCAAGGAGGCCTACAAACCTAACTCAGTTACACCAGTTTTGTTAGGAGGAATGGGCCAAAATGCACCCAACTTATTCTGGGAAGCTTGTGGAAGGCTACCCGAAACGTTTGACCCAAGGTAAACAATTTAAACGCAATGCTACCAAATACTAATTGAGTGTGAATTGTGAAAAACTGAGTTTAAATGTATTTGGCTAAGGTGTATGTAAACTTCCAACTGTATGTAGTCTGTGGCTAACATATTTATAGCCATAGTAGAGATCCTATTAAATTACTAGAAGAATAATATCACCCTCAAAGTTCCAGAATGGTATGATAATGGCAGCCATTTTGGTCAGGGACAAATCCAAATCTAATTGGAAGCAATTGCAGTAGAGGCACAGATGATGCAATTCCTGCTTTTACTGATGCAGGAACATAAAAGTATGTCATGTGATACTGTATATCAGAAATTTATTTTTAGAATGATTGACTAATGTGAAATACAGTAAACCGTCTACACTGGAACTATAATAGATAGATAGATAGATAGATAGATAGATAGATAGATAGATAGATAGATAGATAGATAGATAGATAGATAGATAGATAGATAGATAGATAGATAGATAGATAGATAGATAGATAGATAGATAGATAGATAGATAGATAGATAGATAGATAGATAGATACTTTATTGATCCCCGAGGGGAAAATGTCTTTGTCAAGCAGCTACAACAAAACATAGGGCAGGTGCAAAATGCCAGAATGAAAATACACAAAAGACAGATACACAATACATGATACATAGAGCGGCAGTATGAAAAAGTATAGAAATACAAGATGTCTGGAGTGCAAAAAAGCTATAAAAAGACATTGCATAGTATGGGTGGTTGGCTGAATATGTACACTATACATTGGTGGATATTGGATGGTTAACTATACTATACAGGTCGATGGCAGAGAAATACTTAAATAGCTAAAAACGCATATGATATGAGTGAGGGTAATAATAGTTTACTTAATAGACAGACTGATTAAATGAACAGGTAAGTGAATATTTTGCATGGTTAAATTAGCTGTACAGGTAAATATACAGTTATATTTACAGGTAAGTGAATACTTGCATGGTTACATAAACTGTACAGGTAAATGACAGGAAGAGATACTTAAATAGCTAAATGTGTGTATGATATAATTTGGGGTAATATTAGTAATTCCCTTAAAATACAAGTCCTTAGTGCGCAGGGTTTAATTACAGATAACTGCACGTATTGCACATTCGATATACTAAAAGCAATGAAAAAAGATACAACTGGCAGGATACTAATATGCATTCCTGAGTGAATGACTACGTAAGTTAAGTCCAAGAATTACTTGCAATATTGCATGTGATATGATATAACAACTGTACATGAGTATGTATATACAGACCTGAATGAATAAATAAATAAGTCCTGAGTGAATGAGTGATTACAGACCACAGTTACTCACGGATGGATGCATAACTGTTAAACTAGGTCCTAACACCCCAACAGTTCCAGGTCTGTGTTGCCGACGGCACGGCAACCCGGTTAGGCATTATATAGTCTAATAGCAGCCGGCAGGAAGGACCTCCTATAGCGCTCTCTGGCACACCGTGGTGGGATCAGTCTGTGACTGAAGGTGCTCCTCTGCATCATAACCATGGCATGCAGAGGGTGGGTGACGTTGTCCATGATGGCCAGCAGTTTGGCCAGGATCTGTCTCTCCGCCACCTCCTCTAGAGTGTCAAGGCTAATCCCCAGAACAGAGCTAGCCTTCCTGATCAGCTTATTTACCCGAGAAGCATCACCGGCTTTTATGTTGGCTCCCCAGCACACCACTGCAAAAAAAGATGTCACTGGCCACCACAGACTGGTAGAAGGTATGCAGTAGTTTACTGCACACGTTGAAGGACCTGAGCCTCCTCAGAAAGTAGTCGGCTCTGGCCCTTTTTGTACAGGGCCCCGGTTTTACCAGCCCATTCCAGCCTATTGTCCATATGGACTCCCAGGAACTTGTATGACCCAACCATTTCCACATCCATCCCCTGTATAGGGACTGCAGTCTGTTGTGCCTTGGTTCTCCTGTTGAGCTGAAGGTGGTTCTGCTCACACCACAACACAAAGTCACTGATTGTGCTCCTGTACTCCTCCTCCTGCCAACCCCTGATGCACCCTACAATTGCGGAGTCATCTGAGAACTTCTGTAGGTGGCATGTTTCAGAGTTATATCTAAAGTCTGAGGTGTAGAGGGTGAACAGGAAGGGGGACAGGACCGTTCCCTGGGGGGCCCCTGAGTTGCTCACTGACCGTTCTGACACACAGCTCTGTAGTCGCACAAATTGTGGCCTACTGATCAGGTAGTCCGTGACCCAGGAGACTAAGGGTGCTTCCACTTTCATCCTCTTGATCTTCTCACCCAGTAGCAATCTGCGTTGTATAGGTGAGAGTAGGCCCTCTGCAGAAGGTAGATGATTGCACTGGTTGCGCTGGTATGCAAACTGCAGGGGGACCAGTGATGTACACACCAGGGGTCTGATGTGAGCGAGGACTAACCTTTCCAGGGTCTTCATGATGTGGGATGTTAGCGCTACAGGTCTGAAGTCATTCAGGACAGTGGGGTGTGCCTTCTTGGGCACTGGGACGAGGCAGGATGTTTTCCACAGCACAGGGACCCTTTCTAGGCTCAGGCTAAGGTTGAAGGGACGCTGGAGTATTCCACACAGTTGGTCAGCACAGACCCTAAGCACCCTTGGGCTGATGCCATCAGGGCCCGCCGCTTTCCACTGATGTAGTCTCTCCAGACTCTTCACTTGATTGGGGGTGAAAGCCAGCCCAGGTGGGGAGGTGGGGGGAAGGGGGGTGTTGAGGATCAGTCCAGAGGGAGCAGGGGTGGAGGTGGGGTTGCTGATTGTCTCAGCAGAGGTGTTGTGAGCAAAGTGGGGGTGGGACAGCCGTGAGAGTGTGTGGTCTGGGGAGCTGGAAGGGAGGTGGACACGTCCAGTTTCAAACCTGTTAAAACATTTGTTCAGCTCCTTGGCTCTGTCCTGCTTCCCCTCCGTCTGCCCACTGTTTGACTTTATGAAGCCAGATTGACTCTAAATAAGAAATATTACCACTAGTGGATGTCTATTTACCTCTAACTGTAAATGGAACCAACATCACTAGTGGATGTCTATTTACCTCTAACTGTAAATGGAACAAACATCACTAGTGGATGTCTGTATACCTCTAACTGTAAATGGAACCAACATCACTAGTGGATGTCTATATACCTCTAACTGTAAATGGAACCAACATTACTAGTGGATGTCTATATACCTCTAACTGTAAATGGAACCAACATCACTAGTGGATGTTTATTTACCTCTAACTGTAAATGGAACCAACATCACTAGTGGATGTCTATATACCTCTAACTGTAAATGGAACCAACATCACTAGTGGATGTCTATTTACCTCTAACTGTAAATGGAACCAACATCACTAGTGGATGTCTATATACCTCTAACTGTAAATGGAACCAACATCACTAGTAGATGTCTATATACCTCTAACTGTAAATGGAACCAACATCACTAGTGGATGTCTATTTACCTCTAACTGTAAATGGAACCAACATCACTAGTGGATGTATATTTACCTCTAACTGTAAATGGAACCAACATCACTAGTGGATGTTTATTTACCTCTAACTGTAAATGGAACCAACATCACTAGTGGATGTCTATATACCTCTAACTGTAAATGGAACCAACATCACTAGTGGATGTCTATTTACCTCTAACTGTAAATGGAACCAACATCACTAGTGGATTTCTATTTACCTCTAACTGTAAATGGAACCAACATCACTAGTGGATGTCTACATACCTCTAACTGTAAATGGAACCAACATCACTAGTGGATGTCTATTTACCTCTAACTGTAAATGGAACCAACATCATTGCCTGTGTATGGTGATGGTGGCAGACACACAGGGACAGTAGAGGACCTAATGAAGGCTGTTATTGTAATGTTAGCCTACTGTGTTCCTCCTGGCAGACTACCAGACCTGTGTATGGTGATCGTGACAGACAGCAGACAGACAGGGACTTTACATGTAGAGGACGTGATGCAGGCTGGAAGCAGACAGCACCACCAGGAGCTGCAGGACCTGCAGACCAAACTGTCCTTCGACGACCCCATCAACATACAGTTCACATCCGTAGGTTTCATCCTGTTCAAACTGTCATTTGACGACCCCATCAACACACAGTTCACATATGTAGGTTTCATCCTGTTGAAAAGAAGAAGATTACTATAGGGCTGGTTTCCTGGACACAGATTAATCTACTGCTCTAGGGAACAACAGTATTAGTCTGTCTGATGTCTACTGGTCTGTAGGGAACAACAGTATTAGTTTGTCTAATGTCTACTGGTCTGTAGGGAACAACAGTATTAGTCTGTCTGATGTCTACTGGTATGTAGGGAACAACAGTATTAGTCTGTCTGATGTCTACTGGTCTGTAGGGAACAACAGTATAAGTCTGTCTGATGTCTACTGGTATACAAGGAACAAAAGTATTAGTCTGTCTGATGTCTACTGGTCTACAAGGAACAACAGTATTAGTCTGTCTGATGTCTACTGGTCTGTAGGGAACAACAGTATTAGTATGTCTGATGTCTACTGGTCTACAAGGAACAATAGTATTATTCTGTCTGTCTGATGTCTACTGGCCTTCAAGGAACAACAGTATTAGTCTGTCTGATGTCTACTGGTCTACAAGGAACAACAGTATTAGTCTGTCTGATGTCTACTGGTCTACAAGGAACAACAGTATTTGTCTGTCTGTCTGATGTCTACTGTTCATTAGGGAACAACAGGAAGTCCTAAAGGTGCCACACTCTCCCACCATAACATCGTCAACAACGCCTATTTTGTGGGTCTACGTCTGGGATACAACTGGAGGGTCAGTGTAGACATAATAATATTATTCTCTGTCTCTCTCTCTCTCTCTCTCTCTCTCTCTCTCTCTTTCTCTGCTTCTCTCTCTCTTTCTTCCTCTCTCAATCAGTCATGTGCATGCTCGCTCATTTGGCACACACACACACCTGACACCTCTCTCTGTTAACCTTCGTTGTACCTGTTTCCCCCTCAGAATATAAGAGTGTGTGTTCCTGTACCTCTGTACCACTGCTTTGGCTCAGTGATAGGAGGGATGTGTATGGCACTGCATGGCATCACCCTGGTCTTCCCTTCCACTGGGTACGACAGCCGTGCCAACCTTGAGGCCATCCAGAATGAAAGGTACAGTAAGATATACCCTGAGACCGACCTAGAGACCATCCAAAATGAAAGGTACTATAAGATATACCCTGAGACCAACCTAGAGACTATTCAGAATGAAACGTACAGTAGGATATACCCTGAGACCGACCTAGAGACTATCCAGAATGAAAGGTACTATAAGATATACCCTGAGACCAACCTAGAGACTCTCCAAAATGAAAGGTACACTAGGATATACCCTGAGACCAACCTAGAGACTATCCAGAATGAAAGGTACACTAGGATATACCCTGAGACCAACCTAGAGAATCTCCAGAATGAAAGGTACACTAGGATATACCCTGAGACCAACCTAGAGACTATCCAGAATGAAAGGTACACTAGGATATACCCTGAGACCGACCTAGAGACTATCCAGAATGAAAGGTACACTAGGATATACCCTGAGACCAACCTAGAGACTCTCCAGAATTAAAGGTACACTAGGATATACCCTGAGACCAACCTAGAGACTATTCAGAATGAAAGGTACACTAGGATATACCCTGAGACCAACCTAGAGACTATCCAGAATGAAAGGTACACTAGGATATACCCTGACACCACCCTAGAGACTCTCCAGAATGAAAGGTACTATAAGATATACCCTGAGACCAACCTAGATACTATCCAGAATGAAAGGTACTATAAGATATACCCTATAAGATATACCCTGAGACCAACCTAGAGACTATCCAGAATGAAAGGTACAGTAGGATATACCCTGAGACCAACCTAGAGACTATCCAGAATGAAAGGTACACTAGGATATACCCTGACACCAACCAGGAGACTCTCCAGAATGAAAGGTACTATAAGATATACCCTGACACCAACCTAGAGACTATCCAGAATGAAAGGTACACTAGGATATACCCTGAGACCAACCTAGAGGCTATCACAAATGAAAGGTACAGTAAGATATACCCTGAGACCAACCTAGAGACTATCCAAAAAGAAAGGTACACTAGGATATACCCTGAGACCGACCTAGAGACTATCCAGAATGAAAGGTACTATAAGATATACCCTGAGACCAACCTAGAGACTCTCCAAAATGAAAGGTACACTAGGATATACCCTGAGACCAACCTAGAGACTATCCAGAATGAAAGGTACACTAGGATATACCCTGAGACCAACCTAGAGAATCTCCAGAATGAAAGGTACACTAGGATATACCCTGAGACCAACCTAGAGACTATCCAGAATGAAAGGTACACTAGGATATACCCTGAGACCGACCTAGAGACTATCCAGAATGAAAGGTACACTAGGATATACCCTGAGACCAACCTAGAGACTCTCCAGAATTAAAGGTACACTAGGATATACCCTGAGACCAACCTAGAGACTATTCAGAATGAAAGGTACACTAGGATATACCCTGAGACCAACCTAGAGACTATCCAGAATGAAAGGTACACTAGGATATACCCTGACACCACCCTAGAGACTCTCCAGAATGAAAGGTACTATAAGATATACCCTGAGACCAACCTAGATACTATCCAGAATGAAAGGTACTATAAGATATACCCTATAAGATATACCCTGAGACCAACCTAGAGACTATCCAGAATGAAAGGTACAGTAGGATATACCCTGAGACCAACCTAGAGACTATCCAGAATGAAAGGTACACTAGGATATACCCTGACACCAACCAGGAGACTCTCCAGAATGAAAGGTACTATAAGATATACCCTGACACCAACCTAGAGACTATCCAGAATGAAAGGTACACTAGGATATACCCTGAGACCAACCTAGAGGCTATCACAAATGAAAGGTACAGTAAGATATACCCTGAGACCAACCTAGAGACTATCCAAAAAGAAAGGTACACTAGGATATACCCTGAGACCGACCTAGAGACTATACAGAATAAAAGGTACTATAAGATATACCCTGAGACCAACCTAGAGACTATCCAAAATGAAAGGTACAGTAAGATATACCCTGAGACCAACCTAGAGACTACCCAGAATGATATGTACTAGAAGATATACCCTGAGACCGACCTGGAGACTATCCAGAATGAAAGATACTATAAGGTATACCCTGAGACCGACCTAGAGACAATTCAGAATGAAAGGTACAGTAAGATATACCCTGAGACCAACCTAGAGACTATCCAGAATGAAAGGTACAGTAGGATATACCCTGAGACCAACCTAGAGACTCTCCAGAATGAAAGGTACACTAGGATATACCCTGAGACCAACCTAGAGACTATCCAAAATGAAAGGTACTATAAGATATACCCTGAGACCAACCTAGAGACTATCCAGAATGAAAGGTACAGTAGGATATACCCTGAGACCAACCTAGAGACTATTCAGAATGAAAGGTACTATAAGATATACCCTGAAACCAACCTAGAGACTATCCAAAACGAAAGGTACAGTAAGTTATACCCTGAGACCAACCTAGAGACTATCCAGAATGAAAGGTACTATAAGATATACCCTGAGACCGACCTAGAGACTATCCAGAATGATAGGTACTATAAGATATACCCTGAGACCGACCTAGAGACTATTCAGAATGAAAGGTACAGTAGGATATACCCTGAGACCAACCTAGATACTCTCCAGAATGAAAGGTACACTAGGATATACCCTGAGACCAACCTAGAGACTCTCCAGAATGAAAGGTACACTAGGATATACCCTGAGACCAACCTAGAGAATCTCCAGAATGAAAGGTACACTAGGATATACCCTGAGACCAACCTAGAGACTATCCAAAATGAAAGGTACTATAAGATATACCCTGAGACCAACCTAGAGACTATCCAGAATGAAAGGTACAGTAGGATATACCCTGAGACCAACCTAGAGACTATTCAGAATGAAAGGTACTATAAGATATACCCTGAAACCAACCTAGAGACTATCCAAAACGAAAGGTACAGTAAGTTATACCCTGAGACCAACCTAGAGACTATCCAGAATGAAAGGTACTATAAGATATACCCTGAGACCGACCTAGAGACTATCCAGAATGATAGGTACTATAAGATATACCCTGAGACCGACCTAGAGACTATTCAGAATGAAAGGTACAGTAGGATATACCCTGAGACCAACCTAGATACTCTCCAGAATGAAAGGTACACTAGGATATACCCTGAGACCAACCTAGAGACTCTCCAGAATGAAAGGTACTATAAGATATATCCTGAGACCAACCTAGAGACTCTCCAGAATGAAAGGTACACTAGGATATACCCTGAGAACAACCTAGAGACTCTCCAGAATGAAAGGTACTATAAGATATACCCTGAGACCGACCTAGAGACTATTCAGAATGAAAGGTACTATAAGATATACCCTGAGACCAACCTAGAGACTATCCAGAATGAAAGGTACACTAGGATATACCCTGAGACCAACCTAGAGACTATCCAGAATGAAAGGTACTATAAGATATACCCTGAGACCAACCTAGAGACTATCCAGAATGAAAGGTACTATAAGATATACCCTGAGACCAACCTAGAGACTATCCAGAATGAAAGGTACTATAAGATATATCCTGAGACCAACCTAGAGACTCTCCAGAATGAAAGGTACACTAGGATATACCCTGAGAACAACCTAGAGACTCTCCAGAATGAAAGGTACTATAAGATATACCCTGAGACCGACCTAGAGACTATTCAGAATGAAAGGTACACTAGGATATACCCTGAGACCAACCTAGAGACTATCCAGAATGAAAGGTACTATAAAATATACCCTAAGACCAACCTAGAGACTATCCAGAATGAAAGGTACACTAGGATATACCCTGAGACCAACCTAGAGGCTCTCCAGAATGAAAGGTACTATAAGATATACCCTGAGACCAACCTAGAGACTATCCAGAATGAAAGGTACTATAAAATATACCCTAAGACCAACCTAGAGACTATCCAGAATGAAAGGTACACTAGGATATACCCTGAGACCAACCTAGAGGCTCTCCAGAATGAAAGGTACTATAAGATATACCCTGAGACCAACCTAGAGACTATCCAGAATGAAAGGTACACTAGGATATACCCTGAGACCAACCTAGAGACTCTCCAGAATGAAAGGTGCTATAAGATATACCCTGAGACCAACCTAGAGACTATCCAGAATGAAAGGTACAGTAGGATATACCCTGAGACCGACCTAGAGACTATCCAGAATGAAAGGTACACTAGGATATACCCTGAGACCGACCTAGAGACTATCCAGAATGAAAGGTACACTAGGATATACCCTGAGACCGACCTAGAGACTATCCAGAATGAAAGGTACACTAGGATATACCCTGAGACCAACCTAGAGACTATTCAGAATGAAAGGTACTATAAGATATACCCTGAGACCGACCTAGAGACTATCCAGAATGAAAGGTACTATAAGATATACCCTGAGACCAACCTAGAGACTATCCAGAATGAAAGGTACAGTAGGATATACCCTGAGACCAACTTAGAGACTCTCCAGAATGAAAGGTACAGTAGGATATACCCTGAGACCAACCTAGAGACTATCCAGAATGAAAGGTACACTAGGATATACCCTGAGACCAACCTAGAGACTATTCAGAATGAAAGGTACTATAAAATATTCCCTGAGACCGACCTAGAGACTATTCAGAATGAAAGTTGCTGTAAGATATACCCTGAGACCAACCTAGAGACTATCCAGAATGAAAGGTACACTAGGATATACCCTGAGACCAACCTAGAGACTATCCAGAATGAAAGGTACTATAAAATATACCCTAAGACCAACCTAGAGACTATCCAGAATGAAAGGTACACTAGGATATACCCTGAGACCAACCTAGAGGCTCTCCAGAATGAAAGGTACTATAAGATATACCCTGAGACCAACCTAGAGACTATCCAGAATGAAAGGTACTATAAAATATACCCTAAGACCAACCTAGAGACTATCCAGAATGAAAGGTACACTAGGATATACCCTGAGACCAACCTAGAGGCTCTCCAGAATGAAAGGTACTATAAGATATACCCTGAGACCAACCTAGAGACTATCCAGAATGAAAGGTACACTAGGATATACCCTGAGACCAACCTAGAGACTCTCCAGAATGAAAGGTGCTATAAGATATACCCTGAGACCAACCTAGAGACTATCCAGAATGAAAGGTACAGTAGGATATACCCTGAGACCGACCTAGAGACTATCCAGAATGAAAGGTACACTAGGATATACCCTGAGACCGACCTAGAGACTATCCAGAATGAAAGGTACACTAGGATATACCCTGAGACCAACCTAGAGACTATTCAGAATGAAAGGTACTATAAGATATACCCTGAGACCGACCTAGAGACTATCCAGAATGAAAGGTACTATAAGATATACCCTGAGACCAACCTAGAGACTATCCAGAATGAAAGGTACAGTAGGATATACCCTGAGACCAACTTAGAGACTCTCCAGAATGAAAGGTACACTAGGATATACCCTGAGACCAACCTAGAGACTATCCAGAATGAAAGGTACACTAGGATATACCCTGAGACCAACCTAGAGACTATTCAGAATGAAAGGTACTATAAAATATTCCCTGAGACCGACCTAGAGACTATTCAGAATGAAAGTTGCTGTAAGATATACCCTGAGACCAACCTAGAGACTATCCAGAATGAAAGGTACACTAGGATATACCCTGAGACCGACCTAGAGACTATTCAGAATGAATGGTACTTTAAGATATACCCTGAGACCGACCTAGAGACTATCCAGAATGAAAGGTACTATAAGATATACCCTGAGACCAACCTAGAGACTATCCAGAATGAAAGGTACAGTAGGATATACCCTGAGACCAACCTAGAGACTCTCCAGAATGAAAGGTACACTAGGATATACCCTGAGACCAACCTAGAGACTATCCAGAATGAAAGGTACACTAGGATATACCCTGAGACCAACCTAGAGACTATTCAGAATGAAAGGTACTATAAAATATTCCCTGAGACCGACCTAGAGACTATTCAGAATGAAAGTTGCTGTAAGATATACCCTGAGACCAACCTAGAGACTATCCAGAATGAAAGGTACACTAGGATATACCCTGAGACCGACCTAGAGACTATTCAGAATGAATGGTACTATAAGATATACGCTGAGACCAACCTAGAGACTATTCAGAATGAAAGGTACACTAGGATATACCCTGAGACCGACCTAGAGACTATCCAGAATGAAAGGTACACTAGGATATACCCTGAGACCGACCTAGAGACTATTCAGAATGAAAGGTACTATAAGATATACCCTGTGACCGACCTAGAGACTATCCAGAATGAAAGGTACACTAGGATATACCCTGAGACCAACCTGAGACTATTCAGAATGAAAGGTACTATAAGATATACCCTGAGACCAACCTAGAGACTATCCAGAATGAAAGGTACACTAGGATATACCCTGAGACCAACCTAGAGACTCTCCAGAATGAAAGGTACTATAAGATATACCCTGAGACCAACCTAGAGACTCTCCAGAATGAAAGGTACTATAAGATATACCCTGAGACCAACCTAGAGACTATCCAGAATGAAAGGTATGATGTATAGTAATGTCCACTAGGGTTCCCGATGACTCTTGACCAGGGGAGAACTACTGACCCTCTCAGTGAAGACATGAATTTCAAGGTCGAGCAGGCATTGTTATAGTGATAAGGAAAATGTAAATCTTCTTACCAATAATTGTTTCTATTAAACCCGATGTATGTCCCTGAACCAATTACTAAAGGAACTCAGCATTAATAGTATGGGGATATCACTAAAGGAACTCAGCATTAATAGTATGGGGATATCACTAAAGGAACTCATTATTAATAGTATGGGGATATCACTAAAGGAACTCAGCATTAATAGTATGGGGATATCACTAAAGGAACTCAGCATTAATAGTATGGGGATATCACTAAAGGAACTCAGCATTAATAGTATGGGGATATCACTAAAGTAACTCAGCATTAATAGTATGGGGATATCACTAAAGGAACTCAGCGTTAATAGTATGGGGATATCACTAAAGGAACTCAGCATTAATAGTATGGGGATATCACTAAAGGAACTCAGCATTAATAGTATGGGGATATCACTAAAGGAACTCAGCATTAATAGTATGGGGATATCACTAAAGGAACTCTGTCTCCATGGTATTTATTATGACAACGATGTCTGTTTCAGGTGCAATTTCCTCTATGGCACTCCTACCATGTACATTGACATGCTTGGACAGCCTGACCTTCACAAGTATGACCTGTCATCAGTTGAGACTGGTGAGAGATTTGAAGATGAAGCAATGATTATGTTTGTTTAATGTGTTGTTGGTTGTGAATTGGTATACTGAAGTTTAAGACAGTAGGGTCTGTGAAAATAAACGCAACATGAAACATGCAACAATTTCAAAGATAATCCATCCACCTGGATTTCACATGACTGGGCAGGGGCACAGCCATGGGTGGGCCTGGCTCCCAAGTGGGTGGGCCTATGCCCTCCCAGGCCCAAGCCAATCAGAATGAGTTTTTCCCCACAAAAGGGCTTAATTACAGACAGAAATACTCTGCCAGGTGGATGGGTTATCTTCACAAAGGATACCATGCTAATAACAGGGATGTTTACAAATGTGTGCAAATTTTTCAGAAATAAGCTTTTTGTGCACATGGAACATTTCTGGGATATTTTATTTCAGCTCATGAAAGATGGGGCCAACACTTTACATGTTGCGTTTATATTTTTGTTCAGTATAATAGAATCATAGTAAATGTACACATACATGTTAGTCACTTATCCAGAACAACAAAAGTGGTGCTCAAGGAAGGGTGGATATTTCTGTTTGTTGTGTTCCAGGGTTTACGGGTGGATCTCCTTGTCCTCCTGAAGTCATGAGGAAACTCAAAACTGACATGAATGTCAAGGATATGATAGTAAGTTATCTGACTTCAACAATTTGTTATCATCTCCTGTGTGAGTGTGTATGTATGTGTGTGTGTGTGTGTGTGTGTGTATAATGTACTGTATATGGTAACACACTGTTCCCTTGTGAACATCAGATAGGTTATGGGACCACAGAGAACAGCCCTTTAACGTTCCTTGGTTTCCTGCGAGACAACGAAGAACTGATGTCCAAGACAGTAGGATGTATCCTGAACCACACTGAGGTATCAACCCTTTAACTGACACCAGACATGTGTATGTATACTATGTGTGTGTTAATGATGAGAGAGAGAGAGAGAGAGAGAGAGAGATGTGTCTAATGTCAGGGACCTAATTTATTAACATATTAATATATTTATTCTAATTTAAAACACATATGAACCCATACCTGTGTCTTCTCCTGGCCAGGCGAAGATAGTGGATGTGTCCTCTGGAGAGCTGGTTCCTCTGGGGGAGACAGGAGAGCTGCTGATCAGAGCTTACTCTGTCATGCTGGAGTACTGGGATGAACCAGACAAGACCAGGGAGGCTATTACCAAGGACCGCTGGTACAGGACAGGGTAAGAGATGAGATGAGATGAAAGGAAAGTAGTGTGGAAATCTAACACAAAACTATTATGCAACAACAAATTCAATCCCTTCTAGAAAACTTCCTGGACAAAAGGTTCCACTGTAATAGTGAAGGTGTAAACTTGTCAGTAGAAAACCTAAACAGTATATTTGATCTCTCAGCTTCCTTATCAAAACTACATATTTCAAGCAGACAACCTAAGAAAATTAACAACAATGAGAAATGGTTTGATGAAGAATGCAAAAACCTTAGAAAGAAATTGAGAAACCTATCCAACCAAAATCATAGAGACCCAGAAAACCTGAGCCTACGCCTTCACTTTGGTGAATCACTAAAACAATACAGGAATACACTAAAAACATCAGCGCCACAGGTAACTTCCACAAAGCTGTGAATGATCTGTGAGACAAGGCAGGAAGGGCCTTCTATGCCATCAAAAATAATATAAAATTTGACAAAACCAATTAGGATCTGGATAAAAATACTTGAATTATAGAACCCATTGTCCTTTATGGTTGTGAGGTCTGGGGTCCGCTCACCAACCAAGAACTCACAAAATGGGACAAACACCAAATTGAAACTGCATGCAGAATTCTGCAAAAATAGCCTCAGTGTACAATGGAAAACACCAAATAATGCATGCAGAGCAGAGTTAGGCCGATACCCACTAATTATCAACATCCAGAAAAGATGTGTTAAATTCTACAACCACCTAAAAGGAAGCGATTCCTAAACCTTCCATAACAAAGCCATCACCTACAGAGAGATGAACCTGGAGAATAGTCCCCTAAACAAGATGTTCCATGGGCTCTGTTCACAAACACAAACAGACCACACAGAGCCCCAGGACAGCAGCACAATTAGACCCAACCAAATCATGAGAAAACAAAAAGAGAATTACTTGACACATTGTAAAGAATTAACAAAAAAACAGAGCAAACTACTAGTGGCAGAATACCTGACCCCTGTGACTGACCCACACTTAAGGAAAGCTTTGACTATGTACAGACTCAGTGAGCATAGCCTTGTTATTGAGAAGGCCGCTGTAGGCAGACCTGGCTCTCAAGAGAAGAGAGAAGACAGGCTATGTGCACACTGCCCACAAAATGAGGTGGAAACTGAGCTGCACTTCCTAACCTCCTGCCAAATGTATGACCATATTAGAGACACATATTTCCTTCAGATTACACAGATACACAAAGAATTAAAAAACAAACCCAATTTTGATAAACTCCCATATCTACTGGGTGAAATAGCACAGTGTTCCATCACGGCAGCAAGATCTGTGACCTGTTGCCACAAGATAAGGGCAACCAGTGAAGAACAAACACCATTGTAAATTCAATCCATATTTATGTTTATTTATTTTCCCTTTTATACTTTAACTATTTGCACATCGTACATAGACATAATACAGTCGTATGAAAACGTTCTCTCTGACTCTCCTCTGAAGAGTGGCAACATGGGGGCCTCAAAACAACTCTCAAATGACCTGAAAACAAAGATTGTTCAACATTATGGTTTAGGGGAAGGCTACAAAAAGCTATCGCGGAGATGTAAGCTGTCAGTGTCCACTGTGAGGAACATAGTGAGGAAATGGAAGACCACAGGCACAGTTCTTGTTAAGGCCAGAAGTGGCAGGCCAAGTAAAATATCGGAGAGGCAAAGGCGAAGGATGGTGAGAACGGTTAAAAACAGCCCACAGACCACCTCCAAAGACCTACAACATCATCTTCCTGCAGATGGTGTCACTGTGCATCGTTCAACAATTCAGCGCACTTTGCACAAGGAGAAGCTGTATGGGAGAGTGATGCGGAGAAGCCTTTTCTGCACACACGCCACAAAGAGTCGCTTGAGGTATGCAAACGCACATTTGGACAAGCCAGCTTCATTTTGGAATAAGGTGCTGTGGACTGATGAAACAAAGATTTAGTTATTTGGTCATAACAAGGGGCGTTATGCATGGCGGCAAAAGAACACAGCGTTCCAAGAAAAACACTTGCTACCCACAGTAATATTTGGTGGGGGTTCCATCATGCTGTGGGGCTGTGTGGCCAGTGCCGGTACTGGGAATCTTGTTAAAGTTGAGGGTCGCATGGATTCCACTCAATATCAGCAGATTCTTGGCAATAATGTTGAAGAATCAGTCACAAAGTTGAAGTTACGCCGGGGCTGGATATTTCAACAAGACAACGACCCAAAACACTGCTCAAAATCTACCCGGGCATTTATGCAGAGGAACAAGTACAATGTTCTGGAATGGCCAACCCAGTCCCCAGACCTGAATATCATTGAGAATCTGTGGGATGATTTGAAGCGGGCTGTCCATGCTCGGCAACCATCAAACCTAACTGAACTGGAGATGTTTTGTAAGGAGGAATGGTCCAAAATACCTTCATCCAGAATCCAGACACTCATTAAGAGGCTATAGGAAGCGTCTAGAGGCTGTTATTTTAGCAAAAGGAGGCTCTACTAAATATTGATGTGATTTTTCTGTTGGGGTGCCCAAATTTATGCACCTAATTTAGTTTTGATGCATATTGCACATTTTCTGTTAATCCAATGAACCTCATTTCACTTCTGAAATATTACTGTCCATCAGTTATTTGATAGATGAAAATGAAATTGCTGATCCAAACACCCAATTATTTATAAATGGAAATCATGGAAATTGTCAGGGTTGCCCAAACTTTTTCATACAACTGTATTACATTTGAAATGTCTTTATTCTTTTGGAACTGTTTATTTCACTTAAGACATATGTTTCCCATGCCAATAAATTGAAATTGAAATTGAGAGCGAGATTGAGGGAGAGGGAGAGAGCAATAGAGACCCCAGACAGAGACAGCAACAGATGAAAAGTGAACAAGTCAACTGTGAATGTCTCTCCACAGTGATATAGCCAGTCTGGACAGGTTTGGGTACTGTCGTATAGTGGGACGTATAAAGGACATGATCATACGTGGAGGAGAGAACATCTACCCTGCTGAGATAGAGCAGTTCCTTCACACACATCCCAAAGTACAGGAGGCCCAGGTGAGAAGCCCACACATCCCAAAGTACAGGAGGCTCAGGTGAGAAGCCCACACATCCCAAAGTACAGGAGGCTCAGGTCTCAGCACCACTAGAGGGCAGCAGAGAATAGGACACCACAGTAACACCATACAACCAAGTTACACACATCTATCTAGGAAATGTTAGTACCAAACCCTTAGTGCCAGAACCTTTCATTTCCTGTCATCATTTCTCAATACTCCTATCACCATATGATATCCACACACAGATGTCAACAGTAGGAATGATTAACAGTTTTGTGATTGTAGTATATCCAAGTGTTTATTTTCACTCACTCTCCTGTCCACCTCTCTTTCTCCCCAGGTGATAGGGGTGAGAGATGAGAGGATGGGGGAACAGGTGTGTGCCTGTGTCAGACTGAAGGAGGGACAGGACTGTAGCCGAGAGGAGATCAGAGACTTCTGCAAGGGACAGGTGACACAGAGACAGGAAGCGACATGACCCGTGAATCGATCATTGTCAGGCTTAGAACCTCCTATGTCAACTGTTATATACTAAGTTATATTGTGTTTATAGATACATGCATCTGCTTCTACTGTTCCAGATTTCTCACTTCAAGATCCCACAGTATGTGGTGTTTGTAGACAGCTATCCACTGACTGCCTCTGGAAAGGTAGGATGGCTTCATGACACCGTGTTTTCTCTGTCTTCATTCAGATCAGCGGTTGACCAATGTTCTGTATTATGAATTCATAATCAGAGTAATCATACCAGCACAGACTGCTGTGGCGATCACCTCTGTGGTTTTCCTTCCCCAGATCCAGAAGATCAAACTGAGGGAGGAGATGGAGAAGAAGCTGGGCCTGTGATGGACAGAGGGACTAGACAGACTGGGCTAATTGCAACCAACATTGAGCACCATGTCAACACGAGGTGATCTCTTGTTAAACCATCAAGATGCGCAAAGATCACCCGCACAGCGGATCTGAATTGCAACCACTATTGGCCACCGTATTACTACTCCCACCGTATTACTACTCCCACCGTATTACTGCTCCCTAAAGCTGATGTGGGGTTAACGTTTAGTCCTGGTTAAACTAATTAGTCCTCTGGTGGGTATCATCTTCTGGAAAAATTCTACCTATTTCAGCAGACTAAGCATACATTAATTTACAATAATTTTGTACACCTGAAATTAGGTATTTCCTTGTTTACCAAAGATAATCTACTGTGGCAATTGACCCTACACACATTATGAATGGAAAGGTCATGTTGGTGAACTTGTATTTACAATGTATATAATCCGTTAACAACTTGTCTTCATACAGTCTGGTCCTTTCTTATCAAAAGAGGAAAATAAAATATCCCTTAACTATCCACATCTAACATCGGTAAATAAATCAAGCCAATCATGATTGAGTTAATATAATCTATGTTTTCATTAAGACCTATGTAAAATGGCAGACTATGTGTCTTCTTTGTGGCTTTCAGCCCTTCACCAACACACGATTCTAAATAATCCATAGATTACTATCTATACTTTTCAGTCTCAGCCATGTTTAGCTGAATAAGTTTAAAGAGGCTAGCCGGGATCTTAAAAACTGCCTGCATTTTTCTATGTTCCGTTTTTAACTCAGACATGGATAATACACCATCTGTAATGTTCTTCTGGTGGAGAAAGCCACAGAATCCTTACCTTCACTGCTTCAACTAGGCTTCATCGGAATCTGGGAAACTGGCCCTAAAACTATCCCACCTTCCAGAACTATCATTTGGAGCATTTGCTTACTCCCATTGTCTATGATGTCACCCACCTTTACCACGTCATTCTGAGCTCTATATCAACCTGTTGTTATGTAACCCATGTATACAGGTTTGTAACTAAGCATTGTAACTTTGCCTAATAACACATTTGTACATACCAACGTTTGGCATTATTGCAGTTCTATTTATTCAAGATTTCTTTATGGCATGTGTTTAAAATTAAGAACCTGAGTTTTACTATTGTACATCAGTCCAAGATCACATATCATGATGACGTACAATCTGTTCCGATTAAATAAAAGGAAATAAAGATATTGAAAAGAAATACTGAAACCGTTTATTTGTGTTGCACATCAGTCATGAACTGTAACATGAGAGCTTAGACGTTATTTTTGACCTTGGTTTAATTGAAATTCAACAAGTATTGCTGAAACCAATCTCTCTCCAGCTGGAACCAACAGTCTGTCTAGTCCCTCTGTCCATCACAGGCCCAGCTTCTTCTCCATCTCCTCCCTCAGTTTGATCTTCTGGATCTGGGGAAGGAAAACCACAGAGGTGATCGCCACAGCAGTCTGTGCTGGTATGATTACTCTGATTATGAATTCATAATACAGAACATTGGTCAACTGCTGATCTGAATGAAGACAGAGAAAACACGGTGTCATGAAGCCATCCTACCTTTCCAGAGGCAGTCAGTGGATAGCTGTCCACAAACACCACATACTGTGGGATCTTGAAGTGAGAAATCTGGAAAAAGTATAAAAAGTTACTCTTCTCATTCACATAGGACATGTTGCTGATGCTTGGCAATGATGGACTGACCTAAAGACGAGTTAAAACAACCTGAACTCAGTGGGATAACCATCTAGTTAAAACAACTTGAACTCAGTGGGATAACCATCTAGTTAAAACAACTTGAACTCAGTGGGATAACATCTAGTTAAAACAACTTGAACTCAGTGGGATAACCATCTAGTTAAAACAACAAACTCAGTGGGATAACCATCTAGTTAAAACAACTTCAACTCAGTGGGGTAACCATCTAGTTAAAACAACTTCAACTCAGTGGGATAACATCTAGTTAAAACAACTTCAACTCAGTGGGATAACCATCTAGTTAAAACAACTTCAACTCAGTGGGATAACCATCTAGTTAAAACAACTTCAACTCAGTGGGATAACCATCTAGTTAAAACAACTTCAACTCAGTGGGATAACATCTAGTTAAAACAACTTCAACTCAGTGGGATAACCATCTAGTTAAAACAACTTCAACTCAGTGGGATAACCATCTAGTTAAAACAACTTCAACTCAGTGGGATAACATCTAGTTAAAACAACTTCAACTCAGTGGGATAACATCTAGTTAAAACAACTTCAACTCAGTGGGATAACATCTAGTTAAAACAACTTCAACTCAGTGGGATAACCATCTAGTTAAAACAACAAACTCAGTGGGATAACCATCTAGCTAAAACGACTTCAACTCAGTGGGATAACCATCTAGTTAAAACAACAAACTCAGTGGAAAAACATCTAGTTAAAATTACTTCAACTTTGTGGGATAACATCTAGTTAAAACAACTTCCACTCAGTGGGATAACCATCTAGTTAAAACAACTTCCACTCAGTGGGATAACCATCTAGTTAAAAGCCCCGTTTTCAATCCCCAGGTGATCTGTTCCTTTCTGTCATACCTGTCCCTTGCAGAAGTCTCTGATCTCCTCTCGGCTACAGTCCTGTCCCTCCTTCAGTCTGACACAGGCACACACCTGTTCCCCCATCCTCTCATCTCTCACCCCTATCACCTGGGGAGAAAGAGAGGTGGACAGGAGAGTGAGCGAAAATAAACACTTGGATATACAGTTGAAGTCAGAAGTTTACTTAGCCAAATACATTTAAACTCAGTTTCACAATTCCTGACATTTAATCCTAGTAACACATTTCCTGTCTTAGGTCAGTTAGGATCACCACTATTTAAAGAGTGTGAAATAATAATAATAATAATAATAATAATAATAGAGAGTGATTTATTTAAGCTTTTATTTCTTTCATCACATTCCCAGAGGGTCAGAAGTTAACATACACTCAATTAGTATTTGGTAGCATTGCCTTTAAATTGTTTAACTTGGGTCAAATGTTTCGGGTAGCCTTCCATAAGTTTCCCACAATAAGTTGGGTGAATATTGGCCCATTCCTCCTGACAGAACTGGTGTAACTGAGTCAGGTTTGTAGGCCTCCTTGCTCGCACATGCTTTTTCAGTTCTGCCCACAAATGTTCTATAGGATTGAGGTCAGGGCTTTGTGATGGCCACTCCAATACATTGACTTTGTTGTCCTTAAGACATTTTGCCACAACTTTGGAAGTATGCTTGGGGTCATTGTTCATTTGAAAAACCCATTTGCAACGTGACTGATGTCTTGAGATGTTGCTTCAATATATCCACATAATTTTCCTTCCTTATGATGCCATCTATTTTGTGTAAGTGCACCAGTCCCTCCTGCAGCAAAGCACCCCCACAACATGATGCTGCCACCCCCGTGCTTCACGGTTGGGATGGTGTTCTTCGGCTTGCAAGCCTCCCCCTTTTTCCTCCAAACATAGCGATGGTCATTATGGCCAAACAGTTCTATTTTTGTTTCATCAGACCAGAGGACATTTCTCCAAAATGTACGATCTTTGTCCCCATGTGCAGTTGCAAACCATAGTCTGGCTTTTCTATGGTGGTTTTGGAGCAGTGGATTCTTCCTTGATGGGCGGCCTTTCAGGTTGTGTCGATATAGGACTCGTTTTACTGTGGATATAGATACTTTTGTACCTGTTTCCTCCAGCATCTTCACAAGGACCTTTGCTGTTGTTTTGGGATTGATTTGCACTTTTCGCACCAAAGTACGTTCATCTCTAGGAGACAGAACGAGTCTCCTTCCTGAGCAGTATGACGGATGCGTGGTCCCATGGTGTTTATACTTGAGTACTATTGTTTGTACAGATGAACGTGGTACCTTCAGGCATTTGGAAATTGCTCCCAAGGATGAACCAGACTTGTTGAGGTCTACAAATCTTTTTCTGAGGTCTTCTGATTTTCCCATGATGTCGAGTAGAGGCACTGAGTTTGAAGACAGGCCTTGAAATACATCCACAGGTACACCTCCAATTTACTCAAATGATGTCAGAAGCTTCTAAAGCCATTACATAATTTTCTGGAATTTTCCAAGCTGTTTAAAGGCACAGTCAACTTGGTGTATGTAAACTTCTGACCCACTGGAATTGTGATATAGTGAATAATAAGTGAAATAGTCTGTAAACAATTGTTGGAAGAATTACTTGTGTCATGCACAAAATGTCCTAACCGACTTGCCAAAACTATAGTTTGTTAACATGAAATCTGTGGAGTGGTTGAAAAATTCGTTTTAATGACTTCAACCTAAGTGTATGTAAACTTCCGACTTCAACTGTACTACAATCACAAAACTGTTAATCATTCCTACTGTTGACATCTGTGTGTGGATATCATATGGTGATAGGCGTATTGAGAAATGATGACAGGAAATGAAAGGTTCTGGCACTAAGGGTTTGGTACTAACATTTCCTAGATAGATGTGTGTAACTTGGTTGTATGGTGTTACTGTGGTGTCCTATTCTCTGCTGCCCTCTAGTGGTGCTGAGACCTGAGCCTCCTGTACTTTGGGATGTGTGGGCTTCTCACCTGGGCCTCCTGTACTTTGGGATGTGTGGGCTTCTCACCTGAGCCTCCTGTACTTTGGGATGTGTGGGCTTCTCACCTGGGCCTCCTGTACTTTGGGATGTGTGTGAAGGAACTGCTCTATCTCAGCAGGGTAGATGTTCTCTCCTCCACGTATGATCATGTCCTTTATACGTCCCACTATACGACAGTACCCAAACCTGTCCAGACTGGCTATATCACTGTGGAGAGACATTCACAGTTGACTTGTTCACTTTTCATCTGTTGCTGTCTCTGTCTGGGGGCCTCTGTCTGGGGTCTCTCTCTAGGTATCTGAATCTCTCATCTCTTACCCTGTCCTGTACCAGCGGTCCTTGGTAATAGCCTCCCTGGTCTTGTCTGGTTCATCCCAGTACTCCAGCATGACAGAGTAAGCTCTGATCAGCAGCTCTCCTGTCTCCCCCAGAGGAACCAGCTCTCCAGAGGACACATCCACTATCTTCGCCTGGCCAGGAGAAGACACAGGTTTGGTTTCATATGTGTTTTAAATTAGAATAAATATATTCATATGTTAATAAATTAGGTCCCTGACATTAGACATCTCTCTCTCTCTCACACACACACACACACACACACACACACACACACACAAGGTACATGTCTGGTGTCAGTTAAAGGTTTGATACCTCAGTGTGGTTCAGGACACATCCCACTGTCTCTGTCTTCAGTTCCTCATTGTCTCGCGGGAATCCAAGGAACGCCGCAGGGCTGTTTTCTGTGGTCCCATAGCCTATCTGATGTTAAAAAGGGAACAGTGTGTTACACCATACAGATAAAATATTTTGTACACACACACACAGAGAGAAAGAGATGGGAAGAACTTACTATCATATCCTTGACATTCATATCAGTTTTGAGTTTCTTCATGACTTCAGGAGGACAAGGAGATCCACCCGTAAACCCTGGAACACAACAACAGAAACCACAATAATCCTTCCTGGGCACAAATACTATTACTATACTACTACTTTATAGGGTATATTAAAATCACCACCACAAATACTATTACTGTATTTCTAATACATTATACTACTATTAAAGGGGCAAAAATAGCAATGGGCACCCCGCCACTGTTTTGTTAAAAAGCTGAGGGATAGGGGTGGAGACAGGTAACCACTCTCACATTCATAGAAAAAGCTGTGGATGCAAGGATTGACAATCCATTCTATAACAATTGTTGTTTTAACAGGGCTTCAGACCATTTAGTCACATTTTGCAACCCTTTGACGTGGCTATGCAAGTAAAAAAAAAAAAAAAACGGTTGCATCAGTGCCAGCTGCAAATTCTAGTTTCCTGATTAGCAAGGGGTAGTCTGTGTTTAATTTCATTGTGTATTAGTTTGAAACCATTTTGAGAGTGGTTGAATGGGGAATTGGGCTTCTCTGGAAAATGTTGTTCAAGGTTGCAACAGTAACCAAGGGGGGCGGTGCTTAGTGAAGGGTCATTTTCATGACAATCACTGGTTTAGGTTGCAGATCTAAATTACTTGGATCATGCATTCCTGCTCGTACATGTTTGATGAAAACATTTATTTCTTTAATCATACCATCTCCGTAAAGCACTGTGAATAACTTTATAAGATATAAAATGCCACCAACTGAGAGTGTTAGTGGCACCAGTGATACCAGGAGAAAATGTTAGTCTGGAGCCCCTCAAAAGGCAATACATCATAGCCTCAAAACCTAGTTAAAACAGGGCTCCAGACTAACATTTTCCTTTGTTCGCACTGGTGACACTAACTTTCTCAGTTTTAACATTGACATCGTTTACAAACATTGGAGCTGGGTTCTGATGGGGTACGACAGCTGAACTAAGCTTAAGAGGCATTTAAAAGTTATATTCGTCAATAATCAATGGGACATATTATTAATTTACAAGTCCAGAAATGGATGTAGCAACTGCAGACTGCCCCTTTAAGCTTAACTTTACCATAGCAACAAACAACATTCAACACAAACATTCTGAACTTAAAATCTCTCACCAGATTCAACTGATGACAGGTCATACTTGTGAAGGTCAGGCTGTCCAAGCATGTCAATGTACATGGTAGGAGTGCCGTAGAGGAAATTGCACCTGAAACAGAGAACATAGAATGAGGTATTTAGTGTTCTATAGAGGTTAATTCTCAATGTGCTCAGTGGCAGCTATTGTAAGTCTGCAGGATGTGTACGGGTTCCTACATTTTTTCAGTCATGCCCCCTCGCCCCCCCTGCCCCCACTACCTCTCATTCTGAATGGACTCCAGGTTGGCACGGCTGTCGTACCCAGTGGAGGGGAAGACCAGGGTGATGCCATGCAGTGCCATACACATCCCTCCTATCACTGAGCCTATGCAGTGGTACAGAGGTACAGGAACACACGCTCTTATAGTCTGAGGGGGAGCAGACAGAGCAGAGGTTAAACGAGAAACGGAGAGAAAGAGTGAGCGAGAGAGAGAAGTAGAAAGAGAGAGGGTGAGAGAGAGACAGATGGAGAGAGAGAGATAGCAGAGAGAGAAAGAGAGACAGAGACAGAGAGAGAGAGCCATAGAGAGAGACACAGAGACAGACAGAAAGCGAGAGAAAGACAGAGACAAAGAGAGACAGAGAGCGAGAGAGGAGACAGAGAGAGAGCCAGCGAGAGAGCCAGCGAGAGAGAGAGAGCCAGCGAGAGAGAGAGAGAGAGAGAGCCAGCGAGAGAGCCAGCGAGAGAGAGAGTCAGCGAGAGAGAGAGAGAGAGAGCCAGCGAGAGAGAGCCAGCGAGAGAGAGAGAGAGAGCGAGAACCAGCGAGAGAGAGAGAGCGAGAGCCAGCGAGAGAGAGAGAGCGAGAGCCAGCGAGAGAGAGAGAGAGCGAGAGCCAGCGAGAGAGAGCCAGCGAGAGAGAGAGCCAGCGAGAAAGAGAGAGAGAGCCAGCGAGAGAGAGAGAGAGCCAACGAGAGAGAGAGAGCCAACGAGAAAGAGAGAGAGAGAGAGAGAGAGAGAGAGAGAGAGAGACAGAGAATAATATTATTATGTCTACACTGACCCTCCAGTTGTATCCCAGACGTAGACCCACAAAATAGGCGTTGTTGACGATGTTATGGTGGGAGAGTGTGGCACCTTTAGGACTTCCTGTTGTTCCCTAATGAACAGTAGACATCAGACAGACAGACAGACAAATACTGTTGTTCCTTGTAGACCAGTAGACATCAGACAGACTAATACTGTTGTTCCTTGTAGACCAGTAGACATCAGACAGACTAATACTGTTGTTCCTTGTAGACCAGTAGACATCAGACAGACTAATAATGTTGTTCCCTACAGAGCAGTAGACATCAGACAGACTAATACTGTTGTTCCTTGTAGACCAGTAGACATCAGACAGACTAATACTGTTGTTCCTTGTAGAGCAGTAGACATCAGACAGACTAATACTGTTGTTCCCTACAGACCAGTAGACATCAGACAGACTAATACTGTTATTCCCTACAGACCAGTAGACATCAGACAGACTAATACTGTTGTTCCCTACAGAGCAGTAGACATCAGACAGACTAATACTGTTGTTCCCTACAGACCAGTAGACATCAGACAGACTAATACTGTTGTTCCCTACAGACCAGTAGACATCAGACAGACTAATACTGTTGTTCCCTACAGACCAGTAGACATCAGACAGACTAATACTGTTGTTCCCTACAGACCAGTAGACATCAGACAGACTAATACTGTTGTTCCATACAGACCAGTAGACATCAGACAGACTAATACTGTTGTTCCCTACAGACCAGTAGACATCAGACAGACTAATACTGTTGTTCCCTATATACCAGTAGACATCAGACAGATTAATACTGTTGTTCCCTACAGACCAGTAGACATCAGACAGACTAATACTGTTGTTCCCTAGAGACAAACATACAGACATCAGTGAGACCTGGAAGAAACAATGAATAGTTTTTGATGGTTTCTGTGGTTACGGTAATTCCATATAGTGCAGTCTGTGGTCTGTGTCTGTGTAGATGGTTGAAACAATGACTGCAGTATTATTGCGTGTGTGCATCTCTGAGTGTTGGGTTTAAAGACTAAAGACACATTTCCATTCCTGCAAAGAAAATTGATACTAATCTTCTTCTTTTCAACAGGATGAAACCTACTGATGTGAACTGTATGTTGATGGGGTCGTCGAAGGACAGTTTGGTCTGCAGGTCCTGCAGCTCCTGGTGGTGCTGTCTGCTTCCAGCCTGCATCACGTCCTCTACATGTAAAGTCCCTGTCTGTCTGCTGTCTGTCACGATCACCATACACAGGTCTGGTAGTCTGCCAGGAGGAACACAGTAGGCTAACATTACAATAACAGCCTTCATTAGGTCCTCTACTGTCCCTGTGTGTCTGCCACCATCACCATACACAGGCAATGATGTTGGTTCCATTTACAGTTAGAGGTATATAGACATCCACTAGTGATGTTGGTTCCATTTACAGTTAGAGGTAAATAGACATCCACTAGTGATGTTGGTTCCATTTACAGTTTGAGGTATATAGACATCCACTAGTGATGTTGGTTCCATTTACAGTTAGAAGTAAATAGACATCCACTAGTGATGTTGGTTCCATTTACAGTTAGAGGTAAATAGACATCCACTAGTGATGTTGGTTCCATTTACAGTTAGAGGTAAATAGACATCCACTAGTGATGTTGGTTCCATTTACAGTTAGAGGTAAATAGACATCCACTAGTGATGTTGGTTCCATTTACAGTTAGAGGTATATAGACATCCACTAGTGATGTTGGTTCCATTTACAGTTAGAGGTAAATAGACATCCACTAGTGATGTTGGTTCCATTTACAGTTAGAGGTATATAGACATCCACTAGTGATGTTGGTTCCATTTACAGTTAGAGGGTGACATATCCCTTCTAGTAATTTAATAGGATCTCTATTATGGCTATAAATATGTTAGCCACAGACCATATATTTATTCAGGGTTCTATATCTATGATGTTAGCTATCCTGCTAGTTACTGGTTTACTTCATGGTGCAGTAGTACAATATGTCTGTTGATTCACTCGGTGCAGTAGCAGAATATAAACATACCGGTCTATTGATTCACGCATGGTGCAGTAGTACAATATTAACATACCTGGAGCTCCTAAAGACCCCTGACTCTGCTGTGTCCATCTCTGGGCAAATCTGTCTCAGCATATCACAGAACCTCTGGGTCTTAAAGTGGGTTGGACACACCACGGCATTACACTGCACCTACAGAGACAGACAGAACAGAACCTGTGGGTCTTAAACTGGGAAGGACACAGACAGCACCAGGGTTGGGATCAGTTCAGTTATTCATTCAGTCAATCCAGGAAGTGTTTTGAAATTCTAATGTGGGAATATAAAACACTGGATAAGAACATACCTTCTTCAGGGTGTACTCCAGCTCCTTCAGCTGATAGGCTGGGTTTATTGACACCTGTAGAGATTATAACAATACTTTAATATTAGGAACAATACATCCTAACAGATAATACATATTCATTGTAGAATCTAATTGAATAGATCATCTTCACCAGTATGATGCCAGCCTTGGCTGACGCGAACTGAAACAGGATCCAGTGATATGTGTTGGGCCCCCAGACTCCTAGTCTGTCCCCTCTCTTCAGACCCAGGGCCAGGAGACCTGCAGCGGCCTGGTCAACCTGGGAGGAGGGAGACCATATCCCAGGTAGTAATATACAGGAGGATATCCCTATAGTAATATACAGGAGAATATCCCTATAGTAATATACAGGAGGATATCCCTATAGTAATATACAGGAGGATATCCATATAGTAATATACAGGAGGATATCCCTATAGTAATATACAGGAGGATATCCCTATAGTAATATACAGGAGAATATCCCTATAGTAATATACAGGAGGATATCCCTATAGTAATATACAGGAGGATATCCCTATAGTAATATACAGGAGGATATCCCTATAGTAATATACAGGAGGATATCCCTATAGTAATATACAGGAGAATATCCCTATAGTAATATACAGGAGGATATCCCTATAGTAATATACAGGAGGATATCCCTATAGTAATATACAGGAGGATATCCCTATAGTAATATACAGGAGGATATCCCTATAGTAATTTACAGGAGAATATCCCTATAGTAATATACAGGAGGATATCCCTATAGTAATATACAGGAGAATATCCCTATAGTAATATACAGGAGAATATCCCTATAGTAATATACAGGAGGATATCCCTATAGTAATATACAGGAGGATATCCCTATAGTAATATACAGGAGGATATCCCTATAGTAATATACAGGAGGATATCCCTATAGTAATTTACAGGAGAATATCCCTATAGTAATATACAGGAGGATATCCCTATAGTAATATACAGGAGGATATCCCTATAGTAATATACAGGAGGATATCCCTATAGTAATATACAGGAGGATATCCCTATAGTAATATACAGGAGGATATCCCTATAGTAATATACAGGAGAATATCCCTATAGTAATATACAGGAGAATATCCCTATAGTAATATACAGGAGGATATCCCTATACGCAAAGGCATTCTGCAGTTTGTGTTTATGACTATAAATGTAATATATGTTTGCGTTGTTTCATCATGGATGACCTAGTTGGCCTAGTTGTTACTGTGCGCCTGCTTAGATGTTAAACCATTGGTAATCAATAGTTTCCCAACAATATACTGACACATAATACATGTTGTTCTGTAATTCCACAATGTCAGGTTTTACTATTGCGCTGACATATAGGCTTGCTGTATGTGCCTTGAGTGGGAACAGAGACAGTGGCCTAACAGTAATGGCCTCTAGATATGATGAAACAGATTAGATTAGGGCAGATGAAAGACCTACGTCCTTCTGAAACTGGGAGAAGGTCTTACGGACTCCTTCCTGCAGGAACACCAAGGCCTCTCTGTGGGGCCAGCGGTCGGCTGCAGCCTGCAGACTCTGACCCACCGTCTGGCCCAGCAGGGACACTGACGAGGCCCCATGGACGTAGCTGAAGCTCTGCCCCGGGACCATGGGGGGACTGTCCACATGGAAGGATCTGTTGAGGGACAGAGATAAACAGCATACAGAGTAGACCTGAGTCAAATACATGTGGGAAATACTTTGAAGTTGTTTTTTACGTGCACTTGGACTTTGGGGAATATTTAATTGGTTCCATTGTACCATGCAAACTACAGTAGACACAACCAAATCAATTCGAATCAGTATTTGACATATGTACTGTAGTTGACCAAAGTTAGATACACATAGAGACGGGTTGGTACAGAGAGATACACACAGAGAGATGGGTTGATACAGAGAGAGATAAACAGAGAGATGGGTTGGTACAGAGAGACGGGTTGGTACAGAGAGATACACACAGAGAGAGGGGTTGATACAGAGAGAGACACACAGAGAGGTGGGTTGATATAGAGAGAGATAAACAGAGAGATGGGTTGGTACAGAGAGACACACAGAGAGATGGGTTGGTACAGAGAGACAGGTTGGTACAAAGAGATACACACAGAGAGAGGGGTTGATACAGAGAGAGATAAACAGAGATATGGGTTGGTACAGAGAGGGAGTAGACACAGAGGGGTGGGTTGGTACAGAGAGAGGGAGTAGACACAGAGGGGTGGATTGGTACAGAGAGAGGGAGTAGACACAGAGGGGTGGATTGGTACAGAGAGAGGGAGTAGACACAGAGGGGTAGGTTGGTACAGAGAGGGAGTAGACACAGAGGGGTGGGTTGGTACAGAGAGAGGGAGTAGAAACAGAGGGGTGGGTTGGTACAGATAGAGGGAGTAGACACAGAGGGGTGGGTTGGTACAGAGAGAGGGAGTAGACACAGAGGGGTTGGTTGGTACAGAGAGAGGGAGTAGACACAGAGGGGTGGGTTGGTACAGAGAGAGGGAGTAGACACAGAGGGGTGGGTTGGTACAGAGAGAGGGAGTAGAAACAGAGGGGTGGGTTGGTACAGAGAGAGGGAGTAGACACAGAGGGGTGGGTTGGTACAGAGAGAGGGAGTAGACACAGAGGGGTGGGTTGGTACAGAGAGAGGGAGTAGACACAGAGGGGTTGGTTGGTACAGAGAGAGGGAGTAGACACAGAGGGGTGGGTTGGTACAGTTGTACCATGCAAACTACAGTAGACACAACCAAATCAATTCGAATCAGTATTTGACATATGTACTGTAGTTGACCAAAGTTAGATACACAGAGAGACGGGTTGGTACAGAGAGATACACACAGAGAGGTGGGTTAATACAGAGAGAGATAAACAGAGAGATGGGTTGGTACAGAGAGAGACACAGAGAGATGGGTTGGTACAGAGAGATGGGTTGGTACAGAGAGACGGGTTGGTACAGAGAGATACACACAGAGAGAGGGGTTGATACAGAGAGAGATAAACAGAGATATGGGTTGGTACAGAGAGAGGGAGTAGACACAGAGAGATGGGTTGGTACAGAGAGAGGGAGTAGACACAGAGGGGTGGGTTGGTACAGAGAGAGGGAGTAGACACAGAGGGGTGGGTTGGTACAGAGAGAGGGAGTAGACACAGAGGGGTGGGTTGGTACAGAGAGAGGGAGTAGACACAGAGGGGTGGGTTGGTACAGAGAGAGGGAGTAGACACAGAGGGGTGGGTTGGTACAGAGAGAGGGAGTAGACACAGAGGGGTGGGTTGGTACAGAGAGAGGGAGTAGACACAGAGGGGTGGGTTGGTACAGAGAGAGGGAGTAGACACAGAGGGGTGGGTTGGTACAGAGAGAGGGAGTAGACACAGAGAGATGGGTTGGTACAGAGAGAGGGAGTAGACACAGAGGGGTGGGTTGGTACAGATAGAGGGAGTAGACACAGAGGGGTTGGTTGGTACAGAGAGAGGGAGTAGACACAGAGAGATGGGTTGGTACAGAGAGAGGGAGTAGACACAGAGGGGTGGGTTGGTACAGAGAGAGGGAGTAGACACAGAGGGGTGGGTTGGTACAGAGAGAGGGAGTAGACACAGAGGGGTGGGTTGGTACAGAGAGAGGGAGTAGACACAGAGGGGTGGGTTGGTACAGAGAGAGGGAGTAGACACAGAGGGGTAGGTTGGTACAGAGAGGTGGGTTTGGTTTACAGACAGTAGAGTTGACTGTGAGGGTGTTCTTTATCAATGACAGCGGTCTCTTTTGAAACACAGGAAGGTTCTGGATGGAATCCTCCTCCATCTCAGAGCCAACCTCCTGTAGTGTTCCTTGACTGTGGTTTCATTCCAAGTAAAAACCTATTTTAAAAACATGTTTCTGAAAATCTCACAAGCATTGTTTCTATAGTATACAGTGACTTGAGCAGGGCTCAGCAGGCGTGGAAGGACATTACTCTCAGTCTGAATACTAGTCAAGTCACATACAGGCCATCAAGACCATACTCTACAGTTGACAGATCATAGTGATCACTGCAGCTGTAAGGGACTAAATGGAAATGGGATTGATCCCAACTAGTGGTGTACGCTAGAGGTCTGAATGACGAAATGTCTTCTACCATCTATGTCTAAGGTCAGCTGTAGGCTTTAGAAAGGAAACACAAAGGACAGAGAAATAATCAAACTAGTGTGTTTATATATGAAAATGACAAGATAGTTAACCTACCTACAGCACCGTGGGTTCCCAGGTGTCCATGTCTTCTGTAGTGAGGAGACCACCTGTAGAGGTTGTAACAAAGCCCTTCTAGAGAACACACTGAGCTGTCTGAGGAGGTGGGATGCCCTGGATCTCAGTAGAGAGGAGCTGATCCGCACCACTGACATGGTCTCAGTCAGCTCTGAAAATAAGACCCAATTTATTATGTTCTGAATCAATTTATACCCTTGTTCTCCTCCTAGAAGTCAGAGAAACATGAGAAGGTACAAATGCAGATTTTTTAAAACTTTATAAAGTCTTAATTCATATTATAAATCAGATTAAAAACGGGCACTTTATTTAATATAACCGTTTTTTTTATCATTTTAATATTGCTGCACAATTTCTATGTAAAATATCAGAAGGAGTCACGCATACGGCACTCTTTTCATCGAATGACACGCATACGGCACTCTATTCATTGAATGACCCATCCAGTATTTTTGATTTCTTACCATTATAAATCGATGGCCATTGAAATGCATTGACTTTCAGAGCAAGCACATACTGTACATCTAACATCATTTTGCGGTTCAATAGCATACTCAATGCATTACATTTACTGCAGAATAACATGTCATTAGAATACAGATTACTCGTACTTTCTCTTATTTTGGTTTGGTAGTGGGTAGGATACAGCTAGGTTGTTACTCGTGACACAGAATTTACATGCTGGTTTAAAAACTATGTTAGACTGCAGAATAGGCAACAAACACTTTTCACTGAAGTCCCAACGAAGGTGTCACTGGTGAATAACCATCAGGTAATCATCATTTAGTGTTTGGTATTTTAGCCATTTGGCTGCAGGCTTACTGTAACATAAATAGTTCTGTCAAATCTCTGTTAGGGTACATCACGAAGGATAAAAAATACGAAACAAAGAATTTATCATCTCTGACCGACGCGAATATAGGCCTCAAGAAATCAATCACTCTAGAAATCTAGATATTTTAATAATACCGTTGTCTGCGCCCTATAATCTCTGTATGATAAACTAATGTAACTTTTAACACATCCTTACAGTAAGACAAAAGAATGTGCACTAACTTTAAAACATTTTCTCCGATCTTTTCAGGTAGAACATATGACCAGTAATTTTCCCTACCAGAAAACACGCGACACCGTAAATTGTTGTGTATTCGCGCATACCAATTCAGGAGGAACCTGAAGAACAGTTGGTTTTGCAAGTGTCGGCTCACATGCCAGTAGCGACTTTCCTTTTACAACCTGTTGCGAAACAAGACGTGCGCAATCTGATTGCGCATGTCCAACAATGAAGCCCGACTGGCATGGCGGTGGTTAAATTAAAACGTATTTATTTTCTGTCTAGGTAGCAAGATTTTTGTCTTCTTTGTAATACGTTTTTGGAAACTATTGTCCAAATCACTGTTATTAAGAGTTATCTTGATTGTTCTGTAGGGAGCCATATCTAACTAGCGTAATCATTAGAAAATGAACAATTAATCTGCTAAAACCTAGCAAGATATACCAGTTAGATCTGTAGTTTTAGTAGAAGCACGACTGATGGGAAAAAATAATTTGTTCAGTTTTTATATTGGCTGCATTATGTGAATCTTTACTGCACTTTGATTAAACTAAAGCCCTGTCTAAGCCATTTACAATTGTATGTCCCCACTCTACAGGCTGCCATCCACTCCCCGTTAGACGAGGTACTATACATTGTTATAGTGTTAGGTGACAAAATGATACAATTATTGCACGTTGATATAAATAAAATAAAAGATTGCATAGTTAACTAAACAAGTCGATGGCAGAGAAAGATACTTAAATAGCTAAATGTGCGTATGATATAAGTGAGGGTAATAATAGTTTACTTAATATACAGTCTGGTTAAATGTACAGGTAAATTAATACTTGCATCGTTAAATTAACTGTACAGGTAAATGACAGGAAGAGATACTTAAATAGCTAAATGTAAGTATGATATAATTTAGGGTAATAATACTAATTCCCTTAAAATGCAGTCCTTAGAACAGGGTTAATTACAGATAAATGCACGTATTGCATATTCGATATACTAAATGCAATGAAAAAAAAGATACTACTGACAAGATACTAATATACAGTCCTGAGTGAATGACTACGTAAGTTCAGTCCAAGAATTACTTACAATATTGCACGTGATATGATATAACAACTGTTCATGAATATGTATATACAGTGCTGAATGAATAAGTCCTGAGTGAATGAGTGATTACAGACCAGAGTTACTCACAGATGGATGGATGCATAATTGTTAAACTAGGTCCTAACACCACAACAGTTCCAGGTCCATGTTGCCAACGGCACGGCACCCCGGTGAGGCATTAAATAGTCTAATAGCCACCGGCAGGAAGGACCTCCTGTAACGCTCTCTGGCACACCTCTAGTGTCAAGGCTAATCCCCAAAACAGACCTATCCTTCCTGATCATCTTATTTACCCAAGAAGCATCACTAGTCTTTATGTTGGCGCCCCAGCACACAACTGCAAAAAAGATGGCACTGGCCAGACTGGTAGAAAGTATGCAGTAGTTTACTGCACACGTTGAAGGACCTGAGCCTCCTCAGAAAGTAGAGTCGGCTCTGGCCCTTTTTGTACAGGGCCCCGGTGTTACCAGCCCATTCCAGCCTGTTGTCCATATGGACTCCCAGGAACTTGTATGACCCAACCATTTCCACATCCATCCCCTGTATAGGGACTGCAGTCAGTTGTGCCTTGGTTCTCCTGAAGTCCACCACCATCTCCTTTGTTTTGCTGATGTTGAGCTGAAGGTGGTTTTGCTCACACCACTTCACAAAGTCCTGAACTATTATAGTTCAACTGTTGCAAAAGAAAAACTCACGAAAAACATACTAAAACTACAATTAACGCACGACTAGAATGCACGAACATGGGAGCTGCTTAACAGGCGACCACACAGGGCGGCGCCAACTAAAACACTTGTGTCTTCTAAGTAGTGATGTTACGTTTGATACCGGAGCTAACAGTGATTATGGTATTAATATATTGTTTCCATTGGGAGTTTAGAAGTTTACCGGTAGCTATTGCATAATAAGAGTAAAAAGTGATAGTCCTGGTCAGTGGCGGTTCTAGCTTGTATGGCTTCCTGGGAAAATTGCTCAATGTTACTGTATCTCAACCAGGAAGTCAGAAAAACATTGCCTGTAACACCAGTACCTTTAAGTTTGAACTTTTTCATAAGACTTATACGCTGCATCGTGTGTGATGTGCAACACAAATAATGTTGATATTTCTATACTTATTTTCCAATATCTTTATTTCATTTAAATCGGAACAGATTGGACAACCAATTGTACGTCATCATGATATGTGATCTTGGACTGATGTACAATAGTAAAACTCAGGTTCTTAATTTTAAACACATGCCATAAAGAAATCTTGAATAATAAATAGAACTGCAATAATGCCAAACGTTGGTATGTACAAATGTGTTATTAGGCAAAGTTACAATGCTTAGTTACAAACCTGTATACATGGGTTACATAACAACAGGTTGATATAGAGCTCAGAATGACGTGGTAAAGGTGGGTGACATCATAGACAATGGAAGTAAGCAAATGCTCCACATGATAGTTCTAGAAGCTGGAAGGTGGGATAGTTTTAGGGCCAGTTTCCCAGACTCAGATGAAGCCTAGTTCTGGATTCAAAATCATTCTCAATCGAGAATCTCTATTGAAAAGTGTTTTTTTGTCCAGGACTAGGCTTCAATATGCACTATGCAGAAATCGCTCTGCCATTTCCTGGTTGCTAAAATATTGAATAGTTTGCCTAATTTCACTTTGTGACAAAACAAGCAAGTATAGTGTAGAGAATCAGTGTGCCATCTAAACCACTGTGAAATAGATTTCCCATAACCAAAAATATTGCATTTTCAGCTGTTGTACAAAACCAAAAGTAAACGACCCAAAACCAAAACTATAAATCAGGAAGCATAGAAAACCAACAGATCTACTTCTTAGACTTGCTTTCAATGAAAATAAACAGATCTAAAACATGTCAATTTGGTCAGGTCACCCAAAAAGCTACATATTGCAGCTTTAATCTGTGTCCAGGAAACTGGCCTTAAGGCTTTTAATTTAATACTGTGATAGGAGGGAGCGCTATTAACCCCAGATGAAGACAGACAGAGACACAGACAGACACAGACAGAGACAGACACACACACACAGGCAGACACACACACAGGCAGGCAGACAGAATGGGGATGTAAAATAAATAAAAACAGTGAATATCAACGAGAGAACCAGGAAGAGGCATGTCATTCTGAGATGAGGTTCACACACTATTACAAACGTTTCATCGACAGGTCAGCAGCCAACATGATGAAAATGGTCACAATTAGTGCACCAACAGCAATTTACATATCAGTCAAAGATGAGGATTTATAGCCTGATTAAAACTAGACTGAGCGCTTCCCTCATGGTGAACACAGCATTCAGTCTGGTTTAACCAGGCTAGTATCTCGTCTAGAAAAAGGGATGAGCGTGACCCACTGTTAGATAGCTCCGGGGTGAGGTTTCCCCTAGGTACAGATCTAGGATCAGCTTCCCCTCCGCAATCCTAAGTCTAATCATTATTGGGGTAAATGAAAAACTGACCCAGGGTCAGCATCTAAGGCAATTTCAACCTATACCTGTTAGATGCTTGGACTGCTGGATATTCAGTTCTGCAGGTTATTGTAGACATGATGCTAGCTGGACAAGACCACCAGCACGTGCACAGTACAGTATATATATCAATGTGAATAAGTAACAGTTTTGTCAAACGCACTGCTGTGCTCAGGGTTGAACTCTTTGTTTCTATAAGCAACAGTTGTCTGATACTAGTACCGCATCAGAACAGGGGAAGGGGATGCATTTAATATAACATGGTACCAACCACACGGAAATACAGACAGCAAGCGCCTTTCACCAAACATCACTGGCCATCCTTCCAAGGCTTATATAAAAGAAGTAAGGACTTTGCAGGCTGAGTCCAAAATGGCACCCTATTCCCTATGTAGTGCATTACTTTTGACCGGAGTCCCATGGTCCCTGGTCAAAAGGAGTGCACTATATAGTGAATAGGGTGCCATTAGGACATTGCAGTCTATGTGGTGAAGCAGACCTAACTCCATTATTCATTAATGAAGAGGAAAGCAACTGATGTTTCCAGGCTATTTAACATGGAGTGTCCTACCTCCCTACCAGACTAAAGATGATCCACCAGCCGATCAGTCTGCTCTATCTGGTCAGCCCAAACCCAGAACAAAAAGGGACATGGGGGTGCATCTCAATATTATGACAAGATCCTCTTCTCTCCTTTCCCTCATCTGCACTGACAGGAAGGAAAACACCCAGGACAGTAGGGACATGGGGGTGCATCTCAATACTATGACGTGATCTTCTCTCCTTTCCCTCATCTGCACTGATGGAAAGGGAATTGGACAGGTGCAAGCTTTCTGGTAGAGATCATCCAGATTGCTTTCACCGGTCCTGTTTTCTCATTCTCTCCAATTCTAACTGGACTATTGAGATAAGGAGAGGAGATTGAGAAAGGATGCTACTAACTGGACTATTGAGATGCAGCCCGATTAGAGAACATGGTTCTGATCACAGTAAACATTAATTCAGTCATTCTCCTGGATATGGGGGTTAAGGGTCATCAACTCCATCTGACCCCATAACATAAACACAAACAAACAGGAAATATCTTAAAGCATACATACAGTAATGAAATCATTTCACTTTGCAAAAAGTCCCTTTTCATTTTGAAATACAACATTGTAAATATACATTATTTGTAATAGTGCAATTCATTCAGACAAGAAAATAAAGGTTAAGAGGAAGGAAGGAAGCTGTGGTCCGTTGGGGACCTTTGTCAGGTACAGTTGCTGTTATATAGCTGTTATAGACTGAAACTGAAAAACTTATGGTGCCAAAATGGACACACTCCAGAGCACAGAGGTCACGAACACATCATCCACATGAGCAAAGAACAGCTCAGGCAGAGGCATGTGACAAGACACACACTGACTGTTAGACACACACACACACACACACAGCATCCAACCCCACCCATAGGTGAGTTAGTAAGGCCTTTTCAATCATTCAGTGTCTTTACCACACACGCTCACAAATCAACTCTTAAAACAAACACACACACACACACACACACACACAGTAACTATTCTTCAAGTGTTCTCTCCTCTTATTGTTCTGCGAGGCGTACAGGAGCTTGTGCAGAGATTGGGGGGGAGTTTGGGGTGAGGGATGAGGGGTACCCTTGTTCTGCTGGGAGCTTGTACAGAGGTTGGGGTGAGGGGGTGGTTCCACACTAAACAGTGAGAGGTATCATGCCAGGAGGGGAGACAGTCCGGGGCGATGCCAGGGCAGTAAGGGTGCTGGGCTCCATTCCATTCACAGCCCTGTGGGGGAAAACACTAAACATATGAACACAACAGACATGGAACACAGACAGAGAGAAACCAAGAGGACAGAGGTTAGTTCATTCACAATATCAAATAGAAAGGTATTTGGGTATTCTCTACATACTCTGGTTAGACCAACTCTGGTTAAAAATGTGATAGAGCTAGAGTCCATTCAGCCTCTTACTTCTCATACTGTCCCTGAGTCAGTCACACTAACACTGCAGACAGGAAGTCTCACTTCTTCTACTGTCCCTGAGTCAGTCACACTAACACTGCAGACAGGAAGTCTCACTTCTTCTACTGTCCCTGAGTCAGTCACACTAACACTGCAGACAGGAAGTATCACTTCTTCTACTGTCCCTGAGTCAGTCACACTAACACTGCAGACAGGAAGTCTCACTTCTTCTACTGTCCCTGAGTCAGTCACACTAACACTGTAGACAGGAAGTCTCACTTCTTCTACTGTCCCTGAGTCAGTCACACTAACACTGCAGACAGGAAGTCAAGCAGAGAGATAGATGGACCAGTGGGAATCCTCCTGAGTGAGACAGAACTCACTTTTTGTCGTAGTAGGTGGTGTGTAGTGAGTGGGAGAACTTGGTGGCGTTGCTGTTGATGAGGTTTCCGTTCCCAGTGATCATGTTGGTGGACGACGTGGAGTAGGTTTTCCTCACCGCCTGGTCCTTGGCAAAGTTTCTACATGCAGCCAACTTGGACTCCAGCGCCTAACGACAGACAAACATGGCCTACATTAGACCAATCACAAGCTGTGGATTCTGTTGTAACCTTTAATTCCCTTCACCTTTCCAATATACTCTGCTGTCAAGTCAAGAGAGGAGACGGAAGCCTGTTGGGTTCACTCAAGAAGAGTGTTCTTCATAGAGGATGGACACATAGCAACGGCATTGGAAAACATTGCTACAAGAAACACATCTAAATGCAAAGGTCAGATATTTACCCCCACTTTTCTAAGAAGGTCCCCAACAATATTAAGAGCAGAGATTCTTGCTGATGGGGTCAGAGGTGAGCCGCCAGGCCCACAGCCATTTGTTAACACTGTAGAGAGAGAGCGAGAGGAGTGGGGAGAGAGAGAGAGGAGTTGGGAGAGAGAGAGAGGGGGGAGAGGAGAGGAGAGGAGAGGGGAGAGAGTATTTAGCATATGACAGAGACATAGAAACTGTTTCACATGGAGGTGCAGCTCCAAAAGTGAAGGACCTAAAAAAACAGACCTGGGTTCAAATAGTACTTATATACTTTCAAAACACTTTGAGCATTTAATTGAGACTGCAAGGAGGGACTTCTGAGACTCTTCCATGGGTTCCATTGGACCTGACAAGCTCAATAAAGCACATGTAAAGTATTTGAAAGAAAACTAATACTATTTCCCCCCAGATCTGTTAGAAGACATGGCTGTTGACCTACCTGATGATTTAGGGTTGAGGAAGGGGAGTTCCATGCCCTTCCCTACAGGGGTGGCAGGCAGGGACAGGGAGGCCTGGACAGCAGAGTCCATCTTGTCGATGTCCATGGTAGGAGAGCCGGGGGCTGACATCCTGTCTGTAGTCCTCTCCCTCACCGTCATCTCCTGTCTCAGATCTGGCAGGGGACAGATAGAAAGATATGTGATACAAGCACCAATACACATGATTACAGACATGATATTCTGTCTGTAGTCCTCTCCCTCACCGTCATCTCCTGTCTCAGGTCTGGCGGGGGACAGATAGACAGATATGAGATACAAGCACTAATAGACATGATTACAGACATGATATTCTGTCTGTAGTCCTGCCAGCTCCTGTCTCAGGTCTGGGGCATCCAACACAACCAAATGGATAGGGCGGTGTTTCCCAACCCTCTCCTCAGGTACGAGCCAGACAATTCCACCTATTTAATATAGTCCAGTACTATCAGTAAATCTGATTCAACTGGTCAACTAATCATCAAGCCCTTGATTAGTAGGGGACAGGGAGTTAGAGGAGGGTGGGGGACAGTTAGGGGTTGTCCTGGTCTATACCTCTGGCTTCATCCTTCAGTCTCTGAACTGACTCCAGTAGAGACTCCTTCTCGTCCAGCTCACTCTCCAGGAAGGCATTCCTCTCTATGGCCTGGTTCAGACGACCCTCAAAGTCCTCCAGGGATACGATGGTCGCCCTGAGGGAGGGAGGAGAGGGGGAGGACAACTGTTAGTTGCAGAAGCAGGTGAAAAATGTACAGTATCTGTGTGGGTTGGATAACTGGGTTAACATAGAGTGGAGACTCTGAATACGGACTCAGCTACCAGCCAACATGCTTTAGTTAACACAAAGTGAAATCCACTAAGCCTACAACCTAGGCTTGAACTCAAGGAAAACATTGTAATGGCTGTGTTAGTAATGTTAGTTTAGTTCTACTGTGGTATATAGCGACCTCTTGGCTCTCTCCAGGTCATCATTGGCCTGCTCCAGTTCTCTGACGTATTTATGAAGCTGCTCCTTGACTCCTCTGGTCTGTCCCAGGTCATCCTCTAACATGGAGACTTGCTTATAGCTCTGAGCATACTGCTGCTCCAACTTCTCCTACAGGGGGAGAGAGGGAATGAGTGTGTGTGGAGATGGTTGCATTGAAGACTGAGGTGAAAGGTGGAAGGGAGAGTGTTGATAACACAGACTGCTAGTTAACATTCTTTCATTTAGTGTTCATAGACTCTAGAAGTCAAGTCCTCTGTTCGCTGGCGAGGTGAGAAAGATGGCTCCTAGCTGTCAGAATCAGGCCAGCCTAAGGTCTGGGTCAACAGCAAGGCTAGCTTAGCTATATGCCTCAGCTCTAGACAGGCCCATCATTCAGGAGAACAAGCTATAGGCCCCTCACATGAATCATAGTCCTCCCAGCTAGTCTACTGCACATTCACATGTTGCTGCCATATGTCTCCAGTCCTTAGTGAATGGGTTACATTAACTGATGTTCCATAACTGTAATCCAGTGTTTGCTGAACTGAATCCTCCGGAACAGTGTTTGCTGAACTGAATCACATATTTGTTAAATTCCCACACCAAGAGGTATAACATTTACCTTGAGGTTGTCCAACTCGCTCTTCAGTCTTTGGTTCTCTGTGTGCAGGTCTCTGAGGCGGTGTTCAGCCTGTCCTAGCTGGGCCTCTAACTCTGCCTCCAGCTCTCTGCTCCCTTCCTGGAACTCCAGCAACTCCTCCTGGGCCTCTTGGTAACTGGGGCACACATGGGAGAGAGTGGACTGTTACACACAGGAACACACACGCACTACCACACCGTCTCTCCTGCAACTCCACCAGCTCCTCCTGGGCCTCATGGTAACTGGAGGACACACAAAAAAAGTAACATCCCCTGGACAATCAGACATAGACCTATCCTGTGTGGTCAGTGGAACATGTCTGAACATACCCGGTCTCTTACCTCCATAATATCCTGTCTCCAGACCTCCATCTCCAGACCCCTCACCCCTCTCAGAACACATGGGCCAGCAGCAGGCCTATAGGAGCCTTCTGTGTCCTCTAATGACAAACACCTGCTGAGGTCATAAATCTCCATCAGACCTGAGGTACGGTCTCTGTCATAAAGCTATATCAGACCTGAGGTACTGTCGCTGTCTTTAAGCTATATTCAGACCTCAGTCCAGTCTATATTCAGACTCACTGGACTGTGTCCAGACTTGCTGACCCACACACTATGTGCTAGATACAACCTAGTAAAACAGTGCAGGAATATCTACAGATAGGCCTAGCTGAAATGTCTGGACTCCTGGAATGTAGCATAGCACTTTCTCTTGTCCCATGTGACTGTCAGTCTATCATTTGTCTGACCATAGACAAAACACCTAGAACTTACTGTATGTCTGGTCAGACTTTCCATGCCATTCATTCAGTCAGGTGGCTCCATTGAATTGAATTAGACGGGTGGTTCATGTGCGAGAACCTATGGCATGGTATACTAACCTGGTAGCCAGATATGTTAGCCTGGTCCAAGATCTGTTTGTGCAATAAAATAATAACATGCCATTTAGCAGAGGCTGTTATCCAAAGCAACTCCGTCATGAATGGATATATTTTACATATGGGTGGTCCGGGAATAGAATCCACTACCCTGGCATTACAAGTGCCATGATCTACCAACAGAGCTACAAAGGACCACTGTTTGGCATAGTACCCTCCAAGCTCACCATTAACCTCGAGGCCTTGGTCTGAACCCTGCCCTGTGCTACTGGGTCCTGGACTTCCTGATGTGCCGACCCCCAGGTGAAGGTAGGAAACAACACCTCCACTTCGCTGATCCTCAACACTGGGGCCCCATAACGGTGTGTCCTCAGCCCACTCCTGTACTCCCTGTTCACCCATGACTGTGTGGCCAAGCACGCCTCCAACTCAATCATCAGGTTTGCAGACAACAACAGTAGTAGGCCTGATTACCACCAACGATAACACAGCCTACAGGGAGGTGGTGAGGGCTCGGAGTGTGGTGTGAAAATAACCTCACTCAACATCAACAAAACAAAAAGGAGCTGATCGTGGACTTCAGGAAACAGAAGAGGGAGCACCCCCCCTATCCACATTGACGGGACCGCAGCGGAGAAGGTGGAAAGCTTCAAGTTCCTCGGCGTACACATCACTGACAAACTGAAATGGTCCACCCACACAGACAATGTGGTGAACAAGGCGTAACAGATCTGGGACCACAGGAGGCTGAAGAAATTTGGCTTGGCACCTAAAACCCAGATCAAGCTGTTTTGCAGCTTTCTCACCACACATAATATGCGTCAGTTCTTTTGCCAGTGGTAAACAAAGGTCTTCACCAATAGTGTGGGGCTTACCCGCTTTAGCAATCCGAAGGCTAGCACGGTAAGATGCTTCTTGCGCTCTGGTAAGTGGAGTAGAACTGTTACTTATGTTGGACTTGCGTTGCTTCAAATCGTTAAATTGTCTTTGAAAGAATTCAATGGGCTTGTCCTTGAAGGGTGCACGTTTCATTGTCAAGTGTCTCCGCAGATGTGCTGGCTTCATGCTCTCGTTGCTCAGAATATCACAGCACACAACACACTGTGGCCTCAGCTTTTCCTCTGACCAGGTGACAATAAATCCCAAACTGAGGTAATCCGAATTGTAGCACCTTAAAGCCGTTATCCGAGACCTGCTAGCATTCACGCTGCTGTCGGTTTCAGGCTCAGCAGTGGAGCTGGTGCTTGCTCAATCATCATCCTCATTTTTGTAACTGATATCAGAGCCATGACATAATATTCGATTTTTGAGTATTCATTTTGTGTGGAGATGGTTGCATTGAATTTGCGCCAGAACGTAAGTACATGGGCTACACGTTAGTCGCAAAAACATTTTATTTATTATAAAAAATAAATATTAAAACAGTATGTCTTTTTAGATTTAAATAGTAATTTGTATTATTTTAAAAAAATCCAGAGTCATATGGCGTTCCATCAGAGGGTGTTCCGCGTACCACCAGTGGTAGACGTACCACAGTTTGAGAATGTCTGCTCTAGAACACCCTGCTGGATATAGGCTCTGTTCTAGAACCATCTGCTGGATATAGGCTCTGTGTTCTAGAACACCCTGCTGGATATAGCCTGTGTTCTAGAACCATCTGCTGGATATAGCCTGTGTTCTAGAACCATCTGCTGGATATAGGCTCTGTGTTCTAGAACACCCTGCTGGATATAGGGTGTGTTCTAGAACACCCTGCTGGATATAGGGTGTGTTCTAGAACACCCTGCTGGATATAGGCTCTCTGTGTTCTAGAACCATCTGCTGGATATAGGCTCTCTGTGTTCTAGAACCATCTGCTGGATATAGGCTCTCTGTGTTCTAGAACACCCTGCTGGATATAGGGTGTGTTCTAGAACACCCTGCTGGATATAGGGTGTGTTCTAGAACACCCTGCTGGATATAGGATCTCTGTGTTCTAGAACACCCTGCTGGATATAGGATATCTGTAAAAGTGACATCAGAGTAGTATTCAATAGAAACCAAACAGAAGAAAACAGAGAGGTAGGCTACTCCCTGAACCAGTGCAATAAGAAACGCTAAACGTTTTACATTACAACACGTTTTGCTACGGTGTACACTAATGATTACTACCCAGCACTAAGAACAACTAGGCCTAAACTAACTAGGCCTAATCTAGGCCATTGAATCCATTGATTCTTGTGTCCATGGTAACGTTAACAAAGGCCTATAGAGGAACAGGCCATGTGTCAGATGATCACATGACTTATGACATAACCTTGTTATTAATCTACCAGCGTTGTGAGCAAACATAAAAGCCTTGCTTCATGTAACAGAGCCGAGAGCAAGCCATGTGGTTTTCTGTGCATGGATAATTCTATTACTGAGAAGACACATCAAAGTGGAAAAGCGACACTCAAGCTAGGCACTATCTGGGAAATGTATGTGGAGGAGAGTAGTTCAACAGATACAATGACAAACCCTTGAATCTAATCTTCTGAAATTCAATGTTTAACCACGTATAATAAATAATTTTGTTAAATGAGCTATGATTAGCAAAGAACTGTTGACATACCTTTTCTTATACTTGAGGGATAAGGTCTTCCAGTAGTCAATCTCCTCGTCTTTTGAAGTAAATTTTGGTATCATCTCTGTGTCCATGGTAGAACAACCTGAAGAGGAGAACAACATGACCATCTGAAGCTAGTTAATGACAGACATATCCTGAAAGTAGGCCTAAACATGGCAGAAAACCAAACATAGGGTTTATTCTTAAGCAAGAAAAGTAGTGGACTAGTTCATCGTAAAACAAAAAGGAAATCTTATGCTCAGGCTGTGTGGCTGTCAGGAGTCTGGCTGTCAGGAGTCTGGCTGTCAGGAGTCTGGCTGTCAGGAGTCTGGCTGTCAGGAGTCTGGCTGTCAGGAGTCTGGCTGTCTGGTGTGTGGACTGACTACTGAGGGTCCATCTGCATCTCATCCATAGACTATTCACCCTTTAGTACACTACTTTTGACCAGGGCCCATAGTAGTGCACTATATGCCTTCCAGTCAGTGAGCCATGCCATACAGTAGTGAAACCCTGCCATTATCTCCTGATGCACTAGTAACCACACAGAGCTGAGCTGAGCCAGGTACTGACTGTTCTGTTCCCCTCCTGTCTCAGGTCAGGTCATCCAAATACATTAGGTCAGAGTGGGTATCTTCAACAGACCTGACCTGACACGTGGCCAATCATTGATGCTCTCTGAGCCTCTGACGAAGCTCTACGGTCTGTGGAAATTTGAATGGATCTAACTAAGACAGACTGCAACGTTTAATTACTGAAATTTGAATGGAGGCTAAAGTGTGCAGAGTTCTTTCTTCAGCTTAGCCAATCATTTCCCGTGGCGATGCCCTGAGGCTCTGAACAGAATATATCTGAACAGAGAGGAGAGGGTTAACTAACTGCCCGCCCTACTGATGTCATCCTGCCATCACAGTTACACAAGAGCATCCGACTTAAGTTCAGCCTCTACCTCTGCTTCTATCATTACAGTTACCCAAGACTCAATGACTTCAGTTCAGTCTCCCTCCACCTCTCCTCTAACAACAAGGTCCTGATACACTGACCCAGCAGAAACACATGGGTGACAACCAGCCATTTGGTAGGCCAACTCCTCAGTAAGGAGATGTAGGATGCTCCCAGTCGGCCCCACAGAGCCCCTCATAACTTCTAACCCTGTTTGTTTGGCAGGGAGCACAGCGGACGTGATATGTTTTCAAAAAGCTTCATTAACTTCTATTCATGGCCATTTTATATGTTGAACGCCAATCATAATTCCATGGAACATAAGTTGTGTGGAAATCTTGAGCAGAAGTGTTATGAATGAAGTGGTGGTTGGGCCAAAGCCACTTCGGTGTGCCAGAGAGCGCTACAGGAGGTCCTTCCTGCCTCACCGGGGTGTCGTGGTATTACAGACTCACTCAGGGACTGTGAAGACACTTGCCAGTTGGTCAGCGCATGCTCGGAGTACATGTCCTGGTAATCCGTCTGGCCCAGCGGTCTTGTGAATGTTTACCAGTTTAACGCTCTTACTCACATCGGCTATGGAGAGCGTGATCACACAGTCATCCGGAACAGCTGGTGCTCTCATGCATGCCTCAGTGTTGCCTGCCTCGAAGCAGTTTAGCTCGTCTGGTAGGCTCGTGTCACTGGGCAGCTCTCGGCTGTGCTTCCCTTTGTAGTGTAATGGTTTGTAAGCCCTGGAACATCCGACGAGCGTCAGAGCCAGTGTAGTACGATTCGATCTTAGTCCTGTATTGACACTTTGCCTGTTTGATGGTTCGTCGGAGGGCATAGTGGGATTTCTTCGAAGCTTCCGGGTTAGAGTCCCGCTCCTTGAAAGCGGCAGCTCTAGCCTTTAGCTCAGTACGGATGTTGCCTGTAATCCATGGCTTCTGGTTGGGGTATGTACGCACAGTCAATTTGGGGACGACATCATCGATGCACTTATTGATGAAGCCAATGTCCGATGTGGTGTACTCCTCAATGCCATCGGAAGAATCCCGGAACATATTCCAGTCTGTGCTAGCAAAACAGTCCTGAAGCTTAGCATCTGCTTGATCTGACCACTTTTTTTATTGATAGAGTCAATGGTGCTTCCTGCTTTAATTTTTGCTTATAAGCAGCAATTAGGAGTATAGAATTAATGGTCAGATTTGCCAAATGGAGGGCGAGGGAGAGTTTTGAACGTGTCTCTGTGTGTGGGGTAAAGGTGGTCTAGAGTCCCTCTGGTTGCACATTTAACATGCTGGTAGAAGTGAGGTAAAACGTATTTAAGTTTCCCTGCATTAAAGTCCCCGGCCACTAGAAGCACTGCCTCTGGATGAGTGTTTCCTGTTTGCTTATGGCAGAATACAGCTCATTGAGTGCGGTCTTAGTGCCAGCATCGGTCTGTGGTGGTATGTAGAGAGCTACGAAAAATACAGATGAAAACTCTGGGTAGGTAGTGTGGTCTAAAGCTTATCATGAGATACTCTACCCCAGGTGAGCAAAACTTAGAGACTTCCTTAGATATCGTGCACCAGCTGTTGTTTACAAAAATGCATAGCCCGCCACCCCTTGTCTTATCAGACGCCGCTGTTCTATCCTGCCGATACATTGTGTAGCCAGCCAGCTGTGCGTTGATTGTGTCGTCGTTTAGACACGACTCGGTAAAGCATAGAATGTTAGTTTTTAAAGTCCCGTTGGTAGTTTAATCTTCCTCGTAGGTCATCGATTTTATTCTCCAATGATTGCATGTTAGCTAGCAGAACGGAGGGAAGTGGGGGTTTATTCGATCGCCTACGAATCCTCAGAAGGCGGCCCGCCCTGGCACCCCCTCTTTCGGCATCTTCTCTTCACGCAAATGACGGCGATCTGGGCCTGTTCCTGGGAAAGCAGTATGTCCTTCAAATCGGGGACGTCGGATTCGTTGAATGAAAAGCAAACTTCCAGCTCGTGGTGGTGAGTAATCAATGTTCTGATGTCCAGAAGTTGTTTTCGGTCATAAGAGACGGTAGCAGCAACATTATGTACAAAATAAGTAAAAAACAATGCACAATTGGTCCGGAGCACGTAAAACGTCAGCCATTTTCTTCGGCGCCGTGTTTGATGTGTCCACCACTAGCTTACTACTGGGACTAATTCAGGAAACTGTGTCGTTACACCACTACCCTACTACTGGGACTAATTCAGGAAACTGTGTCGTTACACCACTACCCTACTACTGGGACTCATTCAGGAAACTGTGTCGTTACACCACTACCCTACTACTGGGACTCATTCAGGAAACTGTGTCGTTACACCACTACCCTACTACTGGGACTCATTCAGGAAACTGTGTCGTTACACCACTACCCTACTACTGGGACTAATTCAGGAAACTGTGTCGTTACACCACTACCCTACTACTGGGACTCATTCAGGAAACTGTGTCGTTACACCACTACCCTACTACTGGGACTCATTCAGGAAACTGTGTCGTTACACCACTACCCTACTACTGGGACTAATTCAGGAAACTGTGTCGTTACACCACTACCCTACTACTGGGACTCATTCAGGAAACTGTGTCGTTACACCACTACCCTACTACTGGGACTCATTCAGGAAACTGTGTCGTTACACCACTACTCTACTACTGGGACTCATTCAGGAAACTGTGTCGTTACACCACTACCCTACTACTGGGACTCATTCAGGAAACTGTGTCGTTACACCACTACTCTACTACTGGGACTCATTCAGGAAACTGTGTCGTTACACCACTACCCTACTACTGGGACTCATTCAGGAAACTGTGTCGTTACACCACTACCCTACTACTGGGACTCATTCAGGAAACTCAGTGGCTCTGAGGAGAGTGTTAACAACACCTGGGTGGAGATTGAAGCATGGTGATGCAATTCAATTGCAAACAACTGGATTGTTTATTGAAGTGTGGTTTTGATACTGTCAACATAGTCTACGATCTTAGCTGAACAAGGCTAATGATAGTATAGCTAACATGATGATCTTAGCTAAACTAGGCTAATCATAGTATAGCCAACATGATCATAGCTAAACTAGGTTAATGATAGTATAGCTAACATGATGATCTTAGCTAAACTAGGCTAATGATAGTATAGCTAACATGATGATCTTAGCTAAACTAGGCTAATGATAATATAGCTAACATGATTTAATGTTATTAGGCTACCATGAGACCTACACGTCCATTGAAGTGAAATAGCAGTCAGAGCTGTGAGAGAGGATGGTTTGAAAACGTAAGTCCCTCCAATCATCCCTTTATCACAGGGAAGCAAAAGATATGAATGTGAGTCTCAATAACAGCTGTTGTTTCCATGGTGATAAATAAGACTAATCTTTAGGCTACACTCAGCTGGCAGTAGTGTGTTGTGTTCGTTTACAAACAGCTGGCAGTAGTGTGTTGTGTTCGTTTACACTCAGCTGGCAGTAGTGTGTTGTGTTCGTTTACAAACAGCTGGCAGTAGTGTGTAGTGTTCATTTACACTCAGCTGGCAGTAGTGTGTTGTGTTCATTTACACTCAGCTGGCAGTAGTGTGTTGTGTTCGTTTACAAACAGCTGGCAGTAGTGTGTAGTGTTCATTTACACTCAGCTGGCAGTAGTGTGTTGTGTTCATTTACACTCAGCTGGCAGTAGTGTGTTGTGTTGTGTTCGTTTACAAACAGCTGGCAGTAGTGTGTTGTGTTCGTTTACAAACAGCTGGCAGTAGTGTGTGGTGTTCATTTACACTCAGCTGGCAGTAGTGTGTTGTGTTCGTTTACAAACAGCTGGCTAGGATATGAAAGACAATACCAGGTTCACTGACAGTGATTTTCAGCACAGAAGTCTCAGCTTCAGGAAAAGGCAGACAGATGTTTCTGTTTTTGTACCCATTCCAGTAAAGGCATGTTGGGTGGCATCAAGGTGTGCAGAACACATGGGCTTGTGCCCCAAATGGCACCCTATTCACTATTAAGTGCACTACTTTTGACCAGAGCAGTGGGCCCTGATCAAAAGAAGCTCATTATATAGGGTACCATTTGGGCCCCAGAATGGAGACTCTACTTCCAAGCCAACAGCAGAGGAACCATCTGGTTATATTTACCCATGGTTTAGAGCAGGGCAGGCTAACTAGCTAGCTAAGGGGAAGGTAGTGGAGTCTGTGGAGCTGTCTGTCTCCACTCTCCTTTTGGCTTCCTCATTTCCTCTGATGCAGATTACATCTCTGTCTGGCTCTTTACTCAGAGTGAGAGCGGGTGACTCACTATGCGGCCTCACACCAAATTCTCTGTGAGTGATGTTATTTCCAGGAAACTAAAATCCTCCTACTTCCACCAGAGGTCTGGGCTGGGATAGGCTAGTTGAGGGTTCAGGGCTGGGATGTGTGTAGCAGTGTGTAGGTAGGTTGTGCAGCAGACCACCAGACATATTCCCTGTGGGAAGGCCCAGCCTGGGAGGAACGGTGGTGGTGAGAACCTGGGGAATGCCCTATTTGGTAGCTACATGTGGCACTGGTTAGCATAATTACATTGGCTTTCACAGGAGCAGGTTAGACTCCACAGAGCATAAATTCTTACTGTATGTAGAATTAAGACATCCACCCTTATGATGATAATCAACATTTACATTCCCTGAATATTTGGTGGCCGGAAACATTCTAGGCTAAAAATGCCACATTATTAAATCAGCTAAGAACAACTGTATTTAGTTTACAGTAGCTGGCTGACCATGTACGGTCACAGGAGGACAAGGTGAGGCAGAATAAATATGCCGGTAATCACTCAGTCCTAACGTTAATCACCTCTAGCTGGTTCCATTGCTGAGACCGGCTAGTAGTAGTAACCGGCTTGTCATACGAAACCACCAACAAACAAACACAACATGTCAACACTGTCCGATACTGACGGTTTGTTTCCACATGTGTAACTAGTAATCCAGAAAAGGAAAACAATAGCTCGTCAATACCACAGTGTCGCTAAATCACATACAGAATTATTAGCCAGGAAGGCTAGTCATAGCACCAAACCATGGTTCAACAACCTGGCTGCTCGTCGTTCAAAGCTTGCTTGCTAAAGTCGAACACCTGTGTTACTAGCTAACTAGTGACCAACGTAAATATGTAAATCAATGTCCTTACCTGGGCATGTCCAATCCGTGTGTCTGTCTCCAGATTCAGTTAGTCACCACATCTTCTGTCCTGGACTGTCTTCATCGAAATGTCTGTCTGTCTGTGTTTAGAAAACGCCAACGCGACTCTCGGAAGTAACGTAGCTTCCGAGGCGGTGGCACGCGATGAAATCACACGTACGTCAAATGTGACGCTCCAGGGTTGGGACCTCTGATTTACCTTGTCCTGACCTCAAGGTGGCGCTATTATGCTGATAAATGAATGATGTAGTGCAGTCAGATGATGTGCATGTAGTGGACTCCGTACAGGCCGCATAGGGGCCTATCAAATCCTCATTCACAGGCAGCCTAAAGATAAGGCTGATAATTGTAGCAATACAATGTTAAGCTTATAGGCTAAGCCCTTGCAAAAAATATAGCAGTTTTGAAACTGCAGTAAAACTGTAGTTAACTCTGGTATTATACCACACTGTAACTAACTGCAGTTACACTGCAGAATTACTGTAGTAGAAAAACTGTTATTTTGGACACAGTTTTTGCAGCATACTGCAGAGATTGGAAATCAAAGGGGGAGACACTCTAGACCCAAACTGTTACAGACCAATAACCATCCTGCCCTGCCTTTCTAAAGTCTTTGAAAACCAAGTCAACAAACAATCTGGTTTGCGAGCTGGTCATGGGTGCACCTCAGCCATGCTCAAGGTACTAAACGATATCATTACCGCCATAGATGAAAGATAGTACTGTGCAGCCGTCTTCATCGACCTGGCCAAGGCTTTCGACTGTCAATCACCACATTCTTATTGGCAGACTCAACATCCTTGGTTTCTCAAATGACTGCCTCGCCTGGTTCTCCAACTACTTCTCAGGTAGAGTTCAGTGTGTCAAATCGGAGGGCCTGTTGTCCGGACCTCTGGCAGTCTCTATGGGGGTGCCACAGGGTTCAATTCTCGGGCCGACTCTATTCTCTGTATATATCAATGATGTCGCTCTTGCTGCTGGTGACTCTCTGATCCATCTCTACGCAGACGACACCATTCTGTATACATCTGGCCCCTCCCTCTTTGGACACTGTGATAACAAACCTCCAAACGAGCTTCAATGCCATACAAAACTCCTTCCGTGGCCTCCAACTGCTCTTAAATGCTAGTAAAACTAAATGCATGCTCTTCATTCGAACGCTGCCCGCACCCGCCTGCCAGACTAGCATCACTACTCTCAACGGATCTGACATAGAATATGTGGACACCTACAAATACCTAGGACTGTAAACTCTCCTTCCAGACTCACATTAATCATCTCCAATCCGAAATTAAATCTAGAATCTACTTCCTATTTCGCAACAAAGCCTCCTTCACATGCTGCCAAACATGCCCTTGTAAAAACGGACTATCCTACCGATCCTTGACTTCGGCGATGTCATTTACAAATTAGCCTCCAACACTCTACTCAGCAAATTGGATGGAGTCTATCACAGTGCCATCCGTTTTGTCACCAAAGCCACATATACTACCCACCACTGCGACCTGTACGCTCTCGTTGGCTGGCCCTCACTACATATTCGTCGCCAAACCCACTGGCTCCAGGTCATCTATAAGTCTTTGCTAGGTAAATCCCCTCCTTATCTCAGCTCGCTGGTCACCATGGCAACACCTACCCGTAGCATGCACTCCAGCAGGTATATCTCACTATATTTCGCCATTCCTTGCAGTTCTCTCCTGCCAATGACTGGAACGAATTGCAACAATCATTGACACTGGAGACTACCATCTCCCTCACTAACATAAGCATCAGCTGTCAGAGCAGCTTACCGATCACTGCACCTGTACATAGCCCATCTGTAAATAGCCCACCCTACTACCTCATCCCCATATTGTTATTTTTACTAATTTACACTCCAGTATCTCTATTTTCACATCTATCATCTGCACATCTATCAGTCCAGTGTTGATGCTACATTGTAATTATTTCACCACAATGGTCTATTTATTGCCTTACCTTCCTAATCAGACTACATTTGCACTCTGTATATAGATGTTCTATTGTGTTATATGTTTGTTTATCCCATGTGTAACTCTGTGTTGTTGTTTTTGTTGCACTGCTTTGCTTTGTCTTGGCCGGGTCGCAGTTGTAAATGAGAACTTGTTCTCAACTGGCCTACCTGGTTAAATAAAGGTGAAATAAAAATAAATAAATACTGCAGTTATACTGCACACTGACCGCAATCTTTTCGTAAGGGTGCGCACCAATATAAAAACAATTACAAAATAATTACATGGCATTCTATGAAATCAACCTCAATAACGCGTAGCTTGTCTGTACTGTGGGTCAGACTGCATGGTTTGGAGAATGGTGGGACATGACTGTCACTGGAATGAAATCTACAGTGTTCTTTCTCAAATATTCCAAATCCTGTTTGGCTGCTTTTGCCACTCAGGGTAAACTGAGTACACCAGAAGAGCAGCGAGTCACACAGGTGTAGCCTATAGCTGACAGCCCTCCCTGAGAGGGAGACACTGCCCTGTAAGGGAGGAGTGGCGTGTGTTTTGGTTTCACACAGTCAGTGCAACAGACCTTCAGGCAGGTAGGTTCGGGATCCTAGCCTACTGAATCAGCTTTGTTCTCGCGGTTGGAACTATAGTCAAATCCTGAGGTGTCGCCAACAGCTGTTATTAGGATTATTGGTGATTCCATGGAGCACCACCGGTGTGGATAGCACTGCCAGGCTGCGCGTAGAGGCTGCAGGATGACACCATTCGACAGACACCAAGCGGAGGAAGGGGACTCACAGAGCCAGGAGTCCTCGGAGTGTCCTGTGTGTTATGATAGTCTCTCCGGCACGGAGAGGACCCTGAGCTGCGGACACGTTTTCTGCCACGACTGTCTGGTCAAAACCTTGGTCAGTATCAACAGGGACGGCGTAATCAGAGACACCATAATCTGTCCCGTCTGCCGACACTTGACTTTCATCAAGAAGCAACAGGAGGTTGGGGTTCCTCTCGCCCCGGGGAAAGAGGCAGAGGAAGGAGGCGGGCAGACCTTGAAGGTCCCTATCCCTGTCCCTCCACCGGCACCTGGTAACCCACCGCATCACCATGGCGCACGACACGCGTCAAGGCATAGTAGCTCACCGTCTGATTCAAGTGGACTAAGCTGGATTGAGCAACGCTTTAGGTGGATTTCAGAAAAATGCAGGTGTCGACAGACACTATCACTGATCCATCCCGACCACAGAAACTCTCAGATTTTCATCATCAGTGCCCAGGGCCGACCCATGGCTGATGAAGACGCGGTTAGCCTGGACACTATGCCTGTTGTCCCCCAACCCAACCGCAGGAGACGGCGCATCAGGATTTGCACAACGGCACGTTGCCTGGTCCTTCTGCTTGTGATATTCACATTGATGGCGATTGTAGCTGCCACACTTCCTTGGATTCTATTGGGATAGCCACTAAGTCCAGAGCCATATGGCTCTAGCATAGCTATGCATGGTGTGTCATTACGCACTAATTGATACATTACCTACTGCTTGTTATTGTAAGGTCTAATGTTCTCTTCTTTCATGCTCTCATAAAGACCATTTATTGCACATAATTAATGGAAACGTCACTTTGTCCATTCTGTCATTATATATTGTAGTGCCATTTAGTTTGAACTTGTCCAGTGCCTTCCTTTCATGCCTGTTTGTCCTCACTGCCCTGGAGGGCATCTAATAAAGTCCCTGAATGAAACAGGGCTGGTTCATGACCTCTGGTGTCTGCAATAAAGGGATTGTTTATGGAATGACTGAGAGGAAAAGGCTTTGTCTTATTTCCTCAATTCATGCCCTTTATCATGGTGATTTGGTTAATAACGGTTGAAATGTTGGTCCTAAGATCACAAGAAAAGGAAGTACATGTGAACATGCCTCCATATTTTACCATAGGTCTATAACTGCTCCTGTTCACCGTATAACTGCCCGTGTTCACCGTATAACTGCCCCTGTTCACCGCATAACTGCCCGTGTTCACCGTATAACTGCCCCTGTTCACCGCATAACTGCCCGTGTTCACCGTATAACTGCCCCTGTTCACCGCATAACTGCCCGTGTTCACCGTATAACTGCCCTGTTCACTGTATAACTGCCCCTGTTCACTGTATAACTGCCCCTGTTCAACATATAACTGCCCCGTTCACCGTATAACTGCCCTGTTCACCGTATAACTGCCCTGTTCACTGTATAACTGCCCCTGTTCACTGTATAACTGCCCCTGTTCAACATATAACTGCCCCGTTCACCGTATAACTGCCCTGTTCACCGTATAACTGCCCTGTTCACTGTATAACTGCCCCTGTTCAACATATAACTGCCCCGTTCACCGTATAACTGCCCTGTTCACCGTATAACTGCCCTGTTCACTGTATAACTTCCCCGTTCACAGTATAACTGCCCTGTTCACAGTATAACTGCCCTGTTCACTGTATAACTGCCCTGTTCACCGTATAACTGCCCCGTTCACCGTATAACTGCCCTGTTCACCGTATAACTGCCCTGTTCACCGTATAACTGCCCTGTTCACCGTATAACTGCCCTGTTCACCGTATAACTGCCCTGTTCACCGTATAACTGCCCTGTTCACCGTATAACTGCCCTGTTCACCGTATAACTGCCCTGTAACTGCCCTGTTCACCGTATAACTGCCCTGTTCACCGTATAACTGCCCTGTTCACCGTATAACTGCCCTGTTCACCGTATAACTGCCCTGTTCACCGTATAACTGCCCTGTAACTGCCCTGTTCACCGTATAACTGCCCTGTTCACCGTATAACTGCCCTGTTCACCGTATAACTGCCCTGTAACTGCCCTGTTCACCGTATAACTGCCCTGTTCACCGTATAACTGCCCTGTTCACCGTATAACTGCCCTGTTCACCGTATAACTGCCCTGTTCACCGTATAACTGCCCCCCTATGTTGTTAGCAACAAATCCTCAATAAAGAACGGTGAGGGTTGCAATTCCAGCACCTCTCATGGAGACCATTGTTGTACATTTCTGGTTGTAAGTTGTTTTACCTGTTTAATGAGAACTTCAGTGACATGTACAAGCACATGTATTTGCACAGGCTACAGTTACTTTATTAGAAGGACTAGATAACCAACACAGCATGTGCCAAAGTATTTTTATGTCCCACCGGCACATGGTTTATTCTGACAATGTGAACAGAGAAAGGGAGACAGAAACAGAGAGTGAAACCGAGACAAATGAGAGACACTGAGACGCAGAGAGAAAGTGCACTCTCAAAGGCCTTCATTATCCTCAGCAAATAATTGATGTGAGTCCCTGGCAGGTTTTAGGAGCAAGACCGACTTGCAGGTAAAGATGAGCAGCAGGAGGAGGGGATTGATTGCTGTAAAGAGAGACTTGGGGCCTGGGAACCCTGAGGTGTTGTGTTACCACTGACACTACGTAGAGGCCCAGTATACCAACACCAGGGAGCGTAACTCTGCTTTCTGTATTGGGAAGGGAACAATGTGTACATTTTATAATGGACAAGGAATGTACAGTATGTTCATGTTCTGTCTCTAGAGTTCTAGTGTGTATACTGGGTCACTAAGTGAATGTATGTGAGTACATGGGTTGTAGTTATTACGAATTTACTACCACTGTATAAGAGCAACTTAATGGAAAGTGTTACAGAACAACTTACTGTAAAGTGTTACAGAGCAACTCACTGTAAAGTGTTACAGCGTAACTTACTGTAAAGTTTTTCATCGCAACTTACTGTAAAGTGTTACCTACTTAATTTTGTAAGGAGCAAGGTTCCTGGAATGTGCTTTATCAACGTCTCCATCCTCCATGTGTACTCTCATGGTATCCTTTGCTTATCTGGTTGTTCCTGTTTCACTGTGTACTCTCATGGTATCCTCTGCTTATGTAGTTGTTCCTGTTTCACTGGTTGGTTAGCAGCTCCCAGTCCCAACCAACCAACCGCCTCAGCTGTTCTGGTTCCTGGAGGGAGGGTGGAGACGTGTAATAATGAATTTCAGTTAATGACTCAGCTTAATTGAGTAATAAAACCTACTCTTACTGTGAGAGTGGATGGGTGACATTCTATTACAGAGACTTAATTCATGTTATTTTGTGAGAAATTTAATTATGTGGCATAATATCAAAACCAACTCTCAAAGTTCATGATGAATTAATGAGGACAGAACTATAAAACATATTTTCCAAAGTTTTGAACATGGAAGTCAAGTTATATTAAATGTACATTTTTTTTTTTTTTGTGTTGTTGGTGAGATTAACACTGTTCCTAGAACGATAACCTCAGATAGGGAGCAGCATATTATCTTTGAATCACTACTCAAGGTCATTACCAAAGACCTATTTGGGTTTTATAAACAATGCCTCTGCATGGCGCTTTTTATGTGGAGTCAAACGTTCCAGTGCCATATCAGCTTTAGGAACACCATTACACCGATACCACTGGTTATACTGGGGGAAAGTCTCTCTCTGTATTTCCTCAGGCACTGCCTCTTGAGAACTGGTTACCTGTAATCCACAGGAGGTTGGTGTCATCTTATTTGGGGAGGACAGGCTCATGGTAATGGTTGAAAAGGAATAGATTCAGTTTAGCTTTATACCATAATTAATAAGATTACATGGACAGGGAAGACCTGATCCTAGATCCGCACTCCTACTCTAAATATGGCTCCTGGGAAACGGTTGTTAGGAAGAAAAGTTGTACTGACACATAAAACCACATGATGGTAGTGTAAACTGGATAACATCCATATTCAGTTGCTCGTCATGCATGGCAACAAGAATGGCACCTTACAATAGTCCAAGTTTGACACAGCAATGTTAATAAGACACGTTTTATCAGGCCTTTACTGTTACAGGCTATTGGCCACTGATTGTTTCCCCTTTTATCAGGGCTCCAACCTGGTTCGGTGGTCTAAGACACTGCATCTCAGTGCTAGAAGCGTCACTACGGACAACCTGGTTCGGTGGTCTAAGACACTGCATCTCAGTGCTAGAGGCGTCACTACGGACAACCTGGTTCAAGTCCAGACTGTATCACAACCGTTCGTGATTGTCCCATAGATTTACCTAGTAAAGACTTATAGATGACCTGGAGCTGTGATATTGAGAGGGGTGAAAGTGAGTGATGAGGCGAAAGAGATGAATGGTTTTATGATTAACAATGAACATTTAATATACGACAGCAACACACATACAGTGGGGGGAACAAGTATTTGATACACTGACGATTTTGCAGGTTTTCCCACTTACAAAGCATGTAGAAGTCTGTAATTTTTATCATAGGTACTCTTCAATTGTGAGTGACGGAATCTAAAACAAAAATCCAGAAAATCACATTGTATGATTTTTAAGTAATTTATTTGCATTTTATTGCATGACATAAGTATTTGATACATCAGAAAAGCAGAACTTAAAATTTGGTACAGAAACCTTTGTTTGCAATTACAGAGATCATACGTTTCCTGTAGTTCTTGACCAGGTTTGCACACACTGCAGCAGGGATTTTGGCCCACTCCTCCATACAGACCTTCTCCAGATCCTTCAGGTTTCGGGGCTGTCGCTGGGTCGTTGTCATGCTGGGTCGTTGTCATGCTGGAAGACCCAGCCACGACCCATCTTCAATGCTCTTACTGAGGGAAGGAGGTTGTTGGCCAAGATCTCGCGATACATGGCCCCATCCATCCTCCCCTCAATACGGTGCAGTCGTCCTGTCCCCTTTGCAGAAAAGCATCCCCAAAGAATGATGTTTCCACCTCCATGCTTCACGGTTGGGATGGTGTTCTTGGGATTGTACTCATCCTTCTTCTTCCTCCAAACATGGCGAGTGGAGTTTAGACCAAAAAAATCTATTTTTCATCAGACCACATGACCTTCTCCCATTCCTCCTCTGGATTATCCAGATGGTCATTGGCAAACTTCAGACGGGCCTGGACATGCGCTGGCTTGAGCAGGGGGACCTTGCGTGCGCTGCAGGATTTTAATCCATGACGGCGTAGTGTGTTACTAATGGTTTTCTTTGAGACTGTGTTCCCAGCTCTCTTCAGGTCATTGACCAGGTCCTGCCGTGTAGTTCTGGGCTGATCCCTCACCTTCCTCATGATCATTGATGCCCCATGAGGTGAGATCTTGCATGGTGCCCCAGACCGAGGGAGATTGACCGTCATCTTGAACTTCTTCCATTTTCGAATAATTGCGACAACAGTTGTTGCCTTCTCACCAAGCTGCTTGCCTATTGTCCTGTAGCCCATCCCAGCCTTGTGCAGGTCTACAATTTTATCCCTGATGTCCTTACACAGCTGTCTGGTCTTGGCCATTGTGGAGAGGTTGGAGTCTGTTTGATTGAGTGTGTGGACCGGTGTCTTTTATACAGGTAACGAGTTCAAACAGGTGCAGTTAATACAGGTAATGAGTGGAGAACAGCAGGGCTTCTTAAAGAAAAATTTACAGGTCTGTGAGAGCCGGAATTCTTACTGGTTGGTAGGTGATCAAATACTTATGTCATGCAATAAAATGCAAATTAATTATTAAAAAATCATACAATGTGATTTTCTGGATTTTTTTCTAGATTCCGTCTCTCACAGTTGAAGTGTACCTATGATAAAAATTACGGACCTCTACATGCTTTGTAAGTAGGAAAACCTGTAAAATCGGCAGTGTATCAAATACTTGTTCTCCCCACTGTAGACAATAACCCGCGAGGGTTGAAACAAAACACACAGGGTTAAATAGTGACCCTGATGACCAATGTGGAACAGGTGTTGCTATCATCTTCCCCGACCGCCGGTTTAGAATGCCGGCGAGGATGATCGCTGGAGAGGAGGAGGGCCCGTCGTTCTGCGCGGGGCATTTGCTACAGGAGCCAGTGGGTTTGGCGACAAAAATGTAGTGAGGGCCAGCCAACGAGAGCGTACAGGTCGCAGTGGTGGGTAGTATATGGGGCTTTGGTGACAAAATGGATGTCACTGTGATAGACTACATCCAATTTGCTGAGTAGAGTGTTGGAGGCTATTTTGTAAATGACATCGCTGAAGTCAAGGATCGGTAGGGTAGTCAGTTTTTACGAGGGTATGTTTGGCAGCATGAGTGAAGGAGGCCGATTCTAGATTTAATTTCGGATTGGAGATGCTTAATGTGAGTCTGGAAGGAGAGTTTACAGTCTAACCAGACGCCTAGGTATTTGTAGGTGTCCACTTATTCTAAGTCAGACCCGTCCAGAGTAGTGATGATAGTCCGGTGGGCGGGCAGCGTTCGATTGAAGAGCATACATTTAGTTTAACTAGCATTTAAGAGCAGTTGGAGGCCACAGAAGGAGTTTTGTATGGCAGTGAAGCTCGTTTGTAGGTTTGTTAACACAGTGTCCAAAGAGGGAGGGGCCAGATGTATACAGAATGGTGTCGTCTGCGCAGAGATGGATCAGAGAGTCACCAGCAGCTAGAGCGACATCATTGATATATACAGAGAATAGAGTCGGCCCAAGAATTTAACCCTGTGGCACCCCCATAGAGACTGCCAGAGGACCGGACAACAGGCCCTCCGATTTGACACACTGAACTCTATCTGAGAAGTAGTTGGTGAACCAGGCGAGGCAGTCATTTGAGAAACCAAGGCTGTTGAGTCTGCCAATAAGAATGCAGTGATTGACAGAGTCGAAAGTCTTGGCCAGGTCGATGAAGACGGCTGCACAGTATTGTCTTTCATCTATGGCGGTTATGATATCGTTTAGTACCTTGAGCGTGGCTGAGGTGCAACCATGACCAGCTCGCAAACCAGATTCCATAGCAGAGAAGGTACGGTGGGATTCGAAGTGGTCAGTGATCTGTTTGTTCACTTGGTTTTCAAAGACTTTAGAAAGGCAGGGCAGGATGGTTATTGGTCTGTAACAGTTTGGGTCTAGAGTGTCTCCCCCTTTGTAGAGTGGGATGACCGCGGCAGCTTTCCAATCTCTAGGGATCTCAGACGATACTTTTAAAGAACAACCAGGCATCCTCTACTGACGGGATGACGGGATTCAATTGGAAACATTATCAATACCTTTGGTAATCCATACTAATATATGCTTAGTGGGATGTGTTGGATCAGTTCACGATTTACTACACTTCCCAGACTGCTTTGCTGTGCATCAGCTACCTGTCATGACGCTGTCACTCTCTGCTGAACATAGCGGCGAATTGCTCCGGCATGTCTGAACTGGGTGTATAGGGCGAATGGAGATGGGCAAATGCAGTGAAAATATGTAATTCAGCGCATTTTCAATGTTTTAACAATTGCGATGAGGGAAAGAAAATTTGAGAGGGCGGATTTTATCTTGTGCCGCTGCGGAGTATGGGCCGTTATTTTTAGAGAAATGCGGAGTCTTTTCCCCCATAGGCGTTAACGCAGAAAATACAAGATGAAGAAGCAATTCAATCGAATGCGACAGCTCGCCAACCAAACGGTGGGCAGGTAAGCGAAACGGGAAACCTGTTTACAGCCTCCTTTTCCATAACTTGTTATGCAAGTGAGAGTGAGTGAGAGTTTTCAGGAAACGTAACCTAGCCTGCAAATCTGCTTGAGCAGCGCTTGGTCCCATTCCAATGGGAAGGGAATAGGGAACGGGACTAAGCAGATAGTATTCATAATCATATAGGGATTATTATCCTACAGATTGACCGCAACGAATTGATATAGTCAATAGGGATAATGCATAGGATGCATTTATTTCACATTGCCGGTGGTCTCCCTTTGCGTAATAGCCATTTAGAATACCGCAGAGCGTGTAGGCGCATTGCCCTTATGCCAGCCACCTGGATATAATAATATTTATACCTCAGCTCAGCAGCGTCACAATATAGGGGTTAATTAGTGGGCAGGGGAGGAATGGGGCGTACAAAGTGCGGCTTAACGCTGGCGTTTGATATCAGTGTGTGATGCCTGTCACCCAGCTTCAGAAGGCTACATACTGCTGATACAGACAGATGTCTGCGACGCGAGGGAGAAAGGGAAAAGTCGCAATGCTTTCAATACGCAGTTATCTGAGCTGTGGTTCCTGTCAGAAATGAGAAACATTGCAGGTGCACCATCATGATCGTCTCCAATGCATGGGCAAAGGTCGTTTATCACTGCATTAGGTACATTCAATTCTATGGATGTACAGTTGAAGTCGGAAGTTTACATACCTTAGCCAAATACATTTAAACTCAGTTTTTCACAATTCCTGACATTTCAGTTAGGATCACCACTTTATTTTAAGAATGTGAAATGTCAGAATAATAATAGAGAGAATGATTTATTTCAGCTTTTATTTATTTCATCACATTCCCAGTGGGTCAGAAGTATACATATTATTATTGCCTTTAAATTGTTTAACTTGGGTCAAACATTTCGGGTAGCCTTCTACAAGCTTCCCACAATAAATTGGGTGAATTTTGGCCCATTCCTCCTGACAGAACTGGTTTAACTGAGTCAGGTTTGTAGGCCTCCTAGCTCGCACACACTTTTTCAGTTCTGCCCACAAATTTTCTATAGCATTGAGGTCAGGGCTTTGTGATGGCTCCAATACCTTGACTTTGTTGGCCTTAAGCCATTTTGCCACAACTTTGAAAGTATGCTTGGGGTTATTGTCCATTTGGAAGACCCATTTGCGAGCAAGCTTTAACTTCCTGATGTTGCTTCAATATATCCACATAATTATCCTTCCTCATGATGCCATCTATT
>CM042397.1:38372057-38454557 GCA_023634145.1 Thymallus thymallus | reverse complement strand
ACATTCTCAGTCATTGTATTTTCAGTAGGAAACATTCTCAGTGATTGTATTTTCAGTAGGAATCATTCTCATTCATTGTATGTTCAGTAGGAATTGCTCTCCTCCCCTCCCTCTCCCCCTCCTTCGTCTACCTCTCCACTGCAGTGACAGCCTCCTACTGGTTAATGGAAGGAGAGGGGGAGGAAAGGGAGGAGGAGGGAGAGGATGGTTCTCCCTCAGTAGTGTGTGTGTGTGGGTGGGGTGGGGGTGTCAGCACCTCTCTAGATTACTGGAGCAGGCCTGTCCTATGCTGACTGGCTGGGTGGCTGGGTCAGCATCTCTCTAGATTACTGGAGCAGGCCTGTCCTATGCTGACTGGCTGGGTGGCTGGGTCAGCACCTCTCTAGATTACTGGAGCAGGCCTGTCCTATGCTGACTGGCTGGGTGGCTGGGTCAGCACCTCTCTAGATCACTGGAGCAGGCCTGTCCTATGCTGACTGGCTGGGTGACTGGGTCAGCACCTCTCTAGATCACTGGAGCAGGCCTGTCCTATGCTGACTGGCTGGGTGACTGGGTCAGCACCTCTCTAGATCACTGGAGCAGGCCTGTCCTATTCTGACTGGCTGGGTGACTGAGTCAGCACATCTCTAGATCACTGGAGCAGGCCTGTCCTATTCTGACTGGCTGGGTGACTGGGTCAGACACGTGGCCAGACGACTCACTGGCTGGGCAACGTATGCACTCTCTGCAGTAGGTCTCCATAGGAGGTGTTGTATGTTCTGTCATGGTCTCCATAGGAGGATGTGTATGCTCTGTCATGATCTCTATTGGAGGATGTGTATGTTCTGTCATGGTCTCTATTGGAGGATGTGTATGTTCTGTCATGGTCTCCATAGGAGGATGTGTATGTTCTGTCATGGTCTCTATTGGAGGATGTGTATGTTCTGTCATGGTCTCCATAGGAGGATGTGTATGTTCTGTCATGGTCTCCATAGGAGGATGTGTATGTTCTGTCATGGTCTCCATAGGAGGATGTGTATGTTCTGTCATGGTCTCCATAGGAGGATGTGTATGTTCTGTCATGGTCTCCATAGGAGGATGTGTATGTTCTGTCATGGTCTCCATAGGAGGATGTGTATGTTCTCTCATGGTCTCCATAGGAGGATGTGTATGTTCTGTCATGGTCTCCATAGGAGGATGTGTATGTTCTGTCATGGTCTCCATAGGAGGATGTGTATGTTCTGTCATGGTCTCCATAGGAGGATGTGTATGTTCTCTCATGGTCTCCATAGGAGGATGTGTATGTTCTGTCATGGTCTCCATAGGAGGATGTGTATGTTCCGCTATACATATTTGTAGAGGAGAGGCAAGCTATATACTGTTCAGACTCAGAGAGGCATTGCAACTCAGCGCAGTCAAATGAAGGCAACGGCTACTGTAAGCTCAAGCTGTTCTATAAGCATAGTGATGCTTCTACCACAGGAGGTTGGTGGCACCTTAATTGGGGAGGATGGGGTCGTGGTAATGGCTGGTGCAGAATAGGTGGAATGGTATCAAATACATCAAACACATGGTTTTATGGTTTTTATGTGTTTGATGCCATTCCATTTGTTCCTTTACAGCCATTGTTATGAGCCATCCTCCCCTCAATAGCCTCCTCTGGCTTCTACCTATATATATTGTTGGAATTAGTGGTCTTTTGCGTGAATATCTGTAGGTTTGATCATGGCTTTAACCAGATAGTTCTATTGGTCTTAGGTTTGATCATGGCTTTAACCAGATAGTTCTATTGGTCTGTTAGGTTTGATCATGGCTTTAACCAGATAGTTCTATTGGTCTGTTAGGTTTGATCATGGCTTTAACCAGATAGTTCTATTGGTCTTAGGTTTGATCATGGCTTTAACCAGATAGTTCTATTGGTCTTAGGTTTGATCATGGCTTTAACCAGATAGTTCTATTGGTCTTAGGTTTGATCATGGCTTTAACCAGATAGTTCTATTGGTCTTAGGTTTGATCATGGCTTTAACCAGATAGTTCTATTGGTCTGGTGTCTTTACATACAGGTCAGTGCTGATCGTTGATCATTTACCATCTAAATGTAATTTCTTACTATTCATATTCTTGACTGATATACTGCAGACAACAGAGCTCATGGGAAAAATATTAATTTGTTCCGTCTCACTCGCCATCCTTCAATCTTGTCCCATTTCTCAATTCCCCATCTCCCTGCTTGTCTTATCTGGGTCTAGGACAGTCTTTTTAAAGATACCATGATATAAACCCAAGCAGTGTCCTTCATTCTGCAGTCTGTAGCTATGACCTTAAGATAGTAGTAGTGGTAGTAGTAGTAGTAGTACTATTAGTAGTAGTAATAGTAGTAGTAATAGTAGTAGTAGTAGTAGTAGGAGTAGTAGTAGTAGTAGTAGTAGTAGTAGTAGTAGTAGTAGTAGTAGTAGTAGTAGTAGAATTAGTAGTATTAGTAGTGGTAGTAGTAGTAATAGTAGTAGTAATAGTAGGAGTAATAGTAGTAGTAGTAGTAGTTGTCTCTCTCTCTCTCTCTCTCTCTCTCTCTCTATCACTCTCTCTCCTCTCTCTCCCACACACACACGTGCGCACACACACGCACGCACGCACACGCACGCACGCACACACACACACACACACACACAGACTTCAATGCCGCACCAATCACTGACACTCTACTCCCAGATAATGGTGTTGATTGTGTGGTAATAGGTTTCCTTCCCAGTCCCTAAAGGGACGGCTGCCTCTCAGCTCCTCTCTGCTCCAGTGCAATTATGAGTGAAAAGAGATAGAGTAGCAGCCATTGCAGCCTCCCTCTCTCTCTCTCTCTCTCTCTCTCTCTCTCCCTCTCTCTCGCTCCTCTCTCCCTCTCCTCCCCTCTCTTCCTTTCTCTCTGTGTCTCTCTCTTTCTCTCTCTCTCTTTATACTTCCCCCTCTCTCCTCTCCTTCTCTCCCTTCCTCCCTCTTCTCTCACTCCTCTCCTCCTTCCCTCTCTGTTCTGACATACTCAGGGCGTAACCTCCTACAGCTGAGCTGGCACGCTGGCCTCTTCATGACGTCTCAGAGACCACAGGCAGTAGTCCAGAGAGAGAGATCCAGACTGACTGGGATAACAGAGTAGAGTAGAAGAGAGAGATCCAGACTGACTGGGATAACAGAGTAGAGTAGAAGAGAGAGATCCAGACTGACAGGGATAACAGAGTAGAGTAGAAGAGAGAGATCCAGACTGACTGGGATAACAGAGCAGAGTAGAAGAGAGAGATCCAGACTGACTGGGATAGAGTAGAATAGAAGAGAGAGATCCAGACTGACTGGGATAACAGAGTAGAATAGAAGAGAGAGATCCAGACTGACTGGGATAACAGAGTAGAGTAGAAGAGAGAGATCCAGACTGACTGGGATAACAGAGTAGAGTAGAAGAGAGAGATCCAGACTGACTGGGATAACAGAGTAGAGTAGAAGAGAGAGATCCAGACTGACTGGGATAACAGAGTAGAGTAGAAGAGAGAAGGAAGAACATATGTATGAGGGAGAGAAGTGGGGATGGGAACGTGGTGTGTGAGTGTGTGTGCATGCGGGTGTGTGTGTGTGTGTGCATGTGGGTGTGTGTGTGTGTGCATGCGAGCGTGCATTTGTGGGTGCGTGCGGTAATGGTAAGTGTGTGGGTGTGTTTTCGTTAAGTGTGTGGGTGTGTTTTCGTTAAGTGTGCCCACGCATGCACTCTGAGTGAGCAAAAAGTGGTTGAATCAACGTTGTTTCCACATCCTTTCAACAACAAAAATTCAACGTTGACGTTAATGTTTTCATATCCAGTATGGCTGATGGTCAATGTCCTTCATATCCAGTATGGCTGAAAGTCAATGTCTTTCATATCCAGCATGGCTGATGGTCTACTATATCCAGTATGGCTGATGGTCTACTTTCCATATATTTTTTATTGTTCCCGAACTACCTCTCCTGCAACCCTTACTTTTCATTATTTAACTGAACCGCGAAATGCTTGTATTGCATTATTATGAGCCGTAATGTGTTCTATATAGTATTATAGCTTAGGCGTTGTTCTGTATGTTTAACAGGTTCAAATATCCACATATTAATCTGAACTGCGTAATTCACCGCTTCCTGGGTCCTGTTCAGTAGGGCGCACCGTAGCTAAATGGTTTGCAACAAAAAATTAAAATATGTCTTCCAATTGGACACGTTCACATAGAACCTTCCCATTTTAAAATGTTTGGAAATGTTTTCTTCCTAATGAACACAACTCTGCTACAACAGCCACAGTCAGAGTTGGGATGTTAATAGTTTCACATAAACAGAATCTGGTTGATCTGCTCCACCCTTCAGATTACTGAAGAGATGAACTGCATAGAGATATCTCTATGTTGATAACCCTCCCATAACCCCATGCACCAACACCCTCTAGAGCTATCTGACGGCAGGGCAGAGCAGAGGCAGGGCCTGGATGGTTACAATGAGGCTTTGTGAATGAGGGCTCTCTCTTATTGGCCTGATCAAAAGAGGGTTGATGTAATGGTAGACATTATGACTGGTTGGGGGCGGGGCCGGGCTGGTTGGGGGCGGGGCATGGCTGGCTGGTTGGGGGCCGACACTCCCCAACGTTGTCACTCTGATTTCTTCAACAGAGAAAGCCTCTTTAGGAGCCTCGGCTGTAATACTGTTACTATGGACTCATATACTATGAACTCAGGAAAGTACGGTATATATAAAGCCAGTTAACTCTGAGTGAAGTACTGTATATATAAAGCCAGTTTACTCTGAGTGAAGTACTGTATATATAAAGCCAGGTTACTCTGAGGAAATTACTGTATATATAAAGCCAGTTTACTCTTAGTGAAGTACTGTCTACAGTATATAAAGCCAGTTTACTCTTAGTGAAGTACTGTCTACAGTATATAAAGCCAGTTTACTCTGAGTGAAGTACTGTATATATAAAGCCAGGTTACTCTGAGGAAATTACTGTATATATAAAGCCAGTTTACTCTTAGTGAAGTACTGTCTACAGTATATAAAGCCAGTTTACTCTTAGTGAAGTACTGTCTACAATATATAAAGCCAGTTTACTCTGAGTGAAGTAATGTACATAAAAGTTAAAAGGAAAATGGTGGTATGATTATGAACGTAAAAGGTGGATCTAACATGAGGCGACCATGTCATGGGGAGATTTCATAATTGGAATAAAAAGTCTGTCCTTTCTCAACTCCTCCTCTCTCTCTCCTCGGTGACTCCGTGAAGAGGTCGAGTGGTCGGGGAGAGTGACAGTTCGTTAGTATCCAGTATGGAGGAGGGTCTACTGTATCCAGTATGGCTGAGGGTCTACTGTATCCAGTATGGCTGAGGGTCTACTGTATCCAGTATGGAGGAGGGTCTACTGTATCCAGTATGGAGGAGGGTCTACTGTATCCAGTATGGAGGAGGGTCTACTGTATCCAGTATGGAGGAGGGTCTACTGTATCCAGTATGGAGGAGGGTCTACTGTATCCAGTATGGAGGAGGGTCTACTGTATCCAGTATGGAGGAGGGTCTACTGTATCCAGTATGGAGGAGGGTCTACTGTATCCAGTATGGCTGAGGGTCTACTGTATCCAGTATGGAGGAGGGTCTACTGTATCCAGTATGGAGGAGGGTCTACTGTATCCAGTATGGAGGAGGGTCTACTGTATCCAGTATGGCTGAGGGTCTACTGTATCCAGTATGGCTGAGGGTCTACTGTATCCAGTATGGAGGAGGGTCTACTGTATCCAGTATGGCTGAGGGTCTACTGTATCCAGTATGGCTGAGGGTCTACTGTATCCAGTATGGAGGAGGGTCTACTGTATCCAGTATGGAGGAGGGTCTACTGTATCCAGTATGGAGGAGGGTCTACTGTATCCAGTATGGAGGAGGGTCTACTGTATCCAGTATGGAGGAGGGTCTACTGTATCCAGTATGGAGGAGGGTCTACTGTATCCAGTATGGAGGAGGGTCTACTGTATCCAGTATGGAGGAGGGTCTACTGTATCCAGTATGGAGGAGGGTCTACTGTATCCAGTATGGAGGAGGGTCTACTGTATCCAGTATGGAGGAGGGTCTACTGTATCCAGTATGGAGGAGGGTCTACTGTATCCAGTATGGAGGAGGGTCTACTGTATCCAGTATGGAGGAGGGTCTACTGTATCCAGTATGGAGGAGGGTCTACTGTATCCAGTATGGAGGAGGGTCTACTGTATCCAGTATGGCTGAGGGTCTACTGTATCCAGTATGGAGGAGGGTCTACTTTATCCAGTATGGAGGAGGGTCTACTGTATCCAGTATGGAGGAGGGTCTACTGTATCCAGTATGGAGGAGGGTCTACTGTATCCAGTATGGAGGAGGGTCTACTGTATCCAGTATGGCTGAGGGTCTACTGTATCCAGTATGGAGGAGGGTCTACTGTATCCAGTATGGAGGAGGGTCTACTGTATCCAGTATGGAGGAGGGTCTACTGTATCCAGTATGGAGGAGGGTCTACTGTATCCAGTATGGAGGAGGGTCTACTGTATCCAGTATGGCTGAGGGTCTACTGTATCCAGTATGGCTGAGGGTCTACTGTATCCAGTATGGAGGAGGGTCTACTGTATCCAGTATGGAGGAGGGTCTACTGTATCCAGTATGGAGGAGGGTCTACTGTATCCAGTATGGAGGAGGGTCTACTGTATCCAGTATGGAGGAGGGTCTACTGTATCCAGTATGGAGGAGGGTCTACTGTATCCAGTATGGAGGAGGGTCTACTGTATCCAGTATGGCTGAGGGTCTACTGTATCCAGTATGGCTGAGGGTCTACTGTATCCAGTATGGAGGAGGGTCTACTGTATCCAGTATGGCTGAGGGTCTACTGTATCCAGTATGGAGGAGGGTCTACTGTATCCAGTATGGAGGAGGGTCTACTGTATCCAGTATGGAGGAGGGTCTACTGTATCCAGTATGGAGGAGGGTCTACTGTATCCAGTATGGAGGAGGGTCTACTGTATCCAGTATGGAGGAGGGTCTACTGTATCCAGTATGGAGGAGGGTCTACTGTATCCAGTATGGAGGAGGGTCTACTGTATCCAGTATGGAGGAGGGTCTACTGTATCCAGTATGGCTGAGGGTCTACTGTATCCAGTATGGCTGAGGGTCTACTGTATCCAGTATGGAGGAGGGTCTACTGTATCCAGTATGGCTGAGGGTCTACTGTATCCAGTATGGCTGAGGGTCTACTGTATCCAGTATGGAGGAGGGTCTACTGTATCCAGTATGGAGGAGGGTCTACTGTATCCAGTATGGAGGAGGGTCTACTGTATCCAGTATGGAGGAGGGTCTACTGTATCCAGTATGGAGGAGGGTCTACTGTATCCAGTATGGAGGAGGGTCTACTGTATCCAGTATGGAGGAGGGTCTACTGTATCCAGTATGGCTGAGGGTCTACTGTATCCAGTATGGCTGAGGGTCTACTGTATCCAGTATGGAGGAGGGTCTACTGTATCCAGTATGGAGGAGGGTCTACTGTATCCAGTATGGAGGAGGGTCTACTGTATCCAGTATGGAGGAGGGTCTACTGTATCCAGTATGGAGGAGGGTCTACTGTATCCAGTATGGAGGAGGGTCTACTGTATCCAGTATGGAGGAGGGTCTACTGTATCCAGTATGGAGGAGGGTCTACTGTATCCAGTATGGCTGAGGGTCTACTGTATCCAGTATGGAGGAGGGTCTACTGTATCCAGTATGGAGGAGGGTCTACTGTATCCAGTATGGAGGAGGGTCTACTGTATCCAGTATGGAGGAGGGTCTACTGTATCCAGTATGGAGGAGGGTCTACTGTATCCAGTATGGAGGAGGGTCTACTGTATCCAGTATGGAGGAGGGTCTACTGTATCCAGTATGGAGGAGGGTCTACTGTATCCAGTATGGAGGAGGGTCTACTGTATCCAGTATGGAGGAGGGTCTACTGTATCCAGTATGGAGGAGGGTCTACTGTATCCAGTATGGAGGAGGGTCTACTGTATCCAGTATGGAGGAGGGTCTACTGTATCCAGTATGGCTGAGGGTCTACTGTATCCAGTATGGCTGAGGGTCTACTGTATCCAGTATGGAGGAGGGTCTACTGTATCCAGTATGGCTGAGGGTCTACTGTATCCAGTATGGCTGAGGGTCTACTGTATCCAGTATGGAGGAGGGTCTACTGTATCCAGTATGGAGGAGGGTCTACTGTATCCAGTATGGAGGAGGGTCTACTGTATCCAGTATGGAGGAGGGTCTACTGTATCCAGTATGGAGGAGGGTCTACTGTATCCAGTATGGAGGAGGGTCTACTGTATCCAGTATGGAGGAGGGTCTACTGTATCCAGTATGGCTGAGGGTCTACTGTATCCAGTATGGCTGAGGGTCTACTGTATCCAGTATGGAGGAGGGTCTACTGTATCCAGTATGGAGGAGGGTCTACTGTATCCAGTATGGAGGAGGGTCTACTGTATCCAGTATGGAGGAGGGTCTACTGTATCCAGTATGGAGGAGGGTCTACTGTATCCAGTATGGAGGAGGGTCTACTGTATCCAGTATGGAGGAGGGTCTACTGTATCCAGTATGGAGGAGGGTCTACTGTATCCAGTATGGAGGAGGGTCTACTGTATCCAGTATGGAGGAGGGTCTACTGTATCCAGTATGGAGGAGGGTCTACTGTATCCAGTATGGAGGAGGGTCTACTGTATCCAGTATGGAGGAGGGTCTACTGTATCCAGTATGGAGGAGGGTCTACTGTATCCAGTATGGAGGAGGGTCTACTGTATCCAGTATGGAGGAGGGTCTACTGTATCCAGTATGGCTGAGGGTCTACTGTATCCAGTATGGAGGAGGGTCTACTGTATCCAGTATGGAGGAGGGTCTACTGTATCCAGTATGGAGGAGGGTCTACTGTATCCAGTATGGAGGAGGGTCTACTGTATCCAGTATGGAGGAGGGTCTACTGTATCCAGTATGGAGGAGGGTCTACTGTATCCAGTATGGAGGAGGGTCTACTGTATCCAGTATGGAGGAGGGTCTACTGTATCCAGTATGGAGGAGGGTCTACTGTATCCAGTATGGAGGAGGGTCTACTGTATCCAGTATGGAGGAGGGTCTACTGTATCCAGTATGGAGGAGGGTCTACTGTATCCAGTATGGAGGAGGGTCTACTGTATCCAGTATGGAGGAGGGTCTACTGTATCCAGTATGGAGGAGGGTCTACTGTATCCAGTATGGAGGAGGGTCTACTGTATCCAGTATGGAGGAGGGTCTACTGTATCCAGTATGGAGGAGGGTCTACTGTATCCAGTATGGAGGAGGGTCTACTGTATCCAGTATGGAGGAGGGTCTACTGTATCCAGTATGGAGGAGGGTCTACTGTATCCAGTATGGAGGAGGGTCTACTGTATCCAGTATGGCTGAGGGTCTACTGTATCCAGTATGGAGGAGGGTCTACTGTATCCAGTATGGAGGAGGGTCTACTGTATCCAGTATGGAGGAGGGTCTACTGTATCCAGTATGGAGGAGGGTCTACTGTATCCAGTATGGAGGAGGGTCTACTGTATCCAGTATGGAGGAGGGTCTACTGTATCCAGTATGGAGGAGGGTCTACTGTATCCAGTATGGAGGAGGGTCTACTGTATCCAGTATGGAGGAGGGTCTACTGTATCCAGTATGGAGGAGGGTCTACTGTATCCAGTATGGAGGAGGGTCTACTGTATCCAGTATGGAGGAGGGTCTACTGTATCCAGTATGGAGGAGGGTCTACTGTATCCAGTATGGAGGAGGGTCTACTGTATCCAGTATGGAGGAGGGTCTACTGTATCCAGTATGGAGGAGGTTAGTAGTGCATTTATTTTGGGATTCCACCAGGGAAATGTAATTTCCTTGATGATGCTTGAGTGGAGAAGAAGGAGAGTAATTTCACAGTATACGGTATACTGTATTACCGGAAGTGCACACAAGGGGCACTATAAAACAAAATGTAGGCAACAGGGATCTTGATCCAGAAGGGGATTGAATGTCTCTTGTCTGGGTACCAGTCTTCTTAGCTAACATTTCACTCCTTGCCACTCCATGTCATTGCCAAAGAGACTGGCCTTTCGGCAATCTCAAAGTTCAATATGCAGCTGCATTTAGGGTGGAGTTGCTCATTGGTTGTTTGAAATAACATTAATATTTTCCATGACAACATGTGGAGCCTCCAAAATATAATAAAAATTATAGCAGTCAAAAACAAACATTTAGGTGTTAGCTAGGCAAGTTGTATTTTGAGGCTTAAAAACAAGCGGTTTTGCGGTTGGAATTGCAGTATGTATTTAGTTTGAGAATTTAGAGGTGAGCTAGCAGAATGGTTTAGTCTGGACAAATGAATATGTTCTGTGTTCTGTGGAGAGAGAAAAAAGTGAGAGAGTTCCAATATTTGGATAATAGTTGTGATTGGAGGATAGCTGTGAGGGTTATCGAATCAGCATCAACTCCTCTGTTCTTCTCGAGCTCATTAATTCTGTAATTATACTTAACTTATAGTCATCATGTATAATACCCTGGTATATGGTATAAACAGTATATCGCCCAAGCCTACTACTCTCCTTCTCTCATCTCTCCCTCTCTCTCCTTTCTCCCTAGGATGAGGCAGCATGGTCTCATTTCTTTTCACCACACATTCTTTTTCCATCTCATTCCCATGGACATGCTGCTGTTATTTAAACTGGGTTTGACCGTTCAGTTGGTTGGTTACCAAGCATGGCATCATGGGTGTTGATAAGGATGTCACCTTGTCTGCTACACATGATCACAGCTCCACAGGAAGTGACCTCAGGGCCTGACGGAGCCTCCTCCCTCCCTCACTCCCTCCCTCTCTACCAACACACTCCCTCTCCACTTCCTTCCATTGAGGAATGACAAACTCTCCTGTCTCCTCCACTCCAGCACATGTTCCTGGTTTGTTGACGTCTCATTCTCCACATCTCTCCTCACTGCTGTGTTCTTGACATGTACAGTAAACGCTTGTTTTTGCTGTTTCACTGTAAACAGAGGGGGAAATAGCACTGCTCAGATCTCTGACTGTCACTAGGACAAGGATGTAGGAAGGAATCTGTCTCTGGGTTGCCTAGTAACACTGCTGTGTCTCTGTTCACACAAATCCCTCTGTAATTGTTAGGGTCAGATTTGTCTCCGTTTTTAAAGATTGGTGTTATGAGTCCTTGGTTCCAGATGTCAGGGAAGTAACCTACACTCAGGATCAAGTTAAACAATTTTAATATAGCCAATTGATATTTTTCACTAGTGAATTTGAGCATCTCATTTAGGATCCCATCAGGTCCGCATGCTTTTTTTTATTTGAGGGCTTGAAGTTTTTTAAGGAGCTCCTGCTCAGTAATTGGGGAGTCTAAAGGATTTTGGTAGTCCTTTATAGATTTTTCCAGTTTGTTTAACTTTTCATAAATTTGGCACTGTTCAGTATTATCCTGAATGTCAACAGTGTTGTAGAGTGCTTTAAAGTGATTTGTCCAAATGTCACCATTTTGTATCACTAATTCCTGTTGTTTGGGTTTGTTTAGGTTTTTCCAATTTTGCCAGAAGTTGTTTTTATTTATGGACTCCTCAATTAGTGTCAGTTGCTTTCTGTTGTACTGGGATTTCTTGATTCTGAGTGTACGTTTATATGATTTTAATGTCTCACAGTACTGAAGGCGTAGTTCTCTGTTTGGGTCTCTGTGTTTTTGGTTCGATAGTGTTCTAAGTTTTTTCCTAATGTTTTTACAATCTGTATCAAACCATTTGTCTTCTGTATTTCTGTTTGGTTTGTTTGATCCCAGCTTTAATTGTGCTGTTTTTGCTGTTTGCCTAAATATATAATTGATGTTATTTACAGCTAGATTGACACCTTCTTTACTGTGATCGTACATTGTATCCAGAAAGTTGTTTAGGGTTGATTGGATTTTTTGGTTACTGATTGCTTTCTGGTATTCCTCTGTGCTGTTTTGAGCCCATCTGTATGAATGTTTGATGTTGTACAGCTTATTGGGCTGTGAATTTGTGGTTGCTTCTATGTCTGATCTTTTGAGGAACAGGGTAATTTGGATGTGATCAGACAGAGGTGTTAGTGGCTTAACAGTGAATGAGCTGAGAGAGAAAGGGTCCATATCTGTTATCATGTAGTCTACTGTGCTTTGGCCAAGAGGAGAGCAATAGGTGAATCTTCCTAAAGAGTCCCCCTGTAACCTACCATTGACAAAGTACAGACCCAGGCTTCGACAGAGCTGCAATAGGTCTTTTCCATTCTTGTTGACGATGCTGTCACTGTTGTTCCTGTAGGAAAGGTTAAAAGGATTAGAGACAGCTTGGCCTGTGATATAGCTGTCCCCTCGTGTGCTCATTTGGTCAGGTAGTGTTCCTGTGCGTGCATTTGTGTCCCCACAGATGAGCACATTTCCCTGGGCCTGGAAGTGGCTCGTCTCTTCCTCAAGGGTGGAGAATATTTCTTCTGAGAAATAGGGGGATTCTGAGGGGGGGATATATATTGCACACAGGAACAAGTTTTTTCCTGTCAGTGTAAGTTCTTTTTTTAGTCTAAGCCAAATGTGATATTTGCCAATTTTTTGGGGGTCAATTAGGTTTTGTAGTTGGGATTTGTACCATATAATCATTCCTCCAGAATCTCTGCCTCTATTGACAGAGATGTGTTTTTGGGATGGTAAAATTATTTCTCTGTAGCCTGTGGGACAGTGCGTGACTATATCTTACACCATGTCTCCTGCAGAATAATGATATCATCATCTTTTACGTTTTTGTTGAACTCCAGGGCCAGACTCTTCAGTCCTAAGGCTGTCGAGTTTAGGCCCTGGATGTTCCACATGCTAATTGTTAGTGGTCTCATTGCAAAAAGTATGAATATTAAGAATGACTATTACAAGAGAGCGACTATATTTCTAAGACTAACTAGGTTACTAAGGGTGAGACAATATAGGTATTTATATATGTACGTGTGAGTGTGTCTGTTCATATCCTCCACTGTGTAAGATAATGTATGTCTGAGTGTTTGGGTGAGTTTGAGTTATTGATTGTGTATGTTAATGTGTGTGTGCGGGAGTGAGTGTGGATGGGTCGGTGTGTGTGTGTGTGTGTGTGCTTGTGAATGGGTCAGTGTGAGTGTGTGTGTGTGTTTGTGAGTGTGTGTGTGGATGGGTCAGTGTGAGTGTCTATATCTGGTTAGTGTGAGTGACGATGTGTGAGTGTGAGTGTGTGGTTGTGTCAGTGAGTTTTTTTTTTACTGTAGTTTAGTGTAGATGTAGTGGAGGAGCTGTTTGATCTCACTCAGTCCCACAGAGTTATCTGGTCCGGTGAGAGCCTCCGAATAGCTGCGCAGGTTCTGTTGCGATGCCACCTGAGGAGAAGGGGGGGCAAGACTGGGTCGTGGTGCTGACTCTGTTGTCTGGTAGTGGTGGTGCTCTGGTGTGGGGTAGTATATTGGCCCTGGTCCATTCTGGCGGCTTCGTTGGGGGGAGCGGTGATCTGGTGGTGGGTGGGTCTTGTAGGTTGTGCTGGGTCTCGGTTGGTGTCGAGGGTGCCTGTGGCTTGTTGGTGATGACGTAGTCTGGTAGGCGACTCTGCGTGGTGATGACATCTGGAAGGTGGTCCTGGATGGTCCTCTGTCCTGTTGGGCACGCTGTGTTGGTCTGCCGAGTGCCACATCCTTCAAGGTCTTGGTGAGCAGTCCCACTGACTGTTTCCTCAGGTGGGAGTGGTCGTACAGGTGCTCAGGGGTGATGGTCGGGTGTTGAGCAACGTGCACATTCGGGATCCTGGCACAACCTCTTGTGATGTCAGCGTTGACTCTCTGGAAATCTTTGCGGGGCAGCAGAGTGGAGATGGTGATGCGGGAGTTAGGGAAAGACTCAGAGGCTTTCTCTGCCATTCTGCTGACCAGGCTGTCTACTCTCTCCTGGTCATCTCTCATGTTGTTGGTGCCACTGTGGATGATAATGTGGCCTGGTGTTCCGAAGTCAGGCTTGGATATAATATTTAGTGCATCCTGCACTTTTGGGCACCAGAATTTGACCACCTTGTGGTTGGGGAATAATTTCTCCTCATCGATATATTTCCCGTTTGAATCAATGAGGATGGCCACCTCCGTGACTCTTACCATAGTGGTGGTTTCACATACAGCGGCTGGTTTATGCAGGACCTGTGTAATGGGGGGGGTATGTGAAGGGGTGTCAGGGGTGTCCGAGGAGCTTCTCTCTGCAGTTGTCGTCCTTGTGTGTGCCTCCTTGTGGACTGGGGATGTGGGTATGGGGGGGACGGTGCAGGGTAAGGAGGTGGTTGACGGGGGGTTAGTGGAAGAAGGTTTTGTAGTGTTGAGGGGCTGCAGCTGTTCTGTAGAGATTTTTGACTCTTCTTTCGGATGTAGTACCATTTTAATGACAGATAGCTCTGATGCCATCTCCTTCTTTGCCTGCGCTAGTTCTCTTCGCATGGCCCCTTTCTCCTCCTCCAGCGCTGTGCTGAAGCTCTCTCTCAGCTCCTGGACTGATGTTTTTAGTTGAGTCCACCACTGGTTCAGCTGGTCCTGTAGAGGCTCAGTGTAGTAAGGAAGTTGCTCTCTGAGCTCAGTCACCTCTAGTTCCAACTGAGACAGCTTCTCCCTTAGCAGCCGTATGGTGTTGCCATCATTATTCTGATGGTTGTGTACAGGTAGGGGGAGGGATAGATCTATGTCCTGGAGCTGGGGCAGAACTGCTGTTGGGGTATCCGTTGGAGAGGGGGATACTGGGGTGCTGTTCTTGTCCCTTTTTGCAGCGGCTAGGTTCCCTAGAACGGGAGAGTCCTGCAAAAAAGAACTGAGTGCAGCCTCACTTCCCTGGACCATTACTGTGCCATTTTGATATATATTTACCGTCAGGAGTCTATTTTCCTGTGACTTTTCACTATCTTCAAAAATTTGAATTTGCCTTCCCTTGCAGATCCCCTTTTTTGTTGTGTGAGGGAAGTGTCTGGTTATGGCTGTATGCCAGGCAGTGGTGTGTTCACTGTAGAACAGTAAGTTGGTAACCGTCCCGTTGTGTGAGCAGTCAGCAAACAACGTATCTGGGTTTTCCCTCTGTATGTTTTGTTTAAACATAATTCTTCCCTTCTCTGATTTAAGATGGGGTGGGATTTCGAAAAAACGAGGGGAAAGTTTAACGTTCTCCGCTGCTTTCTTCACCGCTAGCGCTGCTTCGGTAGCCATGTTGCTATGGTTACCAACGATAAACAATAGGTGCCAACGGACGAGGCTAACGGTTGAGGTTTCAAAGTTGAGTTAGCTAGCTTGATCGATTTATAAAGTTTGTTTTTACTCACAGTGTCGATTATTTTGATTTCCTTTTTGGATCTTCAGTTGTCTGGGTTTATTAGTAGTATTTTTATGAAAAATGTTGATCCGTTTCTCTCACTCAAAAGTTTGAATGAATCACGAGCTGTTCTTCTGCATGTCTGTCCTCTCTCTCTCTCTCTTTCTACCTACTTTCTACCTCTCTACTTTCTACCTCTCTACTTTCTACCTCTCTACTTTATCTCTCTCTACTTTCTTTCTCTCTACTTTCTTTCTCTCTCTCTCTCCTTTCTCTCTCTCTCCTTTCTCTCTCTCTCCTTTCTCTCTCTCTACTTTCTTTCTCTCTCTCTCTCTCTCTCCTTTCTCTCTCTCTCCTTTCTCTCTCTCTCCTTTCTCTCTCTCTCCTCTCTCTCTCTCTCTACTCTCTCTCTCTCTCCTTTCTCTCTCTCTCCTTTCTCTCTCCCTCCCTCCTTTCTCTCTCTCTACTTTCTTTCTCTCTCTCTCTCTCTCCTTTCTCTCTCTCTCCTTTCTCTCTCTCTCCTTTCTCTCTCTCTCCTCTCTCTCTCTCTCTACTCTCTCTCTCGTTTGTGTGTGTGTGCTCGCTCTTCGCACAGTTATTCTTCATACTTAACCAAGCTGTGACCTAGTTAGCTGGACAACTACAGTAAGTGTGTTTTTCTGTTTTAGTAACCTCATATCGCTTCACCAAGCCCGTCTCCTTAGTCTTTTAGGATAAACCATGTGGATCTCCTGATATGTGTTGCCATGGCAGAACTCTAGGGGGAAGTGGGGGATACACAGAGGCATCTCTAGGATGAAAACGGCGTGGGTTGGTTGGTCTCACGCCAACACTTCAGGGCCCTCCCTGTCCCTCTCTGTTTCTCCGTGGCTCCAAAACAATGTTCTGCTCCACTCTTCTCCCCAATCAGCTCATGATTTAACAGCCAATAGCACCCAGTCTAGAGTTGTAGTTGGACCAGTGTTTCTCCTATCATTGTATTGGCTGGGTGGACTCCCCAACCTGCCTGGCTTGTCCCCTGCCTAAAGGCTTATGCAGTTTTTTTCCATTCACTAGGAGCAATACCTGGATGTTGCTCTGGGGACCTTTGCCTCCCGTCTGGAGAATCATCTAGGACAATGAAAGACTGGGGTGGAGTAGTGGGGACAAGGCAGGACTGCCATCTCTGGACCTCAGCAAGTCCAGTATAGAGTCTCCTGGTGTGTGTGTGTGTGTGGGGGGGGGGGGGTGGCTGTGTGTGTGTGTGGGGCTGTGTGGCTGTGTGGCTGTGCGCCAACCAAGCCAATATATTCACCACCACTGTGGATGACATTTTATTCACATTGATTATGCTCTTCTGCATTATTCAAGAGTCCTAACCCTGTAAGCACTACACTGGAGGGCTGAGACCCAGGCCGCCCTGCATTAACATATCTGTAGATATTAAACCATCTATTATAACAGATAGTAAAATTACCATATGGAATATTCATTCTGAATGGTTTAATACTCTGGGAGTTGACTGCCTGTATGGAACAGAGTGAGATAACTATCCCTGTTGGTTTGTCTGGTTGCATGTTGTGAGATAACAGTCCAAATGATGGACTGATCTTTCCACACACTCTTATGGAATATCAATGAGTTGGCGATATATACATTTTCTGAAATGTTGGTAAATTGACATTAATTAAACACTAATCTTGTGAAAGAGATAGAGCTAGACTGGGCTAGTGAAAAGACAGACATGATTTTGTTTGAAATATATTGCAATGTCATTTTATTTTAGAGAGACAAATAATCATGTTTTGTGGCAAAACGCTATATATCCATCCACCTATATATCCATCCACCTATATATCCATCCACCTATATATCCATCCACCTATATATCCATCCACCTCAAAGAATAGAACTCCAATAATAAAGTATAAATACATAAATAAATATTAAAATAGTCAATTTGTTTAAACTATATTGTGCAGATATCACATAGAAGATTTATTATATCCAGAGTACGATGAACAGCGTATAAATGTTTTTAAAATTATTATAGAGTTTTCACAGGTTTTTTCGTTTGGATAAATCAAGGGCAGCTTTTTGAGTTTGAATATATTTTTTTATATTTTTTTATTTCACCTTTATTTAACCAGGTAGGTCAGTTGAGAACAAGTTCTCATTTGCAACTGCGACCTGGCCAAGACAAAGCAAAGCAGTGCGACATATAACAACACAGAGTTACACATTAAACAAACAGTAAAAAACACAATAGAAAAATCTATATACAGAGTGCAAAATGTAGTGCAAAAATGCAGTAAGGTTAGGAGGTAGGACAATAAATAAGACTATAGTGGTGAAATAAATTACAGAATTATCATCATTAACACAGGAATGAAGGATGTGCAAATTATGATGTGCAAATAGAGATACTGGAGTGCAAGATTAGTGAAAATAAACAAAAATAAATATGGGGATGAGGTAGTAGTGTGGGCTGTTTACAGAAGGGCTATATACAGGTGCAGTGATCGATAAGCAGCTTTGACAACTGATGCTTAAAGTTATTGAGGGAGATAGGAACCTCTAGCTTCAATGATTTTTGCAATTCGTGCCAGTCATTGGCAGCAGCGAACTGGAAGGAATGGCGACCAAAGGAGGTGTTGGCTTTGGGGGTGACCAGTGAGATATACCTGCTGGAGCGCATGCTACGGGTGGGTGTTGCTATAGTGACCAGTGAGCTGAGATAGGGCGGGGATTTACCTAATAAAGATTTATAGATTACCTGGAACCAGTGGGTTTGGCGACGAATATATATTGAAGGCCAGCCAACGAGAGCAGACAGGTCGCAGTGGTGGGTAGTGTATGGGGCTTTGGTGACAAAACGGATGGCACTGTGATAGACTACATCCAATTTGCTAAGTAGAGTGTTGGAGGCTAGTTTGTAAATGACATCGCCGAAATCAAGGATCGGTAGGATAGTCAGTTTTACAAGGGCATGTTTGGCAGCATGAGTGAAGGAGGCTTTGTTGCGAAATAGGAAGCCAATTCTGGATTTAATTTTGGATTGGAGATGGTTGATGTGAGTCTGGAAGTTGAGTTTATAGTCTAACCAGATGCCTAGGTATTTGTAGGTGTCCACGTATTCTAATTCGGATCCATCGAGAGTAGTGATGATAGTCCGGTGGGCGGGTGCCGGCAGCGTTCGATAGAAAAGCATGCACTTAGTTTTACTAGCGTTTAAGAGCAGTTGGAGGCCACGGAAGGAGTGTTGTATGGCATTGAAGCTTGATTGAAGGTTAGTAAACACAGTATCCAAAGAGGGGCCAGATGTATACAGAATGGTGTCATCTGCGTAGAGATGGATCAGAGAGTCACCAGCAGCGAGAGCGACATCGTTGATGTATATAGAGAAAAGGGTTGGCCCAAGAATTGAACCCTGTGGCACCCCCATAGAGACTGCCAGAGGATCGGACAATAGGCCCTCCGATTTGACACACTGAACTCTGTCTGCAAAGGAGTTAGCGAACCAGGCAAGGCAGTCACTTGAGAAACCAAGGCTGTTGAGTCTGCCAATAAGAATGCGGTGATTGACAGATTCGAAAGCCTTGGCCAGGTCGATGAAAACGGCTGCACAGTACTGTCTTTTATCGATGGCGGTTATGATATCGTTCAGTACCTTGAGCGTAGCTGAGGTGCACCCATGACCAGCTCGGAAACCAGATTGCATAGCAGAGAAGGTACGGTGGGATTCGAAGTGGTCAGTTATCTGTTTGTTAACTTGGCTTTCGAAGACTTTAGAAAGGCAGGGCAGGATGGATATTGGTCTATAACAGTTTGGGTCTAGAGTGTCTCCTCCTTTGAAGAGGGGGATGACCGCGGCAGCTTTCCAATCTCTAGGGATCTCAGACGATACGAAAGAGAGGTTGAACAGGCTAGTGATAGGTGTTGCAACAATTTTGGCTGATAATTTCAGAAAGAGAGGGTCCAGATTATCTAGCCCAGCAGATTTGTAGGGGTCCAGACTTAGCAGCTCTTTCAGAACATCAGCCGTCTGGATTTGGGTGAAGGAGAAGCGGGGGGGGCTTGGGCAAGTAGCTGCCGGGGGTGCAGAGCTGTTGGCCGGGTTAGGGGTAGCCTTCAGGGAACACTTCAGGGAAGGATTTAAGGACCAGTAAGGACATTGAAAGTCTTAAAGAATTTATTTGCCAGCCAAGGATGGGTTGATTCTTATAGCCGTAGTGACACAGCCCGCTGTTTGCAGCCTCTGTATATGTTTGCCATATTATTGTTCCCTTCACCTGAGTGGCGCTTGTTTAGAAAGTGTCCTGTTTGGGCCAATAGGAACAGATATCACAGGCTCCAATAAACTGTCGAAGGGCTCCATAATCAAAAGATCCAGGACACTCAAGAGCTCAAAGCTAACGTAACGCTAGGTATCCAGCATGCGGACACCCGAGAGCGACAGCTGTCTATCACCGCATCTGGCTGATTAAGCCAGAGGTTAGCCTAAATTAATAACATAAGGTTCTGATTGCGTTCCTAAGTGCGGAAAACGTATTTTACGACTGAACAGACAAATATAAAGTAAACGATTCGCTAAATGACTCACTTTCACACCAGCGCCCAAAACCATATGGAATGTTCCATCCATCTGGACAGTGGATATAGCCATTTAGAGAGTTGAGACAAGTTTTTAATTCTAGATGTTAAGTTAGACAGTATTGTTTAAGTATTGCCTATGTAATGTTAATGGGGAGCTAACATGGCTGCCATAGAATGTTGTAGTGAATACATGACTCCGGATGTAGTAAGTTTTGGTTTTTATACATTTTTTATACATTTTTGCAAATATATAACACATTTTAAACAGATTTTCCTGATTTACATAAGTATTCAGGCCCTTTGCTATGATCATCGAAATTGAGCTCAGGTGCATCCTGTTTCCATTGATCATCTTCGAGATGTTTCTATAACTTGATTGGAGTCCACCTGTTGTAAATTCAAGTGATTGGACATGATTTGTCTATATAAGGTCCCACAGTAGACAGTGCATGTCAGAACAAAAACCAAGCAATGAGGTTGAAGGAATTGTCCGTAGAGCGCAGAGACAACATTGTGTCGAGGCACAGACCTGGGGAAGTGTACCAAAACATTTCTGCAGCATTGAAGGTCCCCAAGAACACAGTGGCCACCATTCTTAAATGGAAGAAGTTTGGTGACCAAGAACCCAATGGTCATTCTGAGCTCCAGAGTTCCTTTGTGGAGATGGACAAACATCTCTGCAGCACTCCACTAATCAGGCCTTTATGGAAGAGTGGCCAGACAGAAGCCACTCCTCAGTAAAAGGCACACGACAGTCTGCTTGGTTTGCCAACAGGCACCTAAAGACTCTCAGACCATGAGAAACAAGATTCTCTGGTCTGATGAAACCAAGATTGAACACTTTGGCCTGAATGCCAAGTGTCACGTCTGGAGGAAATCTGGCACCATCCCTACGTTGAAGCATGGTGGTGACAACATCATGCTGTGGGTATGTTTATCAGCGGCAGGGACTGGGAGACTAGTCAGGATCGAGGGAAAGATGAACGGAGCAAACTACAGAGAGATCCTTGATGAAAACCTGCTCTAGAGCCAGGACCTCAGACTGGGGCAAAGGTTCACCTTCCAACTGGACAACGACTCTAAGCACACAGCCAAGACAACGCAGGTGTGGCTTCGGGACAAGTCTCTGAATGTCCTTGAGTGGCCCAGCCAGAGCCCGGACTTGAACCCGATTGAACATCTCTGGAGAGACCTGAAAATAGCTGTGCAGCAACACTCCCCATCCAACCTGACGGAACTTGAGAGGATCTGCAGAGCAGAATGGGAGAAACTACCGAAATACAGGTGTGCAAAGCTTGTAACGTCATACCCAAGAAGACTTGAGGCTGTAATCTCTGCCAAAGGTACTTCAACAAAGTACTGAGTAAAGGGTCAGAATACTTTTTCATTTGCAAACATTTCTAAAAACCTGTTTTTGCTTTGTCATTATGGGGTATTGTGTGTAGATTGATGAGGAAAAAACAATTTAATCCATTTTAGAACAAGGCTGTAATGTAACAAAATGTAGAAAAAGTAAAGTGGTCTGAATAGTTTCCGAAGGCACTGCATGTATTTCCATAGATAGATGTATTTCCATAGATAGACAACATGATGTGTAGTCTATATTGAGTCATCATTCACCCCAGGTATAGGTGAACAGATGGTACAGTAGAGATTAGACCTGGACACACACACACACACACACACACACACACACACACACACACACACACACACACACACACACACACACACACACACACACACACACACACACACACACACACACACACACACACACACACACACACAGCATGGGTATAGTAGCAGGAAAGATAGAGCATAGACCTGCACCTCTCCTCTCCTCTCCTCTCCTCTCCTCTCCTCTCCTCTCCTCTCCTCTCCTCTCCTCTCCTCTCCTCTCCTCTCCTCTCCTCTCCTCTCCTCTGGGCGGCAGGTGGTTAGAGCGTTGGACCAGTAACCGAAAGGTTGCTGGATGAAATCCCTGAGCTGACAAGGTAAAAATCTGTCATTCTGCCACTGAGCAAGGCAGTTAGCCCACTGTTCCTCGGGCGCCGAAGACGTGGATGTCAATTAAGGCAGCCGCCCTCACCTCTCTGATTCAGAAGGGTTGGGTTAAATGATTAAGGCAGCCCCCCTCACCTCTCTGATTCAGAAGGGTTGGGTTAAATGATTAAGGCAGCCCCCCTCACCTCTCTGATTCAGAAGGGTTGGGTTAAATGATTAAGGCAGCCCCCCTCACCTCTGATTCAGAAGGGTTGGGTTAAATGATTAAGGCATTCCCCCTCACCTCTCTGATTCAGAAGGGTTGGGTTAAATGATTAAGGCAGCCCCCCTCACCTCTCTGATTCAGAAGGGTTGGGTTAAATGATTAAGGCAGCCCCCCTCACCTCTCTGATTCAGAAGGGTTGGGTTAAATGATTAAGGCAGCCCCCCGCACCTCTCTGATTCAGAAGGGTTGGGTTAAATGCGGAAGACACTTCAGTTGTATACCTTGACTAGTATCCCCCTCTTCTCCTCTCCATTGCTTCCTGTTTTCCAGGCTGATTTACATGATAATCCATAGTCCTATAGGTCCAAGCAGTTCCATTACTTCCTGTTTTCCAGGCTGATTTACATGATAATCCATAGTCCTATAGGTCCAAGCAGTTCCATTACTTCCTGTTTTCCAGGCTGATTTACATGATGATCCATAGTCCTAGTGTACCAACGTTGATATCCTGAGAGGAAATTCCTCTGTGGGAAAACAAAACACTTCAATGAGCAGCATGGATGTCTGACTGTCCCTGAACAGATCTGGGCTGATAGGCCCTCTTCCCTTTCATCCCAGCTGGAAGGACCCTGAGTGGCTGTGTTCACTGGGAGTGCTAAGCTAGATGTTCAGGGTCTTGCTATCCCCTGTGTTGATAAACTCACCATTCTAGGAATGGAATGTTACTGGAGCTCTTACACTGGATTTTGTCTCCTGCTTGCTGTGTTTAATTAATAAACCCAGCTCTTCCACAGAGCCCAGAGGGGAAGGACACTGTAAACACACAGACCCTCCCTCCTCTGGACTGTAACATATGCTGCTGTAAACATACAGACCCTCCCTCTGGATGCTGCTGTAATCTGGTAATGCGTTGGGTAGACCGCACCACCCTCTGGAGAGCCCTGCTGTTGCGGGCGGTGCAGTTGCCGAACCAGGCTGTGATAAAGCCCGACAGGATGCTCTCAATTGTGCATCTGTAAAAGTTTGTGCATCTGTTTGTTTAGGTGCCAATCCAAATTTCTTCAGCCTACTGAGGTTGAAGAGGCTCTTTTGCACCTTCTTCACCACACTGTCTGTGTGGGAGGACTATTTCAGTATGTCAGTAATGTGTACACCAAGGAACTTTAAGCTTTCCACCTTCTCAACTGCGGACCCGTCAATGTGGATAGGGGGGTGCACCTTCTACAGTTTCCTGAAGTTCCTTTGTTTTGTTGATGTTGAGTGAGGTTATTTTCACACCACACTCCCAGAGCCCTCACCTCCTCCCTGTAGGCTGTGTTATCGTTGGTGGTAATCAAGCCTACTACTGTTGTGTGGTCTGAAAACTTGATGATTGAGTTGGAGGCGTGCTTGGCCACGCAGTCATGGGTGAACAGGGAGTACAGGAGTGAGCTGAGCATGCACCCTTGGGGATCAGCAGAGTGGAGGTGTTGTTTCCTACCTTCACCACCTGGGGGCGGCCCGTCAGGAAGTCTAGGACCCAGTAGCACAGGGCGGGGTTCAGACCCAGGGCCTCAAGCTTAATGATGAGCTTGGAGGGTACAATGGTGTTGAATGCTGAGCTATAGTCAATGAACAGCATTGTTACATAGGTATTCCTCTTTTCCAGATGGGATAGGGCAGTGTGCAGAGTGATGGCGATTGCATCGTCTGTGGATCTATTGGGGCGTTAAGCAAATTGAAGTGGGTCTAGGGTGGCAGGTAAGGTAGAGGTGATATGATCCTTGACTAGTCTCTCAAAGCACTTCATGATGACAGAAGTGAGTGCTACGGGGCGATAGTCATTAAGTTAAGTTACCTTTGCTTTCTTGGGTACAGGGACAATAATGGCCATCTTGAAGTATGTGGGGACAGCAGACTGGGATAGGGAGAGATTGAATATGTCCGTAAAGCACACTATCAGAGACAGGAGGACGATGACGAACAGCTCCACTTAGTTGTGTTGTCACTTTGTGTTTATACAGTAGAGTACAGTATATTAGTTGTGTTGATTATGAATGGGGATACTGAACATACATTATGAGGCTGTGTTCGTTTCATGTTCATGTAGGCTACCAGTGGAAGTAGAAGGCTCTTTATTTGATTTAGGAAATTATCTGCAATCTGAGTCTCTGCAATTACACATCCAGCACTGTACACCAGAATCAATCTTACCCTGTCTCCCTAAACAATACAAATTTACAGTAAACATTACTCTCAGAAGTTCCAAAAGAATAAAGACATTTAAAATGTCATATTATGTCTATATACAGTGTTGTAACAATGTGAAAATAGTTAAAGTATAAAAGGGAAAATAAATAAACATAAATATGGATTGAATTTACAATGGTGTTTGTTCTTCACTGGTTGCCCTTTTCTTGTGGCAACAGGTCACACATCTTGCTGCTGTGATGATACACTGTGGTATTTCACCCAGTAGATATGGGAGTTTATCAGGATTGGGTTTGTTTTCGAAATCTTTGTTGATCTGTGTAATCTGAGGGAGATAAGTGTCTCTAAAATGGTTAGGAAGTGCAGCTTAGTTTCCACCTCATTTTGTTGGCAGTGTGCATATGGCCTGTCTTCTCTTGAGAGCCAGGTCTACCTACAGCGGCCTTTCTCAATAAAAAGGCTATGCTCACTGAGTCTGTACATAGTCAAAGAGTTTCAGTCAGTCACAGTGGTCAGGTATTCTGCCACTGTGTACTCTCTGTTTAGGGCCAAATAGCATTCTAATTTGCTCTAATTGTGTTGCTGTCCTGGGGCTCTGTGTGGTCTGTTTGTGTTTGTGAACAGAGCCCATGGATCATCTTGCTTAGGGGACTCTTCTCCAGGTTCATCTCTCTGTAGGTGATGGCTTTGTTTTGGAAGGTTTGGGAATCGCTTCCTTTTAGGTGGTTGTAGAATTTAACATCTATTTTCTGGATTTTGATAATTAGCGGGTATCGGCCTAATTCTGCTCTGCATGCATTATTTGGTGTATTTCGTTGTACACGAAGGATATCTTTCTCTCTCACAGCTCCAGCTAACAGAGCAGTTTTCCAACAGGCTGGTTCTGATTAGAGTCATTGGTATATTCTGGAATGACCCAGTTCCCATGCCTCTCTGCTCTCTGTGTTCTTCACTCTGTGCTCTGTGTCTCTGTTCTGTGCTCTGTGCTATGTGTTCTGTGCTCTGTGCTCTGTCCTCTGTGGAAAAAGGGTTTTACCTGGAACTAAAAAGGCTTCTCCTATGGGGACAGCTGAAGAACCCTTTTGGAACCCTTTTTTCTAAGAGTGTAGTACTAATCAGTGTTCTCGTCTTGGCCCTGGAACTGTAGTACTAATCAGTGTTCTCGTCTTGGCCCTGGAACTGTAGTACTAATCAGTGTTCTCGTATTGGCCCTGGAACTGTAGTACTAATCAGTGTTCTCGTCTTGGCCCTGGAACTGTAGTACTAATCAGTGTTCTCGTCTTGGCCCTGGAACTGTAGTACTAATCAGTGTTCTCGTCTTGGCCCTGGAACTGTAGTACTAATCAGTGTTCTCGTCTTGGCCCTGGAACTGTAGTACTAATCAGTGTTCTCGTCTTGGCCCTGGAACTGTAGTACTAATCAGTAGCTTCATTAGAGCTCTTTTGTCTGCGACTCCACCACATATGCAATATGCATGACCAACACCGTCAGCATTAAATGGATGTTTATAAGGGGTTAAAACTGTAGGAGGAGACGGCTTGTTAGATGAAGGACCGTTCCTGGTATAAGAAGATGCAAAGTGCAATGTCCCTGTAGTCAACCATAGTTCTGTGGTGATATGATAATAGCTTTGGCCACATTAGGGTTAAGGTCAAGCATAGTGCCGTGGTGATATGATAATATCTATGGCCACAGTAGAGTTAAGGTCAAGCATAGTGCTGTAGTGATATGATAATAGCTATGGCAACAATAGAGTTAAGGTCAGATAAACCAGGATTATCTTCTGATTTATTAGAAATACAGTACAACTGTTTTAAAGACAGTAAGATGGTATCAAACCAACACAGGGTCTGATGGGGCTATAGGCCGACCAGGGCTTCTGTATTGGGTATCAAACCAACACAGGGTCTGATGGGGCTATAGGCCGACCAGGGCTTCTGTATTGGGTATCAAACCAACACAGGGTCTGATGGGGCTATAGGCCGACCAGGGCTTCTGTATTGGGTATCAAACCAACACAGGGTCTGATGGGGCTATAGGCCGACCAGGGCTTCTGTATTGGGTATCAAACCAACACAGGGTTTGATGGGGCTATAGGCCGACCAGGGCTTCTGTATTGGGTATCAAACCAACACAGGGTCTGATGGGGCTATAGGCCGACCAGGGCTTCTGGTGGGTAACATATTTTGCTTTATTTTGGCCATGTATTTTTGGCTTATTGTTGAATAATAAAACAGATACAGTATTATAATTATACTCTAAACTCATTCTCTGTTTTACCAGCAAGATAAAGTTTCATTTTGTTGTTAAATAACTGAGACATAATGGCTATGATGCTGATTGGTCCTGTAGCTGGCACAGGGGTCTGGCTGGGGTACAATACAAGGAAGTGGCCGTGCAGACAGACAGAGACAGGGATAGGGAGGGGGAGTAGTGCAGTAGTGCAGAGAAAGGGAGAAGGAGAGAGAGGGAGAGAGAGAGAGACAGAAAGAGAGAGGGAGGGGAGGGGAAATAGTGTGGAGAGAGAGACTGTCTCAGTGGTGGGCCACAGGGCTTGACTGGGAAGCCAACCTACAGCTAGTCTGGTCTACCCATCACAGAATGTAATGTTCTACACGGCATTCTATTCGTTCTAATTCTATGTTCTACAGGGCATTCTAGTCATTCTAATTCTATAGTCTACTACAGGCCTAGTGCTTTCTGCTATGTCAGCCAGCAGCCCGTACACACAGAAAATACCTTTGTCCCCCTTAGCTCTGATTGGACAGTTTGGTCAGGCTGCCTTGGAATGCTGAGGCAGATTGTGGTGTGTCAGCTTCTTATAGAACGGAACGGAATGGAGAGAGAGAGAGAGTTTTCATTCATCCTCTTCCCCGAGCTTTGTTAAGAACACACTAACTGTGTCCCAAATGGAACCCTATTCCCTACATAGTGCACTACTTTTGACCAGGACCTGTCCTAGGGAAGTACTTGAACATCAAGCTGCCTCACGCCACGGCTCATGCAAGGTTACTTATAAATAGGGTGCCATTTGGGATGGAGACATAGTTAGGCATCCTGGACCAGCATACATGTGCCCTCAATACTTTTGTAACAGATGACTCTGTTTATCATAAGACACATAGGCCTAAATTAATGTTTTTTTCATGTTGTGCTTTATGATGTAATTCTGAACATGATGAACAAGCCGTTTCTTCAGTAAATGTACTCTCAGTATTGTCCACTCTCATCCAACATGAACCTGAACATCCTCAGAGATCAGTCCTACTTCATGGTCATCATGTTTATAGTAGACCAGTAGTGGGTGCTGTTCTAAGCTGATAACCCATTCAGTGTTCTGGCTCAAAAGACAGTGAATGATCCTGAATGACACTTTCTGAAGGCACTGTAACTTTATGACGTGGATGTTATGGTCTTAGCTAGTGTTAAGTGTTAAAAGAACTACATAAAGTACTTAAGGAGATTCCCCAGTGGTTTGTTGAGTGTGTTCTTGTTAAATCATTCAAACCCTCTCCACCCTAACCCAATCCTGACTGGTATATTATCTCCTAACCTCTCCACCCTAACCCAATCCTGACTGGTATGTTATCTCCTAACCTCTCCACCCTAACCCAATCCTGACTGGTATGTTATCTCCTAACCTCTCCACCCTAACCCAATCCTGACTAGTATGTTATCTCCTAACCTCTCCACCCTAACCCAATCCTGACTGGTATGTTATCTCCTAACCTCTCCACCCTAACCCAATCCTGACTGGTATGTTATCTCCTAACCTCTCCACCCTAACCCAATCCTGACTGGTATGTTATCTCCTAACCTCTCCACCCTAACCCAATCCTGACTGGTATGTTATCTCCTAACCTCTCCACCCTAACCCAATCCTGACTGGTATGTTATCTCCTAACCTCTCCACCCTAACCCAATCCTGACTGTTATGTTTCCTCCTAACCTCTCCTCCCTAACCCAATCCTGACTGGTATGTTATCTCCTAACCTCTCCACCCTAACCCAATCCTGACTGGTATGTTATCTCCTAACCTCTCCACCCTAACCCAATCCTGACTGGTATGTTTCCTCCTAACCTCTCCTCCCTAACCCATTCCTGACTGGTATGTTATCTCCTAACCTCTCCACCCTAACCCAATCCTGACTGGTATGTTACCTCCTAACCTCTCCACCCTAACCCAATCCTGACTGGTATGTTTCCTCCTAACCTCTCCACCCTAACCCAATCCTGACTGTTGTTTCCTCCTTCTAGGGCAGAAAAAACTGAAGTGTTAAGCGACGATCTTCTGCAGGTAAATAAGTGTGTGTGTGTGGGTGCGTGCCTGTGTGTGTGTGTGTGATCTCTGGCCTGTCACGAGTGGGTGTAGAGAGAGACCAAGGAGCAGCGCAGCGATAGTTCGACATCGTTTATTAAACGATAAAACAACAAATGTTATGAACTATATAAACAAGAGGCAATGAATGAAATGAACAAGAAACACACTTACTGTGACATGAGGAATATACAATGACCCACACACAGGTGGATGTGTGTGGTGCCTAAATACCATCCCCAATCAGAGACAACCCTGTACAGCTGTCTCTGATTGAGGATCATTGCTTCCTCTAGTTAGGTTGTGAGGGCTCGGCTGTGGTCCTACCACTCCCTTATTTGGGAGTAAGGTCTAACCACAGCCAAACCCTCACAGTACCCCCCCCCCCTAAGGTGCGGACTCCCGGCCCGAAATATTATAATCCCCTCTCAAAAAAAATGTCTCAACAATACTAGGAGGGAAAGGACGGAGTACTAGGGCGGTTGCTGGTGGAGGCTCCGGCCCCGGCCTCGGACGTGACGTAAGCAGTGAAGGCTGCTCCCTTCCTACCTCACCGTTGCACGCCCAGGCCCCAGCGCGGAGTCCGGACCGGTGGAGCGGATTGGTGCTGACGACCGGCCCCGAACTGGGCACCGGTGGAGCGGACTGCTCTGGCACTGGCGTGAAGCAGACGACCGGCCCCGGACTGGGCACCGGTGGAGCGGACTGCTCTGGCACTGGAGAGAAGCAGACGACCGCCCCGGACTGGGCACCGGTGGAGCGGACTGCTCTGGCACTGGAGTGAAGCAGACGACCGGCCCCAAACTGGACATCCGGTGGAGCGGACTGCTCAGGCTCAGGAGCGGAGTAGACGGCTGGACCCGGATTGGGCACCGGTGGAGCGGACTGCTCAGGCTCAGGAGCGGAGCAGACGGCTGGACCTGGATTGGGCACCGGTGAAGCGGACTGCTCCGGGGACTCCGGGCTGCGGGCCTTCGCTGGAGGCTCAGGGCTGCGGGCTTTCGCTGGAGGCTCCGGGCTGCGGGCCTTCGCTGGAGGCTCCGGGCTGCGGGCCTTCGCTGTAGGCTCCGGGCTACGGACCTTCGCTGGAGGCTCAGGGCTACGGACCTTCGCTGTAGGCTCCGGGCTACGGACCTTTACTGTAGGCTCAAGGTTGCGGACCTTCATTGTAGGCTCAGGGCTGCGGACCTTCGCTGGAGGCTCCGAGCTACGGACCTTCGCTGTAGGCTCCGGGCTACGGACCTTCGCTGTAGGCTCCGGGCTGCGGACCTTTACTGTAGGCTCAAGGTTGCGGACCTTCATTGTAGGCTAAGGGTTGCTGACCTTCGCTGGAGGTTCCGGGCTGCGGACCTTTACTGTAGGCTCAGGGCTACGGACCTTCGCTGGAGGCTCTGAGCTGCTGACCTTCGCTGGAGGTTCCGGGCTGCTGACCTTCGCTGGAGGTTCCGGGCTGCGGACCTTCGCTGGAGGCTCTGGGCTGCGGACCTTAGCTGGAGGCTCCGGGTTGCGGACCTTCACTGGAGGTTCCGGGCTACGGACCTTCTCTGGAGGTTCCGAGTTGCTGACCTTCGCTGTAGGCTCAGGGCTGCGGGCCTTCTTGATATTATAAGCCCGCTCCCGTCTATCCATCAGCCTATTAACGAGTGCCAGCCGGCGGTCGAAGTCCTCCTCTTCCTCTATCTCCTGTAGAAACGGGTCCCGATGCGGTTCCAGGGGAAGAGCCAACCAGGCTCTTCACCACCTCCTCTGTTCCTCTTTTGACTCCTCGTAGAACCCCTCGGGTTTCTCACGATTGTAGATCGTTGGGAGACGAAGTGGTGTGCGATCCTCTTCCTTCCGCCTCTCCGGGCTCTGGCTGCGCACCGATGGTGTGGTGCGCGAAGTCGGCACGGACCGTGCCGGGCTGTGAGTGCGCATCGATGGTGTAGTGCGCGGAGCAGGCACGGACCGTAACAGACTCTGGGCCGACGCTGGAGGCACCAGGTCGGGAACTAGCGTTGGAGGGCTGCGACTGCCCCGATCTTCCTCTCTCCATCTCCAATCCCCTTCCTGTGAGAACTCCATCGGGAGCCCCCACGAGTGAGGAAACAAAGGCACATAATCGTTGTCTTCCTCCGACTCCTCTACGTACCTTTGTTCCCATGGCTGTAGGGGCTCCTCCTGGATCCCCCACGAGTGCAGTGGCCGAGGTTCTTCCCCGTCAACCCCCGACCACCCCCATAGCCCCCCCCCCAAAAACTGTTTGGGGTTTCTGGGCTCCAGGCTGTTTCCTTGCCCGTCGCTTGCTTTATTTACTGCCTCTCTTGGTCTCGTTGTGGTGGGTCATTCTGTCACGAGTGGGTGTAGAGAGAGACCAAGGAGCAACACAGCGATGGTTCGACATCGTTTATTAAACGATAAAACAACAAATGTTACGAACTATATAAACAAGAGGCAATGAATGAAATTAACAAGAAACACACTTACTGTGACATGAGGAATATACAATGACCCACACACAGGTGGATGTGTGTGGTGCCTAAATACCATCCCCAATCAGAGACAACCCTGTACAGCTGTCTCTGATTGAGGATCATTGCTTCCTCTAGTTAGGGTGTGAGGGCTCGGCTGTGGTCCTACCACTCCCTTATTTGGGAGTAAGGTCTAACCACAGCCAAACCCTCACATGGCCTACCTGTTAAAGTGGTGTCTAAAACATGTTGCTGTGCTGGTTTAGGTGGAGAAGCGGTTGGACCTGGTCAAACAGGTGACCCACAGCACTCACAAGAAGCTGACCGCTTGCCTGCAGGGCCAGCAAGGGGCTGAAGAGAGAGAGAAAAAATCTGTCAAGTCTCCCTCGGTAAGCACCTATCAGATACTTGTTTATTCAAGTTTCTATCTGTCCCTCCCTATTCAAATAAACCAGGAAGAAATCCATAATATCCACATTCTCCACCTGTTCAGACAGTGACAGAGGAAAATGTTCTGCTACCTTGTGTGGTGATATGAAATAGTGTATGTTAATGCTTTTTGTCTTGTATCAGAAAAAGCTACCACTAACCAACCTGGCACAATGTATGGTAGAAGGAGCTGCTGTGCTGGGGGACGACTCTCTACTAGGGTGAGTCCCTGTACAGTCGTGGTCAAAAGTTTTGAGAATGACACAAGTATTGGTCTCCACAAAGTTTGCTGCTTCAGTGTTCTTAGATCTTTATGTCAGTAGTTACTATGGTACACTGAAGTATAATTACAAGTATTCCATAAGTGTCAAAGGCTTTCATTGACAATGACATTCAGTTTATGCAAACAGTCAATATTTGCAGTGTTGATCCTTCTTTTTCAAGACCTCTGCAATCCACCCTGGCATGCTGTCAATTAACTTCTGGGCCACATTCTGACTGATGGCAGGCCATTCTTGCATAATCAACACCAGTCCTCAGCAGTCCAATCCCTGTACCTTTTGCAGAATATCAGTCTGTCCCTGATGTTTTTCCTGGAGAGAAGTGGCTTCTTTGCTGCCCTTCTTGACACCAGGCCATCCTCCAAAAGTCTTTGCCTCACTGTGCGTGCAGATGCACTCACACCTGCCTGCTGCCATTCCTGAGCAAGCTCTGCACTAGTGGTGCCCCGATCCCGCAGCTGAATCAACTTTAGGAGACGGTCCTGGCGCTTGCTGGACTTTCTTGGGCGCCCTGAAGCCTTCTTCACAACAATTGAACCTCTCTCCTTGAAGTTCTTGATGATCCGATAAATGGTTGATTTAGGTGCAATCTTACTAGGAGGAATATCCTTGCCTGTGAAGCCCTTTTTGTGCAAAGCAATGATGACGGCACGTGTTTCCTTGCAGGTAACCATTGTTGACAGAGGAAGAACAATGATTTCAAGCACCACCCTCCTTTTAAAGCTTCCAGTCTGTTATTCTGACTCAATCAGCATGACAGAGTGATCTCCAGCCTTGTCCTCGTCAAACACTCTCACCTGTGTTAACGAGACAATCACTGACAGCTGGTCCTTTTGTGGCAGGGCTGAAATGCAGTGGAAATGTTTTTTGGGGATTAAGTTCATTTTCATGGCAAAGAGGGACTTTGCAATTAATTGCAATTCATCTGATCACTCTTCATGACATTCTGGAGTATATGCAAATTGCCATCATCAACACTGAGGCAGCAAACTTTGTGGAGACCAATACTTGTGTCATTCTCAAAATGTTTGACCACGACTGTAAACACACACACACTCTCTCTCTCTATCTCCCTCTCTCTCTCTCTCTCTCTCTCTCTCTCACTCATTCACACACACCTTTTTTTCTGTTGATTCTGCCATAATTCCACTCTGCCTCCTTGACCTTGTCCTCTATCCGATGCATTCTGATTAGCTGAGGCCGGGTCCTAGCTGACGTTGTGATTGGATATGGCTGTTGTGATTGGTTGTGGCCGGGACCTATCTGATGTTGTGATTGTCTCTGTTCCACTAACAGGAAGATGCTGAACCTGTGTGGGGAGACAGAGGAGAAGCTGGCCCAGGAACTAATTCAGTTTGAGTTCCAGATAGAGAAGGATGTGGTAGAGCCTCTCTATGAGCTGGCTGAGGTGAGTCCTACTGTCTCTATGATAAGGTGAGTCCTACTGTCTCTATGATGAGGTGAGTCCTACTGTCTCTCTGATGAGGTGAGTCCTTCTGTCTCTATGATGAGGTGAGTCCTACTGTCTCTATGATGAGGTGAGTCCTACTGTCTCTATGATGAGGTGAGTCCTACTGTCTCTATGATGAGGTGAGTCCTACTGTCTCTATGATGAGGTGAGTCCTACTGTCTCTATGATGAGGTGAGTCCTACTGTCTCTATGATGAGGTGAGTCCTACTGTCTCTATGATGAGGTGAGTCCTACTGTCTCTATGATGAGGTGAGTCCTACTGTCCCTATAATGAGGTGAGTCCTACTTTGATCTGTTCCTGTCTCTTCCCAGGTGGACATCCCCAACATCCAGAAACAGAGGAAACATCTAGCCAAGCTGGTTCTAGACATGGACTCAGCCCGCACACGGTGAGAGATGGACTGCATGTTAACATACAGACTGTGACCTTTGACCTTCTACCCTCTTCACTGTCCTTCTCTTCTTAAGAGATGCTCATGTTTAGAATGTTGCTTAGACAAGCATGTTCCTTCCCTCCGTGGTTTTGTCTCAAATGGCACCCTAATCCTTATATAGTGCACTAATTTTTAACAAGCTCTGGTCAAAAATAGTGCACCCTATAGCCTGGAATAGTATGCCATTTGGTGTTCCATCTCCCCTCCTAACTCTTCTTCTGTCTCCTCCATGCCTATAGGTTTCACCAGTCGTCCAAGTCCTCCAGTCACCCTAGCAACCTGCAGGCGGGCGGGGCCAAGGGGGAGGCCCTCAGAGAGGAGATGGAGGAGGCAGCCAATAGGATGGAGATCTGCAGGGTGAGTCACAAGGTTCTAGAGGTTCAGGCTCCTCCTCTTTCACCTACTGTATTCCACTGTCTCCATGACACCATGAAACTACATTAACCACCACAAGGTTACAGGCTGCATTAACCACCACAAGGTTACAGGCTGCATTAACCACCACAAGGTTACAGGCTGCATTAACCACCACAAGGTTACAGGCTGCATTAAGGTTACAGGCTTGCATTAACCACCACAAGGTTACAGGCTGCATTAACCAACACAAGGTTACAGGCTGCATTAAGGTTACAGGCTGCATTAAGGTTACAGGCTGCATTAACCAACACAAGGTTACAAGCTGCATTAACCAACACAAGGTTACAGGCTGCATTAACCAACACAAGGTTACAGGCTGCATTAAGGTTACAGGCTGCATTAACCAACACAAGGTTACAGGCTGCATTAACCAACACAAGGTTACAGGCTGCATTAAGGTTACAGGCTGCATTAACCACCACAAGGTTACAGGCTGCATTAACCAACACAAGGTTACAGGCTGCATTAACCAACACAAGGTTACAAGCTGCATTAACCAACACAAGGTTACAGGCTGCATTAACCAACACAAGGTTACAGGCTGCATTAAGGTTACAGGCTGCATTAACCACCACAAGGTTACAGGCTGCATTAACCAACACAAGGTTACAGGCTGCATTAAGGTTACATATAATTTCCTATCGTCTTTTCCAGGATCAACTATCAGCGGATATGTATAATTTTGTGGCCAAAGAAATAGACTATGCAAACTACTTTCAGACGGTTAGTACATTTTCTGTATCAATGCATTTACCTTTCAGATGACCTTGACTAATGTTACAGTCATATAGCTGAGCAGGTGTTTAAACCTCACCTTTTTACCCCTCTGTCCCTCTGTATCTCTCTGTCTCTGTCTCCCTCTCTGTCTCTGTCTCCCTCTCTGTCTCTGTCTCCCTCTCTGTCCCTGTGTCTCTGTCTCCCTCTCTGTCTCTGTGTCTCTGTCTCCCTCTCTGTCTCTGTGTCTCTGTCTCCCTCTCTGTCCCTGTGTCTCTGTCTCCCTCTCTGTCTCTGTGTCTCTGTCTCCCTCTCTGTCCCTGTGTCTCTGTCTCCCTCTCTGTCCCTGTGTCTCTGTCTCCCTCTCTGTCCCTGTGTCTCTGTCTCCCTCTCTGTCCCTGTGTCTCTGTCTCCCTCTCTGTCCCTGTGTCTCTGTCTCCCTCTCTGTCCCTGTGTCTCTGTCTCCCTCTCTGTCCCTGTGTCTCTGTCCCCCTCTCTGTCCCTGTGTCTCTGTCTCCCTCTCTGTCCCTGTGTCTCTGTCTTCCTCTCTGTCCCTGTGTCTCTGTCTTCCTCTCTGTCCCTGTGTCTCTGTCTCCCTCTCTGTCCCTGTGTCTCTGTATCCCTCTCTCACATTATGTCTCTCTGTCCCTGTGTCTCTTTGTGTCTTTCTGTCCCTGTGTCTCTGTGTGTCTCTCTGTCCATGTGTCTCTGTGTGTGTCTCTCTGTAGCTCATAGAGATCCAGGCAGAATATCACAGGAAGTCTCTAGAGATCCTCCAGAGTGTCCTGCCCACCATTAAAGCTCACCAGGGTGAGTTAATGTGTGTGTGTGTGAGGCCGTCCATGCCTGTACATGTGTGTATGTACATGTATGTCTGCTCCACCTGTGTCTAACTGTTGTATAATGTGTTGTACCACCACAGAGGCGTGGGTGGAGAAGCCGTCGTATGGCAAGGCCCTGGAGGAACACTTGACCATCAGCAGTAGAGAGATCGCCTTCCCCATCGAGGCCTGTGTCACTATGCTGCTGGAGTGTGGCATGCAGGAGGAGGTAGAGAAAAAGATGAAGCCTGCTTAACACTGCTAAGTTCCCCAGACCCAGATGAAGCCTACTTAACACTGCTAAGTTCCCCAGACCCAGATGAAGCCTACTTAACACTGCTAAGTTCCCCAGACCCAGATGAAGCCTACTTAACACTGCTAAGTTCCCCAGACCCAGATGAAGCCTACTTAACACTGCTAAGTTCCCCAGACCCAGATGAAGCCTACTTAACACTGCTAAATTCCCCAGACCCAGATGAAGACTACTTAACACTGCTAAGTTCCCCAGACCCAGATGAAGCCTACTTAACACTGCTCAGTTCCCAGACTCAGATGAAGCCTACTTAACACTGCTAAATTCCCCAGACCCAGGGGAAGTCTACTTAACACTACTTAAGGCTACTTAACAGACCCAGATTACACCTACGTAACACTACTAAGTTCCCCAGACCCAGATGAAGCATACGTAACACTACTAAGTTCCCCAGACCCAGATGAAGCCTACTTAACACTGCTAAGTTCCCCAGACCCAGATGAAGCCTACTTAACACTGCTCAGTTCCCAGACTCAGATGAACCCTACTTAACACTGCTAAATTCCCCAGACCCAGATTAAGCCTACTTAACACTACTTAAGGCTACTTAACAGACCCAGATTACGCCTACGTAACACTACTAAGTTCCCCAGACCCAGATGAAGCATACGTAACACTACTAAGTTCCCCAGACCCAGATGAAGCCTACTTAACACTACTAAATTCCCCAGACCCAGATGAAGCCTACGTAACACTACTAAGTTCCCAGACCCAGATGAAGCCTACTTAACACTACTAAATTCCCCAGTCCCAGATGAAGCCTACGTAACACTACTAAGTTCCCAGACCCAGATGAAGCCTACTTAACATTACTAAACATTGTGATTACAGAGTAGAGTTAATATAGGATGTAGCCATTAGAGAGTGTTTATTGTAGACAAAGATACAGTATGGACTATATTTATATTTCAGTATTTATCTCGATGATGACCCTACTCTGACTCCCTGTCTTCCTGACCCCTTTCTTCCTGACTCCCTGTGTATGAAGGGTCTGTTCAGAGTGGCTCCCTCAGCTTCCAAGCTGAAGAAGCTGAAGGCCTCCCTGGACTGTGGTGTTATGGACGTACAGGAGTATTCAGCTGACCCCCATGCCATCGCAGGTTACCTTACATACCCACGCACACACATATAGACACACACACACAGTATTTCAAAATACTCAAATACACTCCAATGCATTTAACCCAGGTATTTGAAAACACTCTCAAATTGTCACGGAATGGGGTTTGGAGAGACCAAGACGCAGCGCAGGGATAGTTGTTTGACATTTTTTCTTTTTATTTACTATGTAATAAATATACAAAATGAACGAACTATAACAAAACAAACACGATAGACAAAATGTCACGTTCACCTAACAACGAAATGAACGGACGTAAAACAAAGCACACTTACATTCACCGTGACTGCGGCATATACCTCGACATGTAACGATAACGACCCACACCAACGTGATGGACAGACTCAACATATATTGGATCCCTAATTAGAGACAATGCCGTGCAGCTGCCTCTAATTAGGGATCCAACCTAAACCCCACACAGAAACAGAAAAGGACGACACTGTCAGACTCTGACCACAGCTACATAGAGAAGCAAGTTAGGCTTCTCTATGGCCAGAGCCTGACACAAATATAATTTGGTTGACTGTTTGGTTTTTACAAATAGCCATTCAAATACTCAAAATTCAAATACACAGAAAAAAAGTATTTTAAATACTACGCTGAAGAAAAATATAAACGCAACATGTAAAGTGTTTCGAGCTGAAATAAAAGATACCAGAAATTGTCCATATGCACAAAAAGCTTATTTATCTCAAAATGTCTACAAATGTGTTTACACCCCTGTTAGTGAGCGTTTATTATTTGCCAAGATAATCCATCCGCCTGACAGGTGTGGCATATAAAGAAGTAGATTAAACATCATGATCATTACACAGGTGCACCTTGTGCTGGGGACAATAAAAGGCCACTCTAAAATGTGCAGTTTTGTCACACAACTCAATGCCACAGATACATACAGTGCATTCAGAAGGTATTCAGACCTTGACCTTTTCCACATTTTGTTACGTTACAGCCTTATTCTAAAATGTATTAAATTGCTTTTTTTTTCTCATCAATCGACACACAATACCCCATAATGACAAAGTAAGTATTCAGACCCTTTACTCAGTACTTTGTTCAAGCACCTTTGGCAGCGATTACAGCCTCAAGTCTTCTTGGGTATGACGCTACAAGCTTGGCACACCTGTATTTGGGGAGTTTCTCCCATTCTCTGCAGATCCTCTCAAGCTCTGTCAGGTTGGATGGGGAACCTTCATGCAAACAGGATGCACCTGAGCTCAATTTCGAGTCGCATAGCAAAAGGTCTGAATACGCATTTTAGAATAAGGCTGTAACGTAGCAAAATATGGAAAAAGTGAAGGGGTCTGAATACTTTCCGAATGCACTTTATCTCAAGTTTTGAGTGAGAGTGTAATTGGCATGCTGACTGCAGGAATGCCCACCTGTATTCACAGTCATGTGATATCCATAGATTAAGGCCTAATTAATCAACTAACTGATTTCCTTATATGAACTGTAGCTGTTATTCAGTAATATCGTTTAATTGTTGCATGTTGCGTTTTATATTTTTGTTCTGTATATATATACACTCAAATACACATGTATTTGAACCCAGGTCTGACACACACACACACACACACACACACACACACACACACACACACACACACACACACACACACACACACACACACACACACACACACACACACACACACAACACACACCCACACACACACACCATCACAGATTAATTTACACCCCCACACACGCCTTGTTCCTCTCTCTCTCTGGCGCAGGCTCTGGTCTCCATAACAACAAGCCTTTAGCTAGCTCCATTGTCTATATATAACCTTTAGATAGAACTCAGCTTTCAGGAGATCCATGCCTCCAGAAATACTTAAATCAATGTTGGGTCAACACAATCAAGTAGAGGCTTCTTGTGTTTGTGTACTGTTGTCTTTCACACCTTGCTGCCTATTTCCTTCAAACCTTGTTGCCGATTTCCTTGTTGGCTATTTCCTAACATCCCCCTACTCCAATAAAGAGCTGGGCTGCATCCCAAGTGAAAACATATGGCTCTGGTCAAAAGCAGTGCACTATGTAGGGATTATGGAGCCATTCAAGGAGACCACCATCATCCCAGTGTCCAAGAAAGACAAGGTGACATGCCCAAATGACTATCGCTCCAACGCCGGTCATCATTAAGTGCTTTGAGAAGTCTAGTCATGGCCCACATCAAGGCCAGTTTGCCAGACAGACTGGACCCACTCCAATTTGAGTACCGCTCCAACAGATGCAAGGAAGATGCCATTTCCATCACTATTCATGCGGCCATAACACATCTGGACAAGAGGAACACCTATGTGAGAATGCTGTTGATTGACTACAGTTCAGCATTCGAACACTATTGTTCCCTCCAAGCTTGACACCAAGCTCAGAGTGTCCTCAGTCCTCTACTGTACTATCTGTTCACCAAGACTGTGTGGCTTTGCAAGACACCAACTCATCACCAAGACTGTGTGGCTTTGCAAGACACCAACTCATCATCAAGACTGTGTGGCTTTGCAAGACACTCATCATCAACTTTTGCTGACAACTCATCATCAACTCAAGACATCCAAGTACATCACTGGGACTGAGCTCCCACCCATCCAGGACATCTACTGGAAATGAGGAAGGCAGGCAGCATTATCAAGGACCACACACACCCCAGCCACAAGCTGTTCTCTCCCTGACCGTAAGATGCCAAGTGTCACGTCTGGAGGAAACCTGGCACCATCTCTACGGTGAAGCATGGTGGTGGCCACTTCATGCTATGGGGATGTTTTTCAGCAGCAGGGACTGGGAGACTAGTCAGGATCGAGGGATATTGTGTTTAGATCAATGGATATTGTGTGTAGATTGATGAGGGAAAAAAAACATTCAATTAATTTTAGAATAAGGCTGTAACGTAACAAAATGTGGAAAATGTCAAGGAGTCTGAATACTTTCCAAATGCAGTGCATACTACTATTCATGCTACAAATGCATCACAACTGCTGCTACCATGATTGCTAAATACTGCACAATCCCCCCTTCCCCAAAACACGTGTGAAGCTAAATGTTTATTCTATTCTACTGATCATCTACCTCATGTTCTTATTCTGATCTTTTCTTATTTCTTATTGTTGTTGCATTGTCCAGAAGGAACCTGCAGGAAGCATTTCATTGGACGGTGTAAACCATGTGTATCCCGTATATACGACTAATAAAACCTGACGCTGAAGTTTAGTTCAGCTGTTGGGCTAGAAGAACATATCCCTTAACATTTCCCAGATTATTTGGTTTCTGTTTTGCCCTAATGTTCTCTTTCCTAAAGGCTTCTTTGTAATGTTGCTGTCCACTTCCTTGAGTAATCGGAGGATGGCAGCGTTGTGTGTGTGTGTGCATTCTCATTAGTATTCTGAACAGAGAAAACCACACCTCCCCTAGGCCTGATGAGATTATCTCTCTCTCTCTCTCTCTCTCTCTCCCTTTCTCTCTCCATCTCTCTCCCTTCCTCTCTCTCACCCCCCCTCCCTCCCGTTCTCTTTCTCTCTCTCTCTCTCTCTCTCTCTCTCTCTCTCTCTCTCTCTCTCTCTCTCTCTCTCTCTCCCTCTCCCTTTGTCTCTCCATCTGTCTCTCCATCCCTCTTCCTCAGGGGCTCTGAAATCATACCTCCGAGAGCTTCCAGAGCCACTGATGACCAGTGAACTTTACGAGGACTGGATTCAGGCGTCAAAGTGAGTAGAGATTCCCTTCATAACCACATCATCACCACTACAGATAACAAATCCCTTCATAACCTTATCATCACCACTACAGATAACAAATCCCTTCATACCCACATCATCACCACTACAGACAACAGATCCCTTCATAACCACATCATCACCACTACAGATAACAGATCCCTTCATAACCACATCATCACCACTACAGACAACAGATCCCTTCATAACCACATCATCACCACTACAGATAACAGATCCCTTCATAACCACATCATCACCACTACAGATAACAGATCCCTTCATAACCACATCATCACCACTACAGATAACAGATCCCTTCATACCCACATCATCACCACTACAGATAACAGATCCCTTCATACCCACATCATCACCACTACAGATAACAGATCCCTTCATAACCACATCATCACCACTACAGATAACAGATCCCTTCATAACCACATCATCACCACTACAGATAACAAATCCCTTCATACCCACATCATCACCACTACAGATAACAGATCCCTTTTAGTCATGTTGAATAGCTGGAGATCAGTCTTCTCTTCTAGAATGGCTTTGCTAATTCTCCACAAAGAAGGGTACATTACCATAATGACAGAACAGACAGTGAAGCATATCACAATTATAGACATTATTAACACAGTGTTTCTCAACCTCCGGTCCGTGGTCCGGCACTGGTCCCTGGGTTGTTGCTTACGGGTCCCTCAGATGGTTAGCTGACACCAGTTTGCCTCTCAATGACCATACACTGTAGCCTGCTGTTCTCCCTGGTACAAAACAATGTTGAGAAAAACACTGCTTTGAGCACAACACACCCTGAGCACTGTTGTCTTCCTCATCCAGTATTCAGGATATGGACAAGAGACTACAAGCTCTGCTGGTGGCGTGTGAAAAACTACCAACTGACAACTTCAACAATTTCAGGTCAGTAACCATCCCTCCCTCTCTACAGTCTACACAGACCTACTGCCAATAGGCATGAACCCTCCAGTGAGCATCTGTTTTATTTGTTTGGGTTGTTTTTAACTTTTTTATTTATTTAACCTTTATTTAACTAGACAAGTCAGTTAAGAACAAATTCTTATTTACAATGACGGACTACCAAAAGGCAAAAGACCTCCTGTGGGGACGGGGGCTGGGATTTAAAAAAAGATATAGAACAAAACACACATCACAACAAGAGAGACACCACAACACTACATAGAGACCTAAGACAACAACACAGCATGGCAGCAACACATGACAACACAGCATGGCAGCAACACATGACAACACAGCATGGTAGCAACATGACAACAACATGGTAGCAGCACAGAACATGGTACACACATTATTGGGCACAGACAACAGCACAAAAGGCAAGAAGGTAGAGACAATACATCACGCAAAACAGCCACAGCTGTCAGTAAGAGTGTCCATGGTTGAGCAGCCTGTGTCTTGGACCTCCTATCAGGGTTAGAGTCCCTGTGGCAGTGTTCACTAAAATATTGATAAGCAACAGAGACTATCAGGGAATGTGTGTGTGTGTGATTGCGCGCGCTTGTGTGTGTGTGTGATTTGACAGTATAGTTTGAAAGCTGAACAAATAGGCCCTAGAGTTGAGTCATGTTGATTTGAACATACTATATCAAGGTATCTTCCTTCTAGGGAGTTTTCCCTGGCCACTGCTGCTGCTTGGCCTTTAGGGTTCCAGGTCTGGTTATTGTGATGCTGCTTGGCCTTTAAGGTTCCAGGTCTGGTTACTGTGATGCTGCTTGATAGACTGATTAACTGATTACTAGACTGATTTATTGATAGACTGATTGATTGAGTGTGTATTTCTCCTCTTCCTATCAGATACTTAATCAAGTTCCTAGCCAAGCTAGGAGAGTATCAGGACTCCAACAAGATGACTCCTGGTAACATGGCCATAGTACTGGGTCCCAACCTGCTATGGACGCACCCTAACGAGAGTGGGTACGTGTCCTGTCCCCCGGTCTTTCTCTCTCTCTCTCTCTCTCTCTCTCTCTCTCTCTCTCTCTCTCTCTCTCCTCAAAATATGCTGCTTCATCACTAAACATTTTAGTGATAATTTGACTGTCTGTGGAGGGTACTTTAGATGCATGTGGTTCACTTTACCCGGTACAAACTCCCAAGTTAAATCAAGTGCACCTTACATTGTTTCAGTGATGTGTTTCCTGTCTGACTGAGTGTTTGGTGTTTCCAGGAACATGACAGAGATGATGACCACAGTGTCTCTTCAGATAGTGGGTATTATAGAACCCATCATACATCACGCTGACTGGTTCTTCCCTGGAGGTGAGACACTCGCCCACACACACACCTTTAACAGACACACACACACACACCTTTAACACACACACACACACACACACACACACACACACACACACACACACACACACACACACACACACACACACACACACACACACACACACACACACACACACACACACACATACCTTTAAATACACACACACACACACCTTTAACACACACACACACACACACACACACACACACCTTTAACACACACACACACACACACACCTTTAACACACACACACACACACACATACCTTTAAATACACACACACACACACACACACATACCTTTAACACACACACACACACACACACACACACACACACACACACACACACACACACACACACACACACACACACACACACACATACCTTTAACACACACACACACACACACACACACACACCTTTAACACACACACACACACACACCTTTAACACACACACACACACACACACACACACACACACACACACACACACACACACACACATACCTTTAACACACACACACACACACACACACACACACACACACACACACACACACACACACACACACCTTTAACACACACACACACACACCTTTAACACACACACACACACACACACACACACACACACACACCTTTAACACACACACACACACACACATACCTTTAACACACACACACACACACACACACACACATACCTTTAAATACACACACACACACACACCTTTAACACACACACACACACACACCTTTAACACACACACACACACACACACCTTTAACACACAAACACACACACACACACACCTTTAAATACACACACACACACACACCTTTAAATACACACACACACATACACACACACACACACACACACATACCTTTAAACACATACACATACACACACACACACATACCTTTAACACACACACACACACACACAGACACACACACACACACACACACACACACCTTTAACACACACACACACACACCTTTAACACACACACACACACACACACACACACACACACACACACACACACACACACACATACCTTTAAATACACACACACACACACACCTTTAACACACACACACACACACACACACACACACACACACACACACACACACACACACACACACACACACACACACATACCTTTAAATACACACACACACACCTTTAACACACACACACACACACACCTTTAACACACAAACACACACACACACACACCTTTAAATACACACACACACACACCTTTAAATACACACACACACACACACACCTTTAACACACAAACACACACACACACACACACACACACACACAAATACACACACACACACACACACACAGACATACCTTTAAACACACACCACACCACTGTTATTAGAATCATTAACTAATTGGTTCCTCTCTCCTCCCCTCCTATAGAGATTGAGTTTAATCTGACAGGCTGCTACGGCAGTCCCATCCACACCAACCACAACTCTAACTACAGCTCCATGCCTTCGCCAGACATTGACCAGTCAGAACGCAAGCTGTCGCACGAGGGCAGACGCCCACTCAGCGTTGCCACTGACAACATGATGCTGGAATTCTACAAGAAGGATGGGTAGGCTGCTGCTGAGGGCAAGCTGCTCTATCCATCTTCCCTCGTTCTCTCACTCTCTCTCTCTCTGTTTCTCTCTCTCTCTCTCTTTCTCTCTGTTTCTCTCTCTAACTCTTTCTTCCTCTCTCTCTCTTACTCTCTCTCGCTTCCTCTCTCTCACTTCCTCCCACATGATGCCACCCACTCCTTCTCTTCTGTCTGTTGGTCTTGTAAAGTATTGAGCCAGAATCTTGAGGAACAGATTGCTAGTTTGTTAAAGACACACGACTCAGGCAGAGTATTTACATAAAGCACTAGATCTTTAAAGGTTTAATGAAGCATCTATGAAAAGGAAATTCATTCTACAAAAGGTGTCATAAGGTCTATGATCATCTATGAAGGTCTTATGAAGGGTTTATGAAGGCTTCTTAAAGCCTTTAAAGGGCAATTCTCCAGCACCAAACCAGTGTCTAAATATGTGGAAACAGCGCATCTCTATGATCTGTGGTTAAAAAGACAAGAAGACAGGCCCTAAAAAAAGACTTCTCTGTGGCATCACAGGGTGATTAAAGGAAAAAAACGGTTATTCTCTAAACCTGCAAGTTTCGAGCCCAAGGGAGGGTGTTTTCTTACTCCCCACCTCACCATGAATCTCATAGTGTTTGAAAATAACTTTATGTTTTAACTATATTTTTTTTCTACAAAATGTAGAAATGCGCCATTTTCACATACAGTGTATGTTGACACTGGTATTGTGCTGGAGATGATGAACATGAGGTTGAAAAGTGGTGGAGTTGCTCTTTAAGTGGTTGTTCGTCTACAGTGCTCTGATTTAGAGGTCTCAGTAGAACGCAGAAGGACGGTGGATATCTGCCCTGTCAATCATCCTCTCATCCAATTAGCTGTCAGCTTTATCAGTCCTCATCTAGAGAGGAGGGTTACCCTTGGAATGCAAACACACCTTATTTAAATAGTCCACACACCTTGTTTAAACAGTCCCCGCCCGGTGAGTGGCGCCGTCACCGTCTCTATGGCAACACGGTGATAGAGGCTGCTTCTAGTTGCTTCTTCGCATTCTCCTGAGATCTACATACACACACTCACACCATGCACGCACACACACACATACTCACACAATGCACGCACACACACACAAACTCACACCACGCACACACACACCCACGCCTAGCCTATCCTTCTCAGTTTGGGACGTCACCTGCCCTCCCTGACTCAGCAGGTGGAAAATCACTGGCAGACAGACCAAAATCCTCCCTCACAGAAATAGTTTAGGAATACGTTGGAGCAACGGCACAAGGTCTGACGACTCTCCCAAGTTTGGGTAGGCGGAGCTTAAAATGCAGTTGTGCTCATGTTTAGCTAGGGCAACAAGCGGATACAGCAGTGATGTCACCGGTGACCCGCTTCCCATTTACAATTCGACATCTCTGTCCCAACTGACGGCCAAACTTCTACAGACTTGTAAACCGGAACATTGGAACATTGAGGGAGGCAAGCCGTCTGTCCAGAGAGACTATCACAGAGACAGAGGAAACAGCTAGATCACTGAGGCAAGCCGTCTGTCCAGAGAGACTATCACAGAGACAGAGGAAACAGCTAGATCACTGAGGGAGGCAAGCCGTCTGTCCAGAGAGACTATCACAGAGACAGAGGAAACAGCTAGATCACTGAGGGAGGCAAGCCGTCTGTCCAGAGAGACTATCACAGAGACAGAGGAAACAGCTAGATCACTGAGGGAGGCAAGCCGTCTGTCCAGAGAGACTATCACAGAGACAGAGGAAACAGCTAGATCACTGAGGGAGGCAAGCCGTCTGTCCAGAGAGACTATCACAGAGACAGAGGAAACAGCTAGATCACTGAGGGAGGCAAGCCGTCTGTCCAGAGAGACTATCACAGAGACAGAGGAAACAGCTAGATCACTGAGGGAGGCAAGCCGTCTGTCCAGAGAGACTATCACAGAGACAGAGGAAACAGCTAGATCACTGAGGGAGGCAAGCCGTCTGTCCAGAGAGACTATCACAGAGACAGAGGAAACAGCTAGATTTACTCTTTCTCATTGATGTATCGTTTTCTCGCCACACACTTCTCCATGTAAGACACTGGTAGAAAAGATAGTTGGTATCCATTTAGGATAATGACCAGTTTTGTAACTGCGGCGTATCAAAGGTGGGCTATTTTTGTGCTGGACTGAGGAGAGTTGTGAGGATATCTTTGTCTTTGTGTGTGAGTCCTGAGAACTTAGCTTGGCTTAATTACTGTATTAACTAACGAGGCACAGATTTCCTCTTGGTAGGACAGTGCAGGCTACTCATTTGGTTTGGCATGTCCCAATACCTTTGAAACCCTCTCTACCCTGTCACTGTGGAGCTCATCCCCCTGGATACAGACAACACTGCAACCCTGTAGCCCCCTAGCCTTCTACCCTAGCCCTTCTACTGGTCCCCTGTGTAGCCCCCTAGCCGTCTACCCTAGCCCTTCTACTGGTCCCCTCTGTATCCCCCTAGCCTTCTACACTAGCCCCTTCTACTGGTCCCCTGTGTAGCCCCCTAGCCTTCTACACTAGCCCCTTCTACTGTTCCCCTGTGTAGCCCCCTAGCCTTCTACCCTAGCCCCTTCTACTGGTCCCCTCTGTATCCCCCTAGCCTTCTACACTAGCCCCTTCTACTGGTCCAATCTGTAGCCTCCTATACTTCTACACTAGACCCTTCTACTGGTCTCCTCTGTAGCCCCATAGCCTTCTACACTAGCCCCTTCTACTGTTCCCCTCTGTAGCCCCCTAGACTTCTACACTAGCCCCTTCTACACTCAGCACATTCCAATCTCCATAATAGTCACTGGCCTAGCCCGCTCTGTAGCCCCCGAGCCTTATATACTAGCCCCTTCTACTGGTCCAATCTGTGGTCCACTAGCCTTCCACACTAGCCCATTTTACTGGTCCATTCTATAGCCCATATGCCTTCCACACTAGCCCCTGCTACTGGTCCAATCTGTAGCCCCCTATACTTCTACACTAGCCCCTTCTACTGGTCCAATCTGTAGCCTAGCCATCTATGTAGCTCCCTAACATGCTATGTAGCTCCATAAACCTCTATGCAGCTCCCTAACCCTCTATAGCGCTCCTGGCAGGTGGCCTGGAGGGTAGGAGCGTTGGGTCAGTAACTGAAAGGTTGCTGGATCGAATCCCGAGCTGACAAGGTTAAAATCTGTCGTTCTGCCTCTGAACAAGGCAGTTAATCAACTGTTCCCTGAGTGGCGAAGATGTTGATGTCGATTAAGGCAGCCCCCCTCACCTCTCTGATTCAGAACGGTTGGGTTAAATGATTAAGGCAGCCCCCCTCACATCTCTGATTCAGAAGGGTTGGGCTAAATGCGGAAGACACATTTCAGTTGAATGCATTCAGTTGTACAACTGACTAGTATCAACCCTTTCCCTTTCCCAAGCTCTCTATGTAGTTCCCTAGTCCTCTATGTAGCTCCAGAGCCTTCTCCACTACCCTCTATGTAGCTCCCTAGTCCTCTATGTAGCTCCCGAGCCTTCTCCACTACCCTCTATATAGCTCCCTAGTCCTCTATGTAGCTCCCGAGCCTTCTCCACTACCCTCTATATAGCTCCCTAGTCCTCTATGTAGCTCCCGAGCCTTCTCCACTACCCTCTATATAGCTCCCTAGTCCTCTATGTAGCTCCCGAGCCTTCTCCACTACCCTCTATATAGCTCACTAGCCCTCTATGTAACTCCCTAGCCTTCTCCACTAGCCTCTGTGTATGAATAGAAAGTGAATAGAATGTGTTTCTTACGTGCCTCTCGTCTCTTTGCCCCGTCAAAGCAGCATCAGGAAAATACAAAGGTACTGTATGGTTCCTCCTCTAGTCCTGACCTCCTCCTCTAGTCCCCTCACCTCCTCCTCTAGTCCCCTGACTTCCTCCTCTATTCCTGACCTCCTCCTCTAGTCCCCTGACTTCCTCCTCTATTCCTGACCTCCTCCTCTAGTCCCCTGACCTCCTCCTCTATTCCTGACCTCCTCCTCTAGTCCTGACCTCCTCCTCTAGTCCCCTGACCTCCTCCTCTATTCCTGACCTCCTCCTCTAGTCCTGACCTCCTCCTCTAGTCCTGACCTCCTCCTCTAGTCCCCTGACCTCCTCCTCTAGTCCCCTGACTTCCTCCTCTAGTCCTACCTCCTCCTCTAGTCCCCTGACCTCCTCCTCTAGTCCCCTGACCTCCTCCTCTAGTCCCCTGACCTCCTCCTCTAGTCCTGACCTCCTCCTCTAGTCCTGACCTCCTCCTCTAGTCCCCTGACCTCCTCCTCTAGTCCCCTGACTTCCTCCTCTAGTCCTGACTCCTCCTCTAGTCCTGACCTCCTCCTCTAGTCCTGACCTCCTCCTCTAGTCCTGACCTCCTCCTCTAGTCCTGACCTCCTCCTCTAGTCCTGACTACCTCCTCTAGTCCCCTGACTTCCTCTTCTAGTCCTGACCTCCTCCTCTATTCCTGACCTCCTCCTCTAGTCCTGACCTCCTCCTCTAGTCCTGACCTCCTCCTCTAGTCCCCTGACCTCCTCCTCTATTCCTGACCTCCTCCTCTAGTCCCCTGACCTCCTCCTCTATTCCTAACCTCCTCCTCTAGTCCCCTGACCTCCTCCTCTAGTCCTGACCTCCTCCTCTAGTCCTGACCTCCTCCTCTAGTCCTGACCTCCTCCTCTAGTCCCCTGACCTCCTCCTCTAGTCCTGACCTCCTCCTCTAGTCCTGACCTCCTCCTCTAGTCCTGACCTCCTCCTCTAGTCCTGACCTCCTCCTCTAGTCCCCTGACCTCCTCCTCTAGTCCCCTGACCTGCTCCTCTAGTCCCCTGACCTGCTCCTCTAGTCCCCTGACCTCCTCCTCCAGTCCCCTGACCTGCTCCTCTAGTCCCCTGACCTGCTCCTCTAGTCCCCTGACCTCCTCCTCTAGTCCTCTGACCTCCTACTCTAGTCCTGACCTCCTCCTCTAGTCCCCTGACCTCCTCCTCTAGTCCCCTGACCTAGTTTTTCAATCGTCTCGTCTGACAGACTGTTTTATGTCTCTCTGTCTCTCCCAGTATGGGTGTCCGGGTGATGGACACGTCCTGGGTGTCTCGTAAGGGTTCATCCACCCTGGCCCGTAAGGCCTCGTCCACCCCTCCTAGCGTCCAGGGTCCTGGCTCTCCTGCTGACCACTCCCTCATCCTGGAGCAGCCTGGAGAGCTGGCCCAGTCCCCCTCACCCCCCCCTCCACCTGGGGAAAGGGACCGGATCGGGTAAGTCCCCACCAACACCACCATTCCTCCTCTCCACCTTCCTCCCCTCTTCATCATCATCTTCACCAGCTCTCCATGACTTGTCTTGAAGTGTTGAGACGTTGTTGTTGTTGTTGTAGTTGTGTTGTGTTGTTGTTGTTGTTTTAACGTGTGCTGTTATGTGGGAGATTATAAAGAGGTGCTAGATAACGTTCCTTCAGTTTTGAGAGGGTACACTATGGTTTATAGCCGACAAGTTTTCATTAACACTTTATTTGAAGTACATACGTATACATTTCCTTTATTTATAATGTCACATCATATAATTTCACTCCACAACTCTCTGAGAGCATGCCATTATTCAACTTGATCCCAGTGACGTGGTGCGGCTTGAGCTGACCTCTGTTGCCATGGCTACTTTGTTTTCGGCTGACATACACTGAGTGACTTTGACCGTTTTAATTTCTACTCTCATCTTAAACCGCACCAGTTATGAATACAATCCATCCCAGTTAATATCACATTGAAGTGGCAATCTGGGATTGATACATCCATTTTTTTATTGTTTGAATCCCAGATTGCCCCTTTAATAATAGCTGCATCCATGTGAAATGTTGATCCTGCGTTGCAGAAAGGCTGTTTATAAGATATGCATGGTTCTGGCTTGTGACTGGCTCATTCTCCTCCTGCTCTGTTGCTCTTTCAACCAATGAGATGAAAGGGGTTTGTGTCTGTCTCACACTGCCCTGGGCTGGTTGAGGGAAACTCTATAACAGTCAAGTCTTCCATTGACTCTTCATTGACAATAATTTACGCAAAAGTCAAGAGTGGCCCCGTATTCTTAAAGCGTCTCAGTGCTGATGTAGGATCAGTTTAGCCTTTTAGCTCGTAATGAAGATTATTACATGGACAGTGTGGGACATAATCCCAGATCAGCGCTCCTACTCCGAGACTCTTTCTGAATATGTGCCGTGGTCAAACATAGGCTACTACATACTGTAGAGGTCAAAGGTTATCCTATCTTCTAGTTAGTTAAAGATTGTCTCCCAATGACTAGCCTCTTGCAGTGTGAAGACACAAGTTGATCCCAGAGGGAGTTTCCCAGAATCCACAGCAGCCCTGTGTTCTTTCTGCTTGTTGTTTCTCTTCACAGAGCTGACTGCAGTCTGTGTGCTAAGCTTGGTTCACTCCCCACCGTCCGCTTCACCAGAAAATAAACACTGATTTTAATTTTTGCTCTGGATTAGCTGCTAACTAACTATCAACCTAACTAACACCTCAGTAATCACAACAAGATAACCGTCTAGCACCACTACCACCACCACATCCACCACCACCGCCACCACCACCACCACCACCACCACCGTCTCCCTCCCTCTGTTCAACTACAGTTCTTTCTTCTTTGTGCTGTTCTGTTCTTTATATATCTACAGCTCAGCCGAGGTGTCGCCCAATCGGCCGGACTCCTCTCATGTCTACCCTCCCCCTGGGCCAGGGGAGGAGCGGCCGCCCCCTCCCTACCCCATCTCCACCCTACCCCATCCCGCCTCCCACCACTTCTACCCCCACCCCAAAATGATACCCTGTGCACGCCCCGTGGCCCCTGGGCCAGAGTCCCAGCCCCCCGGCTCCCCTCCTCTCCCACTGCGCTGGTCTGGCTTCACCCCCCCTCTCCCGCCTCCCACATCCTCCTCTTCCTCCTCCTCTTCCTCACTTGACATCAACTCGAACCCCAAACCCAGCTGCCTGCATTTCCCCTACAAACACGCCCTCCCGCACGGCCACCCGCTGCCAGGTGACATGTCGCTGCCGCCACATGCTCCCCCGCCCACCGATATGGGTAAGGCCTCGGCCCTCTACATGAAAACCCCACTGGTACTGGCCCGTCATGACCTGTCCCTGGGCATGAGCATTGGCAACCCCCCTAGCCTGCTGTCCTCCGGCCCCCCGCTGTGGGCTACCTGTCCCTGTGCCAGAGAGAGAGGACTCCCCAGGCTGACTAGGTAAATACAAAGCCTGCCTGCCTGCCCACCTGCTCTGCCCTGCCTACCAACTGCCTGCCTGCCCTGACACTGAGACAGACATACAGACAGATGCAGGTTTTGTGTTTTTGCTGGTCTCCAATCCCATATCTCAGAATCTGTAACATTCACGTTGCCGGGGATGCCTCTCCAGGGGGTTGCCTAGCAACTGAGGATGTTACTGCCTTTTGCAGAGAGCGCAGTAGAGCCTGGCTTAGAACAGAAAATAAATAAATACATGAATAACACTGCATATGGTTATCTACAAGCATATTATGTATTACTAATGTAGTTTACTAAATCGTAGCGAAGGTTTTCCTGGTCAACTGATACACAACGTTTGGATATTCAAAACTCATGTTTACTATATCAAGTCAATCAGAAGACCAGGAAATCCATCGGAAGACCAGGAAATCAATCAGAATATCAGGAAGTCAATCAGAAGACCATGAAATCCATCAGAATATCAGGAAATCAATCAGAAGACCAGGAAGTAAATCAGAAGACCAGGAAGTAAATCAGAAGCTTAGGAAGTCAATCGGAAAATCAGGAAGTCAATCAGAATATCAGGAAGTCAATCAGAAGATCAGGAAATCAATTAGAAGAACAGGAAGGAAATCAGAAAATCAGGACTTACAGTCGAACGTTTACATACACCTTAGCCAAATACATTTCAACTCAGTTTTTCACAATTCCTGACATTTAATCCTAGTAAAAATTCCCTGTCTTAGGGAACCTGTCTTAACTTTATTTTAAGAATGTGAAATGTCAGAATAATAGTAGAGAGTGATTTATTTCAGCTTTTATTTCTTTCATCACATTCCCAGTGGGTCAGAAGTTTACATACACTCAATTAGTATTTGGTAGCATTGCCTTTAAATTGTTTAACTTGGGTGAATTTTGGCCCATTCCTCCTGACAGAACTGGTGTAACTTGGTGTATAGGCCTCCTTGCTCGCACATGCTTTTTCAGTTCTGCCCACAAATGTTCAATAGGATTGAGGTCAGCTACCCTCGTGCTTCACGGTTGGTATGGTGTTCTTCGGCTTGCAAGCTTCCCCCTTTTTCCTCCAAACATAACGATGGTCATTATGGCCAAACAGTTATATTTCTGTTTCATCAGACCAGAGGACATTTCTCCATGTACAGTTGCAAACCGTAGTCTGGCTTTTTTATGGCGGTTTTGGAGCAGAGGCTTTTTCCTTGCTGGTCGGCCTTTCAGGTTATGTCAATATAGGACTCGTTTTACTGTGGATATAGATAATTTTGTACCTGTTTCCTCCAGCATCTTCACAAGGTCCTTTGCTGTTGTTCTGGGATTGATTTGCACTTTTCACAACAAAGTACGTTCATCTCTAGGAGACAGAATGCGTCTCCTTCCTGAGCGGTATGACTGCTGCGTGGTGTTTATACTTGAGTACTATTGTTTGTACAGATTAACGTGGTACCTTCAGGCGTTTGGAAATTGCGCCCAAGGATGAACCAGACTTGTGGAGGTCTATAATTTTATTTCTGAGGTCTTGGCTGATTTCTTTTGATTTTCCCATGATGTCGAGCAAAGAAGCACTGAGGTTGAAGGTAGGCCTTGAAATACATCCACAGGTACACCTCCAATTGACTCAAATGATGTCAGTTAGCCTATCAGAAGCTTCTAAAGCCATAACATAATTGTCTGGAATTTTCCAAGCTGTTTAAAGGCACAGTCAACTTAGTGTATGTAAACTTCTGACCCACTGGAATTGTGATATAGTGAATTATCAGTGAAATAATCTGTCTGTAAACAATTGTTGGAAGAATGACTTGTGTCATGCACAAAGTAGATGTCCTAACAGACTTGCCAAAACTATAGTTTGTTAACATGAAATCTGTGGAGTGGTTGAAAAATGAGTTTGAATGACTTCCTGACTTTAACTGTATTTCTGGGGAACAGAAGACTCAAGTCTTGTGCTCAAGTGATGTCTCTTGAGATCCACAGTCACCATCCAATGACCTGGAAGTATTCAGTTTCAGCATCATTCTATGCTGAGTCATGCATATGTATGGCAGAAGACATGTAGTGTACACCAAACATACCAACTAACCCTAACACTGACATATAAGAGATCCTGTGTCCTCCAAATTCAGCAGCACACCTATAACAGGAGTATATTACACAACCAATTATATTTCAAAACCCTCAGCTAGAACCACGGCAGTTGAATCAATTTCACAATTTAACATCACTACTCTATAACATGACTATTTAAAAAGAACACTATTCTATAACAGGACTATTTAAAAAGAACACTATTCTATAACATGAGTATTTAATAATAGCACTATTCTATAACATTAATATTGAATAATATCACTATTCTATAACATGAGTATTTAATAATAGCGCTTTTCTATAACATGAGTATTTAATAATAGCAATATTCTATAAGAGGACTATTTAATAACATCACTATTCTATAACATTACTATTTAATAACATCACTATTCTATAACATGAATTAATAATAGCACTATAGGGCACTACATATCTACCTCAAATACCTTATTAGTATCTACCCTGATGCCTAGTCACGTTACCCTGCCTTCATGTACATGTCTACCTCAAATACCTTATTATTATCTATCCTGATGCCTAGTCACTTTACCCTGCCTTCATGTACATGTCTACCTCAAATACCTTATTAGTATCTATCCTGATGCCTAGTCACTTTACCCTGCCTTCATGTACATATATACAGTCCCCTCCACTATTATTGGCACCCTTGATCAATATGAATGAAAAAATGTATTTATTGTTTATCCTCTTGGTCTTTAATTCAAAATATTCACAACAATCTGACCTTTAATTAAAGTAGAATAATTGAAATAAAAATATAACAAATTATTGGCACCCCTTTTCCTATAATGTGTAATGAGGTTGGAGAACACATGGCCAGGGATCTGAGACCATTCCTCCGTACAGAATCTCTCCAGATCCTTCAGATTCTGAGGTCCACGCTTGTGGACTCTCCTCTTCAGCTCATCCCACAGGTTTTCTACAGGGTTTAGGTCAGGGGACTGGGATGGCCATGGCAAAACCATGATTCTGGGATCAGTGAACCATTTTTGTGTTGATTTTGAGGTGTGCTTTGGATCATTGTTTTGCTGGAAGATCCAAGCAAGGCCCAGTTTAAGCTTCCTAGCAGAGGCAGTCAGGTTTTGATTTAATATCTTCTGGTACTTGATGGAGTCCATGATACCATGTATCCTAACAAGTTGTCCAGGGCCTTTGGAATAAAAACATCCCCACAACATCAAAGATCCACCACCATACTTCACAGTGGGGATGAAGTACTTCTCTGCATGGCTATCTTTCTGTCTACGCCAAACCCACCTCTGGTGTTTGTTTCCAAAAAGCTCTATTTTGGTCTCATCTGACCATAGAACCCGGTCCCATTGAAAGTTCCAGTATCGTTTGGCTGTAGGCACTTGAGTTTGTTGACTGCAAAGGCTTTTTTATGGCAACCCTCTCAAACAACTTGTGGTTATGTAGGTGGCATCTGATCATAGTTTTGGAGACTTTCTGACCCCAAGACCCAACTAACACCTGCAATTATCCAGCTGTGATCCTTGGAGTTTTTTTGGCCACTCTAACCATCCTCCTCACTGTGCGTGGGGTCAATATAGACATACATCCTCTTCCAGGCCAATTGTTAACATCTCCAGTTCCTTTAAACTTCTTAATTATTGCCCTGGAAATTGGCATTTTCAACCGTTGAGCCACAAACCTGCGTTGCAAGCGCCACGCTTTACCAACTGAGCTACACAGGACTTTTCTTATAACCTTTTCCTGATTTGTGCTCAACAACTTTTGTCGCACATCATTACTGTATTCTCAGGTCTTTCCCATAGTGATGGATGACTATGGGAACGGCCTGTGTGTCACCTCATATTTATACCCCAGTGAAATAGGAAGTCATGGCTTACCACTTAAGTGTTCCTAATCACTCAGGTGAACTTAAAAACATGAAATATGAATGGGAATATACTTCAGGTAGTCACTAGAGGCTGTATAGGGGTCACTAGAGGCTGTATAGGGGTCACTAGAGGCTGTATAGGGGTCACTAGAGGCTGTATAGGGGTCACTAGAGGCTGTATAGGGGTCACTAGAGGCTGTATAGGGGTCACTAGAGGCTGTATAGGGGTCACTAGAGGCTGTATAGGGGTCACTAGAGGCTGTATAGGGGTCACTAGAGGCTGTATAGGGGTCACTAGAGGCTGTATAGGGGTCACTAGAGGCTGCCAGAGTCTCAAATGGCACACTATTCTCTACACAGTGCACACATTTGGACAAGGGGTCATAATGCTCTGGTCAAACGTAGTGCACTATATAGTGAATAAGCAGCCTGCTTGGTGACGTTCCATTCCCCCCTCCATGAATCCTCATTCACACACACCTCTATACTGCTAGTACTGGCAGCCTCTAGTGACCCCTATACTGTTATAACTGGCAGCATCTAGTGACCCCTATACTGTTAGTACTGGCAGCCTCTAGTGACCCCTATACTGTTATAACTGGCAGCATCTAGTGACCCCTATACTGTTATAACTGGCAGCATCTAGTGACCTCTATACTGCTAGTACTGGCAGCCTCTAGTGACCCCTATACTGTTAGTACTGGCAGCCTCTAGTGACCCCTATACTGTTCACACTTGCAACCTCTAGTGACCCCTATACTGTTATAACTGGCAGCATCTAGTGACCCCTATACTGTTAGTACTGGCAGCCTCTAGTGACCCCTATACTGTTATAACTGGCAGCATCTAGTGACCCCTATACTGTTATAACTGGCAGCATCTAGTGACCCCTATACTGTTAGTACTGGCAGCCTCTAGTGACCCCTATACTGTTATAACTGGCAGCATCTAGTGACCCCTATACTGTTATAACTGGCAGCATCTAGTGACCCCTATACTGTTAGTACTGGCAGCCTCTAGTGACCCCTATACTGTTATAACTGGCAGCATCTAGTGACCCCTATACTGTTATAACTGGCAGCATCTAGTGACCCCTATACTGTTAGTACTGGCAGCCTCTAGTGACCCCTATACTGTTATAACTGGCAGCATCTAGTGACCCCTATACTGTTATAACTGGCAGCATCTAGTGACCCCTATACTGTTAGTACTGGCAGCCTCTAGTGACCCCTATACTGTTATAACTGGCAGCATCTAGTGACCCCTATACTGTTAGTACTGGCAGCCTCTAGTGACCCCTATACTGTTCACACTTGCAGCCTCTAGTGACCCCTATACTGTTATAACTGGCAGCATCTAGTGACCCCTATACTGTTAGTACTGGCAGCCTCTAGTGACCCCTATACTGTTCACACTTGCAGCCTCTAGTGACCCCTATACCCTCTGAGGTCACACTCTCTAATAACCCCAATATAGGTGTTGAAGGCCTGATATGATGGGAGCTAGCTATTATTATTATTATTATTATTATTATTATTATTACCAGTCAGTAACTGCAGCAACACAACAGAGAGAGAAAACAAAGATCCACTGACATTGATTAAGGTTAGATGATGATGATGATGTTGATGATGAATTTGATGATGATGATGATGATGATGATGATGAAAATATAGAAGGGCTCCCTTGTGAAAGAGCCCTTGACCTCAGTGGTCCCTGTTAAAATAAAGATCAACTAAATGACGAAGAAGCGATTATGTTGCGATGCAGTTTGACATCTATCTATAGGAGGACAGTAAAAGCAGACGCAGCAGAACACTGACATCCTCTCTCCTTCACCAGTACACTGAGGAGTAAGGAGAGCTCTCCAGTGATTGGTCACAAGGGGGTGCAGGTGGCAGGTCCGACGGTGCCCCCTGGTGTTGGCCAGCAGAGCTGCAGCCAGTCGCCTCACTCCACAGAACACAGCCCACACACCCTGCGCAAAGGTCAGCGGTTCAACATCACAGTCGGATCAATATTTTAGGATTATTTTAGTTTTACCTATACAGCAAATGTATGACTTTGGGCTGTTTTGGAAGGATCCAGATTAAGCCTGTTAGTGGATTAAGCCCTAAACACGTTCCCATTCTCCATTCAGCATGATTTGTTTGTCTAGGAGTAGGCTTGATCTGGATCCAGAAAAAAGACACTTAATGTAATATACATGTGTAATCGCATTTGTTGGTTATCAAAATGTTTACAATTTGTTTAACTGTATAAAGCTGGGGTTAGAACCAAAATAATTTTCCAATCGTTTAGTTCTGAACAGAACCATTATTTTTCTTGTTCCGTTCCACTGTTCTGACCAGCAAAATAAAGTTCTGAACCGGTTCAAACCAAAAAACAGTGCTGGTTTATATCGTCCCTATCAATGTATAGGGGCCCTTTTTACATTGATCTCGACATTAAATTAATTCACCAATCAGTGTGGCTAGAGAAGCTTGCTGTGGAGCGAGATCAGTGTGGCTAGAGAAGCTTGCTGTGGAGCGAGATCAGTGTGGCTAGAGAAGCTTGCTGTGGAGCGAGTAAGCAATTTCATGAAAAAGTAAATCCATTCTTCTCTAATTAAACATCTGTCCCTAATTTCTGAACTACGCTTTAACTTTGTCAGTAGGCTACTGTAACCTATGCTTCAGAGGGGCACGTAGCCTACACACACGCACACCTACTGGAAAAGATTTCCAGCTGGCAGGCAGATGCTGGAATAAGTTTCTGAGTGACAGAGTGAGGGCTTTGCATAGGCGCTTTGTTGCGATTTTTGTGGGACGTGGAAAAAATAACGGTTATTTTCCGTAACAGTATAGTTCACTTTCATTTTCGGTTCGGGTTCTGTTCCTCAAATCATTTAGTTATTTTCCAGTTTTCTGTTCTGTTCCCTGATCCAACCCCTGGTATAAAGGTAGGCTTAGTTTTAGATGTGTTAATTTACTTTCTATATTAATGTTAATGTTAACTCTCTTCTTCGCTGTCTCCAGGCTCTAAGAAGCTGGCCCCTGTCCCTCCAAAGGTTCCAGCTGGGTACGGCCAGTCGGGTGGTTCTGGTGGGATTTCGGACCAGTCCACAGGTCAGCCGTCTCCAGTCAGCCTGTCCCCCACCCCTCCAAGCACCCCCTCCCCCTATGGACTGGCCGGTCCCCCACAGGCCCCTGGAGGACTAGGGGCCTCCTCCCCTGGTCAGACCCCTCTCTGTGGCTCCCTGGGGTCCCTGTCCTCCCCCCCTTCTCTGACCGGCACGCTGGGCAAGTCTCGGCCCACCCCTAAGCCCCGCCAGAGGCCCAGCCTGCCCCCTCCTCAGCCACCCACCGTCCCTCCGCCGGGGGTCACCCCTGTCTGCCCTGGGCCCCTGGAGCAGGGCATCCTGGACGGACTGTCCCCCGGGGAGAGCATGTCCACAGGTAAACAACATGATGATCACGTAACCACGGCAACGACACCACCACCCCCGCACCAACCACCACAGGTGGGGTCAGGGACGATGCAGCCGCGTCCTGCTCTCAGACTGGCCGTGGCACTGTCCAATGGAGACGGTGGACAGGTGTAGCTAGTAGAACTAGAGGAATCAGGATCCTATCGTTACTGACTCAAACGTTCTATAAATAATGAATTGTTGAATAACGGTGGCCTTTATTTAGACAGACAGACGCAGTCGTCTGAGAAGAACAATATGTTGTAAATATTAGGATTTTGTTGCACATTGTAGAGAGAACTACAGTATGTATCCATTGCTTGTGTTATGTGCTGATGTTTCTATATATAGTGAGGAAACATCAGAGAAGCATAGCGATGTCCTGCTTGTATGGAAGTTTCCATTAGATTCATAATGTGCTTCCTCTCTGTTTATCCCTCATACAGTACGCCAGAGCTAGGTAGGTCCCAGGCTTACACACATAGAAATAGAATGACTAGAACAGACAAACCCCCTCAGACCACGGAAATTTGACAGTATACTCATGGGTACATTCAGTTTACTGGTTACACCTCTGTAACTTGGTCGCATCGTGCTTTTATTAATTATTATTACTAGGCAAGTCAGTTAAGAACAAATTCTTATTTACAATGACGGCCTAGGAACAGTGGGTTAACTGCCTTGTTCAGGGGCAGAACGGCAGATGTTTACCTTGTCAGCTCGGGATTCGATCCTGCAACCTTCCAGTTACAGGCCTAACACTCTAACCACTAGGCTACCTGCCTAGTGAACGTTCTATGAAGGCCTCAGCCATTGTGATGCCCAGTCATTCTGAACGGAGGCTAATGACTGTTTAGTCTAAAAGATGACACTATAGTGGCCTGGAAATATCACAACATTGCTCAAGCCAGCAAATAATTAGTAGGAAACAACTTTGCCATCATTATGATGTTGTTAAATTCACTTTAGAGAGATGACAATGTTGCCATTAGCTATCAAAGTTCGTCAAAAAATGTCTAGCAATGCTAACGTTAGCTAGCAAAAATCCCTCAATCTTAGCTAGCTAGGTAAAGTTATACTGCATCTAAGGTCAATCTGGCTACATCACAATGATAAGAAAAGGGTTTCCTACTGATAGCTTACTAATAACATTGGGTTTCCAAGCCAGTATAATGCACTTTAGACTAACTATTCATCAGCGCCCATTGATAATGCATTGAGTAAAACCTTCAGTCGGGCACCACGTCTCAAGAGAATGTTTATAACCATATTGTGACGTAACGTGCAATCCATGAATATAGCTGGCATTGTTCCACTCATCATGGTATGTTGACTTGAAAAGGGAATGTCTGGTCTAGTCATTCTATTTCTATGCTTACTTCAACAACAAGTCCACTCTCGCAGGACAAACATGGCTTATTCTAGGCTGGTCCCAGACCTGTTTGGCAAGAGAGCAGAAACAGACTGGCAACCAGGCTTATTGAAAAAGTGGTCACTCAGATAGGCCTACTTCTTGTCTGATGTCATAATTATGATCTGAGGTGTTCCATAGAAATGTAATTCTAATATTCAATGAGGTTCTCTGTTCTATTTGTCAGTACCAGTACCAGTCATTCTCTCTGTGTCCCTGTGTTCTATTCATGATTCTCTTGTTCCCCTGCTCTGCTCTACCTGCTACTATGTTGTGTACCAGCCGTGTGAGGCCAGGGGAGAGTGTGGTGTGGGCTAAGTGTGAGGGGGACTTTTAGGGTAAGCCAGATCTGACCCCGCCCGCCAGTAACGTTACCGTACTACGCTCCATTGCTCTACCGCTCCGCCCGCCTCGCCCCGCCTGGCCTGGTGCTGTGGCTGCCTCTGTGTTATCCTGCAGCCTGCTTCAAACATACATACACACTACATCCTGTACCTGTTAGCTAAACAGCTAGCTATCAGCCAGCCATGTTAACGCTATCTAGCTGCCCCATTCTGTTGGTGTCGCAGTATCAGCCATGCTAACGCTAGCTAGTTGCCCCATTCTGTTGGTGTTACAGTATCAGCCATGCTAACACTAGCTGTCCCATTATATTGGTGTTACAGTATCAGCCACGCTAACGCTAGCTGTCCCATTATATTGGTGTTACAGTATCAGCCACGCTAACACTAGCTGTCCCATTATATTGGTGTTACAGTATCAGCCACGCTAACGCTAGCTGTCCCATTATATTGATGTTACAGTATCAGCCATGCTAACGCTAGCTGTGCAATTATATTGGTGTTACAGTATCAGCCATGCTAACACTAGCTGTCCCATTATATTGATGTTACAGTATCAGTCATGCTAACGCTAGCTAGCTGTCCCATTCTGTTGGTGTTAGTGTATCAGTCATGCTAACACTAGCTAGCTGTCCCATTATATTGGTGTTACAGTATCAGCCATGCTAACGCTAGCTAGCTAGCCCATTCTGTTGGTGTTAGTGTATCAGTCATGCTAACACTAGCTAGCTGTCCCATTCTGTTGGTGTTACAGTAATCGGCATAATGTTGTTCAGACTGTACGTACTGTATGCATGGCTTACGGACTTCCCAGAGCGCACCACGCACACCGCAGCCGTCGCTTCCTCCGAAGGTCCATCTTTATTGCTTTGCCCCTTTTCACCATCCCCATGCCAACAAATATCGCCCCTGCTACAGGACAGGTGTGTGGGCTCACAGGTAACCCCCAGGTGACCCCCATCCCAGACCCATGGCTTCAGGACAGACCCATTGTTTTACTGCTCTCCCTCTGACAGCATCGCCTCCTGCTCAGTGCTCCGTCTGTTTTAGTGTTCTCCCTCTGACAGCATCGCCTCCTGCTCAGTGCTCCATCTGTTTTAGTGCTCTCCCTCTGACAGCATCGCCTCCTGCTCAGTGCTCCATCTGTTTTAGTGCTCTCCCTCTGACAGCATCGCCTCCTGCTCCATCTAATTCTGACAGTGGAAGACGGTCATCATTCTCTGGTTATTATTGCTGTCCAGCAGCTGCAGCAATACCTCAGCAAATTACCAAACAAGTAGACTAATTCCATCCTTCCCTCATAATATTGCTGCGTCCCTAATGGCACCCTATTCCCTATATAGGGCTCTGTTCAAAATTAATGCACTATATAGGGAATAAGTTGCAATTTAGGACACATACATAGCGATTCTCCCCATTGTTAATTCAAGCTCGATGTCTTGGTGCCCATCTTCCAATCCACACACATCTAGTTGCCTCTATGGTCAGTACAGTAATCTGGTCGTTGTTGTAAACGTGTTTAACGTTTTGTGTCATTGTGAAATAATTTAGAACTTGTTATTGAATTTCACTGAACGAAAATGTATTAACTTTTCATTATTATTTAGGGCAGCAGCACAGAGCCCCTGTGTACTGTTATAGACCTAGCTTCTCCAGAGTTCTGTGGTGTTATTCCAACTAGCCCAGTAACACAGTATGGCTACCTCCCTGTTATAGACCTAGCTTCTCCAGAGGTCTGTGGTGTTATTCCAACTAGCCCAGTAACACAGTATGACTACCTCCCTGTTATAGACCTAGCTTCTCCAGAGGTCTGTGGTGTTATTCCAACTGGCCCAGTAACACAGTATGACTACCTCCCTGTTATAGACCTAGCTTCTCCAGAGGTCTGTGGTGTTATTCCAACTGGCCCAGTAACACAGTATGACTACCTCCCTGTTATAGACCTAGCTTCTCCAGAGGTCTCTGGTGTTATTCCAACTGGCCCAGTAACACAGTATGACTACCTCCCTGTTATAGACCTAGCTTCTCCAGAGGTCTCTGGTGTTATTCCAACTGGCCCAGTAACACAGTATGACTACCTCCCTGTTATAGACCTAGCTTCTCCAGAGGTCTCTGGTGTTATTCCAACTGGCCCAGTAACACAGTATGACTACCTCCCTGTTATAGACCTAGCTTCTCCAGAGGTCTGTGGTATTATTCCAACTAGCCCAGTAACACAGTATGACTACCTCCCTGTTATAGACCTAGCTTCTCCAGAGGTCTGTGGTGTTATTCCAACTAGCCCAGTAACACAGTATGACTACCTCCCTGTTATAGACCTAGCTTCTCCAGAGGTCTCTGGTGTTATTCCAACTAGCCCAGTAACACGGTATGACTACCTCCCTGTTATAGACCTAGCTTCTCCAGAGGTCTCTGGTGTTATTCCAACTAGCCCAGTAACACAGTATGGCTACCTCCCTGTTATAGACCTAGCTTCTCCAGAGGTCTCTGGTGTTATTCCAACTAGCCCAGTAACACAGTATGGCTACCTCCCTGTTATAGACCTAGCTTCTCCAGAGGTCTGTGGTGTTATTCCAACTGGCCCAGTAACACAGTATGGCTACCTCCCTGTTATATACCTAGCTTCTCCAGAGGTCTGTGGTGTTATTCCAACTAGCCCAGTAACACAGTATGGCTACCTCCCTGTTATAGACCCAGCTTCTCCAGAGTTCTGTGGTGTTATTCCAACTGGCCCAGTAACACAGTATGGCTACCTCACTGTTATAGACCTAGCTTCTCCAGAGGTCTGTGATGTTATTCCAACTGGCCCAGTAACACAGTATGGCTACCTCCCTGTTATAGACCTAGCTTCTCCAGAGGTCTGTGGTGTTATTCCAACTAGCCCAGTAACACAGTACATAGAATACTTACCTGCTGCTGCTTTCTTCAAACATCAACAACAAAATGCTGTTTTTTCAGACTAAAGAAACTGAATTTCCTTTCTGCTTTCTTCCTTTTTTACACCACCATCATTACCACCATTATCACCATCATTATCACATTATCACCATCATTACCACCATTATCACCATCATTACCACATTATCAAAATCATTATCACCATTATCACCATCATTACCACATTATCACCATCATTACCACCATCATTACCACATTATCACCATCATTACCACATTATCACCATCATTGCCACCATTATCACCATCATTACCACATTATCACCATCATTATCACCATCATTACCACATCACCATCATTACCATCATCACCACCATCAATACCATCATTACCACCATCATTACCATCAATACCACCATCCTCACCACCCTTATTACCACCATCATCATCATCATTACCATATACCTTCTTCTTCCTCCTCCTCCTCCTATTCCTCCTCTTCATGCTTATCTTCACCACGTCCGCCACCACACCATAATAATCACTTTCCACCTCTGTCGCCATGACATCATTAGATTACTTCAATTATGAAATCCCCTCCATCAATGTGAACCTGGACAGCCTCATCGATGAGTTCAGCGGTGCTGCCCCCTGCAGGCGCTACGGAACGGTGACACACTCTCCTCCCCAAGGGGGAGACGATAACTCCGACCACAACCCCTACGCCGTGCCTGAGGAGGACGAACCCCAGGACACCACCTTATGACATCATTGCCCTGAGACAGCCCTATGATGTGACATCATCAGAGCTCGCCCAGAGCTCGGACGTGCCCCGGAAAGGCAAGGCAAGGCTGGCACCATGGCGCTCCTACATACAGTTGGCTGTACATACTGTAAGACTGCAACGCTCGCTTGCTCACACCGCACTGCCGCGATTCTCCCAGACAAAACAAATAAATAAATAAATAAACAAACAAACAAATAATCAAACAAACAAGCCTTCTTCTTCTACACCACAATGCTCACCTGACCTTTGACTTGAAACTCTAGGTCTGAACCCTAACCTCTGACCTGGAACTCCAGGACTGAACCCTGACCTCTGACCTGGAACTCCAGGACTGAACCCCCCCCTCCCCCCGCCCACCCCCCTTCACATTGTGCTATACCTACAGGCTGCAACTCATCTCCTAAAAATACTACGCAAATAGTAACATAATCTCAATGTGACGAAACAATAACGCAACACATGCCATAGAGAGGAGGACCAGTTGCCTTTGGAGGGAAGAAGACATGGATTATATGGAGGAGTATAAATGCCATGGTCACTATTAGATTTTATTATATGGAGGAGTATTAATGCCATGGTCACTAATAGATTTTATTTATTTTTAATGTTTTCATCTCTTTGTTCTTTGAAACAGTGATCAGTATTTTGTGACTTTTTTAAGTTATTTTTTTGCCTTATATGAAAAGCCTGCACTCAAATTGCAATACATGCATTGAATACTCACAAACAGTTTGGCCTGACCCTAAAGGAAGGAAACTCGTAACCTGACTGGTTGTGTGGATGTGTGGGTAAAGTGGGTCTGACTGGTTGGGTAGATGTGTGGGTAAAGTGGGTCTGACTGGTTGGGTAGATGTGTGGGTAAAGTGGGTCTGACTGGTTTGGTAGATGTGTGGGTAAAGTGGGTCAGACTGGTTGGGTAGATGTGTGGGTAAAGTGGGTCTGACTGGTTGGGTAGATGTATGGGTAAAGTGGGTCTGACTGGTTGGGTAGATGTGTGGATAAAGTGTGTCTGACTGGTTGTGTAGATGTGTGGATAAAGTGGGTCTGACTGGTTGGGTAGATGTGTGGATAAAGTGTGTCTGACTGGTTGTGTAGATGTGTGGGTAAAGTGTGTCTGACTGGTGTAGATGTGTGGGTAAAGTGGGTCTGACTGTGGGTAAAGTGGGTCTGACTGGTTGGATAGATGTGTGGGTAAAGTGGGTCTGACTGGTTGGATAGATGTGTGGGTAAAGTGGGTCTGACTGTGGGTAAAGTGGGTCTGACTGGTTGGATAGATGTGTGGGTAAAGTGGGTCTGACTGGTGTAGATGTGTGGATAAAGTGTGTCTGACTGGTTGTGTAGATGTGTGGGTAAAGTGGGTCTGACTGTGGGTAAAGTGGGTCTGACTGGTGTAGATGTGTGGATAAAGTGTGTCTGACTGGTGTAGATGTGTGGGTAAAGTGGGTCTGACTGGTTGTGTAGATGTGTGGGTAAAGTGGGTCTGACTGGTGTAGATGTGTGGGTAAAGTGGGTCTGACTGTGGGTAAAGTGGGTCTGACTGGTTGGGTAGATGTGTGGGTAAAGTGGGTCTGACTGGTGTAGATGTGTGGGTAAAGTGGGTCTGACTGTGGGTAAAGTGGGTCTGACTGGTTGGATAGATGTGTGGATAAAGTGTGTCTGACTGGTTGTGTAGATGTGTGGATAAAGTGTGTCTGACTGGTTGTGTAGATGTGTGGGTAAAGTGGGTCTGATTGTGGGTAAAGTGGGTCTGACTGGTTGGATAGATGTGTGGGTAAAGTGGGTCTTCAGGGTCAGTGTGTATAGTGTACTGTATTCCTAACAGGGTAATAGGATGAGAGAGTTATTAGTCCTAATGTTCTGCACACTATGGAGATGATGATGATGAACACAGTCTATTGAAGAATACAGTATGTTCAGGAAGTTAACTGTTTACATTCTGAATGACTGAATTGAAATGGAATGGATCCCAACCCTGATCCCTGATTCTGTGTCACCCCTGGCCCCAGTAACTATTCCTCCCACCTCTCCCCCACATACACATAGACTAATAGGCCGACACAAATATCTACATTGATACACAGGTAAGAGACATCTGTAGGATTGCTTTATAAGTAGCAATAATTTATTTGTACAGGGTTAAAGATGAATTTATGCACATATTTTCACCAGCACAGTATTAGAATGTCTTTAGAATAGAAGTCAGAGTGCATTGTTGTTGTTATCAGAAGGGGTTTTAACTGTATCGTTAGACAATAATGATGCACATCAAATATATTTTAGAGTCGGGTCCAGAATACTAACTAGCCATTTGATTAATGTCCCCAAAATGAAGGCCCCTTATTGCTTAAAACCTTTCTGGATCCAATAGCAGAGCTGTACTCACAGAGACTGGGGAGTGACATCATTCCTTTCAGACTGGGGAGTGACATCATTCCTTTCAGACTGGGGAGTAACATCATTCCTTTCAGACTGGGGAGTGACATCATTCCTTTCAGACTGGGGAGTGACATCATTCCTTTCAGACTGGGGAGTAACATCATTCCTTTCAGACTGGGGAGTAACATCATTCCTTTCAGACTGGGGAGTGACATCATTCCTTTCAGACTGGGGAGTAACGTCATTCCTTTCAGACTGGGGAGTGACGTCATTCCTTTCAGACTGGGGAGTGACGTCATTCCTTTCAGACTGGGGAGTGACATCATTCCTTTCAGACTGGGGAGTGACATCATTCCTTTCAGACTGGGGAGTGACATCATTCCTTTCAGACTGGGGAGTGACATTTTACATTTTTCACACTTCTGAGCTGAGCAGAACCAAGCTGTATTGTTCTGGCCTGGTTACACCTCCACTAAAGCTGCTGGAACCATGCTGAAAAGAACCATGTAAAAGGAAAATATCCAAGCCAGTGTGAAAAGGGTATTAGAGCTTGATAAAGAGCGGTCAGTCTCATAGGACCAATCATGTTCCTCCTCAAAACTGGGCTGCTCATAAAACAACCAATCAGATCCAAAGGTTCCAAAGCCTGCTTCAGGTTCTAAAGATGTTTCTCTCTTAACTTCAGGCTCTGTAGTCCAGACTCTGTAGTCCAGGCTCTGTAGTCCAGGCTCTGTAGTTCAGGCTCTGTAGTTCAGGCTCTGTAGTCCAGGCTCTGTAGTTCAGGCTCTGTAGTCCAGGCTCTGTAGTTCAGGCTCTGTAGTTCAGGCTCTGTAGTTCAGGCTCTGTAGTTCAGGCTCTGTAATCTTCGACCCTATAGTGTAAATATAAAGGACTGTACATACATATGTGTATAAACCTAAGAGGGAAAGCGTAATGTAAAGGCAAATCTTCATTATACATATATATTAATATATGTGATGATATATTTATGATGTCTAGAGAAATGATATGATAAATAACGTTATGTTTATTTTTGTCCTTTGCACAAGATTATTACCAGATTCACACACAACAACACAACAGACGTGATGCTGCAGCAACATGAATAAAGAAAGATATGACTGTTCTGGTGGCCCTGAGTTAAACACCAAGAAATGCTTGGTCAAAAAAGGCATCTTTATAAAAGTCAATCATTCATTTATACACTTAACCTGTTTACTCAAAACAAACTCCATATGAACAGAAAAGTACCCTGGATTTGTAGACTATACTCATATAGAGGAAGATGTTGCAGTTTACTGATTTAGTTTTGGAAGATATGTTGCCAAGTAGAGTCCAGATAATATGAGGAATCAATCAGATATGGTGATGGATAGGTGGGTCGTTCCAATAATTCGTTGTCTTTTGAGAAGTGTAACTTGGTCAAATGAAACTTTTTATTTGACCTAATTTTAACATTCTGTCATAAAGAGCACGTGTTCAACTTCATAATAAACACGTTTTCCCATCACAAGTAAAATATTACTATAGTAAGTGCCTATTCCGTGCCAAATAAAGTCACAGGGTTGTCCGTAACAGGGTTGTCCGTAACAGGGTTGTCCGTAACAGGGTTGTCCGTAACAGGGTTGTCCGTAACAGGGTTGTCCGTAACAATTGGAATGAAAGCTTGTTGTGTGCAACAGGGAGGGGAATTGAATTTAAGCTTAAACACATTTAAATTGTTAAAATATTTCAAGCCTGTCTATCTATGGGTAACAGGGTGTTATGCACGACCAGCTCAGTTTTTCACCACAAAACACCAGAAAAATTGCCAGAAAGAGTAGAACCAGCTTTTACTCTATGATTTGACTATTAGATGTTCAATGTTTATTTAAAAAAAACGTTTTTTTTTTTAAGGAATAGTTTCACCATATTAAAACAAGAGTTCAGTTCACGTAACAGGCTTGACCTTAAAAATTAGGGACAGATGTAAATTAATCACATAATAAATTCAGAAATTCAGAAATTACTTTGTCAAATTAACACATTAAACTAAGGCTTTACAATAATGGTGAAACTTTTAGACATTTTGGGATTAAATGGGTTAAAATCTTCCTAGAAGTGACACAGGGTTGATGGAGGGACATGTCAAAATTGTGAATTTATTAAATGCAATATTTTAAAGGCACTTAAATTTCATTTAAGAGGCTTTTAAAATTCAATATTGGTGCAGAATTTCTAATTAAAATATCCAAGGGGCGCAAAAGGCACTCTTTCTGTGGAACGACCCAGTTGTATTTGACACAGTGCATGCCTAACTTTGGAAATTAAACATTTAGCCTGTTATCTTAGATTCCTCTGGGTCTTTTAAACGACAACCAGGACTGACTGGAGTGAACATTCACAGACAGCTGGTATGACATCATCACAGGACAATTATGTTGTTTACTTTAATAACCTCAGTCAAAAACAGACCAGACCAACCCCACCCTACAGTAAAGGTCCTGCCCTACCCTACATTAAAGACCCCACCCTACCCTACAGTAGAGACCAGACCAGACTATACCAACCCCATCCTACAGTAAAGACCCCACCCTACACTACTGTAGAGACCAGACCAACCCCACCCTACAGTAAAGACCCCACCCTACCCTACAGTAGAGACCAGACCAGACCAGACCAGAAACCAACCCCACCCTACACTACTGTAGAGACCAGACCAACCCCACCCTACAGTAAAGACCCCATCCTACCCTAAAGTAGAGACCAGACAAACCCTACCCTACCCTACAGCAAAGACCCCATCCTACCCTACAATAGAGACCAGACCAACCCCACCCTACCCTACAGTAAATACCCTACCCTACCCTGCAGTAAAGACCAGACCAACCCCACCCTACCCTACATTAAAGACCCCACCCAACTATACAGTAAAGGCAATACCAAACCCAACCTACCCTACAGTAAAGAACAGACCAACCCCAACCTACTCTACAGTAAAGACAATACCTACCGTACAGTAAAGACCCCATCCTACCCTACAGTAAAGACCCCACCCTACCCTACAGTAAAGACCAGACCAACCCCACCCTACATTAAAGACCCCACCCTACCTTACAGTAAAGACCCTACCCTACCCTACAGTAAAGAGCAGACCAACCCCACCCTACATTAAAGACCCCACCCTACCTTACAGTAAAGACCCCACCCTAACCTACAGTACAGACCAGACCAACCCCACCCTACATTAAAGACCCCACCCTACCCCCATCCTATCCTGCAGTAAAGACCCCTACCTACCCCCATCCTAACCTACAGTAAAGACCCCACCCTACCCCCATCCTATCCTGCAGTAAAGACCCCTACCTACCCCCATCCTAACCTACAGTAAAGACCACACCCTACCCCTATCCTACCCTGCAGTAAAGACCCCGACCTACCCCCATCCTACCCTGCAGTAAAGGCCTCAACCTACTCCCACCCTACCCTACAGTATTTCTTTTTTTTTATTTCACCTTTATTTAACCAGGTAGGTCAGTTGAGAACAAGTTCTCATTTGCTACTGCGACCTGGCCAAGACAAAGCAAAGCAGTGCGACAAAAACAACACAGAGTTACACAGTAAACAAACATAGTCAAAAACACAATAGAAAATCTATATACAGAGTGCAAAATGTAGTGCAAAATGCAGTAAGGTTAGGAGGTAGGACAATAAATAGACCATAGTGGTGAAATAAATTACAGATTATCATCATTAACACAGGAATGAAGGATGTGCAAATTATGATGTGCAAATAGATATACTGGAGTGCAAGATTTGTGAAAATAACAAAAATAAATATGGGGATGAGGTAGTAGTGTGGGCTATTTACAGAAGGGCTATATACAGGTGCAGTGATCGATAAGCAGCTTTGACAACTGATGCTTAAAGTTATTGAGGGAGATAGGAACCTCTAGCTTCAATGATTTTTGCAATTCGTTCCAGTCATTGGCAGCAGCGAACTGGAAGGAATGGCGACCAAAGGAGGTGTTGGCTTTGGGGGTGACCAGTGAGATATACCTGCTGGAGCGCATGCTACGGGTGGGTGTTGCTATAGTGACCAGTGAGCTGAGATAGGGCGGGGATTTACCTAATAAAGACTTATAGATGACCTGGAGCCAGTGGGTTTGGCGACGAATATATAATGAAGGCCAGCCAACGAGAGCATACAGGTCGCAGTGGTGGGTAGTGTATGGGGCTTTGGTGACAAAACGGATGGCACTGTGATAGACTACATCCAATTTGCTAAGTAGAGTGTTGGAGGCTAGTTTGTAAATGACATCGCCGAAATCAAGGATCGGTAGGATAGTCAGTTTTACAAGGGCATGTTTGGCAGCATGAGTGAAGGAGGCTTTGTTGCGAAATAGGAAGCCAATTCTGGATTTAATTTTGGATTGGAGATGGTTGATGTGAGTCTGGAAGTTGAGTTTACAGTCTAACCAGATGCCTAGGTATTTGTAGGTGTCCACGTATTCTAATTCGGACCCGTCGAGAGTAGTGATGATAGTCCGGTGGGCGGGTGCTGGCAGCGTTCGATAGAAAAGCATGCACTTAGTTTTACTAGCGTTTAAGAGCAGTTGGAGGCCACGGAAGGAGTGTTGTATGGCATTGAAGCTTGTTTGAAGGTTAGTAAACACAGTGTCCAAAGAGGGGCCAGATGTATACAGAATGGTGTCATCTGCGTTGAGATGGATCAGAGAGTCACCAGCAGCGAGAGCGACATCGTTGATGTATATAGAGAAAAGGGTTGGCCCAAGAATTGAACCCTGTGGCACCCCCATAGAGACTGCCAGAGGATCGGACAATAGGCCCTCCGATTTGACACACTGAACTCTGTCTGCAAAGTAGTTAGAGAACCAGGCAAGGCAGTCACTTGAGAAAACAAGGCTGTTGAGTCTTCCAATAAGAATGCGGTGATTGACAGAGTCGAAAGCCTTGGCCAGGTCGATGAAGACGGCTGCACAGTACTGTCTTTTATCGATGGCGGTTATGATATCGTTCAGTACCTTGAGCGTAGCTGAGGTGCACCCATGACCAGCTCGGAAACCAGATTGCATAGCAGAGAATGTACGGTGGGATTCGAAGTGGTCAGTTATCTGTTTGTTAACTTGGCTTTCGAAAACTTTAGAAAGGCAGGGCAGGATGGATATTGGTCTATAACAGTTTGGGTCTAGAGTGTCTCCTCCTTTGAAGAGGGGGATGACCGCGGCAGCTTTCCAATCTCTAGGGATCTCAGACGATACGAAAGAGAGGTTGAACAGGCTAGTGATAGGTGTTGCAACAATTTTGGCTGATAATTTCAGAAAGAGAGGGTCCAGATTATCTAGCCCAGCAGATTTGTAGGGGTCCAGACTTAGCAGCTCTTTCAGAACATCAGCCGTCTGGATTTGGGTAAAGGAGAAGCGGGGGGGGGCTTGGGCAAGTAGCTGCCGGGGGTACAGAGCTGTTGGCCGGGGTAGGGGTAGCACAGTAAAGACCCCACCCTACCCTGCAGTAAAGACCCCAACCTACCCCCATTCTAACCTACAGTAAAGACCCCACCCTATCCCCATCCTACCCTGCAGTAAAGACCCCGACCTACCCCCATCCTACCCTGCAGTAAAGACCCCGACCTACCCCCACCCTACCCTACAGTAAAGACCCCAACCTACGCCCACCCTACCCAGCAGCACTTGCCGTGACTGGTACTCGCAGGTGCTTTTTCAAAGCCTATGTCAGATACTCCAGTGAATGTAATTAGCTCCAATGAGTGTCATTTGCTCAATATGAGTTGAGAAATAAAGTTGGCATCTTTGGAAAGAAAACATGATTCTCTTTTCTACTATAGATACTGTATGTAATAGTTTATTCTGTTGTTGCTAGCGATTATTAATAAAAACATTGAAATACAAAATAATATTATTTAAAAAATATATGTATTTTCAGGGACCCCCTGCAGTACCTCAAAGAACCCCAGGTTGAATACCCCTGCAGTGTTGTATGGTATGCTTCAGTCAGTATGTTTTCTTCTCAATGAACTACGATGTTTAAGAAGATCCTGGTGATAAATAATGAGTTATATTGATGTGGTGATTATACAGTATGACAAAGTGCCCTCACATTGGTTACTCATGTTTTTAAGTTATAAGCAGATAATTGAATTGTGTCTGTTGTGCTGGCTTCATACATTTTCTGTGAGGATGCAGGCCAGAGCTGTCTTTCTAAGTATATATTATTGTATTAACCACCAACCCCAAACCTCATGTCAGTTCACCCGGTCTGTTTTAACCACCAACCCCAAACCTCATGTCAGTTCACCCAGGCTGTTTTAACCACCAACCCCAAACCTCATGTCAGTTCACCCAGTCTGTTTTATCCTCTACAGGATCGTGTCCCGTCCTCGGGACGCTTGAGCTAACGTGCGCTAATGTGATTAGCATGACATTGTAAGTAACAAGAACATTTCCCAGGACATAGACATTTCTTATATGGACAGAAAGCTTAAATTCTTGTTAATCTAACTGCACTGTCCAATTTACAGTAGCTATTACAGTGAAAGAATACCATGCTATTGTTTGAGGAGAGTGCACAGTTTTGTACATGAAAATGTATCAATAAACCAATAAGCTGATTTGGGCAGACTTGATACAACATTTTGAACAGTAATGCAATGGTTCATTGGATCAGTCTAAAACTTTGCACATACAATGCTGCCATCTAGTGGCCAGAATAAAATTGTATTTGTATTATATTTTACCAGATCGAATGTGTTATATTCTCCTACATTAATTTAACATTTCCACAAACGTCAAAGTGTTTCCTTTCAAATGGTATCAAGAATATGCATATCTTTTCTTCAGGTCCTGAGCTACAGGCAGTTAGATTTGGGTATGTTATTTTATGCGAAAATTGAAAAAAAAGGGTCCGATCCTTAAGAGGTTTTAACCACCTACCCAAAACCTCATGTCAGTTCATCCAGTCTGTTTTGCTGTTACAGATCACCTTGTTTACATTTAGTTTTTGAGGTTTATTCTGGTTGAGGTTTATTCTGGTTGAGGTTTATTCTGGTTGAGGTTTATTCTGGTTGAGGTTTATTCTAGTCTTAATAATCCATGACACATCAATCGCTCACTGTCTTTTTAGGGATATAGTTATCATATAGTTATAGTTAAGGGCACCTACAAAATGCTATGTGATATTATAGATGAAATGTGGAAATTGATTGATGTGCTTTGATCATGATTGGTCATGATGACGATGAGGTCATGATGATGCTGGGCTCATGGGGTGAAAGAGGAATGGCTGTTGCCCTGGAGATGGAGTAGGGTGAAGTTGCCCTCTTAGATGCTGACACTGGGTCAGTTTACCCCACTTATGGATAATGCTAGTAATGGGGGATGGGAAGCTGATCCTATATCAGTATCCTGTACCTAAGGGCATCTTCACCTTCATGGGAGCTGTTGCCCATTGGATATACTGCCTGCTCCCTTCTTCTGCTGTTCACAACTAGTGTAGAAACAAACCTGCTGTCCCTCCCTGCTCGGCAAGACCACGCCCACGCCCTGCCTCCACAACGCTAAGCCCCACCCACCCCCCTTTCTCTGCTTAGCATATAAAGTGGAACACAGTCAGTGTGTATTGTGAAGCCTACCGCAATCCTTATCAGAATGTCAAGAATGAATATATATATATATATATTAAACTCTACATTTTTAATAACCCCACCTGGTCCGTGTGGTTCTATGTGACCTGTCTGTCTGTCTGTCTGTCTGTCTGTCTGTCTGTCTGTCTGTCTGTCTGTCTGTCTGTCTGTCTGTCTGTCTGTCTGTCTGTCTGTCTGTCTGTCTGTCTGTCTGTCTGTCTGTCTGTGTGTGTGTGTGTGTGTGTGTGTCTCTGTCTCTATCTGTGTCTCTGTGTGTGTGTCTCTGTCTCTGTTACCCCTTTTCCAACAAAGCATTTTGAGTGCCTACTCGCGAACCAGTTCTTTGTGTTTCGACAGCCAAAGAACCGGATCTCGGCCAGGAAAATTGGTTCCAAAGCGGCACCAACTCTTTTCTGGACTAGAACCGTTCTTCTAACACGTCATGCTTATGTCGGGGGCTGGGGTCGGGGTTATTGTGACCAACAACACGACGGGAAAGGTTGTGACCGCCATTGCTAAAAACACAGCGCTAGTAGATGTGTTCTAAACGTCTTCTTCTGACCCCAATATAGGATCGCAAAGCCAGGAGAAACATTTGCAGAAAGACGATGTAGTCCGCCATTGTAATTGTTATGCTTGAAGTTGGCGCAAGCGTTTCTGGGAAAGCTAAGACGTATGGCGACGTACACAGTGACGTAACGACGTCGTTCGCTGGGCTCTCTAGTCAGTGGAAAAACAAACTGAGAAGGTTCGCAAGTTGAACTTTGAACCAACTTTGAACCAGCACCAGTTCCGAACCAGTTCTTTTTTGGTGGAAAAGGGGTTTGTGTGTGTCTCTGTCTCTGTCTCTCTGTCTCTGTCTCTGTGTCTGTCTCTGTGTGTGTGTGTCTGTGTCTGTCTGTCTGTCTGTCTGTCTGTCTAACCTGTATGCTGTTGTATGTTTATTCTCCAATAGAGGGCAGCCTTGCTCCAGATGCCACTGAACATCCTGCGACCTCCACTTCATATTAAAGACATGTAGCTCACTGTCTCTTTATCAGTGCCTCAGTCAAGTTCTGACAGCATCAGGTTCAACCCAGAGCAAATCCTCTTATTTTCTAAATGTCACTACAAGAGAGACAACAGGTATTTTCTAAATGTCACTGCAAGAGAGACAACAGGTATTTTCTAAATGTCACTACAAGAGAGACAACAGGGAGTCTATGTAGCCTCCTCCCAGTCTATTGGGGGTCCTATGACACAAGCATAGGAGGCAGTAGTCTCTGTGCTAGTGTAGTAGTCTAATGGCTTTCTGGGGCTTTCCATAACCTTGGTGTTGACTGTCTGTATCCAGACCCAATACTTAATCTATTACTTTTCCTGAGCACAAGGCATTACAGTACTGATGAGGTAGACGTGTTGGTGCTGTTCTAGTCATGGATGGCCGTGGCTTTCCTTAACTTTGGTATTTAATGTCTGTATCCAGCCATCCTGCCTCCAGTCAGGTCAACGTGTCCTCAGGTCCCAGGACTCTACATTACCAGCTCCATTAAGACCTAATGGGCCAACAGGTGGACTGAGGCAGAGGCAGGGCAGCACACCACTAGCTGATAGCCAGACCTAGGTTCAAATACTATTCATAATCATTTAAAATACTTCATCTGTTCTTGACTGAGCTAGCCTTTTGCAATGGAACCTATAGAAAAGTCCCAACTGTTGTAAATCCCTCCAGGCTGGCTAAGGTAAACGCAGCAAACGGTCACAGTATATGAAAAGTATTTGAATAGTATTTGAACCCAGGTCTGCTGCTAGCGACTAGGTTAGCTGTCCTCAGGGTTCAGAGGCCTCTGTGGGTAAGTGATACTGAGAAATGGCCTCTCTCTGCGCTTGTATCACTGAGGACTCATCAATCTTACAAGGGTGTGTGTGTGTGTGTGTGTGTGTGTTTGTGGAAGGTGGGGGATCCTTGAGCCTTGATCTCGACCCCACTGACCTCGTTCGCTCATTTGTTTTCATTAGTCCCCCCCATTAGACGACCGGCCCCAGAGACCCCCCTAACACCCTCACCTCTTCCCCCTTTAAGTACAAGCATTTCTGAAAGCACCTAGCTCCAACCTCAGCCCCAGCTAACCCACCCCCCTTTTAGCCCAAACATTTCTGAAACCATCTCTGAGGTACTTCTCAACTGCTTTTAGGTCTTTAAGGCAGGTCTTTAAGGCAGGTCTTTAAGGCAGGTCTTTAAGGCAGGTCTTTTAGGTAGGCCCTGAGCTACAGAAGTGTACGGCGTCCAGACTAATGTTGTTATGTCTTTGAAGGGCTAGCTGAGACCATAATGATCCCTACAGCGTCAGTCCTTACAGACCTAATTAAAACGTTGACCTGACATCTGAAGGAGGCAGAGTGTGCGTCCCAGATCGCACCCTATTCCCTATTTAGTGCACCTACTTTTGACCAGGACTCATGGGGCTCTGGTCAAAAGTAGTACACTATATAGGGAATAGGTTGCCATTTGGGACACAGGCAGAGTGAGGCATAAAATAGGTCTAAGCTAAACTAGAGGGGTTGTTTCAACAGGGATCCAGTGGCAGCAAATGATGGTTATCACAACACCTCACAACACTCACGAGACACTAAATGCAGGGCAGGAAGATGGACTTAACTAGATACTAAGTCTGTTGAGAGGAGTAGCTAACTCCTTTTATCCTACAGTAGTCCTTCCATGGCACATATTTTACCTGAAACAGTCATTTCTCTCAAAGTCATCAGATTGGGAGGCTGCTCTGTCTGAGGAGAATCCATCTTGACAAACAGATGATATCTCTTAACAGGTTTTGGAGACACACACACACACATACACACACAAACCTGCCCGCCCGCACACAAACACCCACACCCGCACACACACGCACGCACACACACGTAACAGATGTCCCACGAAGACAAGACAGATGTGATCGTACTTCTTGCATTGTCTTTCTAAAGAAAGGACTGTACAGCCAGCGATCCCAGTTGATTGGTGTTTATTCTGATGATAGACACAAGGAAGCACATTAGCTGCGGCCATTATATTTAGCGCATGCTAGCTACCTCGCTCTTACAGCAATAACATACAAAAGAACATCCCCGGATTCACCCAATATAACAGGCAATATATACACATATTTCCTGTGTGTATGTATATATACTATGTGTATGTATATATATATATATATATATATATATATATACACACACACACATCACGACATGTACATAGTGAACTCGTACACATGGCTATGTAAATATGACAATATAATACAGTATTTCAGAATGTGAACTACTGCTTGCATGTCAATATGAGACTGGGAAGAATTGACTTCACCGATCTCTGCCTATCTGCATGTTTAACCAATGGCACAACACCTTATTGATATGTAATTTCAAACAACCAATAGGGATACATAAACATTGAATACATATTTCTGCAGTGGCAAGTGGAAACATAACTAACCCTGTTACACCAACACAGATTATTCACAATTTAGCTGTCAAGGTTTTACCTTTCTGAGAAAGTTAGGGAGAACATCAACACAGAGAGGAAGTGTTGCTGAGACAGGGAGACTGAGACAGGAAGTGATGCTGAGACAAGGACTCCGACCAGGAAGTGATGCTGAGACAGATGAGACTGAGACAGGAAGTGATGCTGAGACAAGGACTCCGACCAGGAAGTGTTGCTGAGACAGGGAGACTGAGACAGGAAGTGATGCTGAGACAAGGACTCCGACCAGGAAGTGATGCTGAGACAGATGAGACTGAGACAGGAAGTGATGCTAAGACAGGGAGACTGACCAGGTAGGGATGCTGAGACAGGGAGACTGAGTTTACGTGTTAGCAGTAAAAGCAACATCTAATATATATATATAGATATATTAATACCTGTTAGATATAGCGACATCTAATATAGATGAATACCTGTTAGATACAGTATAGCAATGTCTAATATAGATTAATACCTTTTAGATACAGTATAGCAATGTCTAATATAGATTAATACCTGTTATATACAGTATAGCAACATCTAATATAGATTAATACATGTTAGATACAGTATAGCAACATCTAATATAGATTAATACCTGTTAGATACAGTATAGCACTGTCTAATATAGATGAATACCTGTTAGATACAGTATAGCAACATCTAATATAGATTAATACCTGTTAGATACAGTATAGCAACATCTAATATAGATTAATACCTGTTAGATACAGTATAGCAACATCTAATATAGATTAATACCTGTTAGATACAGTATAGCACTGTCTAATATAGATGAATACCTGTTAGATACAGTATAGCAACATCTAATATAGATGAATACCTGTTATATACAGTATAGCAATGTCTAATATAGATTAATACATGCTAGATACAGTATAGCAACATCTAATATAGATTAATACCTGTTAGATACAGTATAGCACTGTCTAATATAGATTAATACCTGTTAGATACAGTATAGCCATGTCTAATAGAGATTAATACCTGTTAGATATAGTATAGCAATGTCTAATATAGATTAATACCTGTTATATACACTATAGCAATGTCTAATATAGATGAATACCTTTTAGATACAGTATAGCAATGTCTAATATAGATTAATACCTGTTATATACAGTATAGCAACATCTAATATAGATTAATACATGTTAGATACAGTATAGCAACATCTAATATAGATTAATACCTGTTAGATACAGTATAGCACTGTCTAATATAGATGAATACCTGTTAGATACAGTATAGCAACATCTAATATAGATTAATACCTGTTAGATACAGTATAGCAACATCTAATATAGATTAATACCTGTTAGATACAGTATAGCAACATCTAATATAGATTAATACCTGTTAGATACAGTATAGCACTGTCTAATATAGATGAATACCTGTTAGATACAGTATAGCAACATCTAATATAGATGAATACCTGTTATATACAGTATAGCAATGTCTAATATAGATTAATACATGCTAGATACAGTATAGCAACATCTAATATAGATTAATACCTGTTAGATACAGTATAGCACTGTCTAATATAGATTAATACCTGTTAGATACAGTATAGCCATGTCTAATAGAGATTAATACCTGTTAGATATAGTATAGCAATGTCTAATATAGATTAATACCTGTTATATACATTATAGCAATATCTAATGTATATTATTACCTTTTAGATACAGTATAGCAACGTCTAATATAGATTAATACATGTTATATACATTATAGCAATATCTAATATAGATTAATACATGTTAGATACATTATAGCAACATCTAATATAGATGAATACCTGTTTCATACAGTATAGCAACATCTAATATAGATTAATACCTGTTATATACAGTATAGCAATGTCTAATATAGATTAATACCTGTTAGATACAGTATAGCAATGTCTAATATAGATTAATACCTGTTAGATACAGTATAGCAACATCTAATATAGATTAATACATGTTAGATACAGTATAGCAATGTCTAATATAGATTAATACCTTGTTATATACATTATAGCAATATCTAATATATATTATTACCTTTTAGATACAGTATAGCAACGTCTAATATAGATTAATACATGTTATATACATTATAGCAATATCTAATATAGATTAATACATGTTAGATACATTATAGCAACATCTAATATAGATGAATACCTGTTTGATACAGTATAGCAACATCTAATATAGATTAATACATGTTGGATACAGTATAGCAACATCTAATATAGATTAATACATGTTAGATACATTATAGCAACATCTAATATAGATGAATACCTGTTTGATACAGTATAGCAACATCTAATATAGATGAATACCTGTTTGATACAGTATAGCAACATCTAATATAGATTAATACATGTTGGATACAGTATAGCAACATCTAATATAGATTAATACATGTTATATACAGTATAGCAACATCTAATATAGATTAATACATGTTGGATACAGTATAGCAACATCTAATATAGATTAATACATGTTAGATACATTATAGCAACATCTAATATAGATGAATACCTGTTTGATACAGTATAGCAACATCTAATATAGATTAATACATGTTGGATACAGTATAGCAACATCTAATATAGATTAATACATGTTAGATACATTATAGCAACATCTAATATAGATGAATACCTGTTTGATACAGTATAGCAACATCTAATATAGATGAATACCTGTTTGATACAGTATAGCAACATCTAATATAGATTAATACATGTTGGATACAGTATAGCAACATCTAATATAGATTAATACATGTTATATACAGTATAGCAACATTTAATATAGATTAATACCTGTTAGATACATTATAGCAATGTCTAATATAGATTAATACCTGTTATATACAGTATAGCAACATCTAGTATAGATTAATACCTGTTAGATACAGTATAGCAATGTCTAATATAGATTAATACTTGTTAGATACAGTATAGCAATGTCTAATATAGATTAATACCTGTTAGATACATTATAGAAACATCTAATATAGATTAATACCTGTTAGATACAGTATAGCACTGTCTAATATAGATTAATACCTGTTAGATACAGTATAGCAATGTCTAATATAGATGAATACCTGTACATTATAGAAACATCTAATATAGATCTCTCTCGCCCTCTCTCTCTTTCGGATTAAATGGTGCAAGAAACTAAGAGGCTGCTTTACACTGAGAGCTGGTTGTTTAACATGTTCAGTGGGTATTTACCTTGAAGACTGGAAGAATGCACGGTTCACTGCTAAGAGGGGTATTGAAATGTTACGTAACCATATTCTTCCTAGGGGCTGCGGAGGCCTTGAGATATCTTCGTATCCCTGTACTTTGAAAACCAGAATTAACAACATTGCAGTGTGGTTGAGTAACAAGCCAACTCCTCACTTCGCCACAAACATATGCATGCACACACACTCTCACACACACACACACACACACACACACACACACACACACACACACACACACACACACACACACACACACACACACACACACCACACACACACATACCCATTCACACACACACACACACACATACCCATTCACACAGACATACACAGTGCTGAAAGTGAGATTTACCATCCAGGATATCACAGTTGATTGCATCCTGACCATGTAGTAAGAACAGGAGACATCATATGGAGGGAGAACCTCTACTGCACTGTAAGGCACCATCTCCTTTACCTATGGGACTGAACGGTTCCATAACTCTAATTCCACCCTCTAATGCATTGAGACATCTATGGTTTGGATACATTGAACAAGCTGAAGGTATATTAATCATAATGTCTGTACAGTGCTTGGAATCCCTGGTTAATGAACCAATATTAGAGTGTGTATTTGGCACAGGGCTGCTAATCAAATGCCCAGATGTGACCTCAGTGAACTGTGTATAACTTGTCACAACCCATGGTAACTATGCATAGCCTGCTGTCACAACCCATGGTAACTATGCATAGCCTGCTGTCACAACCCATGGTAACTATGCATAGCCTGCTGTCACAACCCATGGTAACTCTGCATAGCCTGCTCTCACAACCCATGGTAACTATG
>CM042397.1:38352057-38367057 GCA_023634145.1 Thymallus thymallus | reverse complement strand
TACAGGTCTGAATTCATTCAGGACAGTGGGGTGTGCCTTCTTGGGCACTGGGACAAGGCAGGATGTTTTCCACAGCACAGGGACCCTTTCTAGGCTCAGGCTAAGGTTGAAGCGTCACTGGAGTATTCCACACAGTTTGTCAGCACAGACCCTAAGCACCCTTGGGCTGATGCCATCAGGGCCCGCCGCTTTCCACTGATGTAGTCTCTCCAGCTCTCTCTTCACTTGGTTGGTGGTGAAAGCCAGCCCAGGTGGGGAGGTGGGGGGAAGGGGGGTTTTGAGGTTCAGTCCAGAGGGAGCAGGGGTGGAGGTGGGGTCGCTGATTGTCTCAGCACAGGTGTTGTGAGCAAAGTGGGGGTGGGACAGCCGTGAGGGTGTGTGGCCTGGGGAGCTGGAAGGGAGGTGGCCAGTATCAAACCTGTTAAAAAATTGGTTCATCTCATTGTCTCTGTCCTGGGTCCCCTCCGTCTGCCCACTGTTTGACTTTTTGAAGCCAATGATATTTCTCATACCCTTCCACACCTCTCTCACCTGGCTCTGCCTCAGCTTGTCCTCCATCTTCTCCTTATACCCTCTCTTCCCCTCAGCAATACGCAACTTCAGCTCCCTCTGGACGCATTTCAATTTGTCCTTGTCCCTCTCCTTGAAGGCCCTCTTCTTCTCATTCAGCAGGGCCTTCAGGTCGCTGGTGACCCAGAGTTTATTATTTGGAAAACAGTGTACCTTCCTGGTGGGTACAGTGTTGTCTACACAAAAATTTATATAGTCCGTTATGCAGTCCATCGATGTCCTCCCCATGAGCCTCACAGATCAGATCCCAGTCTGTTGTTTCAAAGCAGTCCTGTAGGGCCTCATTCGCCTCCGGGGACCATCTCCTAATGGTCCTAGTGGTCGCAGGCTGCTGTTGGACTAAAGGCCTGTAGAGTGGGGTGAGGTGGACAAGGTTGTGATCCGATCTACCGAGGGGAGGGAGTGCAGTGGAGTTGTATGCATCCTTCACATTAGCATATAACAAGTCCAGAGTGTTATTATTGTCAGGCTCTGGCCATAGAGAAGCCTTAGTCATGGTCAGAGTCTGACAGGTCCTATTTTCTGTTTCTATGTGGTGGTTTGTGTTGGATCCCTAATTAGAGGCAGCTGCAGTGCATTGTCTCTAATTAAGGATCCTACATATCCTACAAATCACTTGTCATTAACTTAATGTCACGTCAAAGTAAGTGTGTTTTCCGTTTTGTTGTATCGTGTTTATTTTGTATAGTTCGTCATTTTGTATCAATTAGAAATAAAAACATGTCGAACTGCTATTCCTGCGCTGCGCCTTGGTCTCTCCATGCACCCTTTCGTGACAATTATTCCTGGTTGGGCACTTCACAAACTTTTTGAACGTGGGCAGCGTTGAAGAGAGAGATGCATGGTTAAAATCCCCCGAAATGGCAAAGAAAGCACTGGGATGCGCTGTCTGTAACCTCGCGATAACAGAGTGGATGACGTCACATGCTGTGTTTGAGTCCGCGGAGGGCGGGAGGTAAACAATAACAGCAATGGCCGCCGTGAATTCCCTCGGTAAATAGTAGGGTCTCAGGCTAACGGCTAACAGCTCAATGTCCGGGCTACAAAACTCTTCCTTAAGAGTAATATGGCTTGGATTTCAAGCCCGATAGTCTCTTTGACCACGGACAAGAGCCTCAAGCTCGTCCATTTTGTTATGCAGCGATCTCACGTTGCCCATAATGATAGACGGTATAGCCGGCTTGTACTTCCTCAGCTTCGCCTTACACTTCAATCCCGCCCTACGTCCACGCCGTCGCCTTTTCAACTCGTCTGGAATATCGAACCTTTCCCTGGGGTGCAGCAGCGCTGCGTGTGCTAAATCCAGGAGCTGGGCTCTGTTGTAAATAATAATAATGTGTCCAGTTACTGTAATCTGGTTGAATATGTAAAGTACCAGGACTCCTTTAATGTGTCCAGTTACTGTAATCTGGTTGAATATGTAAAGGACCAGGACTCCTTTAATGTGTCCAGTTACTGTAATCTGGTTGAATATGTGAAGGACCAGGACTCCTTTAATGTGTCCAGTTACTGTAATCTGATTGAAGATGTAAAGGACCAGGACCCCTTTAATGTGTCCAGTTACTGTAATCTGATTGAAGACGTTAAGGACTACGACTCCTTTAATGTGTCCAGTTACTGTAATCTGATTGAAGACGTTAAGGACTATGACTCATTTAATGTGTCAAGTGCACTGCTCTCCAGTACCTCTGGAATTAAACAGACCATTGTGTGTCTTCTGTGTGGCTGACCACCATAACCAGTGCTCAGTAGATGTTCAGGCATATTATGCACATTTTCAAAGTGCTCTACATTTTCACAAGCCTAATGTGTCTAGAAATTGTTGCCTTGTCATAGTGCTATTTAGAAATGCCAGCAGTAATTGTCCTACGCATTTGAAATGTCTAGCTCATATCTTTTTGTTTTCTTTAGAAGTTCAACCCAGTTTTTTGGCCATTATCAAACGTATATCATATAACTGTCTGACTCCTGCTTTATAACAGTCAAAGTCATCTCCAGTAGGTCTACTGAGAAACTGTTTCCAACTTTCTGAAGAAAATGGGTTATCTGTTGGGACAGGCCACAGTGTATACATTCAGATAAACACAGTACACACACACGCACTCACACAAGGACACACAAACCCTCCCCCATTTCTAGCCTTGTGTGTGAGGGTGTGTGATGAGAGATAAGGGGATTACAGTGTCAGTGTGGTGGTTCTGGTGAGACTGACTAACATGGCAAGCTCTTCAGTAATCCTCATAATCCATCTGAACGCAATGGCTGCCCCCTGACCCTCCCTGGCCCACACACACAAGAAGGGGTACACACACACCACACACACATACACACACACACACAAATGCATGGATGCAAACACACACACACACACACACACACACACATACAAACTGTGCACGCACACACACACACACACACACCACTTGTAGCATGTACTTGTTATACTGTACATTACAAGCGCATCTTGACTACCGGCTGACAGGAGGTTACAGAAACAGCTTTAAGTCTAGTAGTTACAGCCCGTGACACCCTACCGCTGTTGCGCTGTGAAAGAATGCAACTTTACAAACTATCCATTCACCCTGGAACCGCAGGAGATTCAGGACATCTGCCCGCGTCATGCCAAGTCCTTTCAGAACGTCATGTGCTCGTGTTGGTCTCTCCACATAAATCTGTTGTCTCTTGTCTGGTCATGCAGAAAAGCACTTGTTGTTGCGGTAGATATTATGATGCTAATTCCAATGGCATTAAATACGTGTTGAAGCTGCCCTGTTATCCATATGTTTGGGGTGTATAAAAGGATGTTTAAAACGCAACCATAATATTTGCTTCATGCTTTTCAGCGGTTTGCATAGAGGATTCGACTACTGCGCTAACAGGCACACTTCAGTGCCAAATGTTGATTTCCTTCAACAATTCCAGTCTGTAAAAGAAAAAACATAAATGTAAATTTTTGTAATAATTTCACATAAAAAAGGCATATCATATCTTCATGTTTTAAATATTAAACACAAATCACTTGTCATGAAAACCTCAAGTTATAACCTAGCCTACCATTATAAGGTTGCTATTACGCATGTAGCCATGATGCGTGAAGGGTGTGTAGGCCTATAACTCGTCATTGGAAATAAAAGCAACAGATAATGGGCAATTATCTCTCTATATAGTCTGCTAGGATTGGTCGCCTCTACTGTCAATCATACGCCCCAAGCCTAAGTAGGATGAATGGGATGTAGGCTACTAGTCTAATCGCCGTAGCGCGCTCCCACTCGCTCACATGCCTGTTGGGCAATTGATGGGAAACAACGGCCGAGAGTTTCTTGGACGCACAGCGCGCGTACACACCTGACGCGTTTATCTTTTCGTTTCGTTTGTAATTCAGTATGAATAGAGCTGGAAAGGAGATGCATTTATCACTAAATAATTATAAGTCCGTTATAAGCAGTGTATAGGCAAGTTGTGGAATTATGTCAATTTCACCAGCATTTTTTGCAGTGGAAGAGGAGCAAATAACTTTAGCCAATATGCGTTTTTGGATTATGACTCGTCTCGCCCGACGGTCCTATGGAATATAGCCCCATTTATCAGAACCTACATGTTGTCTCATCATCCCCCGTGAAGAATAAACTCTTTGTTTTCTGCATCATGTTGTCCCTGTGGATGTATATGATCTATTGCTGCGTCGGATACTGTTCAACCATGCCAAGCCTGATGGTCAGTACAGCCAGCAGTAAACATTCACAACATCTCGAAGAAGTGGACCACAACAGAATTCAACCCCGACTCCAAAACGAAGTGGACTTGGAATTCGGACACCGAGAAGATCCCTTAGATTCAGTAGATCCGTTATTCGGCGTATCATCCAGGGACTTGTTAAATAATGAGAATGATTTGGACAGCAGAGCAGGGGAGGACTGGGATAGGATTCGAAGCGAACGGAGGAAGTTGGATGATAATGTCGTGTCAAGTCTCTTCAACGAGTCAGGGCCGGCGGAGAGTAAGAAGTTGCCCCAAGCGATTATCATCGGAGTTAAGAAGGGAGGCACGCGGGCGCTGCTTGAGTTCCTCCGCGTGCATCCAGACATCAGAGCTGTTGGGGCCGAGCCGCACTTCTTTGATCGGAACTATGACAAGGGACTGGAGTGGTACAGGTAAATTTCATACACTTAATAACGTTAACTGATTATAATAGAAACAAGTTATGTATGGACTACTGATATAGTTCATAATTTGCCATTTAAATTAGGCTGTCTATTTAATTTATTAAATTGTTTACCCATCTTCAGTTCCAGACTATTAATCAGCCTATAACTCATGCATATGGCACAGGTTGGCTTGTCGATTCATGGGTTTCTGAGAAATACCGTCACAAAGAATATCAAACGGAAACTTGAAGGTTGTCAGGGAAGAATATCTCCCTTTAGAATAGTGAGTTCCCTACATCTCTTCACATAACTACTGGAGGACTAATTCACACAATGTCTTTAAAAACACCTCTAACATAACATGGAACAGTAAGATTAGGTGGACATTTGGCCATTGTGCTGAGTGGAAGAAATAACCAGATTGATTAACATGGATTAAAAGACACACACATGCACACGCACACACACACACACACACCACACACAGACACATGTTAATATAGAATAGAAATGGGCCTACTCCACACAATGGTAACAATTAGTTAAAGTGTTTATGTGTTTATGAATGTACTGTGTATCCTGTTCAGGTGAAAATGAAACACATTTTCATTGGGCCAGTAAAGCTATAATGAAGCTATAATAAAGCTATAAGTCTCTCCTCACAGTGTTATAAGTGTGAACTGAGGAATGTATCACTCTAACAGCTGGTCTAATAAAATAGTCCATATAAGTTATAGGCCTGAGTCATAGAGAGAGTCCCAAATGGCACACATAGGCCCATAGGCTCTAGTCAAAAGAAGTGGACTATGTAGGGAATAGGGTGCCATTTGGGACGCAACCTATTAAAAGGGACCATATTAAATGATGTACCTTAACTGCCTCATAGAAACTGACTTGTTTGACAGTTCTTTCTAGAGCTCAGACAAACATTCTACAGCTTCCATTCAGTTTGACAGTTCCTTCTAGAGCTCAGACAAACATTCTACAGCTTCCATTCAGTTTGACAGTTCCTTCTAGAGCTCAGACAAACATTCTACAGCTTCCATTCAGTTTGACAGTTCCTTCTAGAGCTCAGACAAACATTTTACAGCTTCCATTCAGTTTGACAGTTCCTTCTAGAGCTCAGAAAAACATTCTACAGCTTCCATTCAGTTTGACAGCTCCTTCTAGAGCTCAGAAAAACATTTGTATTTCTATACTTTTTCATACTGCCGCTCTATGTATCATGTACCTTGTATCTGTCTTTTGTGTACTTTCGTTGTGGCAATTTGCACCTGCCCTGTGTTTTGTTGTTGTAGCTGCTTGACAAAGAAATTTCCCCCTCTGGGATCAATAAAGTATCTATCTATCTATCTATCTATCATCTATCTATCTATCTATCTATCTATCTATCTATCTATCTATCTATCTATCTATCTATCTATCTATCTATCTATCTATCTATCTATCTATCTATCTATCTATCTATCTATCTATCTATCTATCTATCTATCTATCTATCTATCTATCTATCTATCTATCTATCTATCTATCTATCTATCTATCTATCTATAGAGCTTCTATTCAGTTTGACAGTTCCTTCTAGAGCTCAGACAAACATTCTAGAGCTTCTGTTCAGTTTTTCTTCTGAAGTTTAGACCCAAACAGCACAGGGTTTACTGCCAGGAGTCAATAGGCTAAATCATGACATCATCCCCCCAGCAGCCAGAAGGATCGTAATTCAATTGAGTGCTCCCGGTTCCAGGTATTGATTCTTAGGCTTTAATTCCCTTTACGACAATACAGCTTTAACCTTGCCTGGTTCCCAAATGGCACCCTATTCCCTATATAGTGCATTACTTTTGACCAGAGCTCATAGAGCTCATACACACTATATAGTGAAGAAGGTGCCATTTGGGACACAGACAATTAGTTAATTTCAAAGCTATAGGAACACTGAACAGTTAGCCCAGTGTTTAACAATGTGTGTTTTTAATGATCAATATGTCAGTGCATCTCAGTGAGTTCCCAGTGTTAGCTAGACCTGTTGCAACCCACAGCATCAGCACATGCCTCTCTCTGTTGTAAACAACTATAACCTGTTCCTGATTCAATGATTCACATGACCTCTGTAAAGTATCAGAGTGATATGTGTTAAATAGTTTCAGGAATTCTGGGGTTTTGATTGAAGACAGAAAACAGCAGATGAGCCACTTTATCAACATTGAAACGTGTACCTTTGTTGGTTTCTTTGAGGAGCCGTCTAAATTGACTTGAGCCATGGAGATTAGCAGTCAATGTCAAAGGCTTCTTAATGCTACTAGTTCAAAGCTGTCTTCATAAAGCTTTCTTCATAACCCTACAATGGGGGAAGTGAGGGGAGCAATGTTCAAAGGACTTGTGGGTTAAACTGCTCCATGAATTTACAGACAGTTTGAGGACATTTGTGTTGAGGTTGACCACCACATGGTGAGAGGACAGAGGGGGGATCTTCAGGGCATCTTCACTGACTGAGAAAAAAGAGAACACATTTAACAAGGAACAGTTTCTTCCTCTGGTGTTTTATGGAGTCTATAAGTATTTCATTCCTCAATCAGTCACAGTTCAATCAGAATGGCAAACTGGTGTAATATTATCTGTGTTGATCATAGAAGCTGGAGGCTATTGCCGTAGATAATGAGCTGGAAGACAGTAGCGTCTGGTATTTCTGAACACATTAGAGCTGCAGGTTCATAGACGTACTATACAGCTGGTTGTTGTTGTACCCATGACCACAGTGCAGTTGTATCTGTAGGATTGAATGAAAGAACCCTGGAGTGGTTGTTAGACTAATTAAAAACCCTCAGCTTGAGTAAGCCCAGCCAGACCATTCAGACCCCAGTCAGACCAGAGCACCATGACCTCAGACAGCCAAGGAACACCCCAGTGACCCCGTAATGATGGTTCTGTTCAGGGACTAGGGAGGGGAAACCCCAGAGGTCTCTGTACTAGTGACCATCACCACCCTGTATCAACAGAGGCATCTCCCTCTACTCTGTCTTTTAGTGAAGTCACAGGGTAGGGAGGGAGGGCCAAGGTCACATGGTCATCCACATACCAACCAGCAAACTAACTGTTAACACATTCTAGATGCTCAGAAAGGGTGCCAGTTATTCAGGGCTTACTTGAGCTGCCCTAACTCTTTCACCATGGAGGATAGTCCACTTACCATGAGGTTAGTTATTTCAGTGTTGGTGCTAACTTTATCCTTAGAAGGGGATGGAGAGGGAGAGGGTATAGATATGGTGTGGCTTGACTGCCTCTCCAAAAGCCTCCACCACTGTCTAATTATCTGTCAGTTGCCTGCGGAGAGGAGGTGCAGGGGAGGGGAGAGAAAGGGCTGAGGAGCAGCTCTGCTGGGTGGTCTGGTCCAGGCCCCAGTCCCCCCGTGGAGGCATTGATCTCTGCTGCCCTCATCTCCACACTGTTGGTCCAACACAGAGGATGGCTGTAGAAGTCCCCCCACTGCAATATAGAGCCACACAGAGAGAGAGAGGCCATACACATAGAATCACTACAACACTCAATATGGGTACACTCAATATGGCCACCGGCATAGCCATCATGGAACATTGACTTGAATGGGGATTCTCATCTAGTCATTCTATTTCTATAGTGAAGGCCTGTCACAGTGGGGACTCCAGCCACAGATATAGCCAGTTGGCCACGCTTTCACAGAATATAGACATGCTTTCACACAGAGGCAGAAAGGCAGGAGCTGCCAGACAAATTGTAGGCTGCACGCTCACTCATACAGGAAGGAGGGAGCATGGAAGGTGGGAACTCTCAAAAGCCGTGGGAATGTTTTCCCATTCCGACCTTCCTCCTCCTTTCACTATAAGTCACTGTTTTATTTCCCAGTTAGACTTCTGGACTTATTCTCTTGTTGTCACTAAGCATTTAGAGAGGAGGACATCTGGGCACCACATGCTGCTGGAATCAAAGGGCATGAAGTGATCCTGGAAAATGGCCCTATTTTGTTGAAATATGAAAGTGTGGGGTTTTTCTATTCTCGTCAGTTTCCAGATCTCTTTTTTTGTGAAACAATGATTGGTTGTATTCTAATCTTCTCCTTGCTCTCTCACTGACATTGTCAGAGGAAGGGAAACAGTTATTCTAACACCAAACAGAGCTGCAGGGGAGCTGGGTCAGACCTGGGTCGGAGCTGTGTCTGAGCTGGGTCTGAGCTGGGTCGGAGCTGGATTTGGGATAGGTAGATAGAGAGAGAGAAGGGTCTGAGTCCCAAATGGCACCCTATCCCCTATATCAGGCCTGGCCAACCTGCGGCTCCCGAGCCACATGCGGCTCTTTGCCTGGTTTCATGCGGCTCTTACGTTCATATCGAATTTTGTGTTGTGTATATAGCCCCTTTCACACTGCCCAAAAAAACCTATGTAAACCCACTAACACCCAATATTTATCGGCTTCACCTCCGATCGGTATTGATGTGAACGTCACACATGGGTGAACCCGCAAATTTGCACCATGACGGAGGCAACGAAGGCTCGATCCTCCGTCGGTAACTGTTGTTCCTTCACCAGCTGTACTAAAGAGACCTCTTGCGTGTAGCTAGCTCGCTTAGCCTAGCTTTGGCTCGTCGGTGGTAACAACTAACACGATCCAGATCATGGATGAGGTTCAGAACGAGGCACTTTATTTCAACGCTTCGGCGGACACACTCTGCCTCATCAGGCGGTCTCTCATCACACAGTGGCCATAAACTGTCGCTAACATGGAGGATGTGACAAGTACAAGACATAAGGTAATGTGACTCACTGGCGACCATATGTATGTATGATGTGGCTCTTTGCAGTAACATAGTAAAAAATTGGGCTCTTAGTCTCTGACTGGTTGGCCTAGGCCTAGGCTTTATAGGCCCTGGTCAAAAGTAGTGCATTTTCTACGAAATAGAGTGCTGTTGGGGACGCAGCCAGAGAGAGGGCAGGACATTGAAAGTGAGTTTTTAGAAGCTGCAGCAGCGCTGGGTGTATACAGCTGTATGAAAGAAGAGTAGTGGAACCCCTGGGGTTTATATTAACCCTAGTGATAATAGAACAGGGCAATTAGAGTGAAACCTGTTATTCTCTTCACTTCACGTTGTATGCAAATGTCCCCCAGGAGAGGGAAAGTGCTTTTTCAACAAACACAGCTTGAACCCTTCGGAACATTGCCTGTAAATGGAACTCTGGGTTCTGGAACTCTGAGGCCAGCAAGCTGGATAGATTGTTAACACTAAGCCTCAGGGTTCTCTATTCTGTTCTGAAAGTTGACTCCTGAGGTCTTTCAGAGTGAGAAGTTGTATTTCCCTTGAGGTAGTTCATACAAGTCCACTTGGTTTTCTTTTTGCTGACTCAAAAAACCCTTAGTAGTTTTCATGGACACAGGGGAATAAAATGGTTTAAGAAGCGGGAAAGCCGTTCATGTAGATACTTCCCAGCTAGATTCAATGCATCAGCATATTGATAGGCAGGAAAAGAACACAGCCTGTGTTGAGAATGAGGAAAGGGCCCAAAGGCGGGTAAAGGGCCAGGTATTGAAATATGCTGCCGTTTGTTTCTGAACATTCCTGAAATAGTTGACTTTTAGCTAACTCAGCTGTGTGAACGTCATAGGTTAACATCTACTTTTACTTCTTGGAGTTCAATAGCTGGAAGTTCATCTCTCATCAAACTGATATAAATCAGGGATGGAAACTGTCAGGTTTTTATTGGAGATTATCAGACCACAGTACTTTGTCATGGACATGTTGAGGTTCAGTTCAGTTGTTTAGTTCTCTCCTTCTCTATCCTCCTGGAGTTGTTGTTTAGTTCTCTCCTTCTCTATCCTCCTGGAGTTGTTGTTTAGTTCTTTCCTTCTCTATCCTCCTGGAGTTGTTGTTTAGTTCTCTCCTTCTCTATCCTCCTGGAGTTGTTGTTTAGTTCTTTCCTTCTCTATCCTCCTGGAGTTGTTGTTTAGTTCTCTCCTTCTCTATCCTCCTGGAGTTGTTGTTTAGTTCTTTCCTTCTCTATCCTCCTGGAGTTGTTGTTTAGTTCTCTCCTTCTCTATCCTCCTGGAGTTGTTGTTTAGTTCTTTCCTTCTCTATCCTCCTGGAGTTGTTGTTTAGTTCTCTCCTTCTCTATCCTCCTGGAGTTGTTGTTTAGTTCTTTCCTTCTCTATCCTCCTGGAGTTGTTGTTTAGTTCTTTCCTTCTCTATCCTCCTGGAGTTGTTGTTTAGTTCTCTCCTTCTCTATCCTCCTGGAGTTGTTGTTTAGTTCTTTCCTTCTCTATCCTCCTGGAGTTGTTGTTTAGTTCTCTCCTTCTCTATCCTCCTGGAGTTGTTGTTTAGTTCTCTCCTTCTCTATCCTCCTGGAGTTGTTGTTTAGTTCTCTCCTTCTCTATCCTCCTGGAGTTGTTGTTTAGTTCTTTCCTTCTCTATCCTCCTGGAGTTGTTGTTTAGTTCTCTCCTTCTCTATCCTCCTGGAGTTGTTGTTTAGTTCTCTCCTTCTCTATCCTCCTGGAGTTGTTGTTTAGTTCTCTCCTTCTCTATCCTCCTGGAGTTGTTGTTTAGTTCTCTCCTTCTCTATCCTCCTGGAGTTGTTGTTTAGTTCTCTCCTTCTCTATCCTCCTGGAGTTGTTGTTTAGTTCTCTCCTTCTCTATCCTCCTGGAGTTGTTGTTTAGTTCTCTCCTTCTCTATCCTCCTGGAGTTGTTGTTTAGTTCTCTCCTTCTCTATCCTCCTGGAGTTGTTGTTTAGTTCTCTCCTTCTCAGACTGTAGACCTGTACATCTCTGATGTTATTACTGATTAGATCCTCTCAGACTGTAGACCTGTACATCTCTGATGTTATTACTGATCAGATCCTCTCATACTGTAGACCTGTACATCTCTGATGTTATTACTGATCAGATCCTCTCAGACTGTAGACCTGTACATCTCTGATGTTATTACTGATCAGATCCTCTCAGACTGTAGACCTGTACATCTCTGATGTTATTACTGATCAGATCCTCTCATACTGTAGACCTGTACATCTCTGATGTTATTACTGATCAGATCCTCTCAGACTGTAGACCTGTACATCTCTGATGTTATTACTGATCAGATCCTCTCAGACTGTAGACCTGTACATCTCTGATGTTATTACTGATCAGATCCTCTCAGACTGTAGACCTGTACATCTCTGATGTTATTACTGATCAGATCCTCTCATACTGTAGACCTGTACATCTCTGATGTTATTACTGATCAGATCCTCTCATACTGTAGACCTGTACATCTCTGATGTTATTACTGATTAGATCCTCTCAGACTGTAGACCTGTACATCTCTGATGTTATTACTGATCAGATCCAGGAATGCAGGAATGCTGTAGAGATATTGGACATAAGAGCACGGTGAAGAAGGCACTGAGTGCACAGAGAGCGAGAGTGATCTGACCGGCTTTCACACGGTTGATAAGAGAACGTTCCACTGCTATCTACGGCCAACGAACGGCCTCATCGTTCCTTCTAAGAAGATGTTCTCTTTGGTTAATGTCTGAGTGTCTGCATACCATCACCTCTCATCCAGTGCTTGGTGGTCTGAGGAGAGGAGTGGAGAAGAGTGGTTCCCACAGTAGTAGACCCTATAGTCCTGGTGAATCCTCCTCTCTGAGCTGGAACATAGTAGTAGACTCTATAGTCCTGGTGAATCCTCCTCTCTGAGCTGGAAGATAGTAGTAGACTCTATAGTCCTGGTGAATCCTCCTCTCTGAGCTGGAAGATAGTAGTAGACTCTATAGTCCTGGTGAATCCTCTCTGAGCTGGAAGATAGTAGTAGACTCTATAGTCCTGGTGAATCCTCTCTGAGCTGGAAGATAGTAGTAGACTCTATAGTCCTGGTGAATCCTCCTCTCTGAGCTGGAAGATAGTAGTAGACTCTATAGTCCTGGTGAATCCTCCTCTCTGAGCTGGAAGATAGTAGTAGACTCTATAGTCCTGGTGAATCCTCTCTGAGCTGGAAGATAGTAGTAGACTCTATAGTCCTGGTGAATCCTCCTCTCTGAGCTGGAAGATAGTAGTAGACTCTATAGTCCTGGTGAATCCTCTCTGAGCTGGAAGATAGTAGTAGACTCTATAGTCCTGGTGAATCCTCTCTGAGCTGGAAGATAGTAGTAGACTCTATAGTCCTAATATAAATGTATAGATTAAAGTACATCACTATACACCCCACTCCTACTATACACCCCACTCCTTCTATACACCCCACTCCTACTATATACCCCACTCCTACTATACACCCCACTCCTACTATACACCCCACTCCTTCTATACACCCCACTCCTACTATACACCCCACTCCTACTATATACCCCACTCCTTCTATACACCCCACTCCTACTATATACCCCACTCCTACTATACACCCCACTCCTACTATATACCCCACTCCTTCTATACACCCCACTCCTACTATATACCCCACTCCTTCTATACACCCCACTCCTTCTATACACCCCACTCCTACTATATACCCCACTCCTACTATATACCCCACTCCTACTATATACCCCACTCCTACTATACACCCCACTCCTACTATATACCCCACTCCTTCTATACACCCCACTCCTACTATATACCCCACTCCTTCTATACACCCCACTCCTTCTATACACCCCACTCCTACTATATACCCCACTCCTACTATATACCCCACTCCTACTATATACCCCACTCCTACTATACACCCCACTCCTACTATACACCCCACTCCTACTATATACCCCACTCCTTCTATACACCCCACTCCTTCTATACACCCCACTCCTACTATACACCCCACTCCTACTATACACCCCACTCCTACTATATACCCCACTCCTTCTATACACCCCACTCCTACTATACACCCAACTCCTACTATACACCCCACTCCTACTATACACCCAACTCCTACTATACACCCCACTCCTACTATACACCCCACTCCTTCTATACACCCCACTCCTACTATACACCCCACTCCTACTATACACCCCACTCCTACTATATACCCCACTCCTACTATACACCCCACTCCTACTATATACCCCACTCCTTCTATACACCCCACTCCTACTATATACCCCACTCCTACTATACACCCCACTCCTACTATATACCCCACTCCTACTATATACCCCACTCCTACTATATACCCCACTCCTACTATATACCCCACTCCTACTATACACCCCACTCCTACTATACACCCCACTCCTACTATACACCCCACTCCTACTATATACCCCACTCCTTCTATACACCCCACTCCTTCTATACACCCCACTCCTACTATACACCCCACTCCTACTATACACCCCACTCCTACTATATACCCCACTCCTTCTATACACCCCACTCCTACTATACACCCCACTCCTACTATATACCCCACTCCTACTATATACCCCACTCCTACTATACACCCAACTCCTACTATACACCCAACTCCTACTATACACCCAACTCCTACTATACACCCCACTCCTACTATATACCCCACTCCTACTATATACCCCACTCCTACTATATACCCCACTCCTACTATACACCCCACTCCTACTATATACCCCACTCCTACTATACACCCCACTCCTACTATACACCCCACTCCTACTATACACCCCACTCCTACTATATACCCCACTCCTTCTATACACCCCACTCCTTCTATACACCCCACTCCTACTATACACCCCACTCCTACTATACACCCCACTCCTACTATATACCCCACTCCTTCTATACACCCCACTCCTACTATACACCCCACTCCTACTATATACCCCACTCCTACTATATACCCCACTCCTACTATACACCCAACTCCTACTATACACCCAACTCCTACTATACACCCAACTCCTACTATACACCCCACTCCTACTATATACCCCACTCCTACTATACACCCCACTCCTACTATACACCCCACTCCTACTATATAGTAATTACTACCTTAGAACCTGTTCCCTGATAGGAATATATATAAACACTGACCAGCAGATTCAAACAGCCTCTGTCTAGAGACGGGTTAATGAAGTCACCTGACAGACCAGCGTCTCTTCTTCACTCCTCTAGCTTGAGATGTTGTTCCCTCCCTGTCTCTCTCTCTCTCTCTCTCTCTCTCTCTGTCCCTCTCTCTCTCTCTCTCACTCTCTCTCTCTATTTCTCTCGCTCTCTACTGCATTATTCATCCATCTTTCATCCAGGTTTGTTTTGCTCTCTGACTCCCTCAGGGCCTTGAGATAAACACACTGCTTGTGT
>CM042397.1:38177057-38344557 GCA_023634145.1 Thymallus thymallus | reverse complement strand
TCTCCTGCTATAAAACAAGGATCCATCAAAAAGTGAATTGGCGTTAATGTATGTTGGGAACTTTACACATTAATGTAATGATCTGGAATTATGTTCCAAATTCAAGGCTCTTCTGAAGGTGCAAGCTATTTAGGAAGCTTTACATTACTGTCATAGTCATTAGCACCCCTCCTGTCTCCTCTGTTTGCTGAAGCCAGTTGACCTACCTAAACTCCAATCTTTACATTTGCAGTCTTTTTGAGGAGATGCCATCACCTTTTCATGTTTGTAATCCATTATTTGCTAGCAGTGAGGTTTTCTAGCAGTGAGGTTTGCTTGCAGTGAGGTTTGCTAGCAGTGAGGCTTGTGTACTGATATGATGACACTATTCAGGGATGATGAGCTGACCATGATACAGTATAATGTTATCATCACAGCCCTCTGTAGTCCTGTTAGGTAAAGTAAACAGGACTGCTGTTAGACCAGATGTTATCATCACAGCCCTCTCTAGTCCTGTTAGTTAAAGTAAACAGGACTGCTGTTGGACCAGATGTTATCATCACAGCCCTCTGTAGTCATGTTAGGTAAAGTAAATAGGACTGCTGTTGGACCAGATGTTATCATCACAGCCCTCTCTAGTCCTGTTAGGTAAAGTAAACAGGACTGCTGTTGGACCAGATGTTATCATCACAGCCCTCTCTAGTCCTGTTAGGTAAAGTAAATAGGACTGCTGTTGGACCAGATGTTATCATCACAGCCCTCTCTAGTCCTGTTAGGTAAAGTAAATAGGACTGCTGTTGGACCAGATGTTATCATCACAGCCCTCTCTAGTCCTGTTAGGTAAAGTAAACAGGACTGCTGTTGGACCAGATGTTATCATCACAGCCCTCTCTAGTCCTGTTAGGTAAAGTAAATAGGACTGCTGTTGGACCAGATGTTATCATCACAGCCCTCTGTAGTCCTGTTAGGTAAAGTAAATAGGACTGCTGTTGGACCAGATGTTATCATCACAGCCCTCTGTAGTCCTGTTAGGTAAAGTAAACAGAACTACTGTTGGACCAGACAGAATTTATTTATTGTAAATAAGAATTTGTTCTTAACTGACTTGCCTAGTTAAATAAAGGTTAAATAAAACATAAAATAAAAAGAATTGAATCGTGACCCAAGTCTTGCTATTCAGGGCTCACAATTCCTTTCTCCTAAGTCTATGTTTTATTCAATTCTAAACAGAGAGATACACCAATGTCAATGTTTTTACCCATGAAATGTGATGATAATGTATTGTACATTAACAAATCCAACTGCATAGCTGTATACTTTCCATTTGACAAAGATGAAGAGTAGGACAGCATTATTCTTGTTATTTCTTAGAAGTAAAAAATATATTTTTTTTACCAAAACCAAATGATCCTCTGATTGTCACATTGTCATATAACTACACTACATTTAAAACACCTTTGACGTGTGTTATAACTACATTATGAACACCTTATACAGTCTTATAACCAGCTTATGAACAGCTTATAAAGCCCCTGTCATGTTTTCTCCTTATTGTCTTCAGTGACTACATCCTTGGAATCCTAGCACTGAGCACAGTGGCACCAGAGGGGTTGTCTGACGCTTCCTGTACCACATTAACCAGACACGTTAATGAGCGCATGTAGCATTAGCGTTAGCAATTTAGTGCAACACTGCCAACGGTGTGCTGTGCTTGTCGCCATGGTCACAGCACCATCAGGTCCCTCTCTAAGCAGGAGAAGAGACTGACTATCAAAACACTGCCATTCTTCTGAGACCCTGCTATTTGATAACACCTGACACTGTAAAGATATTGTACCTACCTTTGCTGAATGCATCGATTGTAAGTCGATCTGGATAAGAGCGTCTGCTAATTAACTAAAATATATATGTGAATGTAAAAACAAACTTCTGTACGTTGTCAAACTGGCCATGTTATCAGAACAGTTCATGAGCTGGCCATGTTATCAGAACAGTTCATGAGCTGGCCATGTTATCAGAACAGTTCATGAGCTGGCCATGTTATCAGAACAGTTCATGATCTGGCCATGTTTTCAGAACAGTTCATGAGCTGGCCATGTTATCAGAACAGTTCATGAGCTGGCCATGTTATCAGAACAGTTCATGAGCTGGCCATGTTATCTCACAGAACAGTTAATGAGCTGGCCATGTTATCAGAACAGTTCATGAGCTGGCCATGTTATCTCACAGAACAGTTCATGAGCTGGCCATGTTATCAGAACAGTTCATGAGCTGGCCATGTTATCAGAACAGTTAATGAACTGACCATGTTATCTCACAGAACAGTTCATGAGCTGGCCATGTTATCAGAACAGTTCATGAGCTGGCCATGTTATCAGAACAGTTCATGAGCTGGCCATGTTATCAGAACAGTTCATGAGCTGGCCATGTTATCATAACAGTTCATGAGCTGACCATGTTATCAGAACAGTTCATGAGCTGGCCATGTTATCAGAACAGTTCATGAGCTGGCCATGTTATCAGAACAGTTCATGAGCTGGCCATGTTATCAGAACAGTTCATGAGCTGGCCATGTTATCAGAACAGTTCATGAGCTGGCCATGTTATCAGAAGAGTTCATGAGCTGGCCATGTTATCAGAACAGTTCATGAGCTGGCCATGTTATCAGAACAGTTCATGAGCTGGCCATGTTATCAGAACAGTTCATGAGCTGGCCATGTTATCTCACAGAACAGTTCATGAGCTGGCCATGTTATCAGAACAGTTCATGAGCTGGCTATGTTATCAGAACAGTTCATGAGCTGGCCATGTTATCAGAACAGAACAGTTCATGAGTTGGCCTTAGTGATAAATACTAATGAGTCATCTAACACAGGCCAACCTTTACTTAACTCCCTACCTATCAGCCTCATCAACTTTGTGTAGCATCACACACACACGCACGCACACGCGCATACACACCTGTGCAGCAAGTCTCTCAGGTACCTCAGTTACTAGGCTAACAGCCAGCTCATTTAGGAAGCAGCCCCCCTCTGCAATTATTAAGGTGCTGTGTGTGTGTGTGTGTGTGTGTGTGTGTGTGTGTGTGTGTGTGTGTGTGTGTGTGTGTGTGTGTGTGTGTGTGTGTGTGTGTGTAATTGCTGTACTCCCAGCTGAGAGACTGTTGTTACCCCACATCCCTTCAGGCTGTTGTTTGAAGGGTTGGATAGAAACCACAGAATCTGGCAACACACACACACACATTGACAGACACTCTACAGAACAGACAGCTGGCAGATTGGCAGTACGGAAGACAACCACTTGGCATGACTTCCTTCCAGGGAGTTCTGATGTAGCTTCAGAACAGGAGCATAAAAACAGAACATCTTATGAAGCCAGAAGAACAAAATATGCTCTTGATTTTTGGGATACCGTAATACTTTAAAACTTGAAAACCAAGTCTCTGTTGATAAAACGGAAGGCTGAGATCTGCAGACTAGTGTTAGCTCCCCAAGCTATTATCTTGGCTTTGGCTCAGAGGGCAAACACAGTCCTGCGGTACACAGAAAATATGTAGTTTAAATACATTTTAAAGCCTTCAAACAGGTTGTATGGCCTGCAGGAGACCAAGGTTTGAATCCTGGTTGATGACACTCCTTGCCTCCAGACAACATGGGGAGGTTCGTCATCCTCTCTCTGTTGAAGTCACATGGGCTCAGATCCAAAGGAAGTTGGCCAATCCAGTGGTAGTGTATAATGGAGTTAGTGACTTAACGAATGATCAAGGTCCCTTAATACACTTGGCCTTATTAGAGTTTACTTAGCTAAAGTGGCTTAAGATGATGAGATTACAGGCCTATAGGGCAGAGGCCACCTGGTTAGGCCGTAGAGCAGAGCAGGCAAGGTAGTGTTTGTATCATGGCACGGTAAGGACCAGGTAAGGTAGTGTTTGTGTCATGGCACGGTAAGGACCAGGTAAGTTAGTGTTTGTGTCATGGCACGGTAAGGACCAGGTAAAGTAGTGTTTGTATCATGGCACTGTAAGGACCAGGTAAGGTAGTGTTTGTATCATGGCACGGTAGGGACCAGGTAAGTTAGTGTTTGTATCATGGTACAGTAAGGACCAGGTAAGGTAGTGTTTGTATCATGGCACGGTAAGGACCAGGTAAGGTAGTGTTTGTGTCATGGCACGGACAGGACCAGGTAAGGTAGTGTTTGTATCAGGCACGGTCAGGACCAGGTAAGGTAGTGTTTGTATCAGGCACGGTAAGGACCAGGTAAGGTAGTGTTTGTGTCATGGCACGGTAAGGACCAGGTAAGGTAGTGTTTGTGTCATGGCACAGTAAGGACCAGGTAAGGTAGTGTTTGTGTCATGGCACGGTAAGGACCAGGTAAGGTAGTGTTTGTGTCATGGCACGGTAGGGACCAGGTAAGGTAGTGTTTGTGTCATGGCACGGTAAGGACCAGGTAAGGTAGTGTTTGTGTCATGGCACGGTAAGGACCAGGTAAGGTAGTGTTTGTGTCATGGCACGGTAAGGGCAAGTAGATAGATAGATAGATAGATAGATAGATAGATAGATAGATAGATAGATAGATAGATAGATAGATAGATAGATAGATAGATAGATAGATAGATAGACAGACAGACAGACAGACAGACAGACAGACAGACAGACAGACAGACAGACAGACAGACAGACAGACAGACAGACAGACAGACAGACAGACAGACAGACAGACAGACAGACAGACAGACAGACAGACAGACAGACAGACAGACAGACAGACAGACAGACAGACAGACAGACAGACAGACAGACAGACAGACAGACAGACAGACAGACAGACAGACAGACAGACAGACAGGATGGATGGATGGATGGATGGATGGATGGATGGATGGATGGATGGATGGATGGATGGATGGATGGATGGATGGATGGATGGATGGATGGATGGATGGATGGATGGATGGATGGATGGATGGATGGATGGATGGATGGATGGATGGATGGATGGATAGATAGATAGATAGATAGATAGATAGATAGATAGATAGATAGATAGATAGATAGATAGATAGATAGATAGATAGATAGATAGATACTTTATTGATCCCCCGGGGGGGAAATTTCATTGTCAAGCAGCTACAACAAAACACAGGGCAGGTGCAAAATGCCACAACGAAAGTACACAAAAGACAGATACACGGTACATGATACATAGAGCGGCAGTATGAAAAAGTATAGAAATACAAGATATCTGGAGTGCAAAAAAAAAGCTATAAAAAGATATTGCATAGTATGGGTGGTTGGCTGAATATGTACACTATACATTGGTGGATATGTACACTATACATTGGTGGATGTTGGATGGTTAACTATACTATACAGGTCGATGGCAGAAAAATACTTCAGTAGCTAAAAATGCGCAGGGTTTAATTACAGACAACTGCACGTATTGCACATTCGATATACTAAAAGCAAGTAAGGTAGTGTTTGTGTCATGGCACGGTAAGGACCTGGTAAGAAGCAGATTTAGAGTAGCAAAGAAGACAGAGGAAATGAGATAGAGAGATCAGTGGTATTCAGGAGTGTGTCATACAGTCTGTAGCCTAGTGGTTAGAGCGTTGGGTCAGTAACCGAAAGGTCGCTGTTTAGAATAACCGAGCCGACAAGGTGAAAAACCTGTCAATGTGTTCTTGAGCAAGGCACCCTAATTTGCTCCAGGGTCTGACCCTGTAGGAAGGCCGTTATTGTAAATAAGAATGTGTTCTTAACTGACTTTCCTAGTTAAATAAAGGTTCAATTTAAATAAAATAAATAGAAACTAGGACTTGACTAGGTAGGCAGTATGTGGCTGTCAGGCAGAGAGAGACCAGTATACTGGGTACCTCTGCTATGATTCAGAGACAGGTCTGATTAGTTTGTATTTTGAGTGGAACATCCTTGGACATTGTCAACGTGACAATACTAATAAAAAAACCACCCTTATACAACCATTATACAACATGACCATGATGTCACCAAAAATCTCAGAATAACGTCATTGAGAACTACTCTGTTGCTCTATAAATATTTTATTAACAGGTTGGGAAAGACTTGCAGAAGACAGTCAATATGCACTTCTATTGCAGAAGTTGAGAGTAAACAAAATGGCTGAGAGCAGGATTACGTGGTTCAGTCTGGAGGTCTTCAGTCCTTGGTCCAGGGAGCACTGGTTTTCTTCTGACATGAATGTGTTGAAAACCCTCTCAAACCATCACTTTCAGAATGTTCTATAAGGGACTGTTCTCTTTCCAGGCCTCCTCATCTTATTCATCAGACAGACAGTGTAAAGGACTGTTCTCTTTCCAGATCTCCTCATCTTATTCATCAGACAGACAGTGTAAAGGACTGTTCTCTTTCCAGATCTCCTCATCTTATTCATCAGACAGACAGTGTAAAGGACTGTTCTCTTTCCAGACCTCCTCATCTTACTCATTCTTTGTAAGTAAAAGGGAAAGAGAATAGAAAAAGGAAAACTCACTTATTGACCCACTTATTTCTTCAAGGAGAAGATGGAATGATCACTCTCTCACACAGAGAAATTCATCCCCCTCTGGTAAAGGAAGTTATAGTTTCTAGTGTTACAGTAAAAAGACGTTGTCTCCCAGTGCTGTGGTAAGGGAAGACATAGTTTCAAGTGTTACAGTAATACGGCGTTGTCTCCCGGTGCTGTGGTAAAGGAAGACATAGTTTCAAGTGTTACAGTAATACGGCGTTGTGTCCCGGTGCTGTGGTAAAGGAAGACATAGTTTCAAGTGTTACAGTAATACGGCGTTGTGTCCCGGTGCTGTGGGCTTTGTCTTCCACCTCTTTTGTCCTTGCCATTGTTTAAATGGCCTAATCCTAATCTGGTAGGAAAGGCCATGCCGTGTTAATCTGAGTGGGGTTGTGGGCTGGGGGTGTCAGTAACACATGTGCTGACAAGGCTAATCCCAACCCTAATCCCTGTTCATTCATCAGGCCCATTGGCATTAAATGGCACCCTATTCCCTATATATGGCACCCTATCCCTTTTGAACAAGGCCCATAGTGCACTATGTAGGGAATAGGCTGCCATTTGGGACGCAGGCATTGTTTAGGACCAGCACAAAATGGGATTGGAATGTTACTGTAACTTCCTCAGAAGAGAAGGCACATGGATTTAAAAATGTAATGTACAATCTTCTGGATTTTAAATTAATAACATGACTGGTGATTGATGGGTGAACCAATGAGAATAGACCTAATTCTTCTTCATCAAATCAAATCCCTGTTCATCCAGCCAGTCCATTCGCATTGTCTAGGACCAGCACGCTTTGGGATTGGGATGATGTCTAGGACCAGCAGGCCCATTGTCCAGGACCAGCAGGCTTTGGGATTTGGATGTTCCATTCCCGAGAGGGTTTTAACATTTAAATGCCAAATTCCTGGGTTATACACTGGAGGAATGAGAAGTGATTGGCAGGTGAATTAGCCTACCAGGGAGAACACAACACCCACCAAGTCCCTCCTCCTCACCTTTCTATTGGTCAAGTTTGTTTCTGTCATGGGGGATGGTTGAACCAAGTCCCTCCTCCTCCTCACCTTGCTATTGGTCAAGTTTGTTTCTGTCATGGGGGATGGTTGAACCAAGTCCCTCCTCCTCACCTTGCTATTGGTCAAGTTTGTTTCTGTCATGGGGGGATGGTTGAACCAAGTCCTTCATCCTCACTTTTCTATTGGTCAAGCTGTATGTCTGCACTTCTTAAACAGGAAGAAATCTGTCAATAATGTACTTTGAGATTACTTCCTGTTTAAGGAGTGCAGACATACAGCTTTAATAACTGGGTTTATAATATAACTTTTTAAGATGACTGTTACAACCCTTTTTACAATCAAGTTTTACAATCGATTTGTACACAATTACAACAGACAAGCTAGTGTTTCAGTGATTTAATCTGTTCTAAATGTATGTAAGTAACTGGGACTCCTCCTACGCTCCTTATAAGGGCTGATATCTAACAGTTCTATTAAAGCTGTTCATGTCAGGGAGTTATTCCAACATCTATGCTGTTGATGTTCATGACAAACGTGTTCTTTTTTAGTTAATCACAGCAGGAGGAAAAATATGAACATGGGGTTGAACGTTAAATACACACACACACACACACACACACACACACACACACACACACACACACACACACACACACACACACACACACACACAACTATGTCTTACTATACTTGTGAGGACTTTTTGGGGACCAACAATTGAATCCCATTCAAAATCCTATTTTCCTAACACCTAACCCTAACCCTAACCCTAATTCTAACCATAACCCCAACTCCTAACCCTAATTCTAAACCTGACCCTAATTCTAACCCTAACCCTAAACCTAACCCCTAACCCCAACTCCTAACCCCTAACCCTAACCCTAAACCTAACCCTAACCCTAAACCTAACCCTAAACCTAACCCTAAACCTAACTTATCACAGTATCACAGTGCCATCCGTTTTGTTACCAAAGCCCCATATACTACCCACCACTGCGACCTGTATGCTCTCGTTGGCTGGCCCTCATTACATACTCGTCGCCAAACCCACTGGCTCCAGGTCATCTATAAGTCTTTATTAGGTAAATCTCCGCCCTATCTCAGCTCGCTGGTCACCATAGCAACACCCACCCGTAGCATGCTCTCCAGCAGGTATATCTCACTGGTCACGCCCAAAGCCAACACCTTCTTTGGCCGCCATTCCTTCCAGTTCTCTGCTGCCAATGACTGGAACGAATTGCAAAAATCCTTGTAGCTAGAGGTTCCTATCTCCCTCACTAACTTTAAGCATCAGCTGTCAAAGCTGCTTATCGATCACTGCACCTGTATATAGCCCTTCTGTAAATAGCCCACCCTACTACCTCATCCCCATATTTATTTTATTATTTTCGCTAATTTTGCACTCCAGTATCTCTATTTGCACATCATCATTTACACATCAATCATTCCAGTGATTATGCTAATCTGTAATTTATTTCACCTCTATGGCCTATTTATTGTCTTCCTAACCTTTCTGCATTTTGCACTACATTTGCACTCTGTATATAGATCTTCTGTGTTATTGACTGTACGTTTGTTTATTTCCCATGTGTAACTCTGTGTTTTTTTATTTTTTTTATTTGTCGCACTGCTTTGCTTTGTCTTGACCAGGTCGCAGTTGTAAATGAGAACTTGTTCTCAACTGACCTACCTGGTTAAATAAAGGTGGAAAAAAAAATACCCTAAGCCTAAAATAGCTGTTTTACAAGTGAGGATCACTTCTCCTTGGTTTACTATTGATGTGAGGACTTTTGGTTCACAAGCATAGTAAGACATGTACACACACACACACACACTTCTCAAGCTGTAACAGCAGGGTGGAAGTAACAGCAGGGTGGAAGTAACAGCAGGGTGGACGTAACAGCAGGGTGGAAGTAACAGCAGGCTGGAAGTAACAGCAGGGTGGAAGTAACAGCAGGGTGGAAGTAACAGCAGGGTGGAAGTAACAGCAGGGTGGAAGTAACAGCAGGGTGGAAGTAACAGCAGGGTGGAAGTAACAGCAGGGTGGAAGTAACAGCAGGGTGGAAGTAACAGCAGGGTAGAAGTAACAGCAGGGTGGAAGTAACAGCAGGCTGGAAGTAACAGCAGGGTGGAAGTAACAGCAGGGTGGAAGTAACAGCAGGGTGGAAGTAACAGCAGGGTGGAAGTAACAGTAACAGAAGTATCTCAGTCCTCTAACTCTGTAATCATGTTTTCTAATTTAGTAAATTAGTTTGCACTTTAATTAGCGTATGTGTGTGTGTGTGTGTGTTTGTATATTTGTGTGTTTGTTTGTATGTGTGTGTGTGTGTGTGTTTGTATGTTTGTTTGTATGTGTTTGTGTGTGTGTGTGTGACGACCGGTCCCGGACTGGGCACCGGTGGAGCAGACTACTTCGGCACTGGAGCGGGGCTGACGACTGGTCCCGGACTGGGCACCGGTGGAGCGGACTACTCCGGCACTGGAGCGGAGCTGACGACTGGTCCCGGACTGGGCACCGGTGGAGCAGACTGCTCAGGCACTGGAGCGGAGCTGACGACTGGTCCCGGACTGGGCACTGGTGGAGCAGACTGCTCCGGCACTGGAGCTACCGGTCTAGGAACCGGCACTTGCGCCACCAAGCTGGGGACACGCACTGGAGCTACCGGGCTAGGAACCGGCACTGGCACCACTGGGCTAGGAACCGGTACTGGCGCTACCAAGCACTGGAGGCACCGGGCTGGGGAGAAACACTGGAGGTCTGGTGTGGGGAGCCGGCACAGGGCTTACCGGGCTGGGGAGGCACACCGGAGGTCTGGTGCGTGGGGCCGGCACTGGAGGCACCGGGCTGGGCGCACACACTGGAGGTCGGGTATGGAGAGCCGGCACTGGAGACATCGAACTGTGGTGAGAATACATTCCTTTATTCCAGTGAAGTAATCCAAAATACTGAACAAAGGCGAGACGGCGACCATGAACTGGCGTGCACAAAAAAGAAACACACAAAAACCCACAAACACAGGTGGGAATACTGAACATAAATAGGCTCCCCAATTAGAGGCAATGTGGCGCAGCTGTCTCTAATTGGGGACCAATTCCAAAAGCAACATAGAGAATTCTCCGGACGCTAAACCTGAAAACCATAAAGGTTTCCAGAGACCTCTCTGAACATAAATCCTTACAACTGCAGATTAACAAAACAGCTCAATTGTTTTGAAAAAAGTATTTTTGGATGTTTAAACCTAAAGTGAGTTTTGTTAACCATGTGATGTCTGTTATCTGTCAGGCCATCTATTGTTAATTCATGAAGGTTTTTGCGACTGGAAATAAAATTCAATTTCAAATGGGGAGTATGATGTAAAGAACCAGGTCCAATTAAATACATATAGTTTAGCCCAATGCACAATTCCACACTGGACATAGAGAGGCTGCTTGTATTGGCATTGTATACAAATCTTTTCTTGATTGAAAGCAAAAACACAACATTACAGATACTTTCAAAATCAATGTCATTGCTACCAGAGCAACTGAAGTACTGGATTTGCTTAATCCCAGACAAGGGAAGGCGCAGTGCAGACAGGGGAGTACAGATTATGGGGGCTGAAGGTGTAGTTTAGTGTTCCACAGATGGTAGACGGGTCCAGTAGCCAGGCAGGAGAGACGGGAATTCCAGGTGAACGTACTGAGGCAGAGAGAACAAGAAATCAGATGAGCAGGCAGACTGAGAACAACAAGGCAAACTGAAGATAGTAGAATAACTCTGGTCTGATGCAGCACAACATACGGAGTGTGACTAATGATCCGGCAGGGACTGGATGTCAGGTCTCAGGTTAAGTAGGGTTGTAATGATGATCAGGACCAGGTGTGATGATTACTGACGAGGAACAGGTGAGAGCAGACTCAGGTGATCCTGGAATTCCTGCCTTACACTCGTTGCCCAGCAACCGGAACAGGGCGCGTTCAGGAACACAACAAAAAACAGACACAGACAGACAGGAAAACAGGCTCACGAGGACGGGGTCGTGACAGCTCTGGAGCCAAGCCAGTGCTCCTGCCTCTATATATGTTACTTCACCAAACGATAAAGTCAGTAATTGCTAGATTGTTAAACAGATGTCACGCTTTTGTTGGTGTTTAAGAGGACACAGTTCGATTGGTTTAACGATTGTATCTCTGGTGCTTCTATATTTACTTTATCTTCCTTATTCTGCATAGTATCTCTGACAAATCATCTACACAGGGTTCACTAATGATGACACTTTGTAACTGAGGGATGCCATGGAAAACATCTGGGGCCATTGCTGATAGTCTATAACCCCATATGGTCAAATGATTTAGCTTGACTTGATCTCTGAATGTATGAGATCAGATATGACAACCACAGCACCCAGAGCCCATTCCATCCAAATGAAAATACTGCAGATTTGGAAGGTGGCTTTTCCAAGTTGGAAGGATTTAAGTAAAACGGCCCTCAATGTATAGGTACTCCAGATCCTGAAACTGAGACAAAAAGCCCAGAGACATCAAACATTTTTCACCATGTGTCATAGATATGCAGAGGGTATTGATATTAGTCCAAGTAGATCCTCCTCGATGGCAGTGTAATGTTCTTCATGACGAGGTAGGTAGTTGCAGATCCAGTTGTGTAAGTGTCCAATGTCTTCACCACTGTCATAAATCTGGCATTTAGGATGCATCCGTACACTAGCACTCTGAACCCACAGAAACAGGATGGCAGGATGGGAAAACATAGCTCTCATCTCTCCCAACGTCAGTCATATCTACTCAGATAATTGTCAGAATAGTTTGGTTCCGGTTGATATCTGTAGAACGTTGGTTTGATACAGTAACAACCTTGGGAACGCTGCAAACAGTATGGACTCTTTCATCTTGTTGTCTGTAAGATGGGTTCCCCCTTGGTAACTAACTGGGTTCCTCCATGGTAACTAACTGGGTTCCTCCTTGGTAACTAACTGGGTTCTTCCTTGGTATCTAACTGGGTTCCTCCTTGGTAACTAACTGGGTTCTTCCTTGGTATCTAACTGGGTTCCTCCTTGGTAACTAACTGGGTTCCCCCTTGGTAACTAACTGGGTTCCTCCTTGGTAACTAACTGGGTTCTTCCTTGGTATCTAACTGGGTTCCTCCTTGGTAACTAACTGGGTTCCCCCTTGGTAACTAACTGGGTTCTTCCTTGGTATCTAACTGGGTTCCTCCTTGGTAACTAACTGGGTTCCCCCTTGGTAACTAACTGGGTTCCTCCTTGGTAACTAACTGGGTTCTTCCTTGGTATCTAACTGGGTTCCTCCTTGGTAACTAACTGGGTTCCCCCTTGGTAACTAACTGGGTTCTTCCTTGGTATCTAACTGGGTTCCTCCTTGGTAAATAAAATGTCCCACAGTCAATGAAGAAATGAATGCAGAGCTGCTGCGTGTTCTCTGACCGTCACAGTTGGTGTCTGCATGCATCCGAGGAGCAGCATCCTGTTTGTACAGCAGAGTCACACTGTATGCTAAACAGCTTGTGAAAGTCTATTTCAGTTCGGGAAAAGAAACATGCTGTCTATAAAAAATACAATTTACATGAAGGACCTGTTGGATGGGATAGATTTCAGAAAACAGATGAGTCTCACTAAAACATATGCAGAGTGTAATGAAATATGAATTGGAGTACAGCACATGCTTCGTAATCAACATGTGTGGACTAACAGTGAAATGCTTACTTACGGGCCCTTCCCAGCAATGCAGAGAGAAAGAAAACGGAGTAGCTATTTGGTTAACTATTTAACCAACTCCAGACTTGGTGCATCGGTACCACTTGCCGTGCGATAGCAGAGAGAACAGTTTATGGCTTGGGTGGCTGGAGTCTTTGACCATTTTTAGTGCCTTCCTCTGACACCACCTGGTATAGAGGTCCTAGATGGCAGGGTGCTCGACCTCAGTGATGTAATGGGCTGTACACACTACCCTCTGTAGCGCCTTGCGGTCTGATGCCAAGCAGTTGCCATACCAGGTATTGATGCAGCCAGACAATATGCGCTGAATGATGCAGCTGTATAACTTTTTGAGGATCTGAAGGCCCAGGCTATATCTTTAACAGAACACCCTATCATCCACCCTGTCATTAACATATCTATATCATTAACAGAACACCCTATCATCCACCCTGTCATTAACATATCTATATCATTAACAGAACACCCTATCATCCACCCTGTCATTAACATATCTATATCATTAACAGAACACCCTATCATCCACCCTGTCATTAACATATCTATATCTTTAACAGAACACCCTATCATCCACCCTGTCATTAACATATCTATATCATTAACATAACACCCTATCATCCACCCTGTCATTAACATATCTATATCATTAACAGAACACCCTATCATCCACCCTGTCAAAAACATATCTATATCATTAACAGAACACCCTATCATCCACCCTGTCATTAACATATCTATATCATTAACAGAACACCCTATCATCCACCCTGTCATTAACATATCTATATCATTAACAGGACACCCTATCATCCACCCTGTCATTAACAGATCTATATCATTAACAGAACATCCTATCATCCACCCTGTCATTAACATATCTATATCATTAACAGAACACCCTATCATCCACCCTGTCATTAACATATCTATATCATTAACAGAACACCCTATCATCCACCCTGTCATTAACATATCTATATCATTAACAGAACACCCTATCATCCACCCTGTCATTAACATATATATATCTTAAACAGAACACCCTATCATCCACCCTGTCATTAACATATCTATATCATTAACAGAACACCCTATCATCCACCCTGTCATTAACATATCTATATCATTAACAGAACACCCTATCATCCACCCTGTCATTAACATATCTATATCATTAACAGAACACCCTATCATCCACCCTGTCATTAACATATCTATATCATTAACAGAATACCCTATCATCCACCCTGTCATTAACAGATCTATATAATTAACAGAACATCCTATCATCCACCCTGTCATTAACAGATCTTTATCATTAACAGAACACCCTATAATTCACCCTGTCATTAACATATCTATATCATTAACAGAACACCCTATCATCCACCCTGTCATTAACATATCTATATCATTAACAGAACTTCCTATCATCCACCCTGTCATTAACATATCTATATCATTAACAGAACACCCTATAATTCACCCTGTCATTAACATACCTATATCATTAACAGAACATCCTATCATCCACCCTGTCATTAACATATCTATATAATTAACAGAAAACCCTATCATCCACCCTGTCATTAACATATCTATATCATTAACAGATCATCCTATCATCCACCCTGTCATTAACATATCTATATCATTAACAGAACACCCTATCATCCACCCTGTCATTAACAGATCTATATCATTAACAGAACACCCTATCATCCACCCTGTCATTAACATATCTATATAATTAACAGAACATCCTATCATCCACCCTGTCATTAACATATCTAAATCATTAACAGAACATCCTATCATCCACCCTGTCATTAACATATCTATATCATTAACAGAACACCCTATCATCCACCCTGTCATTAACAGATCTATATCATTAACAGAACACCCTATCATCCACCCTCTCATTAACATATCTATATCATTAACAGAACATCCTATCATCCACCCTGTCATTAACATATATATATCATTAACAGAACACCCTATCATCCACCCTGTCATTAACAGATCTATATCATTAACAGAACACCCTATCATCCACCCTGTCATTAACATACCTATATCATTAACAGAACACCCTATCATCCACCCTGTCATTAGCATATCTATATCATTAACAGAACACCCTATCATCCACCCTGTTATTAACAGATCTATATCATTAACAGAACACCCTATCATCCACCCTGTCATTAACATATCTATATCATTAACAGAACACCCTATCATCCACCCTGTCATTAACATATCTATATCATTAACAGAACACCCTATCATCCACCCTGTCATTAACATACCTATATCATTAACAGAACACCCTATCATCCACCCTGTCATTAACATATCTATATCATTAACAGAACACCCTATCATCCACCCTGTCATTAACATATCTATATCATTAACAGAACACCCTATAATTCACCCTGTCATTAACATATCTATATCATTAACAGAACACTCAGAGCTGTCCTCCCCTCAGCAGCCTCCACTGCCACTGCCGTATGAACATTCAAATCAAACACAGATTTGAATACCTGAATACAGATGTATTCTTTCTGTTTTCTGTGTCCCCCTGTTAATTCCCCCCTCACACATTTCCCTATGATGTTGGCTCCTATGTCAATATCTGTTGCTCAATAGTGAGATTCATGGTCACAACAAGTGTTTTCTGTGTTTCTGTGTGTTTTCATGGAATATGAGATAACACTTTTGTTTAGTGGGATATGACTATCATGGATAGGAATCATACTTTAGTTCAGTAGGATAAGACTGTCATGGATAGGAATCATACTTTAGTTCAGTAGGATAAGACTGTCATGGATAGGAATCATACTTTAGTTCAGTAGGATAAGAATGTCATGGATAGGAATCATACTTTAGTTCAGTACGATAATACTGTTATGGATAGAAAACATAAAACAAAAACAAACATTCTTTAGTCCAGTGGGATTTTTTAAATATTTTTTTTATTTAACTAGCAAGTCAGTTAAGAACAAATTCTTATTTACAATGACAGCCTACACCGGCCAAACTCGGTGTCACGACTCACTCTGAGGATGACCTCTCTCCCTATTTGGCCGCGCTTTCGGCGTTTGACGTCACCGGCCTTCTAGCACTGCCGTTCCTTCTTTCATTTTACATTGGTTTTGTCTTGTCACTCACACACCTGGTTTAGATCCCATCATGTTATATCTACCCTCTGCTCCCCCACGTCCTTGTGTGTGAATGTTTTCATGTCCGTGGGTCACGTTTCGCATGCTCTCGTTTTCTCTGGGTATTATCCCCGTGTTATGTTTACAAGAGGTTCCTGTGTACTCCGGGTGTTTATATTACTGGTGTTACTATTATTCCTGTGACTAATTTGACGAGTCTTGTAATAATTCATTCTGGAATCATCCTCTCCTGCGCCTGACTACAGCCTGGATTCAAACCAGGTTGTCTGTAGTGATGCCTCTAGCACTGAGATGCAGTGTCTTAGACCACTGCGCCACTTGGGAGCCCAAGGATAAGACTGTCATGGATAGGAATCATACTTTAGTTTATTTCAGTGTGATAAGACTGTCATGGATAGGAATCATACTTTAAGCTCCATCTATCTAATCTCTTTGTTGTCACATGAGAGTTGTCGTATCTAGGTCACGGTGATCACAGATACAGTTCTTCTGTCTTCTGTAGCTTTTTCCTCCCATTCGTCGAGGCCCATGTTACCTGTCAGTGAGTTGTTTGGTGTTGATGGTGTTGATGTGTTGACTTCCCTAGTTTCACATTTTGAGAAGGAGTGATCTAAGCCCATTGAGAATCCTTAAGAGTTGATTGATGCCCCCTGTCAAAACCTGTCTGTTTAAAGGTTCTACACATAGTATTTCTCAGAGTTTCTCCCCTATGTGGAAGCTAGGTGAATTGAAACAGCACTAGGCTGCATTCTAAATAAATCTCCCCCTCCCCAACATCCTATCTCCCCGTAATATGGCGGAGACCCACGCCAGAGCCTTTTACTTTCGGTTTTGGTCCACCAGCTTCAAACAGCTGTAAAAACTATATTTTTTGTTATTGAAAATATATTTCACGGCGATTTAGATGGTACTACGGTTCCCTACACTATTCAGTGATTTCTTTCTCACATAAATTGAAATTGAGTGAACAGTGTAGGAAATTAACAATTTCTAGAATGGCAGCTTGACCTGATTTCCACTAGATAACACAGCCACAAAGTTAAAACAGCTTTCCCATTTTGACAACAGATGCCGCTCCGGTGGGAAGGGAAGACGTTTTGCTCTACACGCATGAGCACACACACACACACAGACACACACACACACACACACACACACACAGACACACACACACACACACTGACCTATGGCCCTGGGTAGGACAGGCGATGTGAAAGCAAATATCGGGGTCAGTAGTTCTGGGAAAAGTAGCTGCCACGCTAATTCAATGATCTATAATGCAGATATGATTCTAAAACTGTGTGTTTTAGTCTGTGTGGCAGCTGAGCATAGAGGCTGCTGCTCTAACTGGCTACATGACCTCTGAATTGACCTCTGGTACGTTCCTCTGTGGGTCTGTCTGTAGGGGTACGTTCCTCTGTGGGTCTGTCTGTAGTGGTACGTTCCTCTGTGGGTCTGTCTGTAGTGGTACGTTCCTCTGTGGGTCTGTCTGTAGTGGTACGTTCCTCTGTGGGTCTGTCTGTAGTGGTACGTTCCTCTGTGGGTCTGTCTGTAGTGGTACGTTCCTCTGTGGGTCTGTCTGTAGGGGTACATTCCTCAAACTAGCTAAAGCTAACAAACTAGGTTCAATGTTAGCTAGCTAACATTAGGCAATAACTAGCATGCAAATGGATTTCTGATTCAAATAATATTACTACACAGATCATACACGTACCATTAGCTAGCAAGCCAGCAAGCTAGCTAACTAACAGTATGCTTTAACTTGCAATAAAAAAAAATTCTGACAAAATTAGCAACTTATATCTCAAAATGTAGCTAGACTCTTCACCGTGTACATGAATGAATGCTTCACAGCAGACTGGAACCTTTTAACTCTGTTTTTGTTTGTAGCTATATCTTGTTTGGCCAGCGTTGGGTTAAGTCAGTCTGGTTAACACTGACAGTGGCGTGAAAGTAGCCCATCACTTTTTCCATCTGTCGATAACGCCTGCTAAATACAGGGCATCAATGTTGTTGAGAAAAGTAGCTAAACTTTTGTCATTCTTGATGGCTAACGTTATATATTTCATAAACGGCGTGGTTGAAAGAACAGTCAACAATACTGAACAGCTCACGTTATAGACAGAAGCATGCCACATGGCAGACTAATCTAAACCCATCTCCCGTCATGTCCAACCCATCCATTATCTCAGCTAATCAGGGGAAGGCTCCTGTCTTATTCCGTGGCTAAACCAACTAGGCTCTTAATTTAACAATTTTGTTATTAAGGCACATGCAAGTTCACATGTTCCAGAAGGCATTTCTGTAAAAAAAAAATAAAGTATTTTGATAAATAATAATGGTTTCCGTTTTTAAATGCCGCTCCAGTGAAGTAGTGACGTGTGACATATGCCTAGTTTCTTGAAACGAGTCACAAATGGAACTTCCTGGTTTCCAACACAGACATCCCTGCAGTCAGTGAATGTCAGCTTTGCCCTGGTCTGGTCTGGTCAGGTCCTGAGGGACATGCTGATAACATATCGTAGATGTCAGGAGAGGAGTTCCAGAGGGCCATAGTCCCCCAGACATTGTTAACTTCCTGTGGGGGGTCTTAATATTTACTGCAGGACATGGAGGAAGGGTGTCGTGGTGGAGGGTGTTTGTGTTTGTGGACTATGGCCCTCTCTGCTGCAGCAGTAGTAACAGTCAATAGCCCTAGCCAGATGACTGACAGTTGAATGGAGCATTAGGAGACTTCAGAGCTCCTACTCCAGGGGACAGAACTGCCCTCCTCTCTTCTCTTCTTAGATTTGTTGCTTTTTATTCTTATTTCATCGCAGGCGTCTGTCCTCCCGGAACAAACCCGGGCCTTTAGATGTGGCTGAACTATAGAGAGGCAGGGAAGCTGGGGGTATTCAGACCTGATTTCATCACGCCCATAAATCTCCTAGATATCAAAGCCTGTCTTACACCCTAACCCCTCCTTCCCTCCCCTCCTCCTCTCCTCCCCTCCCCCGCCCCTCCAGTCTTCCTTTGTCTTGGTAATACCCATTAGGGTGCAGCTGACTGGCCACTTTGACGGGTCTCCGGGAGTAGGGACGGGAGCGCTGAGGAGCTGCTCGATGTGGAACCCCACGGAACCTGGAGGCACCTTTGAACCCTAGAGATAAAACCAACACTACCATCCTGTACACACATTCTCACACACACACACACACAAACACACACAGCCGAAAACCCCCAAAACACACAGGAATTGAGTTAAATCCGTCGCATGCATCCTGCCCGCCGCATGCAAACCCCCGGAACCCCCCGAAACGCACAGGATGTCACCACTTCTCAGCTTCCTGTTTCAGACAAGACATAGAGATATATAGGTGTTGTAGAGGATGACAGAAGATAGGAGAGGAAGAGAGGGAGAGAGGGAGAGAGGAAGAGAGGGAGAGAGGGAAAGAGGGAGAGAGGGAGAGGAAGAGAGGGAGAGAGGAAGAGAGGGAGAGAGGGAGAGATAGATAGGTACTTTATTGATCCCCCGGGGGGGAAATTTCATAAAGAGAGAGAGAGAGGGAGGGAGAAAGAAAGGAAGAGAGGGAGAGAGGGAGAGAGGGAGAGAGGGAGAGAGGGAGAGATAGATAGGTACTTTATTGATCCCCCGGGGGGGAAATTTCATAAAAAGAGAGAGAGAGGGAGAGAGAAAGAAAGGAAGAGAGGGAGAGAGAGAGGGAGAGGGAGAGAGGAAGGCATAAACAGAATGGAAATAGGTACCCTCTCTCTCACGCATGTACTCTCTCTCTCACGCATGTACTCTCTCTCTCTCATGCATGTACTCTCTCTCACACGCATGTACTCTATCTCATTCATGTACGCATGTACTCTCTATCTCACACATGTTGAAGTGTAAAGCAAAGCTGAAGAAGTACAAGCCGGCAATAACGTCTATCATTATGGGCAATGTGAGATCGCTGCATAACAAGATGGACAAGCTTGAGGGTCTTATCCATGGACAAAGAGACTACCGGGGAGCTAGCCTATTGTGTTTTACTGAAACATGGCTGAATGATAACATCCCCATTGAGAACGTAACTATCCGTGGTTTCCAGACCATCAGAGCGGACAGGGATAACGCTTCTTCCGGTAAGAGTAAGGGGGGGGGGGGGGCTGGCTTTATTAGTTAACAACAGATGGTGTAATCCGAGCCATATTACTATTAAGGAACAGTTTTGTAGCCCGTACATTGAGATGTTATCCGTTAGCCTGAGACCCTACTATTTGCCGAGGGAATTCACAGTGGCCATTGCTGTTATTGTTTACATCCCGCCCTCCGCTGACGCAAACACAGCGTATGACGTCATCCACTCTGTTATCGAGAGGTTACAGACAGCGCATCCCAGTACTTTCTTTTTTGGGATTTTAACCACGCATCTCTCTCTTCAACGCTGCCCATGTTCAAACAGTTTTTGGAAGTGCCCAACCAGGAATAATAAAACTCCATATATGCTAATGTGAAGGATGCATACAACTCCACTGCACTCCCTCCCCTCAATAGATCGGATCACAACCTCGTCCATCTCACCCCACTCTACAGGCCTATGGACCATTAGGAGATGGTCTCCGGAGGCGAATGAGGCCCTACGGGACTGCTTTGAAACAACAGAATGGGATGTGCTCTGTGAGGCTCATGGGGAGGAGATTGATGGACTTACTGACTGCATAACATACTATATCAATTTTTGTGTAGACAACACTGTACCCACCAGGAAGGTATGCTGTTTTCCAAATAATAAACCCTGGGTCACCAGCGACCTGAAGGCCTGCTGAATGAGAAGAAGAGGGCCTTCAAGGAGGGGGACAGGGACAAATCGAAATGCGTCCAGAGGGAGCTGAAGTTGCGGATTGCTGAGGGGAAGAGAGGGTATAAGGAGAAGATGGAGGACAAGCTGAGGCAGAGCCAGGAGAGAGAGGTGTGGAAGGGTGTGAGAAATCTCACTGGTTTCAAAAAGTCAAACAGTGGGCAGACGGAGGGGACCCAGGACAGAGCCAATGAGCTGAACCAAATTTTAACAGGTTCGATACTGGCCCTGTCATCCTCCCTTCCAGCTCCCCAGGCCACACACCCTCATGGCTGTCCCACCCCCACTTTGCTCATAACACCTCTGTTGAGACATCAGAGACACCCTCCCCACCTCTGCCCCTGCTCCCTCTGGACTGATCCTCAACACCCCCCTTCCCCCCACTTCCCCACCTGGGTTGGCATTCACCACCAACCAAGTGAAGAGAGAGCTGGAGAGACTACATCAGTGGAAAGCGGCGGGCCCTGATGGCATCAGCCCAAGGGTGCTTAGGGTCTGTGCTGACCAACTGTGTGGAGTACTCCAGCGACGCTTCAACCTTAGCCTGAGCCTGGAAAGGGTCCCTGTGCTGTGGAAAACATCCTGCCTGGTCCCAGTGCCGAAGAAGGCGCACCCCACTGTCCTGAATGACTTCAGACCTGTAGCGCTAACATCCCACATCATGAAGACCCTGGAAAGGTTAGTCCTCGCTCACGTCAGACCCCTGGTGTGTACATCACTGGACCCCCTGCAGTTCGCATATCAGCGCAACATCGGGGTGGATGATTCAATCATCTACCTTCTGCAGAGGACCTACTCTCACCTGGACAACGCAGGTTGCACTGTGAGGGTTATATTTTTGGACTTCTCCAGTGCCTTTAACACCATTCAGCCCCTGCTACTGGGTGAGAAGATGAAGAGGATGAAAGTGGAAGGACCCTTAGTCAGGTCCTTCAATGTGTGCAGTAAACTACTGCATACCTTCTACCAGTCTGTGGTGGCCAGTGTCATCTTTTTGCAGTGGTGTGCTGGGGCACCAACATAAAGGCCGTTGATGCTTCTCGGGTGAATAAGCTGATCAGGAAGGCTAGCTCTGTTCTGGGGATTAGCCTGGACACTCTAGAGGAGGTGGCGGAGGGACGGATCCTGGCCAAACTTCTGGCCATCATGGACAACGTTACCCACCCTCTGCATGCCATGGTTATGACGCAGAGGAGCACCTTCAGTCACAGACTTATCCCACCACGGTGTGCCAGAGAGCGCTACAGGAGGTCCTTCCTGCCAGCGGCTATTAGACTGTTTAATGCCTCACAGGGGTGCCGTGCCGTCGGGAACCTAGACCTGGAACTGTTGGGGTGTTATGACCTAGTTGAAAAATTATGCATCCATCCGTGAGTAACTCTGGTCTGTAATCACTCATTCACTCAGGATTCATTTAGGACTGTATATACATATTCCTGTTCAGTTGTTATATCATATAACGTGCAATATTATAAATAATTATTGGACTGAACTTACGTAGTCATTCACTCAGGAATGCATTTTAGTATCCTATCTCTTGTGTCTTTTTTCATTGCTTTTTGTATATCGAATGTGCAATACGTGCATTTATCTGTAATTAAACCCTGCACTAAGGACTGTATTTTAAGGGAATTACTATTATTACACTAAATTATATCATTCACACATTTAGCTATTTAAGTATCTCTTCCTGTCATTTACCTGTTAATTTAACCATGCTAATATTCACTTACCTGTTAATTTAACCAGACTGTATATTAAGTACACTATTATTACCCTCACTTATATCATACACACTTTTAGCTATTTAAGTATTTCTCTGCCATCGACCTGTATAGTATAGTTAACCATGCAAATACTCCTTATTTATCTATATCAACTTGCAATATTTTTATCCTTTTTTTTTCACAAAACACTCTGTAACAATGTATAGTGCACATATTCTGCTATCCACCCATACTATGCAATGACTTTTTATAGCTTTTTTGCACTCTATCTCATTCATGCACTCTCTCTCTCTCACGCATGTACTCTCTCTCTCTCATGCATCTACTCTCTATCTCATTCATGTACTCTCTCGCTCACGCATGTACTCTCTATCTCATGCATGTACTCTCTCTCTCACGCATGTACTCTCTATCTCACACATGTACTCTCTATCTCACGTATGTACTCTCTATCTCATGCATGTACTCTCTATCTCACGCATGAACCCACACACACAAGTAGTAGAGTTTTTAAATTAAAATTTTTATAAAAAATTCTTGCAAACAACACAATTGTATTCATATGGGGGATACAACCATCCCAGCTCTGCAGATTTTTCAGATCATTTGTTTTGGTACTGTCCATATGTAGCTTGTTTTGGTCGCAGGTTCAGGAATGGCTGAAGAATTGCAACATTTCCCTGGAGCAAATATCTCTGCAGATAGCACTGTTCGGTGATTTAAAAAAGTTATAGTCATCAATAATATAATAATACTCTTAGCTTAGCTTAGTTTATCTTTAATTTACAAAATGTAGAAACTATATGAATAGAAAGGTTCAGAACTTTGTTGAAACATCACGCACAGTTGAAAAATATATGGCAAATAGAAATCAAAACTGGATGGTGTTAAGATATAGATGGGAGGGGTGTTATACTATTCCAGGTATTCCTTAAAGAGGTAAGGTTTCAAGTGTTTCCAGAAGGTGGTCAGTGACTCCGCTGTCCTGGCATCGTGGGGGAGCTTGTTCCACCATTGGGGTGCCAAAGCAGCGGATAGCTTTGACTGGGCTGAACGGTAACTGTGCTTCTGTAGAGGTTGGTGGGCTAGCAGGCCAGAGGTGGATGAACGTAGTGCCCTCGTTTGGGTGTAGGGTCTGATCAGAGCCTGAAGGTAAGGAGGTGCCGTTCCCCTCACAGCTCTGTAGGCAAACACCATGGTTTTGTAGTAGATGCAAGCTTCAACTGGAAGCCAGTGGAGTGTGCGGAGGAGCGGGGTGACATGAGAGAACTTGGGAAGGTTGAACACCAGACGGGCTGCAGCGTTCTGGATAATTTGTAGGGATTTAATGGTGCAGGCAGGGAGCCCGGCCAACAGGGTGTTGCAGTAATCCAGACGGGAGATGACAAGTGCCTGGATTAGGACCTGTGCCGCTTTCTGTGTAAGGTAGGGTCGTACTCTGTGAATGTTGTAGAGCATGAAACTGCAGGATCGGGTCACCCCTTTGATGTTAGCAGAGAACGACAGGGTGTTGTCCAGGGTCACACCAAGGTTCTTTGCACCCTGGGAGGAGGACACAATGGAGTTTTCAACCGTGATGGCGAGATCATGGAGCGGGAAGTCCTTCCCCGGGAGGAAGAGCATCTCCGTCTTGCCGTGGTTCAGCTTGAGTTGGTGATCCAACATACAAACTGATATGTCTGCCAGGCATGCAGAGATGCTATTCGCCACCTGGTTATCAGAAGGGGGAAAGGAGAGCATTAATTGAGTGTTGTCTGCGTAGCAATGATAGGAGAGACCATGTGAGGATATGACAGAGGCAAGTGACTTGGTGTATAGAGAGAATAGGAGAGGGCCTAGAACTGAGCCCTGGGGGACACCAGTAGTGAGAGCACATGGTGCGGAGACAGATTCTCGCCACACCACCTGATAGGAGCAACCTGTCAGGTAGGACGCAATCCAAGAGTGTACAGCACCGGAGATGCCCAACTCGGAGAGGGTGGAGAGGAGGATCTGATGTTTCACAGTATCAAAGGCAGCAGATAGGAAGGATAAGAGCAGAGGAGAGAGCGTTAGCTTTGGCAGTACGGAGAGCCTCCGTGACACAGAGAAGAGCAGTCTTAGTTGAATGAGCAGTCTTGAAACCTGACTGGTTAGGATCAAGAAGGTAATTCTGAGAGAGATAGCCGGAGAGTTGGTTAGAGACAGCACGCTCAATAGTTTAGGAGAGAAAATAAAAAAATGAGACTGGTCTGTAGTTGTTGACATCGGAGGGATCGAGGGTAGGTTTTTTGAGTAGGGGTGCAACTCTCGCCCTTTTGAAGACGGAAGGGACACGGCCAGCGGTCAAGGATGAGTTTATGAGCAAGGTGAGGTAAGGGAGAAGGTCTCCGGAAATGGTCTAGAGAAGAGAGGAGGGGATAAGGTCAAGCGGGCAGGTTGTTGGATTTCATCTGGAGGGAGAGGGGAGAAAGAAGTCAGGGTAGGGCAGTGTGAGCAGGACCAGTGGTCAATAGGCTTAGTAAATGAGGATCGGATGTCGTCAACATTCTTTTCAAAATGGTTGACGAAGTCATCCACAGAGAGGGAGGAGGGAGGAGGAGGAGGATTCAGCAGGGAGGATGGAAGAGGAGAGAGTAGCGGGAGAGAGAGCGAAGGTTGCAACGGTGCATTACCATCTGAGTAGGGGCAGAGTGAGTAGTGTTGGAGGAGAGCGAGAGAGAAAAGGATACAAAGTAGTGGTCGGAGACTTGGAGGGGAGTTGCAGTGAGATTAGTAGAAGAACAACATCTAGTAAAGATGAGGTCAAGCATATTGCCTGCCTTGTGAGTAAGGGGGGGACGGTGAGAGGGTGAAGTCAAAAGAGGAAAGGAGTGGAAAGAAGGAGGCAGAGAGAAATGAGTCAAAGGCAGACGTTGGGAGGTTAAAGTCACCCAGAACTGTGAGGGGTGAGCCATCCTCAGGAAAATAACTTATTAAGGCGTCAAGCTCATTGATGAACTCTCCAAGGGAACCTGGAGGGCGATAAATGACAAGGATGTTGAGCTTGAATGGGCTAGTGACTGTGACAGCATGGAATTCAAATGAGGAGATAGACAGATGGGTTAGAGGGAAAGTTAGGGGAACATAATAAAGGAAAATATATAAATATATATGCATACATATATTTTGTATACAGCACCAGTCAAAGGTTTGGACACACCTACTCATTCAAGGGTTTTTCTTTAATTGTACTATTTTCTACAATGTAGAATAGTAGTGAAGACATTAAAACTATGAAATAATACATATGGAATCATCTAGTAAACAAACAAGTGTTAAGCAAATAAAAATAGATTTTAGATTCTAGATTCTTTAATGTAGCCACCCTTTGCCTTGATGACAGCTTTGCACACCCTTGGTATTCTCTCAACCAGTAGAGAAGGGTAGAGGGGAGTAGAGGTGGAAGCCACAATCTATCTACAATATTAAAGAGATCTACCCCCGACCCCCCCAGCCTCTCCAGACATCAAAGACAACTATAGTCTCGCTCACTGGGGCTAGAACACAATCATAAACGTTTGGTCACCGAAGTGGTAAAGGATGAGTCTGTGAAAAAAACACATCAAGGTTCAAACTCATTAAAAATGTTGATCTTAAAACAAATGCAACTGGATCAGTGTTTGTTTATAATGCAATCAATCCCATGTGGTACCTCTCTCTAACCAATCATCAGAGCCCTCTCTCTAACCAATCATCAGATCCCTCTCTCTAACCAATCATCAGATTCCTCTCTCTAACCAATCATCAGATCCCTCTCTCTAACCAATCATCAGAGCCCTCTCTCTAACCAATCATCAGATCCCTCTCTCTAACCAATCATCAGAGCCCTCTCTCTAACCAATCATCAGATCCCTCTCTCTAACCAATCATCAGAGCCCTCTCTCTAACCAATCATCAGATCCCTCTCTCTAACCAATCATCAGAGCCCTCTCTCTAACCAATCATCAGAGCCCTCTCTCTAACCAATCATCAGATTCCTCTCTCTAACCAATCATCAGAGCCCTCTCTCTAACCAATCACCAGAGCCCTCTCTCTAACCAATCATCAAATCCCTCTCTCTAACCAATCATCAGATCCCTCTCTCTAACCAATCATCAGATCCCTCTTCCTCTTCCTCCTCCTCCTCCTCCTCCTCCAATGTTTCCCTCCTCCTCCTCCTCTTCCTCCTCTTCCTCTTCCTCCTCCTCCTCCTCCTCAGCCTCCTCATCCTCCAGTGTTTCACTCCTCCTCCTCCTCCTCCTCCTCCTCCTCCTCCTCCTCCTCCTCCTCCTCCTCCTCCTTCTCCAGTGTTTCCCTCTTCTCCTCCTCCTCCTCCTCCTCCTCTTCCAGTGCTTTCAGGATGTGTAGATCTTCTTCACATTAGACAGCAGCAGTGTGACAGTCATAGAGGTAATACTGCAGGTATCCATTACATGGTGGTGGTGATTTTACAGGGAAGGAGCCATGTGTAGCAAATCTTTCAGCTTTTATTCCTGTAAGGCACATTGTCTGAAATGTGCTGTATAAAAAAAGCTTGATGTGATGTGTGGACCATGGTCACGTTCAGTAAGGTTTACTGTAGCAATACACAACGGTTGTCCTACCTACACAGATTTAGAAACGGTTTATTTTTCGCTCCCTTCAAGACCTTAAAATGGGTTCACACACTCAAACATTGACTGTACGTTTCTTTACTGTGTAACTCTGTGTTGTTTTTTGTCGCACTGCTTTGCTTTGTCTTGGCCAGGTCGCAGTTGTAAATGAGAACTTGTTCTCAACTGGCCTACCTGGTTAAATAAAGGTGAAATAAAATAGAAATAAATAAAAACAGACGTATTTATCTGATTTCTGCCTAATGGTTAAGACGTTGGTTTCTCCTGTTGGAGACTGCGGTTCAAATCCCACCTGTGACATCTACATTGTTTCTACAGCACATTGTCATGACAATATAGCAGCACTGTTGTCTCTGGCTCAGGGCTCAGTCTCCATTGACAGGAGCCAGGACGGGCGGTTCCCAGGACACATTAGTCAGACTGTCACTTAGTGAGGGGTTAGAGTGGGCACACAGGGTCAGGAGGACAGTGAGGAAGGACTGGTGTGTCTTCAGTTAATGGGGAGATTTGATTGACTCTATTCCACAGAGGGTTTACCACACTCACACACACACTGGGCTGATCTGATATCCATCTACTGAAGGATGACTATTGTGGGCCAATGAGGGGTCAGACAGTGGACACACACCCTGTCTGTAGTGGCCTCAGACTCCTTCATGATGGGGCTGATTGGTTGGCCATGTTATTTCAACCTCATTGACCCTGTCTGTAGTGGCTTCAGACTCCTTCATGATGGGGCTGATTGGTTGGCCGGTAGCAGACATGGGTTCAATTAGTACTGGTTTTCATTCATATACTTTATCTGTGATTGATTGAGCTTGCCTGGCCCAATGGAACCAAAGGAATAGTCCCAACAGTGCATGGAATCGTCCCAGCCCATCTGGCAGTCCAGGCTGGATCAATCAAACAACTCAAAGTATTTGAAAGAAATTAGATACTATTTGAACCCATGTCTGGTTGGTAGCTTTCTTAGATTGATGTGTATTGGATATATGTTGTGTAATTGTTAGATATACTGCACTGTCGGAACTAGAAGCATAAGCATTTCACTACACCCGCATTAACATCTGCTAAACAATAAAATGTGATTAGATTAGATTAGATTAGATTTAGCTGTGGCGGTGGTGATGGGGAGTAGCCTACTAGAGAGTGGGTAGCTTACTAGCTTTGTTTCTTTTTCCGCCTGGACGCCCTGCCCTCGTGACTGATGACTGGAGGACACTACTGCTGCAGTCTAGAGTCTCAACTGGCTGACATTAGATAAAATAAGTGAAGTAATTACACCTTTAACAAACCCTCTACTCCTCGAAACTCATCTATTCCTCTCTACTCCTCTCTACTCCTCTAAACTCATCTACTCCTCTCTACTCCTCTCTACTCCTCTAAACTCGTCTACTCCTCTCTACTCCTCTCTACTCCTCTAAACTCATCTACTCCTCTCTACTCCTCTCTACTCCTCTAAACTCGTCTACTCCTCTCTACTCCTCTAAACTCATCTACTCCTCTCTACTCCTCTCTACTCCTCTAAACTCATCTACTCCTCTCTACTCCTCTAAACTCATCTACTCCTCTCTACTCCTCTAAACTCATCTACTCCTCTCTACTCCTCTCTACTCCTCTAAACTCATCTACTCCTCTCTACTCCTCTCTACTCCTCTCTACTCCTCTAAACTCGTCTACTCCTCTCTACTCCTCTATACTCCTCTAAACTCATCTACTCCTCTCTACTCCTCTCTACTCCTCTAAACTCATCTACTCCTCTCTACTCCTCTAAACTCATCTACTCCTCTCTACTCCTCTAAACTCATCTACTCCTCTCTACTTCTCTAAACTCATCTACTCCTCTCTACTCCTCTCTACTCCTCTAAACTCATCTACTCCTCTCTACTCCTCTCTACTCCTCTAAACTCATCTACTCCTATCTACTCCTCTAAACTCATCTACTCCTCTCTACTCCTCTCTACTCCTCTAAACTCATCTACTCCTCTCTACTCCTCTCTACTCTCTAAACTCATCTACTCCTCTCTACTCCTCTCTACTCCTCTAAACTCATCTACTCCTCTCTACTCCTCTAAACTCATCTACTCCTCTCTACACCTCTCTACTCCTCTAAACTCATCTGCTCCTCTCTACTCCTCTCTACTCCTCTAAACTCATCTACTCCTCTCTACTCCTCTAAACTCATCTACTCCTCTCTACTCCTCTAAACTCAACTACTCCTCTCTACTCCTCTCTACTCCTATCTACTCCTCTCTACTCCTCTAAACTCATCTACTCCTCTCTACTCCTCTCTACTCCTCTAAACTCATCTACTCCTCTCTACTTCTCTAAACTCATCTACTCCTCTCTACTCCTCTCTACTCCTCTAAACTCATCTACTCCTCTCTACTCCTCTAAACTCATCTACTCCTCTCTACTCCTCTCTACTCTCTAAACTCATCTACTCCTCTCTACACCATCTACTCCTCTAAACTCATCTACTCCTCTCTACTCCTCTCTACTCCTCTAAACTCATCTACTCCTCTCTACTCCTCTAAACTCATCTACTCCTCTCTACTCCTCTCTACTCCTCTATACTCCTCTAAAATCATCTACTCCTCTCTACTCCTCTCTACTCCTCTAAACTCATCTACTCCTCTCTACTCCTCTAAACTCATCTACTACTCTCTACTCCTCTCTACTCCTCTAAACTCATCTACTCCTCTCTACTTCTCTAAACTCATCTACTCCTCTCTACTCCTCTCTACTCCTCTAAACTCATCTACTCCTCTCTACATCTCTCTACTCCTCTAAACTCATCTACTCCTATCTACTCCTCTCTACTCCTCTCTACTCCTCTCTACTATCTAAACTCATCTACTCCTCTCTACACCTCTCTACTCCTCTAAACTCATCTACTCCTCTCTACTCCTCTACTCCTCTCTACTTCTCTCTACTCCTCTCTACTCCTCTCAACTCCTCTCTACTCCTCTCAACTCCTCTCTACTCCTCTAAACTCATCTACTCCTCTCTACTCCTCTCTACTCCTCTCTACTCCTCTAAACTCATCTACTCCTCTCTACACCTCTCTACTCCTCTCTAATCCTCTCTTCTACTCTACTTCTCTCTACTCCTCTCTACTCCTCTACTCCTCTCTACTCCTCTCTACTCCTCTCTAATCCTCTCTACTCCTCTACTCCTCTCTACTCCTCTCTAATCCTCTCTTCTACTCTACTCCTCTCTAATCCTCTATACTACTCTACTCCTCTCTACTCCTCTCTTCTACTCTACTCCTCTCTAATCCTCTCTTTTACTCTACTCCTCTCTAATCCTCTCTACTACTCTACTCCTCTCTACTCCTCTACTCCTCTCTTCTCCTCTCTAATCCTCTCTACTCCCCTACTCCTCTCTACTCCTCTCTAATCCTCTCTACTCCTCTACTCCTCTCTACTCCTCTCTACTACTCTACTCCTCTCTACTACTCTACTCCTCTACTCCTCTCTAATCTTCTCTACTCCTCTACTTCTCTACTCCTATCTACTCCTATCTACTCCTCTACTCCTCTCTACTCCTCTAAACTCATCTACTCCTCTCTACTCCTCTCTACTCCTCTAAACTCATCTACTCCTCTCTACTCCTCTAAACTCATCTACTCCTCTCTACTCCTCTCTACTCCTCTAAACTCATCTACTCCTCTCTAATCCTCTCTACTCCTCTCTACTCCTCTAAACTCATGTACTGCTCTCTACTCCTCTCTACTCCACTACTCCTCTCTACTCCTCTCTACTCCTATCTACTCCTCAACTCATCTACTCCCCTCTACTCCTCTCAACTTCTCTCTACTCCTATCTACTCCTCTCTACTCCTCTCTACTCCTCTCTGCTCCTCTACTCATCTACTCCTCTACTCATCTACTCCCCTCTAAACTCCTCTCAACTCCTCTCAACTCCTCTCAACTCCTCTCAACTCCTCTCTACTCCACTACTCCTCTCTACTCCTCTACTACTCTCTACTTCTCTACTCCTCTCTACTCCTCTCTACTCCTCTCTAATCCTCTCTACTACTCTCTACTACTCTACTCCTCTACTGCTCTCTACTCCTCTCTAATCCTCTCTACTTCTCTACTCCTCTCTACTCCTCTCTACTACTCTACTCCTCTACTCCTCTCTACTCCTCTCTACTCCTCTCTAATCCTCTCTACTACTCTACTCCTCTACTCCTCTCTACTCCTCTCTACTTCTCTACTCCTCTCTACTCCTCTCTACTCCTCTACTCCTCTCTACTCCTCTCTAATCCTCTCTACTCCTCTCTACTACTCTACTCCTCTACTTCTCTCTAATCCTCTCTACTTCTCTACTCTTCTCTACACCTCTCTGCTCCTCTCTACTCCTCTCTACTTCTCTACTCCTCTACTCCTATCTACTCCTCTCTACTCCTCTACTCCTCTCTACTACTCTCTACTCCTCTCTACTCCTATCTCCTCCTCTCTACTCCTCTACTCCTCTCTACTTCTCTACTCCTCTCTACTCCTCTCTACTCCTCTACTCCTCTCTACTCCTCTCTACTCCTCTCTAATCCTCTCTACTCCTCTCTACTACTCTACTCCTCTACTTCTCTCTAATCCTCTCTACTTCTCTACTCTTCTCTACTCCTCTCTGCTCCTCTCTACTCCTCTCTACTTCTCTACTCCTCTACTCCTATCTACTCCTCTCTACTTCTCTACTTCTCTACTCCTCTACTCCTATCTACTCCTCTCTACTCTCTACTCCTCTCTACTCCTCTCTACTCCTCTCTACTCCTCTCTACTCCTCTACTCCTCTACTCCTCTACTCCTCTCTACTCCTCTCTAATCCCCTACTCCTCTCTACTCCTATCTACTCCTCTCTACTCCTCTACTCCTCTCTACTCTCTACTCCTCTACTCCTCTACTCCTCTCTACTCCTCTCTACTCCTCTACTCCTCTCTACTCCTCTCTACTCCTCTACTCCTCTACTCCTCTCTACTCCTCTCTACTCCTCTACTCCTCTCTACTCCTCTCTTCTCCTCTCTACTCCTCTACTCCTCTCTTCTCCTCTCTACTCCTCTACTCCTCTCTTCTCCTATCTCTCTCTCTTACTCTCTTTCAAACCTTGTTTTTCCATCTCCAAGAAAAAACATACACCTTCATTTCTGTTGAAACATTAAGTGTTTGTGTGTGTGTGTGTCTTGCCAAGTTTCCAGGAGTTTGATAAATGTGTTTACAGGTTTGGTGCCAGGAACCACAAGTGAAAATACCGACACGCAGGAGCATTCAGTGGTTCTATGGTTGGTTCAGTTAGATGTGTATTCTGTACCTCTTTATAAACCCTTCTGTCAGCATTTGAAGCTTTGTTATTTAGCAGGAGCAATTAGTTTTAAGTGCCAAGTCGGCTCACGGATTCAGTTGTGGTATCAACAACTGAAAGGGAAGAACCCATTTGTGGAGAATAATTTAAACTCTATCAACAATATTTTTACACAGTACGAAGTTAATGAGAGCTGCATACTGTGTCAAAAATATTTTTCTCCCCAAATGGGTTCCTCCCTTTACAGTTGCCACAACTGAATCTCACAACAGCTGTCAACTTCTTTATTGCACCGCCACCCTGTGGTGTAGATCAGTACTGCAGCTGGGTCAATCAGCCCAGTTCTCAGAGGATGAATGATCATGCCAAAACAAGCTTTCACAGTCTCACGTCAGAATTCCAAAGTTTAGGCTTTAACTCAGAATGGTTAACGTAAGGGTTAAGGATCCCCGTCCCCAACGCCCTAGCAAAACCAAAGCCTACTTGAAGGTAACAAGGATCACTGTTGCCTCTAGTGGCCGGTTTCCATGTCATCTTCCGATCCTCAGACATGCATGCCTGCATGCCAAGCAAGTAGACTTTCTTTCAATGGTTTTATTTATAAGAATATAGACATTAAAACTGCAGATTCATTTAATTTATAAGAATATAGACATAAAAACTGCAGATTAGTTTTATTCATAAGAATATAGACATAAAAACTGCAGATTCGTTGTATTTATAAGAATATAGACATCAAAACTACAGATTCGTTTTGGTACAGAAAAGGCAGGACACCAGTCACTAACTTTGATAAAATCATTTAATAACAACACCAGCAAGTAGGCTATACAGTAGAAGGATGGCAGATACAAAGCACCATTTTAATTTCAGAATCTTAATAGACAGTACAGGACCGTACAAAGCTCATTCTTTCTTTAACACACCATTATAATTTGTTGGTTCTGAAACACATCCCCATTTTCCTTATTTTCCTTCATCAAGAAAACTGATGTTGTTTATGAATTCACTTTGTCTGAAGGAGTTGAGTATCCTGATTGCCAGTCTGTTCTTGCCAACTATTTATGGAATTGTCATGTTTGACTTGACAATGACAAGCTAGGAACTGACACAACACTTTAGTAAAGCAAAATAAACAGTTAAAAGTTGTTAATCATTTTGGCTTTTTTCCTCAAATCTGATATCACAGCTTTATCTCTTCGGCTCGGAGGAGAAAGTATGAAAAAACAAGCGATCTGACAATGAACTGAGCTCAACGAGGCAACTCAACAACACTATGTACAAAAGGTCATGTAAAAAATGTTATAAATATGTCTAAAACCATAGACACTATGTACATCTTTACACTGTAACATGGATTGGGTTTTTCTCTATAGTTTCCTCACACATGGGTATCAGTGGAGGCTGCTGAGGGGAGTACGGCTCATAACAATGGCTGGAACGGAGCGAATGGAATGGCATCAAACACATGGAAACCATGGAAACAATGTATTTGATGTATACTGAACAAAAATATAAACGCACCATGTAAAGTGTTGGTCCCATGTTTCATGAGCTGAAATAAAAGATCCCAGAAATGTTCCATATGCACAAAAAGCTTACTTCTGCATAAATGTGTTTACATCCCTGTTAGGAAGCATTTCTCCTTTGCCAATTTAATACATCCACCTAACCGGTGTGGCATGTCAATAAGATGATTAAAAAGTATGATCATTACACAGGTGCACCTTGTGCTGGGGACAATAAAAGGCCACTCTAAAATGTGCAGTTTTGTCACACAACACAATGCTACAGATGTCTCAAGTTTTGAGGGAGCGTGCAATTGGCATGCTGACTGCAAATGTCCAACAGAGCTGTTGCCAGATAATTGAATGTTCATTTCTCTACCATAAGCCGCCTCCAACATCATTTTAGAGAATTTGACAGTACATCCAACCGGCCTCACAACTGCAGACCACGTGTAACCATGCCAGCCCATGACCTCCACATCCAGCTTCTACACCTGACGGGATCGTCTGAGGAGTGGTGCTGGGGAGTATTTCTGTCTGTAATAAAGCTCTTTTGTGGGGAAAATAATTCAGATTGGCTGGGCCTTGCTCCCCAGTGGGTGGGCCTATGCCCTCCCAGGCCCACCCATAGCTACACCCCTGCCCAGTTATGTGAAATTCATAGATTAGGGCCTTAAGCATTTATTTCAATTGACTGATTTACTTATTTGAACTTTAACTTTAACTTGAAATTGTTGCATGTTACGTTTATATTTTTGTTCAGTATATTTGATACCATTACATTAATTCTGCTCCAGTCCATTACCACCAACCTCCTGTGATGGGTATGTATAATGTAGACCTGGGTTCAAATAGGATTTGTTTTCTTACAAATGCCTTAGCTGAGCTTGATTGAGCTTGCCTGGCACAATGAAACCAATGGAATAATCCCAAAAGTGCAAACACTCAAAATGTAATCAAATGCTAAATGTATTTGCTGGAAAAAAACAAACACGTTCATCCTCCCCTCACCAGCCTCCTCTGGTGGTCAGAGGGCACAGCAGGGTTGGGGTCAATTCCATTTAAATTCCAGTCAATTCAGAAAGTAAACCTCATAAAGAAGAGAACTGGAATTTCCGTGTACTTCCTGAATTGACTGGAACCCTGAAGCACAGTGCTGTGTTCTGCTGGTGTTGGTGGTGTGAGGCCTTAACCTCAGCCTCCCTCCCCGTCTCATTCCCTCTTCCTCAGTACGATGTAGATGAGACCACTGACCAGACACAGAGGGAAGGACACCCAGGCCAGGACGTAGGCATAGCCGAACGCAACATCCACCTCCCCATCCGGACTCATCACTGTGTAGATTATAGATCCGCACATCACAAACAGACCTGGAGAGAGGGGGAGAGAAAAGAGAGAGAGATAGGGAGAGAGAGGGAGAGAGAGAGAGAGAGAGAGAGAGAGTGGGAGAGAAGGGAAACATGGAAAAAGGCATGGCTAGTTTTAGACTGCTGTTCCAAGTTGAAACACCTAACAGACTTGGTTATGTTCTGTGTATTGGGGAGGGGCTGAATATGCTAGTTTCCACGCCCACATGCAGAAAATGCCTCTGCCCACAGGAGCAAATTGAGTTAGCTAGCTAAGATATCTAGCACAAGATTTAAGAGAGATTATAACAGTAAACCAACCCTCATATTAATGGACCTTACATTGAGGCAGTAAACCAACCCTCATATTAATGGACCTTACATTGAGGCAGTAAACCAACCCTCATATTAATGGACCTTACATTGAGGCAGTAAACCAACCCTCATATTAAGGGACCTCACATTGATGCAGTAAACCAACCCTCATATTAATGGACCTTACATTGAGGCAGTAAACCAACCCTCATATTAAGGGACCTCACATTGATGCAGTAAACCAACCCTCGTAGTAAGGGACCTTACATTGAGACAGTTAACCAACCCTTGTATTAAGACACCTAAAATGGAGACAGTAAACCAACCCTCGTATTAAGGGACCTTATATTGAGACAGTTAACCAACCCTCGTATTAAGGCACCTAAAATGGAGACAGTAAACCAACCCTCGTAGTAAGGGACCTAACATTGAGATAGTTAACCAACCCTCGTAGTAAGGGACCAAACATTGAGACAATTAACCAACCCTTGTAGTAAGGGACCTAACATTGAGACAATTAACCAACCCTCGTAGTAAGGGACAGTGGTCACATGGAGCTCCCTCCCACTTTGACCTGAGCTATAACATGTCTGTCCCTTACAGATCATTTTCCTGCCGGGAAGCCCCGCAGAGCAACATCCAGGCCCTCTTCTCACCAATATAACTTGTATAAACTGGGGGACCAGGCTAGATTAGACAACCGGGGGACCAGGCTAGATTAGACAACCGGGGGACCAGGCTAGATTAGACAACCGGGGGACCAGGCTAGATTAGACAACCGGGGGACCAGGCTAGATTAGACAACCGGGGGACCAGGCTAGATTAGACAACCGGGGGACCAGGCTAGATTAGACAACTGGGGAAACTCTGTGTTTGATGTGATGTGATACTAACTGGCCAACAAGACCAACAACTTTATGAAACCTCTATGTAGGCCTTATAAAAACAAATCTTTATATTTTTTATTTAACTAGTCAAGTCAGTTAAGAACAAATGGCCTTCCTACATGGTCAACCCCTGAAGAAAATTAGGGTTAAGTGCCTTTCTCAAGGACACATCGACAGGTTTTTTTCACCTTTTCGGCTCAGGTATTCAAACAAGCAACCTTTCGGTTACTGGCCCAACGCTCTAACCCCTAGGCTACCTGCCGCTCCCATAAAGGGGTTATGAAGGCTTCATTAAACCTTATAAATGGTCGTACTCACTGGCGAGGATCTGAAAGATAGCGGTGAAGAAGAAGCGTCCTCCTTTGACCAGGGTGAAGAGCTGACACATGAAGAAGACGAGAGAGAGGAGGCAGAAGAGCACTGAGAGGACCATGAGGGCCTGAACCGCCTGGATCCAGTCTGTAGGGAGGAGACAGACAACGTTTGATATGACATATAACCAGAGTTGGGTCGGTTACTTTCTAAATGTAGTCTGTTACAGTTACTAATTACCTGTCCAAAATTGTATTCAGTAGAAACCGTGAGCATGCCAGATATTATGGAGGAACTGTGAGCATGCCAGATATTATGGAGTAACTGTGAGCATGCCAGATATTATAGAGGAACTGTGAGCATGCCAGATATTATGGAGGAACCCTCAGCATGCCAGATATTATGGAGGAACCCTGAGCATGCCAGATATTATGGAGGAACTGTGAGCATGCCAGATATTATGGAGGAACTGTGAGCATGCCAGATATTATGGAGGAACCCTGAGCATGCCAGATATTATGGAGGAACTGTGAGCATGCCAGATATTATGGAGGAACTGTGAGCATGCCAGATATTATGGAGGAACTGTGAGCATGCCAGATATTATGGAGGAACCGTGAGCATGCCAGATATTATGGAGGAACTGTGAGCATGCCAGATATTATAGAGGAACTGTGAGCATGCCAGATATTATGGAGTAACTGTGAGCATGCCAGATATTATGGAGGAACCCTGAGCATGCCAGATATTAAGGAGGAACCCTGAGCATGCCAGATATTATGGAGGAGCCCTGAGCATGCCAGATATTATGGAGGAACTGTGAGCATGCCAGATATTATGGAGGAACTGTGAGCATGCCAGATATTATGGAGGAACTGTGAGCATGCCAGATATTATGGAGGAACTGTGAGCATGCCAGATATTATGGAGGAACTGTGAGCATGCCAGATATTATGGAGGAACCCTGAGCATGCCAGATATTATGGAGGAACTGTGAGCATGCCAGATATTATGGAGGAACCCTGAGCATGCCAGATATTATGGAGGAACTGTGAGCATGCCAGATATTATGGAGGAACCCTGAGTATGCCAGATATTATGGAGGAACCCTGAGCATGCCAGATATTATGGAGGAACTGTGAGCATGCCAGATATTATGGAGGAACTGTGAGCATGCCAGATATTATGGAGGAACCCTGAGCATGCCAGATATTATAGAGGAACCGTGAGCATGCCAGATATTATGGAGGAACCGTGAGCATGCCAGATATTATGGAGGAACCCTGAGCTCATGTGGGAGAAGCATGCTCATGCGAGAGAGGAAAGGCCCACTTAGACAGACAGATACCATGTCCATTTTTTTCAATGGTAAACAGTCTTAGTATAATATGTTATTTAACCACCATCTTTGGTGCTAGCGTCTTGGACAAACCTTCATTGCTGGTAGAACTGCAGTGATATCCTCCGTTAATAGTGAGACAGTTGTACCACAGGTCAGTACTCTTGGTTCCTCCTACAGTCCAGGCCTGGAACACAACACAACACAAAGAATATAAACAACATACCCACAACACAATGAATATAAACAACACACCCACAACACAATTAATATAAACGGCACACCCACAACACAATTAATATAAACGGCACACCCACAACACAAAGAATTTGGACGACACACCCACAACACAAAGAATATAAACTACACACCCACAACACAATGAATATAAACAACACACCCACAACACAATTAATATAAACAACACACCCACAACACAAAGAATATGGACGACACACCCACAACACAAAGAATATGGACGACATACCCACAACACAATGAATATAAACAACACACCCACAACACAATTAATATATACGGCACACCCACAACACAAAGAATATGGACGACATACCCACAACACAATGAATATAAACAACACACCCACAACACAATTAATATATACGGCACACCCACAACACAAAGAATATAAACAACACACCCACAACACAAAGAATATAAACAACACACCCACAACACAATGAATATAAACGACACACCCACAACACAATGAATATAAACAACACACCCACAACACAATGAATATAAACGACACACCCACAACACAATGAATATAAACGACACACCCACAACACAAAGAATATGGACGACACACCCACAACACAAAGAATATGGATGACACACCCACAACACAATGAATATAAACAACACACCCACAACACAAAGAATATAAACGACACACCCACAACACAATGAATATAAACAACACACCCACAACACAAAGAATATGGACGACACACCCACAACACAAAGAATATAAACAACACACCCACAACACAAAGAATATAAACGACACACCCACAACACAAAGAATATAAACAACACACCCACAACACAAAGAATATAAACAACACACCCACAACACAAAGAATATAAACGACACACCCACAACACAATGAATATGGACGACACACCCACAACACAGCATTACGCATAGAACACCCAGCCACATCCATAGACTCTTTTTCAGTACACGACACACTGACATCACAAACAGATGGGCTGCAGTAAGAAAGCCATCTCCATCCATGCCCATTCAACATAGCCTAGATATACGTTTTTATTACTTCTAAGCAAAATTACTTTATTGGGTTCTCAGACGCTTACAATGTTGTGATTATATATTGCAGTCGCTAACATTGTATTTGGTTGTGATCTTTACAAAATAACTATTTTGGATGCAGCAGTTGTTAGCTAGAATGCTAATGGTCATTGATATAGGCTGTAGCAAAAGCTAGCCAAAGAGACATTTTACTGGTTGAAGTTGAAGTGTTTTTAAAGTGTAATGCAGTTGATTTGTGACGATGACACAAACATTATATTAAGCAGGACATTCATAAGAGCCTTACAATCCAATTATAATCCAAAAGTAATGTGAAATGCACTCATTAAGCAACATGTAATTAAGGCTTTTTTTACTGGTGTTTCTATATGAACTACCCCTTGTTCTGCCACCAACTTGCGTGCAGCAATGTTTGCAAACACAGAAAGGGGTCTATTATTAATATTACCCTAAATTATATCATACACACATTTAGCTATTTAAGTATCTCTTCCTGTCATTTACCTGTACAGTTAATGTAACTATGTGTCAGGCTCTGGCCATAGAGAAGCAATAGGCATCTCTATGTAGCTATGGTCAGAGTCTGACAGTGTCGTTCTTTTCTGTTTCTTTGTGGGTTTTGGGTGGATCTCTAATTAGAGGCAGCTGCTACCCGTTGGCTCTAATTAGGGATCCAATATATGTTGAGTCTGTCCTTCACTTGGTGTGGGTTGTTATCGTTACATGGTCATGTATTTCGCAGTCACGGGGTGAAAGTAAGTGTGCCTTTTCTACGTCCGTTTCATTTCGTGCTTATTTCTGGGAACGTGACGTTTTGTCTTTCGTGTTTGTCTGATTGTTGTAGTTCGTTCAATTAATAATTATTATACATAGTATATAAAGAAAGAAATAATGTCGAACTATGATTGCGCTGCGCCTTGGTCTCTCACCATCCCGACTCGTGACACTGTGCAAATATTCACTTACCTGTACATTTAACTGTACATTTACCTGTACAGTTAATTTAACCATGCAAAATATTCACTTACCTGTTCATTTACCCAGTCTGTCTATTAAGTAAACTATTATTACCCTCACTTATATCATACGCACTTTTAGCTATTGAAGAATTTCTCTGCCATCGACCTGTATAGTATATTTAACCATGCAAATAATCCTTATTTATCCATATCAACTTGCAATATATTTATCTATTTTTTTCACCTAACACTCTGTAACAATGTATAGTGTACATATTCAGCCATCCACCCATACTATGCAATGTATTTTCTCTCTATCTATCTATCTATCTATCTATCTATCTATCTATCTATCTATCTATCTATCTATCTATCTATCTATCTATCTATCTATCTATCTATCTATCTATCTATCTATCTATCTATCTATCTATCTATCTATCTATCTATCTATCTATCTATCTATCTATCTATAAAACACAGAACACCCAGCCACATCCATAGTATATATTTAAAACACTGAACACATTTAAAACACAGCCACATCCATAGTACAGCTTTAAAACACAGAACACCCAGCCACATCCATAGCACAGCTTTAAAACACAAAACATCCAGCCACATCCATAGCACAGCTTTAAAACACAAAACATCCAGCCACATCCATAGTACAGCTTTAAAATACAGAACACCAAGCCACATCCATAGCACAGCTTTAAAACACAAAACATCCAGCCACATCCATAGTACAGCTTTAAAATACAGAACACCAAGCCACATCCATAGCACAGCTTTAAAACATAGAACATCCAGACAAATCTATAGTCAGATTTAAAACATACACGCTCAATGAACTCAACTCACACAATTCAGATATTTGTTTCCGTGGTTTGGCTATTAATTCATCACAAAGATCAGACCCCCCCGTCCGCCCCAAAACGTTAAAAGTAGGACAAGTGGTTCCCCGGTCCATCGTAACAATACACACACCACCACGCCCAGGTTCAAATAGTGGTTGTTTACTTTCTAAAGCTTTACCTTGATCAAGCTTGTATGGGCACAATGGAACCTATGGAATAATATAGTGTAGTCCCAAAAGTGCAAGCAACCATGCCCAACTGGCGTGATTCATGTTCAATCAAATGCTGAAATATTTGAACCCAGGTCGGACACATCAGTTAGTTGAAGTGGCCCTGCCCTGTTCCAGACTCGATAGCCCCTATTGACTACACTAACTTACTGACACACACACACACACACACACACACACCCCCACACACACACACACACACCCCCACACGCACACACACACACACAAGCACACACACAGTGCTATAGTACAGAAGCCAATGATATCATGTATCATTGTTACTCACATTGTATTATAGTAGGTTATAGACAACAATATTATAGTTACTCACATTGTATTATAGTAGGTTATAGACAACAATATCATAGTTACTCACATTGGCAATTGTTGACACAAACAGTAAGACCAGGATGATGAGGTGCAAGATGAGCACTGCGAGCAGGATGAGCAGCATGTTCAGATAGATCTACACGTGGAGACAAACACACAGGAACAACAGTTATCAGACCAGGCGTCTATGGTACTGATACAGCATCAGCTATTTCAAGTGATACTTCATCTTGACACTAGGTGGCGCCATTTCCACATTTACCCATTAAACCCATATGTTTACTTCAAATGGAAAAGTATGTGTCCTATAACATTGGAGTGGATACAAAGTATGGAGTAGGAGTACTGTCTCATCTCCTCAAGCGATATCTATTTATCTGCAGACTCTAGTATATATATATATTTTTTTTAAAGATTTGCAACCAATTACACATTTACATCGATTTAATTCATAGAGCAAATAACTAATCTTAGGAGAAATAAAATCTATAATCAACAACAGCTGCACGCTACTTAAAAAGTTTACATAGACGTTTTGAAACTGCACATGAGTAGCCTAGCTGAGATATAAAACGAAATGCAAATCAATGCATGATAAAAACAACTCCATATGCCTGTGGAGAACTCCACCCGCCTGTGGAGAACTCCACCCAACGCAGCTCGGTTGTGCGTCTGTCTGGAGTGAACTGTTATTTACTAGAAGCCCAGTGAGAATGCAACGATTAATCATTCAGGTATTCTCCCTACAACTCCCTACAAAACTATTCGAATACATTTGATCAAACTTGATGAAAACGCAGCTGTAGTCCAATCAGATGAAAATAGATCAATCCAACTTGATTAAACTCCAAGAATAAAGTTTATAAATTCCGTTAGTGGGAGGAGGAGAAGGTAAATCAATAAAACATATCGGATATTCATCATTTGAAAGAAAAGAAGAAAAAGAAAAGAAGATTCCATATTATATCAACTCACAGAAAGCAAAGGCTGTGGTAAATGTCCCTTAAAAAAATAGTATTCAAGCGTTGAAGTGATCACAACTAGTGCAGAGATCCCGCTCTATATACTAGAAGCACTATTCCAGATGTACCACAGCAACACTCAAGCTGTTCTTTACGTGAGAACACCGCCCTATGAGCGTCGCTTCGTCACTGTAGCTAGGGCCCCGCTCAAACCATTTGGAACTATTTGCTTTCGTAAACTCTACCGCAGGTTAGCTATGTTGCTACACCACAGTGGTATTCAGGGGAAAAGTTCCTTGGAAATTGCTTAGTCAGTGTGTCGCTGTAGATTACATTTTAACAAGGGTGGTTGGAGTAGAAAAGAGTGGAAAAGAAACAAATTGGTCTCTTTGCCATGGGTATTTTATTTTCTATTCCCACACCGCTGTAAAATCGCTCACTATAAACACTGTTTTTAGGGACATACAACTAAACACATCAAGACGTGTTAGAATGTAAATCAAACATAAGCCCGCAGTAAATAAATATAAAAATAAATGAAATTTGCGTTCTGATTTGATCTATCACCATACCAACCAATTAAAATATTTTAAAGTAATATTTCATTGCGGGCTTAGGCTTGTCTTAAATTCTAACAAGACAAATGGGACCCTATTACATAAAGTGCACTACCTTTGATCAGACCCCTACGTGCTATGGTCGAAAGTAGTGCACTACATATGGAATAGGGTGGCGTTTGGGAGGCAAGCACGTTGAGATATTGCATCAGTTAGTTGAAGTGGCCCTGCCCTGTTCCAGATGGTTAAACAATACTGGATAGCCCCCATTGCCTACACTAAATTACTGACACACACACACACACACACACACACACACACACACACACACAAACACACACACACACACACACACACACACACACACACACACACACACTCTGGATTGGCAATCTGGCAATTCTGGCGAATGCCAGATGGGCTGGACCATTTTTTAGTCAAAATTGATACACAAACTAAAAAATATGTTATATACTAATAAAACCAAATAAAGCAATGACACACACACAGGGGCGGATTGGCCATCTCGCAATTCTGGCAAATGCCAGATGGGCTGGACGGGATTGGCGCCGTGAAATGCTTACTAACCAACAATGCAGATTGTTGGAAAAATACTAACACAATAAAATAACAATAACAAGAATATATACATATACAGTGCCTTCGTAAAGTAATCAGAACCCTTTACTTTTTCCACATTTTTTTTGCAAATGTATAAAACTTTTAAAACTGAAATATTACATTTACAGAAGTATTCAGACCCTTTGCTCAGTACTTTGTTGAAGCACCTTCGGCAGCTACTACAGCCTCGAGTCTTCTTGGGTATGACGCTACAAGCTTGGCACACTTGAATTGGGGAGTTTCTCCCATTCTTCTCTGCAGATCCTCTCAAGCTCTGTTAGGTTGGATGGGGATCATGCACAGCTATTTTCAGGTCTTTCCAGAGATAGATAGATAGATAGATAGATAGATAGATAGATAGATAGATAGGTACTTTATTGATCCCCCGGGGGGGGGGGGGGGGGGGGATTTCATTGTCAAGCAGCTACAACAAAACACAGGGCAGGTGCAAAATGCCACAACGAAAGTACACAGAAGACAGATACACGGTACATGATACATAGAGCGGCAGTATGAAAAAGTATAGAAATACAAGATATCTGGAGTGCAAAAAAATAAAAGCTATAAAAAAGACATAGCATAGTATGGGTGGTTGGCTGAATATGTACACTATACATTGGTGGATGTTGGATGGTTATCTATACTATACAGGTCAATGGCAGAGAAATACTTCAGTAGCTAAAAATGCGTATGATATGAGCTAGGGAATAATAGTTTACTTAATAGACAGACTGGGTAAATGAACAGGTAAGTGAAAATTTTGCATGGTTAAATTAGCTGTACAGTTAAGTATACAGTTATATTTACAGATAAGTGAATACTTGCATGGTTACACAAACTGTACAGGTAAATGACAGGAAGAGATACTTTAATAGCTAAATGTGTGTATGATATAATTTGGGGTAATAATAGTAATTCCCTTAAAATACAGTCCTTAGTGCGCAGGGTTTAATTACAGATAACTGCACGTATTGCACATTCGATGTACTAAAAGCAATGAGAAAAGGTGCAATTGACAGGATACTAATATGCATTCCTGAGTGAATGCCTACGTAAGTTAGGTCCAAGAATTACTAGCAATATTGCACGTGATATGATATAACAACTGTACATGAGTATGTACAGTGGGGCAAAAAAGTATTTAGTCAGCCACCAATTGTGCAAGTTCTCCCACTTAAAAAGATGAGAGGCCTGTAATTTTCATCATAGGTACACTTCAACTATGAGAGACAGAATTTTTTTTTTTTTATGATTTAATTTAAATTTAGGATTTTTAATGAATTTATTTGCAAATTATGGTGGAAAATAAGTATTTGGTCACCTACAAACAAGCAAGATTTCTGGCTCTCACAGACCTGTAACTTCTTCTTTAAGAGGCTCCTCTGTCCTCCACTCGTTACCTGTATTAATGGCACCTGTTTGAACTTGTTATCAGTATAAAATACACCTGTCCACAACCTCAAACAGTCACACTCCAAACTCTACTATGGCCAAGACCAAAGAGCTGTCAAAGGACACCAGAAACAAAATTGTAGACCTGCACCAGGCTGGGAAGACTGAATCTGCAATAGGTAAGCAGCTTGGTGTGAAGAAATCAACTGTGGGAGCAATTATTAGGAAATGGAAGACATACAAGACCACTGATAATCTCCCTCGATCTGGGGCTCCACGCAAGATCTCACCCCGTGGGGTCAAAATGATCACAAGAACGGTGAGCAAAAATCCCAGAACCACACGGGGGGACCTAGTGAATGACCTGCAGAGAGCTGGGACCAAAGTAACAAAGGCTACCATCAGTAACACACTACGCCGCCAGGGACTCAAATCCTGCAGTGCCAGATGTGTCCCCCTGCTTAACCCAGTACATGTCCAGGCCCGTCTGAAGTTTGCTAGAGAGCATTTGGATGATCCAGAAGAGGATTGGGAGAATGTCATATGGTCAGATGAAACCAAAATATAACTTTTTGGTAAAAACTCAACTCGTCGTGTTTGGAGGAGAAAGAATGCTGAGTTGCATCCAAAGAACACCATACCTACTGTGAAGTATGGGGGTGAAAACATCATGCTTTGGGGCTGTTTTTCTGCAAAGGGACCAGGACGACTGATCCGTGTAAAGGAAAGAATGAATGGGGCCATGTATCGTGAGATTTTGAGTGAAAACCTCCTTCCATCAGCAAGGGCATTGAAGATGAAACGTGGCTGGGTCTTTCAGCATGACAATGATCCCAAACACACCGCCCGGGCAACGAAGGAGTGACTTCGTAAGAAGCATTTCAAGGTCCTGGAGTGGCCTAGCAAGTCTCCAGATCTCAACCCCATAGAAAATCTTTGGAGGGAGTTGAAAGTCTGTGTTGCCCAGCGACAGCCCCAAAACATCACTGCTCTAGAGGAGATCTGCATGGAGGAATGGGCCAAAATACCAGCAACAGTGTGTGAAAACCTTGTGAAGACTTACAGAAAACGTTTGACCTCTGTCATTGCCAACAAAGGGTATATAACAAAGTATTGAGAAACTAATACTTATTTTCCACCATAATTTGCAAATAAATTCATTAAAAATCCTACAATGTGATTTTCTGGAATTTTTTTTTCTCATTTTGTCTCTCATAGTTGAAGTGTACCTATGATGAAAATTACAGGCCTCTCTCATCTTTTTAAGTGGGAGAGCTTGCACAATTGGTGGCTGACTCAATACTTTTTTGCCCCACTGTATATACAGACCTGCATGAATAAATAGGTCCTGAGTGAATGAGTGCTGACGGACCAGAGTTACTCACGGATGGATGCATAATTGTTAAACTAGGTCCTAGCACCCCAACAGTTCCAGATCTATGTTGCAGACGGCACGGCACCCCGGTGAGGCATTATATAGTCTAATAGCCGCCGGCAGGAAGGACCTCCTGTAGTGCTCTCTGGCACACCGTGGTGGGATCAGTCTGTGACTGAAAGTGCTCCTCTGCGTCATAACCATAGCGTGCAGAGGGTGGGCGACGTTGTCCATGATGGCCAGCAGTTTGGCCAGGATCCGTCTCTCCGCCACCTCCTCTAGAGTGTCAAGGCTCATCCCCAGGACAGAGCTAGCCTTCCTGATCAGCTTATTTACCCGAGAAGCATCACCGGCTTTGATGTTCGATCAGGTTCAAGTCCAGGCTCTGGACAAAATATTTAGGGGCCTTTGAACGCTCAACAGTTTCCAGTGTGTGTCAAGAATGGTCCATCCATAGCTGGGTGTCACGTTGTGGGTGTGGGAATGACCAAGGCGCAGCGCAGGGATAGTAGTTCGTCATCTTTTATTTATATTTAACCGTGACTGCGAAATACATCGACAACGACCCACACCAGAGTGAAGAACAGACAAACATATATAGGATCCCTAATTAGAGACAATGCGGTGCAGTTGCCTCTAATTAGGGATCCAACCCAAAACCCACACAGAAACAGAAAAGAAAGACACTGTCAGACTCTGACCATAGCTACATAGAGAAGCAAATAGGCTTCTCTATGGCCAGAGCCTGACAGTACCCCCCCCCAGGCACGGACTCCCGGACGCCAAAAAAAAACACAAATACAAGGGGGGGTTAATAGGGAGGGAAGACTAGTCCATCGGGGACGGCTCTGGCTCCGGCGAAGTGGACAGTTTTCTCCCATGCCCCTTCTTTATAACCGGGCCCGGACTGGGCACCGGGGGGGCAAACGGCTCCGGCCATGGAGCTGGGCAATTAACCGGGCCCGGACTGGGCACCGGTGGGGTAAACGGCTCCGGCCATGGAGCGGGGAAAACAACCGGGGCAGGACTGGGCACCGGTGGGGCAAACGGCTCCGGCCATGGAGCGGGGAAAACAACCGGGCCTGGACTGGGCACCGGTGGAGCGGACTGCTCTGGCACGGGAGTGGAGTAGACGACCGGACCCGGATTGGACCACTCCGCCATCTCCCTCTCGACCTCTTTCTCTATCTCCCTCAATTCATCCAGAACTCCTCCATAATACTCCTGTAAATAATCCTCCTGCTCCTTGCTCTGAGCCCCCCATTGGTACCTCGGCCTCTCCTTGATCCACATGGGGGGTGGTATTGGCTCTTCACTGTTGACATTGAGACTGGTGTTTTGCGGGTACTATTTAATGAAGCTGCCAGTTGAGGACTTGTGAGGCGTCTGTTTCTCAAACTAGACACTCTAATGTACTTGTCCTCTTGCTCAGTTGTGCACCGGGGTCTCCCACTCCTGTCTGCCCCAGAACACTGTGAGAGTGTCTCTCTCTCTGCTCCAGCTCTCTCTGACTTCCTCAGTGGCCCAATACACTGTGAGAGTGTGTCTCTTCCTGCTCCAGCTCTCTCTGACTTCCTAACTGGCACAGAACACTGTGAGAGTTTGTCTCTCTCTGCTCCAGCTCTCTCTGACTTCCTGTGTGGCCCAATACACTGTGAGAGTGTCTCTCCCTGCTCCACCTATCTTTGACTTCCTGTCTGGCCCAGAACACTGTGAGAGAGTCTCTCTGCTCCAGCTCTCTTTGACTTCCTGTCTGGCCCAGAACACTGTGAGAGTGTGTCTCTCTCGCTCTGCTCCAGCTCTCTCTGACATCCTGTCTGGCTAAGAACACTTTGAGAATGTCTCTCTCGCTCTGCTCCATCTCTCTCTGACCTTCTGTCTGGCCCATCAGAAGGATTCTACTACAACACAACCTCCAAGATGTTGATGATAATGTACAGGGAGCTATGTGGAGAGGTCTGGTAGATGTTGATGATAATGTACAGGGAGCTATGTGGAGAGGTCTGGTAGATGTTGATGATAATGTACAGGGAGCTGTGTGGAGAGGTCTGGTAGATGTTGATGATAATGTACAGGGAGCTGTGTGGAGAGGTCTGGTAGATGTTGATGATAATGTACAGGGAGCTATGTGGAGAGGTCTGGTAGATGTTGATGATAATGTACAGGGAGCTATGTGGAGAGGTCTGGTAGATGTTGATGATAATGTACAGGGAGCTGTGTGGAGAGGTCTGGTAGATGTTGATGATAATGTACAGGGAGCTGTGTGGAGAGGTCTGGTAGATGTTGATGATAATGTACAGGGAGCTATGTGAAGAACAGACCCAGCCAGTAACAGCAGGGGAAGAGGTTTACCTTGGCTGTTGTAGCTGTAGCAGGTGTTATAGGATGTGTCCCAAATGGCACCCTATTTCCAATGGGCCCTGGTCAAAGTCATGCACTAAACAAGGCATAGGGTGCCATTTGGGTCTCAGTCTTAGAGCAGGCTGTAAATGCTCTATGGTCAGTAACAGGGACACAGAGAACACACACGCACACGCACACATACTATGTCCAGTTGTTGCTGCATCACTCATAACATAACATTACCTTACCACAGCTAAAATAAGTCACATCTTGGCCCCGATGGTTGTTTTCTGAATGGGTCAAATGCTTCCCTGATGACTCACAAACATAAACACACATAAACATGTTTACAAACAAACACCATGTTCTGTTTAGTTTGCACCACTGATAATATAACATAACACTGCCTTACCAAATCCCCAATAACTCAAATCTTATTAGAAATGTTATTCATGTGTTCCTGGTGACCTTGTAGCTAAACATTTGTCCCACGAGGTCAATTATTAACAACATCATGAGCATACAGATATTTACAGTTTTTTACAATAATTTTGCCACTAATTTCAGAACCTTGATGTCATTTTACAAAACTCTAGACACAAAACTCACAACCGATGATCAAAATGCAAGTCTTTCAAAACTCTAACACTTTTTCCAATTGCTTGGATACAATACAATACAATACAATACAATACAATACACGTAAAGCTAAGATCATTTGTTCATTGAACTAAAATCACCTGTTCAAAATGACAACTTAACATCAAAGTATTACCATTTCAAAATGCAATTCACACATTACATCTGAGACGACTGTCTTCATTTCATTACAATGATCTAGCTATCAATTGATACAACTTCTCAAAATGATAAGTAACTGTTGCATTACTCTTAATGCATAGTTATATGGAAACTGACTAACAATATTCCATGTTTACATCATGAAAGTTTCAGGATAACGAGATCCATTGACACCAATTACTGTGGAACATGAACCAATTAGACTACATTATCTATGGAAGTAATATTTCATCATCATCATCCCATGTACCACTTTTCCAGACCATGTTTTCAGATTTGACATTACTGTACTGTATGTATGCAGGCCCTAGTAATTGCTTTTCCAAACTCGTTGCTGATTGATTTCACATTGTGGTACGAGTTTATAGTGAAATGAGTGGTATTCACCAACAACCACATAGCGATAACATGAAGCCCACAGCTGATCCAGGTCACAGTGGGAGGAGGAAGACGAGGAAGGTGTGGGGGAACGTGGTAGAGGACAAGCAGCCCTTCTGAGAGGTGGTCGTGGACCTGGTTTGAGAGGTGTGGGGGAACGTGGTAGAGGACAAGGCCACGGACCAAGACAGCAGCAGTAACAGCAAAGAGTGTCCAATGAAATCCCAACAATAGTCGTAGACCATGTCGTAAATCATGGCATGACAATGACTGAGGCAGCTACAATGATTCAACCAAACCTCAGAAGATCAACCGTGGCCTCAATCATCTAAGCAATGTTGTGCTGCTATTTTTATTGACTTGGCCAAAGCTTTTGATACGGTAGACCATTCCCTTACTGTGGGCCGGCTAAGGAGTATTGTTTTCTCTGAGAGTTCTTTGGTCTGGTTTGCTAACTACCTCTCTCAAAGAGTGCAGTGTATAAAGTCAGAAAATCTGCTGTCTTAGCCACTGCCTGTCACCAAGGGAGTACCCCAAGGCTCGATCCTAGGCCCCACGCTCTTTCCAATTTACATCAACAACGTAGCTCAGGCAGCAGGAAGCTCTCTCAAACATTTATATGCAGAAGATACAGTCTTATACTCAGCTGGCCCCTCCCCAGATTTTGTGTTAAATGCTCTACAACAAAGCTTTCTTAGTGTCCAACAAGCTGTCTCTACCCCTAACCTTGTTCTGAACACCTGCAAAACAAAGGTCATGTGGTTTGGTAAGAAGAATGCCCCTCTCCCCACAGGTGTGATTACGACCTCTGAGGGTTTAGAGCTTGAGGTAGTCACCTCATACAAGTACTTGGGAGTATGGCTAGACGGTACACTGTCCTTCTCTCAGCACATATCAACTGCCAAACTAACCCTGATCCAGATGACCATCCTTGCTAGATTACGGAGACATCATTTATAGATTGTCAGGTAAGGGTGTTCTCGAGCGGCTAGATGTTCTTTACCATTCGGCCATCAGATTTGCCACCAATGCTCCTTATAGGACACATCACTGCTCTCTATGACTAAACTGGTCATCTCTGTATACCCGTCGCAAGACCCACTGGTTGATGCTTATTTATAAAGCTTCACTCTCCCCTATTTGAGATATCTACTGCAGCCCTCATCCTCCACATACAACACCCGTTCTGCCAGTCACATTCTTTTAAAGGTCCCCAAAGCAGACACATCCCTGGGTCGCTCGTCTTTTCAGTTCGCTGCAGCTAGCAACTGGAACGAGCTGCAACAAACACTCAAACTGGACAGTTTAATCTCAATCTCTTCATTCAAAGACTCAATCATGGACACTCTTACTGACAGTTGTGGCTGCTTTACGTGATGTATTGTCATCTCTACCTTCTTGCCCATTGTGCTGTTGTCTGTGCCCAATAATGTTTGTACCATGTTTTGTGCTGCTACCATGTTGTGTTGCTACCATGTTGTCATGTTGTGTTGCTACCATGTTGTGTTGCTATGTTACGTTGCTACCATGCTGTGTTGTCATGTGTTGCTGCCTTGCTATGTTGTTGTCTTAGGTCTCTCTTTTGGTAGTGTTGTTTTGTCTCTCTTGTCATGATGTGTGTTTGGTCCAATTATTTATTTTTATTTTTAATCCCAGTCTCCGCAGGAGGCCTTTTGCCTTTTGGTAGGCCGTCATTGTAAATAAGAATTTGTTCTTAACTGACTTGCCGAGTTAAACAAAGGTTCAATAAAAAATAAATAAATCAAAATCAGAACTGTCCGCAATGAGATCCGGTAAGTCTTCAGCATGCGCTAAACATTAGGCTACTCTCAACTGTCAAATGACTGTATACTGCATGCCAATGTGGACCACAGAGTAGGTGATGTGTTCTTACTGTCATTTTCCCTGCAGAATTGAGACGAGGCCAAATAGTGGAGGCAGAGGCAGAATTCTGACTGACCAACAAGAGCGGGCTGTGGTCAGTTTGGTTGGGGACAGAAATTATATTCGCCTTACAGAAATTCGGCAGCACATCTTGGACAATGACGACATGTTCAACAATGTGGAAGCCATAAATTTGCTGACTATTGCATGCATGCTGAAAAGGCACCAGGTGTCTCTAAAACAGCTATACCGTGTGCCTTTTGAAATAAATGCAGACATTGTGAAGCAACTGAGGACTGAGTATGTTCAGGTATGTTCAGTTTCAAGATCCCCAAAAACTCTACCTTATTGTAATCAGTAATTCTCTTTCCAAAATGTCTTTTTAGAGGGTGATGGAGCTGGATATTGACGAAAACCAGCACAAACTCCTCTTTTAGGATGAGGCAGGCTTCAACCTGAACAAGACAAGGAGAGGTCGGAATGTCATTGTACCTGGACAACGTGGGGCCAACGTCACCATGTGTGCGGCTATATCGGAAGATGGGGTGGTGGGACGCAGACCTCGTATTGGATCATATAATGCAGCTCCCCTTGTAACCTTCCTTGATTAGCTAAATCAGGTCTGTAGAGCTGATGGTGTGACCTATGTCATTGTGTGGGATAATGTCAGGTTCCACCATGCTCAAATGGTGCAAGCATGGTTTCAGGCCCATCCACAATTTACCACCCTGTACTTACCCCCATAATCTCCTTTCCTTAACCCGATTGAGGATTTTTTTCTCCAGGCCATGGATGACGCATGCAATGACATCACGGCAGACCAGTGTCAGGCCTGGATTCGCCGCCCGAAGATTCTTCCCAAGATGTTTGGCCAATGAAAACATCCATTGTGATGTGGATGAGAACCTGTGGCCAAATCCACAAGACAGGGTTGATGGAAATACAGAAGGACAGTAATCAATCCTTTGTTTTGCTTTTTACAGTAAGCCAGGTGAGGAACACTGCAGTTGACGTTTTACTGTAGTTTTTTTCTTTTTTGTAGCTAATTATTATTGCTTTGATTCAAAGAAACCTATGTTGTGATTTTATTGTATTTCATCAATTTCAGATTTTGTTCAATGATTTCACTGTGTCTGTAGTATTCTCTCTACTAGTCCTTCTACAGTGATGTATTTACATGTAGTACCATAATGAAACATGTATCACATATTTTATACTACAATATTTAATGACTGTACGAACAACTACACAGTGAAACTATCGGTATCTTGTGCGTGGGTCTAAATTCATGTTCCTGTGGTAGTTCATGATAAATTACTTATTTGAACCAATGATTCTGCAAGTGCACAGTTTCTTTAAATATATTAATGCACAATGCAATGTTTTGAACATTGGACAGCGTTTTGAGTTTTGTGTCTAGAGTTTTGAAAAATGACCACAAGGTTGTGAAATTAGTGCCAAAGTGATTGTAAAAAACTGTATCAATATCAAAGTATAACTTGATAATCACACATGACTTCCTTTGATTGATCATTACTCCCAGCTCTTTATGATATGACAATAGGCTGAGTTAAATGTTTCCTGTGAGGAGCGCTGGGGGCTGTAGCGATAAAAGAGAGACAGCAGGAGAGTGTGTGTGTGTGTGTGTGTGTGTGTGTGTGGTTTCCATCGTGGTTTCCCCTTCATGCCTATTATCACCACAGCCTGTCTGATTACACTCAGTCTCCTGCCAGGAAAAGCTCAAACACACACACACGCAGTCTTGTACAACTAACCTTGTAGGTAAACACATGTCAGTCCCATTCAAAATCCTATTTTCCCTAACCCCTACCCCTAAACATAACCCTAACCCGTACACAGACCCTAACCCTAACCCTAACCCTACACCTAACCCTAGCTCCTAACCCTATCTCTAAAACTAATGTTATGTCCTCACCCTAACCCTAAACCTAATTCTAACCCTAACACCAGTCCTGGTACACCAGTTTAATACAGTCTTCCATTGCATTGTGGGGTCAAATTCTTGTTTTGTTGCAAAAGACACGGCAGCAATCATCTCAATTCCAAGAAAGCGGAGTCAGCAGAGATTCTCTTTTTCTACTTTGTCTAATCAAAACCTTATGCAGTGATATCCAGTGCAGGGATATGATCATCATGGGAGGGGAAGGGAAAACCTTATGCAATGATATCCAGTGCTGGGATATGATCATCATGGGAAGGGAAGGGAAAACCTTATGCAATGATATCCAGTGCTGGGATACGATAATCATGGGAAGGGAAGGGAAAACCTTATGCAGTGATATCCAGTGCTGGGATATGATCAGCATGGGAAGGGAAGGGAAAACCTTATGCAGTGATATCCAGTGCTGGGATATGATCATCATGGGAAGGGAAGGGAAAACCTTATGCAGTGATATCCAGTGCTGGAATATGATCAGCATGGGAAGGGAAGGGAAAACCTTATGCAGTGATATCCAGTGATGGGATATGATCATCATGGGAAGGGAAGGGAAAACCTTATGCAGTGATATCCAATGCTGGAATATGATCAGCATGGGAAGCAAAGGGAAAACCTTATGCAGTGATATCCAGTGCTGGGATACAATCATCATGGGAAGGGAAGGGAAAACCTTATGCAGTGATATCCAGTGATGGGATATGATCATCATGGGAAGGGAAGGGGAAACCTTATGCAGTGATATCCAGTGATGGGATATGATCATCATGGGAGGGGAAGGGAAAACCTTATGCAGTGATATCCAGTGATGGGATACAATCATCATGGGAAGGGAAGGGAAAACCTTATGCAGTGATATCCAGTGATGGGATATGATCAGCATGGGAAGGGAAGGGAAAACCTTATGCAGTGATATCCAGTGCTGGGATACAATCATCATGGGAAGGGAAGGGAAAACCTTATGCAGTGATATCCAGTGATGGGATATGATCAGCATGGGAAGGGAATGGAAAACCTTATGCAGTGATATCCAGTGATGGGATATGATCATCATGGGAGGGGAAGGGAAAACCTTATGCAGTGATATCCAGTGCTGGGATACAATCATCATGGGAAGGGAAGGGAAAACCTTATGCAGTGATATCCAGTGATGGGATATGATCAGCATGGGATGGGAATGGAAAACCTTATGCAGTGATATCCAGTGCTGGGATATGATCATCATGGGAAGGGAAGGGAAAACCTTATGCAGTGATATCCAGTGATGGGATATGATCAGCATGGGAAGGGAATGGAAAACCTTATGCAGTGATATCCAGTGCTGGGATACAATCATCATGGGAAGGGAAGGGAAAACCTTATGCAGTGATATCCAGTGATGGGATACAATCATCATGGGAAGGGAATGGAAAACCTTATGCAGTGATATCCAGTGATGGGATATGATCATCATGGGAGGGGAAGGGAAAACCTTATGCAGTGATATCCAGTGATGGGATATGATTGTCATGGGAGGGGAAGGGAAAACCTTATGCAGTGATATCCAGTGATGGGATATGATCGTCATGGGAGGGGAATGGAAAACCTTATGCAGTGATATCCAGTGATGGGATATGATCGTCATGGGAAGGGAAGGTGCATTAATAAACCGTTCTAGAGAGTCAGACTCAAGTCAGAACCCAGGACAGACAGACTCCAGCCTGGTTCAGATCTCCAGCTCTCAACTGGTCAGCTGGAGTGACTGCAGGACTACACTCTTACCGGGGATAGAACTGGAACAAATCAACACTGATGCTGGGAAATCAGCATCATGCACTGTGGGGAAAGAAGGCGTATTACTATATAGTTACAATGAGTCAGTCTCATGACGGACAGGGCCCAGCCTGCTTCATTAAGACAATGATCTATTACAGCCCTTAGCTGGTCAGCTAGGTTCTGAGAGTGGGACTGTTTTCACATGCAAGGACGGGACTGAGCCAGGACTGGGCCAGGACTGTTCTCACATGCAGGGATGGGACTGGGCCAGGACTGTTCTCACATGCAGGGATGGGACTGGGTCAGGACTTGTAGTGTACGGCAGAGTAAACTGGTGTCACTTTCGCTTTGAGTGCGTCATTTGTCTCTGTTCTGCTGTGCTGTTTGTTACTTCTTGGCTACCTGCCAAGCTTTACGTTTTTTTCCTTTTTTATATAACCGTTTAATCAATCTTCATTTAACACATTTACCAACGTCTTAGTTCTGTTTATTTTTTCCTCGGTCTACTTTTTTAAATAATATTTTTCACCCCGGACGCTTTATCTGGACATAGTTCTACAGGACTTCCACCAGCCGAAGCTAAGTAGTAACATAATTAACACTATGCCATCTGACGTTAACTGCAGTCACTTATGGCGAGAATAGCCTCGCTGCAAGCTCAGCTTCAGACGCAATCGTTAGACAAGGGCAATTTTTGTGAGGGCTTGGTTGTGGTAAGGCCTCTTACTCCCACCTAGGGGAGGAGAGAGGCACACAACCAAGTTCTCACACTCCTATTAGGGAGATTATCATCCCCAATCAGAGACAGCTGTCTAGCGTTGTCTCTGATTGGGGATAGTATTTAAGATCTACCCAAATCCACCTGTGTGTGGATCATTGTTCCTTGTGTTTGTCTGCAGCCACAAAGTAAGTCACTGTGTTTAGTTTGTATCGTGATTTTTGTTTTCTATGTCATCTCCGTCTTTTATTTAAATGCTTCGTGAGTCCATCTCATTAATAAAAGAGGAATGACACTCCATCAGCGCTCCGTTTATCGTCCCTTAACTACGCACCGTGACAATTTTAAGTGTAGGAAAGGATGAAATTGCGTCTGTGCCACCAGTAAGGACAATTACTGGTAAAAATCCCCTCGCACAATCCCCCCAGCTGGACCGTTTTCCCAGGGCTTCTGGAAAGAAATGCAGTCGGCATGTGTCGCTCATTCAGCCGACAGAAACTTTCAACCGGTTCTCTCCATTAAGCAACGAGTCAGAGCCAGAGGCTTCTCAGGTCTCTCCTCCACCCGTTACGGGGTCTGAGCCACCGAAGCCTCCCACCATTAGCTCTGACAAATTGAAAACCCTAGTCATTGGCGACTCCATTACCCGCAATATTAGATTTAAGAATCATCCAGCGATTATACATTGTTTACCAGGGGCAGGGCTACCGACGTAAAGGCTAATCTGAAGATGGTGCTGGCTAAAACAACATCTGGCGAGTGTAGAGAGTATATGGATATTGTTGTCGGCACTAACAATGTTAGAATGAAACAGTCAGAGGTCACCAAGCGCCACATACAGTGGGGAGAACAAGTATTTGATACACTGCCGATTTTGCAGGTTTTCCCACTTACAAAGCATGTAGAAGTCTGTAATTTTTATCATAGGTACTCTTCAACTGTGAGTGACAGAATCTAAAACAAAAATCCAGAAAATCACATTGTATGATTTTTAAGTAATTAATTTGCATTTTATTGCATGACATAAGTATTTGATACATCAGAAAAGCAGAACTTAATATTTGGTACAGAAACATTTGTTTGCAATTACAGAGATCATACGTTTCCTGTAGTTCTTGACCAGGTTTGCACACACTGCAGCAGGGATTTTGGCCCACTCCTCCATACAGATCCTTCAGGTTTCGGGGCTGTCGCTGGGCAATACAGACTTTCAGCTCCCTCCAAAGATTTTCTATTGGGTTCAGGTCTGGAGACTGGCTAGGCCACTCCAGGACCTTGAGATGCTTCTTACCGAGCCACTCCTTAGTTGCCCTGGCTGTGTGTTTCGGTCGTTGTCATGCTGGAAGACCCAGCCACGACCCATCTTCAATGCTCTTACTGAGGGAAGGAGGTTGTTGGCCAAGATCTCGCGATACATGGCCCCATCCATCCTCCCCTCAATACGGTGCAGTCGTCCTGTCCCCTTTGCAGAAAAGCATCCCCAAAGAATTATGTTTCCACCTCCATGCTTCACGGTTGGGATGGTGTTCTTGGGGTTGTACTCATCCTTCTTCTTCCTCCAAACACGGCGAGTGGAGTTTAGACCAAAAAGCTCTATTTTTGTCTCATCAGACCACATGACCTTCTCCCATTCCTCCTCTGGATCATCCAGATGGTCATTGGCAAACTTCAGACGGGCCTGGACATGCGCTGGCTTGAGCAGGGGGACCTTGCGTGCGCTGCAGGATTTTAATCCATGACGGCGTAGTGTGTTACTAATGGTTTTCTTTGAGACTGTGGTCCCAGCTCTCTTCAGGTCATTGACCAGGTCCTGCCGTGTAGTTCTGGGCTGATCCCTCACCTTCCTCATGATCATTGATGCCCCACGAGGTGAGATCTTGCATGGTGCCCCAGACCGAGGGAGATTGACCGTCATCTTGAACTTCTTCCATTTTCTAATAATTGCACCAACAGTTGTTGCCTTCTCACCAAGCTGCTTGCCTATTGTCCTGTAGCCCATCCCAGCCTTGTGCAGGTCTACAATTGTATCCCTGATGTCCTTACACAGCTGTTTGATTGAGTGTGTGGAGTCTGTTTGATTGAGTGTGTGGACAGGTGTCTTTTATACAGGTAACGAGTTCAAACAGGTGCAGTTAATACAGGTAATGAGTGCAGAACAGGAGGGCTTCTTGAAGAAAACTAACAGGTCTGTGAGAGCCGGAATTCTTACTGGTTGGTAGGTGATCAAATACTTATGTCATGCAATAAAATGCAAATTAATTACTTAAAAATCATACAATGTGATTTTCTGGATTTTTGTTTTAGATACCGTCTCTCACAGTTGAAGTGTACCTATGATAAAAATTACAGACCTCTACATGCTTTGTAAGTAGGAAAACCTGCAAAATCGGCAGTGTATCAAATACTTGTTCTCCCCACTGTAGCTTCAGCGTGTAAATTAGATAGAAAGATGTGTCGGCATCGAGTAATTGTCTCTGGCCCCCTCCCAGTTAGGGGGAGTGATGAGCTCATCAGCAGTTTCACAACTCAATTGCTGGTTGAAAACTGTTTTCTGCCCCTCCAAAAGGATAGAATTTATAGACAATTGGCCCTCTTTCTGGGACTCACCCACAAACAGGACCACGCCTGGCCTGCTGAGGAGTGACGGATTCCATCCTAGCTTGAGGGGGGCTCTCATTTTATCTATGAACATAGACAAGGCTCTAACTCCTCTAGCTCCACTATGATATAGTGTGCAGGCCAGGCAGCAGGCTGCTAGCCAGCCTGCCAGTTTAGTGGAGTCTGCCACTAGCATAGTCATTGTAGTCAGCTCAGTTACCCCCATTGAGACCGTGTCTGTGCCTCGATCTAGGTTGCACAAACCTAAACATGGCGGTGTTCGCCTTAGTAATCTCACTGGAATAAAGACCTCCTCCATTCCTGTCATTATTGAAAGAGATTGTGATATCTCACTTCTTAAAATAGGGTTACTTAATGTTAGATCCCTCACTTCCAAGGCAGTTATAGTCAATGAACTAATCACTGATCATAATCTTGATGTGATTGGCCTGACTGAAACATGGCTTAAGCCTGATGAATTTACTGTGTTAAATGAGGCCTCTCTTCCTGGTTACACTAGTGACCATGTCCCCCGCGCATCCCGCAAAGGCGGAGGTGTTGATAACATCTACGATAGCAAATTTCAATTTACCCCCCAAAAAAGGACAGTGTTTTCATCTTTTGAGCTTCTAGTCATGAAATCTATGCAGCCTACTAAATCACTAGCTACTGTTTACAGGCCTCCTGTGCCTTATACAGAGTTCCTTACTGAGTTCTCTGAATTTCTATCAGACCTTGTAGTCATGGCAGACAATATTCACATTTTTGGTGACTAACATTCACATGGAAAAGTCCACAGATCCACTACAAAAGGCTTTCGGCACCATCATCGACTCAGTGGGTTTTGACCAACATGTCTCCGGACCTACTCATTGCCACAGTCATATCCTGGATCTAGTTCTCTCCCGTGGAATAAATATTGTGGATCTAAATGTTTTTCTTCATAATCCTGGACTATCAGATCACCATTTTATTTAGTTTGCAATCTCAACAAATAATTAGCTTAAACCCCAACCAAGGATCATCAAAAGCCGTGCTATAAATTCTCGGACAACCCAAAGATTCCTGGATGCCCTTCCAGACTCCCTCCACCTATGCAAGGATGTCGGAGTACAAAAATCAGTTAACGATCAAACTGAGGATCTAATTTTAACCTTGCGTAATACCCTAGATGTAGTCGCACCCCTAAAAACTAAAAACATTTGCCAAAAGAAGCTAGCTCCCTGGTACACAGAAAATATCCGAGCTATCAACCTATTTTTCCAACCTAATTGAGGAGAATAAGAATAATCCTAAATTTCAATTTGATACTGTTGCAAAGCTGACTAAAAAGTAGCATTCCCCAAGAGAGGATGCCTTTCACTTCAGCAGTGATGAATTCATGAACTTCTTCAACGAAAAGATCATTATCATAAGAAAGCAAATTACGGACTCCTCTTTGAGTCTGCGTATTTCCCCAAAGCTCAACTGTCCTGAGTCTGCACAGAACTGCCAGGACCTCGGATCAATGGAGACACTCAAGTTTTTAATCCTATATCTCTTGACACATTCATGAAAATGTTCATGGCCTCTAAACCTTCAACCTGCATACTGGACCCTATTCCAACTAAACTACTGAAAGAGCTACTTCCTGTGCTTGGCCCTCCTATGCTGAACATAATAAATGGCTTCCTCTCCACCGGATGTGAAACAAACTCTCTAAAAGTGGCAGTAACAAAGCCTCTCTTGAAAAAGACAAATAATGTATACGAAATACTTCAGTCTGGTTTTAGACCCTATCATAGCACTGAGACTGCACTCGTGAAAGTGGTAAACAACCTTTTAATGGCGTCAGACCAAGGCTCTGCATCTGTCCTTGTGCTCTTATACCTTAGTGCTGCTTTTGTATCTATGCTGCAATAGTCTATGTGCCGGGGGGCTAGGGTCAGTTTGTTAAATCTGATGTTATTATCCGGTGTCTTGTGTGAATTTAAGTATGCTCCCTCTAATTCTCTCTCTCTCCCACTCTACCTCCCCTCCCGGAGGACCTGAGCCTTAGGACCATGCTTCAGGACCACCTGCCCTGATGACTCCTAGCTGTCCCCAGTACACCTGGTCGTGCTGCTGCACCGGTTTCAACTCTTCTGCCTGCGGTTATGGAACCCTGACCTGTTCATTGGACGTGCCACCTTGTCCCAGACCTGCGCTCTCTATCGCATCTAAATGCCTGGCTATGAAAAGCCAAGTGACATTCACTCCTGATGTATTTACCTGTTACAACCTCTACAACCACTATGATTATTATTTGACCCTGCTGGTCATCTATGAATGTTTGAATATCTTGGATAAAGAACTGGCCTTAATGGCCATGAATTGTTATAATCTCCACCCGGCACAGCCAGAAGAGGACTGGCCACCCCTCAGAGCCTGGTTCCTCTCTAGGTTTCTTCCTAGGTTTTGCCTTTCTAGGGAGTTTTTCCTAGCTTCTACATCTGCATTGCTTGCTGTTTGGGGTTTAGGCTGAGCTTCTGTATAGCACTTTGTGACATCGGCTGATGTAAAAAGGGCTTTATAAATACATTTGATTGAATTTGATTGACTGTTCTCACGTGCAGTGCTGGGACTGAGCCAGGACTGGGCTGGGACTGTTCTCATGAGAATGGATGGGACTGAGCCAGGACTGGGCCAGGACTGTTCTCACATGCAGGACCAGTAAAGCCAAGACAGGACAGTGTCTGAGTTGGCCAGGTCTGGATAGGGTGGTAGTTGGCCAGGACAGGACAGGGTGGTAGTTGGCCAGGACAAGGTAGTAGTTGGCCAGGACAGGACAGGGTGGGAGTTGGCCAGGACAGGACAGGGTGGGAGTTGGCCAGGACTGGACAGGGTGGTAGTTGGCCAGGACAGGACAGGGTGGTAGTTGGCCAGGACTGGAAAGGGTGGGAGTTGGCCAGGACAGGACAGGGTGGTAGTTGGCCAGGACAGGACAGGGTGGGAGTTGGCCAGGACTGGACAGGGTGGTAGTTGGCCAGGACAGGACAGGGTGGTAGTTGGCCAGGACTGGAAAGGGTGGGAGTTGGCCAGGACTGGAAAGGGTGGGAGTTGGCCAGGACAGGGTGGGAGTTGGCCAGGACAGGACAGGGTGGTAGTTGGCCAGGACTGGACAGGGTGGGAGTTGGCCAGGACAGGACAGGGTGGGAGTTGTCCAGGACTGGACAGTTCTCGCATGCAGGGATTGGGCTGGGTGGGAGTTGGCTAGGACTATGCCAGGACTGGGACAGCAGCTCACGGAATAAGGCATTATGATGATTAATTCTGGACACGAGCCTCGCCTGGCCCATGGCCTGGCTGCTGAATGGATAGCATTACAAAAGGCAGCTGGGAATTTCACCAGTTAGGATGAAGAAAATACTGGAATGCCCCCCTCCTCTCTGCAGCACACACACATACACACACATACACACACAGCCACACGCACACACACACTCCCGACACAAGAGAAGATACTCCACCCCTCGGGAGAGTCCAGAAGATAAGTATTAAGTCATGAGTCCTCCCAAAGCTGCTGGAGAAGTGTAAGAATCTGATTAGGGAAATACAGTATTGTGAAATCTGAAGGGTGGGAGTAATGATGTACAGTGGGGAGAACAAGTATTTGATACACTGCCAATTTTGCAGGTTTTCCCACTTACAAAGCATGTAGAAGTCTGTAATTTTTATCATAGGTACTCTTCAACTGTGAGTGACAGAATCTAAAAAAAAATTCCAGAAAATCACATTGTATGATTTTTAAGTAATTCATTAGCATTTTTTTGCATGACATAAGTATTTGATACATCAGAAAAGCAGAACTTCATATTTGGTACAGAAACCTTTGTTTGCAATTACAGAGATCATACGTTTCCTGTAGTTCTTGACCAGGTTTGCACACACTGCAGCAGGGATTTTGGCCCACTCCTCCATACAGTTCCTTTAGGTTTCGGGGCTGTCGCTGGGCAATACGGACTTTCAGCTCCCTCCAAAGATTTTCTATTGGGTTCAGGTCTGGAGACTGGCTAGGCCACTCCAGGACCTTGAGATGCTTCTTACGGAGCCACTCCATAGTTGCCCTGGCTGTGTGTTTCGGGTCATTGTCATGCTGGAAGACCCAGCCACGACCCATCTTCAATGCTCTTACTGAGGGAAGGAGGTTGTTGGCCAAGATCTCGCGATACATGGCCCCATCCATCCTCCCCTCAATACGGTGCAGTCGTCCTGTCCCCTTTGCAGAAAAGCATCCCCAAAGAATGATGTTTCCACCTCCATGCTTCACGGTTGGGATGGTGTTCTTGGGGTTGTACTCATCCTTCTTCTTCCTCCAAACACGGCGAGTGGAGTTTAGACCAAAAAGCTCAAATTTTGTCTCATCAGACCACATGACCTTCTCCCATTCCTCCTCTGGGTGATCCAGATGGTCATTGGCAAACTTCAGACGGGCCTGGAATTGCGCTGGCTTGAGCAGGGGGACCTTGCGTGCCCTGCAGGATTTTAATCCACGACGGCGTAGTGTGTTACTAATGGTTTTCTTTGAAACTGTGGTCCCAGCTCTCTTCAGGTCATTGACCAGGTCCTGCCGTGTAGTTCTGGGCTGATCCCTCACCTTCCTCATGATCATTGATGCCCCACGAGGTGAGATCTTGCATGGTGCCCCAGACCGAGGGAGGTTGACCGTCATCTTCAACTTCTTCCATTTTCTAATAATTGTGCCAACAGTTGTTGCCTTCTCATCCAGCTGCTTGCCTATTGTCCTGTAGCCCATCCCAGCCTTGTGCAGGTTTATAATTTTATCCCTGATGTCCTTACACAGCTCTCTGGCCTTGGCCATTGTGGAGAGGTTGTTTGATTGAGTGTGTAGACAGGTGTCTTTTTATACAGGTAACGAGTTCAAACAGGTGCAGTTAATACAGGTAATGAGTGGAGAACAGGAGGGCTTCTTAAAGAAAAACTAACAGGTCTGTGAGAGCCGGAATTCTTACTGGTTGGTAGGTGATCAAATACTTATGTCATGCAATAAAATGCAAATTAATTATTTAAAAATCATACAATGTGATTTTCTGGATTTTTGTTTTAGATTCCTTCTCTCACAGTTGAAGTGTACCTATGATAAAAATTACAGACCTCTACATGCTTTGTAAGTAGGAAAACCTGCAAAATTGGCAGTGTATCAAATTCTTGTTCTCCCCACTGTATTTCTATGAGTGGAACTTTCTCTTTGCTCTTGGAACCTTCTCTCTGGACATTCAATTTGCTCTTGGAACACTTAGATGGAACTTTCTCTACATTATTTCCAGGATGTCTGTAGTTCTGGTTACTTCCTCATGCAGCAGTCTGCTCTGCTCCTCGAGGGCTACCACGGCCTCATTGTGCTGTGCTGTCTGTGCTGTCTGTCGTCTGGTGTGTTTATGGTTCACCACTTAGTGACTATCAGATAACAACCTACTGACCTGAGGGAAGGGAGGAGAGGAAGGGAGGAGAGGAGAGGAGAGGAGAGGAGAGGAGAGGAGAGGAGAGGAGAGGAGAGGAGAGGAGAGGAGAGGAGAGGAGAGGAGAGGCCCAAATACAAGCACAAGACTACACACTTAATATGGCTTATGAAAATTCCATTCACACACAGAGATAGTAATATAGAGATTCCACAAGATACACATAGACTCAGGCATGGACACACAGAGACATTTACACACAAACACACTGTGTGGACAGAATGTGACCCCTGTCAGAACAGCGCAGAGACTAGCCTATTGAGATGCATTGACTGCCCCTCCCTGAAGAGAGAGAGGAAAGAAGAGAGAGGGGGAGGAGAGGAGACCCCAACCCCAGTCAGAGCCTAGCCGGCTGCCTAGCCTGCCCCTCCCTGAGCAGCAACAACAACAACCAGTCCTAACATACGCTGATGAGCCCCAGATCTACTGTGTGTGTGTGTGTGTGTGTGTGTGTGTGTCATGAGATTGACAGCTGAACTTCAAGTCTTGTAAACCTTTAGCCCATTTCTCCAACATGTGAAGCATCAAGCTTGATAAGAGTGTTGTTGATAAGAGTGTTGTTGATAAGAGTGTTGTTGATAAGAGTGTTGTTATAAGTGTTGTTGATAAGAGTGTTGTTGATATAAGTGTTGTTGATAAGAGTGGTGTTGATAAGAGTGTTGTTGTTATAAGTGTTGTTGATAAGACTGTTATTGTTATAATTGTTGTTGATACGTGTTGTTGATAAGAGTGTTGTTGATATGAGTGTTGTTATCCCCTTGCACGTCATCCCTGACTCCTTGCTCCCAGCCTCAGGGCCCTAACAGGGTTAGATAGCTGACTCCTCCCTCCTTGCTCCCCTCTCCAGGGCCCTAACAGGGTTAGCTAGGTGACTCCTCCCTCCTTGCTCCCCTCTCCAGGGCCCTAACAGGGTTAGCTAGGTGACTCCTCCCTCCTTGCTCCCCTCTCCAGGGCCCTAACAGGGTTAGATAGGTGACTCCTCCCTCCTTGCTCCCCTCTCCAGGGCCCTAACAGGGTTAGCTAGGTGACTCCTCCCTCCTTGCTCCCCTCTCCAGGGCCCTAACAGGGTTAGCTAGGTGACTCCTCCCTCCTTGCTCCCCTCTCCAGGGCCCTAACAGGGTTAGCTAGGTGACTCCTCCCTCCTTGCTCCCCTCTCCAGGGCCCTAACAGGGTTAGCTAGGTGACTCCTCCCTCCTTGCTCCCCTCTCCAGGGCCCTAACAGGGTTAGCTAGGTGACTCCTCCCTCCTTGCTCCCCTCTCCAGGGCCCTAACAGGGTTAGCTAGGTGACTCCTCCCTCCTTGCTCCCCTCTCCAGGGCCCTAACAGGGTTAGCTAGGTGACTCCTCCCTCCTTGCTCCCCTCTCCAGGGCCCTAACAGGGTTAGATAGGTGACTCCTCCCTCCTTGCTCCCCTCTCCAGGGCCCTAACAGGGTTAGCTAGGTGACTCCTCCCTCCTTGCTCCCCTCTCCAGGGCCCTAACAGGGTTAGCTAGGTGTGTTTCCTTCACACACAGCCATCGTACTCTAACTATTGTGCCAAGTGCATGAGGTGTGGTGCCAGCGGATGCTTTCTGTCTTTCCTCCCTGAGAGTCAGTCATGTCAAGTGTTGCCAATACGTTGAGGTGCTGAGAGAGAGACAGGGATGCCTCCCAAATGGCACCCTATTCCCTACATAGTGCACTACTTTTGACCAAAACCTCAGGCTGATTATGAGCATGATATTACTGTTAGCTATCTGTTAGACATGACATTCATTATAGTGATAACATCCTGTTAGATATCTGTTAGCCATGGCATTCCTTATAGTTATAACATCCTGTTAGCTATCTGTTAGCCATGGCATTCCTTATAGTTATAACATCCTGTTAGATATCTGTTAGCCATGGCATTCCTTATAGTTATAACATCCTGTTAGCTATCTGTTAGCCATGGCATTCCTTATAGTGATAACATACTGTTAGCAATATGTTAGTCATATCATTCATTATAGTTGAGCTTCTACTTTAAAAATCCACCTTTCCAGAAATATGTCTCTCATTGTTGCCGCCTGTTACAGACCCAACTCAGCCCCCAGCTGTGCCCTGGACACCATATGTGAATTGATTGCCCATCATCTATCTTCAGAGTTTGTACTGTTAGGTGACTTAAACTGGGATATGCTTAACACCCCGACTGTTCTTCAATCTAAGATAGATGCCCTCAATCTCACACAAATTATCAAGGAACCTACCAGGTACAACCCTAAATCAGTAAACATGGGTACCATCATAGATATCATCCTGACTAACTTGCCCTCCAAATACACCTCCTCTGTTTTCAACCAGGATCTCAGTGATCACTGCCTCATTGCCTGCGTCCGTAATGGGTCCGCGGTCAAACGACCACCCCTTATCACTGTCAAATGCTCCCTTAAACACTTCACTGAGCAGGCCTTTCTAATCGATCTGGCCCAGGTATCCTGGAAGGATATTGACCTCATCCCGTCAGTAGAGGATGCCTGGTTGTTCTTTAAAAGTGCTTTCCTCAGCATCCTAAATAAGCATTCCCCTTTCAAAAAAACGTAGAACTAATAACAGATATAGCCCTTGGTTCACCCCAGACTTGACTGCACTTGACCAACACAAAAACATCCTGTGGCGCACTGCATTAGCATCGAATAGCCCCCGCGATATGCAACTTTTCAGGGAAGTCAGGAACAAATACACACAGTCAGTTAGAAAAGCAAAGGCCAGCTTTTTCAAACAGAAATTTGCATCCTGTAGTACTAATTCCAAAAAGTTCTGGGAAACTGTAAAGTCCATGGAGAATAAGAGCATCTCCTCCCAGTTGCCCACTGCATTGAGGCTAGGAAACACTGTCACCACCGATAAATTCACGATAATCTAACATTTTAATAAGCATTTTGCTACGGCTGGCCATGCTTTCCACCTGGCTACACCTACCCCGGCCAACAGCTCTGTACCCCCCGCAGCAACCTGCCCAAGCCCCCCCCCCCGCTTCTCCTTCACCCAAATCCAGACAGCTGATGTTCTGAAAGAGCCGCTAAATCTTGACCACTACAAATCTGCTGGGCTAGACAATCTGGACCCTTTCTTTCTAAAATTATCGCCAAAATTGTTGCAACCCCTATTACTAGCCTGTTCAACCTCTCTTTCGTATCGTCTGAGATCCCTAGAGATTGGAAATCTGCTGCGGTCATCCCCATCTTCAAAGGGGGAGACACTCTAGACCCAAACTTTTATAGACCTATATCCATCCTGCCCTGCCTTTCTAAAGTCTTTGAAAGCCAAGTTAATAAACAGATCACTGACCACTTCGAATCTCACCGTACCTTCCCTGCTATGCAATCTGGTTTCCGAGCTGGTCATGGGTGCACCTCAGCTACGCTCAAGGTACCAAACGATATCATAACCGCCATTGATAGAAGACAGTACTGCAGCCGTCTTCATCGACCTGGCCAAGGCTTTCAACTCTGTCAATCATCGCATTCTTATTGGCAGACTCAACAGCCTTGATTTCTTAAGTGACTGCCTTGCCTGGTTCTCCAACTACTTCTCAGACAGAGTTCAGTGTGTCAAATCAGAGGGCCTATTTTCCGGTCTTCTGGCAGTCTCTACGGGGGTGCCACAGGGTTCAATTCTTGGGCCAACCCTTTTCTCTATATACATCAACGATGTCGCTCTCGCTGCTGGTGATTCTCTGATCCATCTCTACGCAGACGACAACATTCTGTATACATCTGGCCCCTCTTTGGACACTGTGTTAACTAACCTTCAAACAAGCTTCAATGCCATACAACAATCCTTCCGTGGCCTCCAACTGCTCTTAAATGCTAGTAAGACTAAATGCATGCTTTTCAATCGAACGTTGCCCGCACCCGCCCACCGGACTATCATCACTACTCTCGACGGGTCTGACTTAGAATACGTGGACACCTACAAATACCTAGGCATCTGGTTAGACTGTAAACTCAACTTCCAGACTCACATTAACCATCTCCAATCCAAAATTAAATCTAGAATCGGCTTCCTATTTCTCAACAAAGCCTCCTTCACTCATGCTGCCAAACATGCCCCCGTAAAACTAACTATCCTACCGATCCTTGACTTCGGCGATGTCATTTACAAAATAGCCTGGTCACCGCCAAAGCCAACACCTCCTTTGGCCGCCATGCCTTACAGTTCTCTGCTGCCAATCCTTGAAGCTAGAGGTTCCTATCTCCCTCACTAACTTTAAGCATCAGCTGTCAGAGCTGCTCATCGATCACTGCACCTGTATATAGCCCTTCTGTAAATAGCTACGTCATGGTAGGAGAGGAGAGACTATGTCATGGTTGGAGAGGAGAGGAGAGACTATGTCATGGTTAGAGAGGAGAGGAGAGACTACATCATGGTTAGAGAGGAGAGGAGAGACTATGTCATGGTTGGAGAGGAGAGGAGAGACTATGTCATGGTTGGAGAGGAGATACTACGTCATGGTTGGAGAGGAGAGGAGAGACTACATCATGGTTGGAGAGGAGAGGAGATACTACATCATGGTTAGAGAGGAGAGGAGAGACTATGTCATGGTTGGAGAGGAGAGGAGAGACTATGTCATGGTTGGAGGGGAGAGACTACATCATGGTTGGAGAGGAGAGGAGAGACTACGTCATGGTTGGAGAGGAGAGACTATGCCATGGTTGGAGAGGAGAGACTACGTCATGGTTGGAGAGGAGAGACAACATCATGGTTGGAGACGAGAGGAGAGACTACATCATGGTTAGAGAGGAGAGGAGAGACTACATCATGGTTAGAGAGGAGAGGAGAGACTACATCATGTTAGAGAGGAGAGGAGAGACTACATCATGGTTAGAGAGGAGAGACTACATCATGGTTAGAGAGGAGAGACTACATCATGGTTGGCTTCATTATGAGGAAACAAAGTTGACTCCTCTATTCCTTACTGCCCTGGTACTGTAGCTGATCCATGTCCTGCTGCAGTAGTTTGTTTTGATCAGGCGTGTGCGTGTGTGTAATGTGACCACACGTGTGTGTGTGTGTGTGTGTGTGTGCGCGTGTGTGCGTGTGTGCGTGCGTGTGTGTGTCTGTGTGTCCATTCCCCCTTGCCAAGCCTTCTCCAGCCTGCTGCCACTGTGTGAGATGACGGTCATTACTGAGCATTAGTGGTTCTGAGAGTGGCTACTCTGGGCAGCTGTCCAGACCATGCACACACACACACACACACACACACACACACACACACACACACACACACACACACACACACACACACACACACACACACACACACACACACACACACATATACACACACACACACACACATAGGGCAAAATAACAGTGCATGAGCCCCTAATTGACAACAGCAACATACCCCTGGCTGGTTGACCACAACAGTCTGTCTGGGCAGGCTCTCTACAGTCACCAGGCTATCACATGTGATCCCCCTGACCAAGTAGGAAAACATTACACACACATCCAATGAGATCCTGGAGATCCCAGTCCAACCACAGTCAGGCCATAGACTCACATCCCATCACACTGGATGGAACATGACACATTGACCTAGTTGCGTAGTTCTAGGTGCTAAAAACTGGTATTCTTGAACACTCCGCTAACAGTTGAATGGATCTCTTTTATGCAATGTAGTCTCTTCTCTCTTCTCTAACCATGATGTAGTCTCTCCTCTCCTCTCTAACCATGATGTAGTCTCTCCTCGCCTCTCTAACCATGATGTAGTCTCTCCTCTCCTCTCTAACCATGATATAGTCTCTCCTCTCCTCTCTAACCATGATGTAGTCTCTCCTCTCCTCTCTAACCATGATGTAGTCTCTCCTCTCCTCTCTAACCATGATGTAGTCTCTCCTCTCCTCTCTAACCATGATGTAGTCTCTCCTCTCCTCTCTAACCATGATGTAGTCTCTCCTCTCCTCTCTAACCATGATGTAGTCTCTCCTCTCGTCTCCAACCATGATGTTGTCTCTCCTCTCCAACTATAATGTTGTCTCTCCTCTCCAACCATGATGTAGTCTCTCCTCTCCTATCCAACAATGACACATCAAGTCCACAACTGACCCTGATCTTATGACAGATAACCAAGGTCAGGGTTATGTTAGTGTAGCACACACACACACACACACACACACACACACACAGCAGATGTTGAGTTGGTTATTGTGAAGAGGGTTCTTCTGAACATCCCAGGTCATGAAGACAGTAATGTACTGTAAGTAGCTAATAGATCCCATTCACATCCCTTCCCTTCCTCACCCCACCCTCCTACAGCTGGCCTGCACCATAGATGAACCCATGATTGTCTTGAAGTGTATAATACAATAGATATGACCTAGTTCATTGTGCAGAAGGTTGTGAGTTCTCATCCCAGGTCAGGAAGACAGGGACGAGGGAGGAACTAGTATTACTGCTTCTAACAGATCCCATTCCTTTTTCTGTCACCCCAACCCTTACAGCTGGGCTCTGGGCTACCATTCTGAACTACTACAGAATGGCACTGACTCACTCACATCCTGTTGGAAATAAAAAAGCAACAGACCACAGAACATTAAACACACACAGAGAGAAAACACCCTACGATCAGTTAACTGTACACAGTAGGGAGAGAAGGGAGAGAGAGTGAGAGTGAGAGAGTGAGAGAGTGAGAGAGAGAGTGAGAGAGAGAGAGTAGAGAGAGAGATGAGAGAGAGAGAGAGAGAGAGAGAGAGAGAGAGAGAGAGAGAGAGAGAGAGAGAGAGAGAGAGAGAGAGAGAGAGAGAGAGAGAGAGGAGAGAGAGAGAGAAGAGAGAGAGAGAGAGAGAGAGAGAGAGAGAGAGAGAGAGAGAGAGAGAGAGAGAGAGAGAGAGAGAGAGAGAGAGAGAGAGAGAGAGAGAGAGGTAAAGCGAGAGGGAGAGAGTAAAGAATGGTGAGATCTGAGAACAGAGTAGGACAGATGAAGCAGCACACTCCCCATCCCAGAACAGTACCTCCTCCTCTCCTGAGACAGACGTAGATTTTGAGATGTATTGTTATCTGTTATGTATTCCAGATGGACCGCTAGACTATTTCCCCACCCTAGTGTGTGTGTTTAAAAACATGTGTTCCACTAAAGTAATAAGTTGAGTTTCTCCCACTCATGACAAGACTTGGGTGTGGCTAAAAACAAAACTTAAAGTTGGAAGAAAAGCGAGAAAAAAAATAGAATTGAACTCTCTCTCTCTCTCTCTCTCTCTCTCTCTCTCTATTCAATTCAAGGGCTTTATTGGCATGGGAAACTTGTTAACATTGCCAAAGCAAGTGAAGTAGATAATAAACAAAAGTGAAATAAACAATAAAAATCTCTCTCTCTGTCTCTCTCTCTCAATTCTATGAAGAAAAAAAATGCTAAAGAAGTGAAAAAGTTGTGGCATGATTGTCCTTCTATTTGGGGGCGGGGGATGGGACGGAGTACAACCTCATTACCTTCTATTTGGGGGCGGGGGATGGGACGGAGTACAACCTCATTACCTTCTATTTGGGGGCGGGGGATGGGACGGAGTACAACCTCATTACCTTCTATTTGGGGGCGGGGGATGGGACGGAGTACAACTAATTGAAACCAGAGCTTGTTTCTTGTGTGTGTGTGTTTTTCTTAAATTTTTCCATGATAAAGTTACCCTTTCAAAACAATGGCCTGGCTTTTCATTACTGTACACTACTAGACTCCAGCCCTATTATAGCCCAGCTCCTGCATATCTTAATGTGGAGTCTATTGGGCTCAACATTTCATTGGAACTCCCTCAAGAGTAAACATATGCATGTACAACCCCAACACCCCCAACAACCCTTACACCCCCAACAGACCCTACAGACCCTACACCCCCTACAGACCCTACACCCCCTACAGACCCTACAGACCCTATAGACCCAACAGACCCTACACCCCCTACAGAAATTTCAAACTTGATTTTCCCTCACGAAAAATATTCTCCCCTACAAAAATGTCTTATAATCCACATAATACGTCACATTTCCTGTTGCTGCAGGATTATTTCTTGCTGTATCAAATTGGCTCAAATTAAGATCCTACATCTGTAAAAAGCTCAATTACCATCATTTGATCATAGTATCATCATTGTATCAAAAGTAATTCTGAGCAAAATTGACCCAAAAATATGGCTTAGTTTCCTTTATTTATTTACCCCACAGCCAGCATTAGCATTGCTGTTAGTAAAACAATGGGAGTGGTAGGGGCTATGGCAGCATGCTTCAATCCTTTAAATTACTTTAAACCAAATGGTATAGCACCCAAGAATAAAGAATACACACCAATACAAAATTGTGGGTACATTCAGAGGATAGCTGGTTTCTGTACTACAGTTCTAACGAGTATTCATACCACTTACAGACTTGGATGGCGTGTTTTGATTGCAACTAAGCATATATCTAAGGTAATGTAAGGTGATCTTGTACACGGTCATACCTAGTTTAACCAGTTATAACCATAGGCGAGTACATGAGGTGATCTGCAGGTGATCTGTCTATCTGGTCAAAATCACTGATACAGTTAACACTCCACCCTCTGATGATATTGTAAGGGCTGGGTAGTGGTGAAGCCGCTAACTCCCATCAGGGGGAGTGGATTGAGCCACAACCCAGTCCTCACGTCAGTGAGGGAGGATTAATGATCCCCAATCAGAGACAGCTGTCTAGTGTTGTCTCTGATTGGGGAGAGTATTTAGCTGTCCTCCACATCCACCTGTGCGTGGATCATTGTTTGTCTTGTTTGACTGCACTGCCAGCACTCAACCAAGTCACTGTGTTTTCATTTGTTTCATTCTCCTCTTTTATTTGAATGCTTCGTGAGAACACCTCATTGAATAAAAAGGATGACCCTTCACCAGCGCTCTGTATATCGTCCCTTATCTACTACGCACCGTGACAGAGATGTAGAACTTAGTAGAGAAACATGGATTCAAATAAATACTGTTTTAGATTTGTCCTAGAGTAACGACTTCTCAGGGAATACACACCAAAACACCTCTTTGTGTATATTCAGAGTATATCTGAGTTCTGTATTGCAGTTCTATCAATTATTTGAACCATTGTCAGACCTTGTATACCATTGGCAGATTTGTACACTACCGTTCAAAAGTTTGGGGTCACTTAGAAATGGCCTTGTTTTTGAAAGAAAAGCACATTTCTTTGTCCATTAAAATAACATTGTTAATGTTGTAAATGACTATTGTAGCTGGAAACGGGTGATTTTTAACGGAATATCTACATAGGCGTACAGAGGCCCATTATCAGTAAACATCACTCCTGTTATACAATGGCATGTTCGTTGTGTTAGCTAATCCAAGTTTATAATTTTAAAAGGCAAATTGATCATTAGAAAACTCTTTGGCAATTATGTTAGCACAGCTGAAAATTGTTGTGCTGATTAAAGAAGCAATAAAACTGTCCTTCTTTAGACCAGTTGAGTATCTGGAGCATCAGCATTTGTGGGTTCGATTACAGGCTCAAAATGGCCAGAAACAAAGATCTTTCTTCTGAAACTCGTCAGTCTATTCTTGTTCTGAGAAATGAAGGCTATTCCATGCGAGAAATTGCCAAGAAACTGAAGATCTCGTACAACGCTGTGTACTACTCCCTTCACAGAACAGCGCAAACTGGCTCTAACCAGAATAGAAAGAGGAGTGGGAGGCCCCGGTGCACAACTGAGCAAGAGGACAAGTACATTAGAGTGTATAGTTTGAGAAACAGACGCCTCACAAGTCCTCAACTGGCAGCTTCATTAAATAGTACCCGCAAAACACCAGTCTCAACATCAACAGTGAAGAGGCGACTCCGAGATGCTGGCCTTCTAGGCAGAGTTGCAAAGAAAAAGCCATATCTCAGAATGGCCAATAAAATGATAAGATTAAGATGGCCATCCCAGAGTTTCCTCTTCACTGTTTTGCGGGTACTATTTAATGAAGCTGCCAGTTGTATCCCTCACAGTTGATATCTTCCTTTGGTGTTGAGATGCATTGCTTTTACTAGGGGGGTTCCAGGTCTAAGTCAGCCTATTCAGTTTAACTTGATATTGTTTTTGTTTGGAAATATATATATATGCTCTTCCTCTGTCATCATACTGTAGGTCAAAAGTAGCCATGTGCATGATCAGCAGCCAATCAGAGAGAGGGAGGGAGCATGAAGGAGACAGGCAAGTGACAACGTAAATGTGTTTGTTGCTTTATTCCACAAGTTTACCTTTTATATTGTACCCCACATTTTAACTGGCTCATTTGAATAAAGAGAGAATGAAAGGTGCAACTGGAAATACGCACAATACAAAGCCTAGAGATACGACCTAGAGATACGACCTAGAGATACGACCTAGAGATACGACCTAGAGATACGACCTACAGATACGACCTACAGATACGACCTAGAGATACGACCTAGAGATACGACCTACAGATACGACCTACAGATACGACCTAGAGATACGACCTAGAGATACGACCTAGAGATACGACCTACAGATACGACCTAGAGATACGACCTAGAGATACGACCTACAGATACGACCTACAGATACGACCTAGAGATACGACCTAGAGATACGACCTAGAGATACGACCTACAGATACGACCTAGAGATACGACCTAGAGATACGACCTAGAGATACGACCTAGAGAATCCTAATTGAAGAGAAGAAAGATGTCATATTCAATTCATTAACAGCATTTCATAGTCGTGTCCCTATATTTCACACACAATATAGGCATTGAAGGAGCAATCATATGTCACCAGCCATGCACCTGACTCTGTCAACATTGTACAGCCCCTATCCCCATTAGGCTCCTTTGGTTCCCCATCTCCCCATTTGGAAAAGGTGAGGGGATGGCCTTTCAAATCTACCTGAAACATTCCCTCTTTGCCGTTTTCAACATTGAGCCATGCATTCTTGAAAGCCCCTTCAAAGACCTGAGTGAGAGCAGTGTTTTCCTCCTCGTTCTTCGGCAAAGCCAGCACCAAGCCCCTCTTGGTACAGAACTGAACAGCGTTGTCAAAAGAACCCTGTCTCTTGTGTGACACAAAGTACTTCTTGTCAACTCTTCTGGCGAAGTCATAGTTTATGGCTAAAGAGAAACCAGGCATTAATGCAGTCAGTGTAACATTAAAAGTGGAAACAAAAGTTGCCATTTTATATTTCACAAATGCAGACACTGAACTAAATTCACACAGCATTTTCCAGAAGCACGAATATTGCATAATTTATGTTGAACGGATACTTAGTAAGGTACAAAATCATCTACAGATGCAGTATCTTAATTTGAGCCAGTTTCACACAGCAGGAAACAATCCTGCAGCAACAGGAAATATTAATTGTTATGCGGTCGTCGTCATTATTTGTAGGGATTGATACATTTATGCAGAAATTACTAACTTTAGAAGCCTTTTTAAACCTTGAATACACTACAAGTTTGCATTTCCTGCTGTGCAGAAAAAACAGAGTGATCAAATGAACGGGATCTGTAATGTTGCATACAAGTACATAACATTCTGGTCACACTCTCTGAAATTCACTTCCTTACCCAACTCCAGTTTGACCAAGCTTTCTTGCAGAGATTCCAGGTCTATGCCTGTGAAAATAGAAGGTGTGACTAGAGAGAACCAAATAATAAATTCATAACCAAGAAAGAGATCAATCAGCTGTATACCTATAGCTTCTGCAGTGCCCCTGGGTCCAGGTGGACCAGGTAAACCACGACGTCCATCTCTACCAGGAGTTCCAGAAACTCCAGGAGGTCCAGTTGTCCCTGTGGTGAGATAATAGAGATGGGGATGGACTTATGGTTCATGAGAATAGGTTTTTTAAAGGTTTTCCAAAATGTCCAAGACGGAGGAAAATCTATCCTGACAGACCTTATGAGGAAAGACACCTACATACATATTAGGAAAAAGGTTTTTATTTGTTATAATCTAAGAATAACAATAGGTTTCACAGCTTCACTGTGAACTGCTAATAATTCACTATACCCCTGCCCCTTTTAATAGGTATATGTTGGCAACTGGTACAGACAAAGCCTGTTTCAAGAAATTGGTGTGCTTGGTGAATTGAGAACTCTGATTTGAGGTAATTCAGAGTTCTTTGTCTTCCTAAAACACACAGTGGGATAGCAACAATACGGTTGTGGTCGACATTGCTTTGAAGGGTGTTGCTACCCCCCTTACATGTTTGGGATGTAAATAACATAGTTAGAACAGTGAATATTTAACACTCTACCTGGCTCTCCAGGTTGACCAGGAAATCCAGGTATGTCTATGGAGAGATAACAGGGAAAGGGTTCATCATCATACACACCAAGGACTGCTTAAGTTAGCCTGTAAAGTGTCCTGCAGGCTGATCTAGCTTGCTAAATGTGGCAGTTTATTCCAAAATCGTATGGTTTTGTTTTGTAATGGGTTTTTTTAATCAAAGGGTAACATCAGGAAATATACCAGGCTTTTTCATTATACCTCAGCCCCAGTTTTGTTTGGCAACTGGTACAGACAAATCATTTTTGTAGGAATAGGAGTGCTTATCTAATTGAGGTAATGCATGTTTAAAGTGACAGTTTCCTCCAAAATCAACAGTATCATATTGACTCATTTACTTCTAGAAGGCCCAACAGGCCCAACAGGCCCAACAGGCCCAGGTAGTCCTCTAGGACCCCGGCATTCACACATCTCTGTCTGGCCTGGCTGAACCAGCAGGGATACACAGAGCCCCAAAGTCAGAAGTCTGCTCAGAGCCATGATCTACAACAGCAGGGAGAGAACAAAGGGACAGCAAATCACTGGTGTCATACAAATAGAAGCACAGGAAAGAACTGCTTATAAACTGTCAATGGGATTGACAACAATAGAAGTTTTTGAACAGTAGCATACAGAATATGTGAATGTATAATTTCAACAGCTTGACCATGCCACTTTGTTGCCAGTTGAGGGATGGGGCAACGGAAATGTAACCTCTAGATGGATAGATGGAACTATTGGTACAAGGACTGACAGGAGATCAACATGCTAGTTTAAACAGATGTTGACGCTATTGGTGTGTTTACAAAGACTCGAATTGAAACAGCATCAGAAACAATGAAGTAATATAACCTTAGATTGATGACAGGGTAACACGGTACTCAGCTCATAACACATTTATAAGCTATATTCTTCAAGAATCCATGGTTGAAATGATTGGAATGACAGTTGAACATCCGTAAAGCTGACATATTGTGCCTTTAGAATTCTAATTAGGCCAAAAACTAAACAAGTTTGTACAGTACCTCTTAAATTGATGCTGAGAATGGGGTTGATGCTTCTGTCCTGCTTTGCAGCTGAATGATAGTGAACTGGTTTTGGTGCAGCAACTTATAAAGACATTGGTAAACAACACTTCACTTTGAAGGATTCATTATTATTGGGAATTACTTGAAGTTAATTTACAGTTTACTGGAAAAGAGCAAACCTGGAATGTAGTACATGTCCAGATGTTAAGAGTCAGAGTACTCTCTCCATTTTCACTTTTATTGCAAAACACTTATGAACTTGGAATCGTCTAGCAAGGACACAAATAAATCTCTGGCATCCATCATGCTCATTCCTTTATAGTTCCATTCCACTTCTGGTAAGTCTGAGTCAGCATGCAATCTAGTTTTTTTCCCTGTGTCAGGCTCTGGCCATAGAGAAGCCTATTTGCTTCTCTATGTAGCCATGGTCAGAGTCTAACAGGTCTATTCTTTCTGTTTCTGGTGGTGGTTTGTGTTGGATCCCTAATTAGAGGCAGCTGTAGCGCATCGTCTCTAATTAGGGATCATACATAGGTTTGTAGATTTTCACACTGGGTTGTGGGTCGTTGTCATTATATATCGCAGTCACGGTGACAGTAAGTGTGCTCATTTGTTACGTCCGTACATTTCGTGTTTGTTTTGTAACGTGACGTTTGTACATCGTGTGTTTGTTTGTTTTGGTAGTTCGTCTTTTGTGTTTATTATACATAGTAATAATAAACAATGTCGAACTACTATCCCTGCGCTGCGTCTTGGTCGATGTATGCACCCTCGCGTGACACCCTGGAACACACTTGGCTGTATCAACTCACAAAAAGTATTATAATGTGCAGGGGAACAGGTTAGTAATGAGGCTATATACAGGGGGTAATGATACCAAGTCAATGTGCAGGGGAACAGGTTAGTAATGAGGCTATATACAGGGGGTAATGATACCAAGTCAATGTGCAGGGGAACAGGTTAGTAATGAGGCTATATACAGGGGGTAATGATACCAAGTCAATGTGCAGGGGAACAGGTTAGTAATGAGGCTATATACAGGGGGTAATGATACCAAGTCAATGTGCAGGGGAACAGGTTAGTAATGAGGCTATATACAGGGGGTAATGATACCAAGTCAATGTGCAGGGGAACAGGTTAGTAATGAGGCTATATACAGGGGGTAATGATACCAAGTCAATGTGCAGGGGAACAGGTTAGTAATGAGGCTATATACAGGGGGTAATGATACCAAGTCAATGTGCAGGGGTACAGGTTAGTAATGAGGCTATATACAGGGGGTAATGATACCAAGTCAATGTGCAGGGGAACAGGTTAGTAATGAGGCTATATACAGGGGGTAATGATACCAAGTCAATGTGCAGGGGTACAGGTTAGTAAACACATACAGTTTGTCCATATGGTCTTATCTGACACATAACCATGCTACAGTTTGTCCATATGGTCTTATTTGACACATAACCATGCTACAGTTTGACCATATGGTCTTATCTGACACATAACCATGCTACAGTTTGACAATATGGTCTTATCTGACTGGCACTATGACTTCCCTATCCTCTCCATGTTTTAATGTTTCCTACACATTAAATACCAAAACTACTCATCATCATCTGACCTAAAACCAACGCTCAGTGATTACATTTGGGATGCTCTCTGTTTTTCCTTCAAACTTTCCATTCCCAATTCCTTTCCATTCCCAATTCCTTTCCATTCCCTATTCCTTTCCATTCCATTCCCTATTCCTTTCCAATCTCTATTCCTTTCCATTCCCTATTCCTATCCATTCCCTATTCCTTTCCATTCCTGATTCCTTTCCATTCCCTATTCCTTTCCATTCCCTATTCCTTTCCATTCCCAATTCCTTTCCAATCCCTATTCCTTTCCATTCCCTATTCCTTTCCATTCCCTATTCCTTTCCATTCCCTATTCCCTTCCATTCTCTATTCCTTTCCATTCCCTATTCCTTTCCATTCCATATTTCTTTCCATTCTCTCCTTTCCATTCCCTATTCCTTCCCATTCTCTCCTTTCCATTCCCGATTCCTTTCCATTCCCCCATTTCTTTCCATTCCCCATTCCTTTCCATTCACTATTCCTTTCCATATTCCTTTTTATTCCCTGTTCCTTTCTATTCCCCATTCCTTTCCATTCCCAATTCCTTTCCATTCCTCCATTCCTTTCCATTCCCTATTCCTTTTCATTCTCCCCATTCCATTCCTGATTCCTTTCCATTCCCTATTCCTTTCCATTCCCTATTCCCTTACATTTTCTATTCCTTTCCATTCCCTATTCCTTTCCATTCCCTATTCCTTTCCATTCTCTCCTTTCCATTCCATATTTCTTTCCATTATCTCCTTTCCATTCCCTATTCCTTTTCATTCCCTATTCCATTCCCGATTCCTTTCCATCCTCTCCTTTCCATTCCCTTTTCCTTCCCATTCTCTCCTTTCCATTCCCCCATTTCTTTCCATTCCCCATTCCTTTCCATTCACTATTCCTTTCCATATACTATTCCTTTCCATATTCCTTTTTATTCCCTGTTCCTTTCTATTCCCGATTCCTTTCCATTCCCGATTCCTTTCCATTCCTCCATTCCTTTCCATTCCCTATTCCTTTTCATTCTCTCCATTCCATTTCCGATTCCTTTCCATTCCCTATTCCTTTCCATTTTCTCCTTTCCATTCCCCATTTCTTTCCATTCCCTATTCCTTTCCATTCCCTATTCCTTTCCATTCCCTATTCTTTTCCCTATTCCTTTCCATTCTCTATTCCTTTCCATTCCTGATTTATTTCCATTCCTTTTCATCAACTATTCCTTTCCATTTCATATTCCTTTCCATTTCATATTCATTTCCATTCCCAATTCCTTTCCATTCTCTATTCCTTTCAACTCCCTATTCCTTTCCATTCCCAATTCCTTTCCATTCCCTATTCCTTTCCATTCCCTATTCCTTTCCATTTCCTATTACTTTCCATTCCCTATTCCTTTCAATTCTCTATTCCTTTCCATTCTCTATTCCTTTCCTTTCCCTATTCCTTTCCATTCCCTATTCCTTTCCATTCCCTAATCCTTTCCATTCCCTATTCCTTTCCATTCCCTATTCCTTTCCAATCTCTCTGCTTTGTCTCTCCTCTCTCCTCTCTCCTCTCTGTCACTCTGTAACGTCTGTTAAGTTCGGAACCCAGTTCACTCCATGAAGAGAAAAACAACTGTAGCCTGCAGCCTTTTGATTCTTCCCGAAGGACACCCTGGCCCTGGTCTGCAGCCATGTGGTTCCTTCCTTACCCATGATGTCTCTACTGGGATGCAGAAATACTTGACTACATATTGTCACTCTCTCTCTCTGTCAATATTGTGTACTATAGTAATGACTACATATTGTCTTTCTCTCTGTCTAGACTGTGTATTATAGTAATGACTACATATTGTCTTTCTCTCTGTCTAGACTGTGTATTATAGTACTGACTACATATTGTCTCTCTCTGTCTAGACTGTTTATTATAGTAATGACTACATATTGTCTCTCTCTCTGTCTAGACTGTGTACTATAGTAATGACTACATATTGTCTCTCTCTCTCTGTCTAGACTGTGTATTATAGTAATGACTACATATGGTCTGTCTCTGTCTAGACTGTGTATTATAGAAATGACTACATATTGTCTCTCTCTCTCTGTCTAGACTGTGTATTATTGTAATGACTACATATTGTCTCTCTCTCTATCTAGACTGTGTATTATAGTAATGACTACATATTGTCTCTCTCTCTGTCTAGACTGTTTATTATAGTAATGACTACATATTGTCTCTCTCTCTGTCTCTGTGGAGGCTGTAGCGTGGGTCTGTAGTGAGGGGCTGTAGCGGCATCCTGTAGTGAGGGGCTGTAGCGTGGGTCTATAGTGAGGGGCTGTAGCGTGAGGCTGTAGTGAGGGGCTGTAGTGAGGGGCTGTAGTGAGGGGCTGTATCGGCATCCTGTAGTGAGGGGCTGTAGCGACAGCCTGTAGTGAGGGGCTGTAGTGAGGGGCTGTAGCGGCAGCCTGTAGTGAGGGGCTGTAGCGTGGGTCTGTAGTGAGGGGCTGTAGCATGGGGCTGTAGTGAGGGGCTGTAGTGAGGGGCTGTAGCGGCATCCTGTAGTGAGGGGCTGTAGTGAGGGGCTGTAGCGGCATCCTGTAGTGAGGGGCTGTAGTGAGGGGCTGTAGCGGCAGGCTGTAGTGAGGGGCTGTAGTGAGGGGCTGTAGCGGCAGGCTGTAGTGAGGGGCTGTAGCGGCATCCTTATTGGGGCCCCTCACTACAGACCCACGCTACAGCCCCTCACTACAGCCTGCCGCTACAGCCCCTCACTACAGCCTGCCGCTACAGCCCCTCACTACAGCCCCTCACTACAGGATGCCGCTACAGCCCCTCACTACAGGATGCCGCTACAGCCCCTCACTACAGCCCCACGCTACAGCCTCCACAGAGACAGAGAGAGAGACAATATGTAGTCATTACTATAATACACAGTCTAGACAGAGAGAGAGACAATATGGATCCTTAAACCACACATACTGAGGGATTTAAACTACTGAGGGATTTCAACCACACATACTGAGGGATTTAAACAACACGTACTGCCGTGGCGCTCATTACCCAGTACTGCCGTGGTGCTCATTACCCAGTACTGCCGTGGTGCTCATTACCCAGTACTGCCGTGGTGCTCATTAACCAGTACTGAAGCTACCCTCCTTTCCTCATCATCACAGATTTGAAATGGAGCAGGGGGAAAGTACTGCAGAGATCTGGCTCTCTGAAAGACTATATACGCCAGGAACTGACTCCACACACACACAAACACACACACACGGCCTTGCTCTTCTGTGACCAGCTGTCTTTGGGCTGCCAGGTCAGATTTTCTCAGTACACTTAACAGGTCCCGTGGCTGTGTGTGTGTCTTATTGTGTGTGTGTGTGTGTGTGTGTGTGTGTGTGTGTGTGTGTGTGTGTGTGTGTGTGTGTGTGTGTGTATGCACAGTGCACCTCAGTGAGTGCTCTTCTCCAGTACAGAGTCTAGTGTCAGAGGAACAGACTGCAGAAGTACAGAACGTTTTTCTCAACATTCAAACTTTCCTTTGAGCTCACGTTCAGCCAATGTTGATGTAATATTGTGAAACACAGTTTAGTCTGAATGCCTATGAGGAGATTTATACAATGTTGATGAAAAAAATCTAAACAGTGAGGGTGAAGGCCTGTGTGTGCGTGTGTCCCTTCACTTGTGTTTGTTTACTTTGACTGTAAAAAGTCAAAACAGATTCAGCTCTATCAACTAGTGTAAGTGTCATTCTGAAAATAAAAACTGAGAAAGATGTCTAAGGCTTTAAAGGCTGTGAGAATGGGTGTGTGTTTGCAGAATGAGAGCGCCTGTGTGTATGTGCACGTGAGAGAGCTAACAGAGAAAGGGTGTGGGAGGGACAGAGAGAGAGGGAGGGAGGGACAGAGAGAGAGGGAGGGAGGGACAGAGAGAGAGGGAGGGACAGAGAGAGAGGGAGGGACAGGAGAGGAGAGGTGACTGGGACTGGGGTGGCCCCTGTATGTGTGTGTGTGTGTGTGTGTGTGTATGTGTATGTGTGTGTGTGTGTAGGCTTAAAAAATATATATAAAAAACTACTTTCTAAAGCTGGATTCAAACATGCAATCTTTAGAACCAGAGGCAGATGCTTACACCCCTCCAAAACGCACTAGCAAAACCCAAACCTACTTGAAGGTAACAGCGCTCACTGTTTCCCCTAGTGGCCGGTTTCCACGTCATCTCCCGACGTCCTCAGACATGGATGAACGTTGAATATGCCTGCTCCCCTTGGGGTGTGACCAGTGGTGGCCTCGCTGTGCTTTATGGTCCCACCACCTGGATGCTATCATCAGTCTGTCTATCCAGGGTTAGTGCTATCATCAGTCTGTCTATCCAGGGTTAGTGCTATCATCAGTCTGTCTACCCAGGGTTAGGGCTAGCATCAGTCTGTCTACCCAGGGTTAGGGCTATCATCAGTCTGTCTACCCAGGGTAAGGGTTATCATCACTCTGTCTATCCAGGGTTAGTGCTATCATCAGTCTGTCTACCCAGGGTTAGGGCTAGCATCAGTCTGTCTACCCAGGGTTAGGGCTATCATCAGTCTGTCTACCCAGGGTTAGGGCTTTCATCAGTCTGTCTACCCAGGGTTAGGGCTTTCATCAGTCTGTCTACCCAGGGTTAGTGCTATCATCAGTCTGTCTACCCAGGGTTAGGGCTTTCATCAGTCTGTCTACCCAGGGTTAGGTCTTTCATCAGTCTGTCTACCCAGGGTTAGGGCTTTCATCAGTCTGTCTGCCCAGGGTTAGGGCTTTCATCAGTCTGTCTACCCAGGGTTAGGGCTAGCATCAGTCTGTCTACCCAGGGTTAGGGCTTTCATCAGTCTGTCTACCCAGGGTAAGGGTTATCATCACTCTGTCTACCCAGGGTTAGGGCTTTCATCAGTCTGTCTACCCAGGGTTAGGGCTTTCATCAGTCTGTCTACCCAGGGTTAGGGCTTTCATCAGTCTGTCTACCCAGGGTTAGGGCTTTCATCAGTCTGTCTACCTAGGGTTAGGACTATGATCAGTCTGTCTACACAGGGGAGGGCAGATATGTCAGGGGAGATAAGTCTCTTGTCTGCCCTTTGACATCACTAGGACAGCCTAGTTCATCTGTTCTAGACAGCCTAGTTCATCTGTTCTAGACAGCCTAGTTCATCTGTTCTAGACAGCCTAGTTCATCTGTTCTAGACAACCTAGTTCATCTGTTCTAGACAGTCTAGTTCATCTGTTCTAGACAGCCTAGTTCATCTGTTCTAGACAGTCTAGTTCATCTGTTCTAGACAGCCTAGCTCATCTGTTCTAGACAGCCTAGTTCATCTGTTCTAGACAGCCTAGTTCATCTGTTCTAGACAGCCTAGTTCATCTGTTCTAGACAGCCTAGTTCATCTTTTCTAGACAGCCTAGTTCATCTGTTCTAGACAACCTAGTTCATATGTTCTAGACAGCCTAGTTCATCTGTTCTAGACAACCTAGTTCATCTGTTCTAGACAGCTTAGTTAATCTGTTCTAGACAGCCTAGTTCATCTGTTCTAGACAGCCTAGTTCATCTGTTCTAGACAGTCTAGTTCATCTGTTCTAGACAACCTAGTTAATCTGTTCTAGACAACCTAGTTCATCTGTTCTAGACAACCTAGTTCATCTGTTCTAGACAACCTAGTTCATCTGTTCTAGACAGCCTAGTTCATCTGTTCTAGACAGCCTAGTTCATCTGTTCTAGACAGCCTAGTTCATCTGTTTTAGACAGCCTAGTCCATCTGTTCTAGACAACCTAGTTCATCTGTTCTAGACAGCTTAGTTCATCTGTTCTAGACAGCCTAGTTCATCTGTTCTAGACAGCTTAGTTCATCTGTTCTAGACAGCCTAGTTCATCTGTTCTAGACAGCTTAGTTAATCAGTTCTTTACATTAGATTTTCCCATTGATTTGACTTTGGAGAAACGGAGGAAAGACTAGTTATGAATGGATGGATGGATGGATGGATGGATGAATGAATGAATGAATTAATTCATTAATTCATTAATTAATTAATGGATGAATGGATGAATGGATGGATGAACAGATGGAAGAATGGGCCCAGAGAAATTGATCAACAGAAAGTTCACATTGACACTAAAAGTCAAAGCTCAGTCTTCCTCAGTCTTATCCCATCAGATTTCTACTCTAGGGAGTGTAAATTGTGTGTGTGTGAGAAAGATTGCGTGTGTGTGTGTGTGTGTGTGTGTGTGTGTGTGTGTGTGTGTGTGTGTGTGTGTGTGTGTGTGTGTGTGTGTGTGTGTGTGTGTGTGTGTGTGTGTGTGTGGTATTCAGGTCTAGAACAGAAAGGACCCTGAATAGAGAGAGTAAGTGATAATAGCAATGATTTGTGATCATTTCAATCAGTCAATAGATTGTGCTAACAGATCTCCAGAGTAAACTAACCAAATGTCGGCTGAAATCCCACGGCCAATAGAAAGAACAGACTCCATGTTAGTGTAAATCATTTTAACATCAATAAACTTATTTCATTTATTATATTGCATAGGTCTGCTATTCATCTCTGATTCATTCTTTCATGGTTGGTAACAGGTTCTGCGTTGCAAGTGCCACGCTCCACCAACTGAGCCACGCTCCACCAACTGTGTCACGCTCCACCAACTGAGCCACGCTCCACCAACTGAGCCACGCTCCACCAACTGAGCCACTCTCCACCAACTGAGCCACGCTCCACCAACTGAGCCACACGGGACCCTGTGTGTATATTTGGTCATAGACACAGTACGTGTAGCAGACCCTGGGAAAAGCTGTCTGGATTGCATCCAGATCTTCCTTCTCTCACCCCAACCACACACACACACACACACACACACACACATAACCCTCCCTCAGTAAAATCTGGATTGCAGCAGAAACGCCTGTATGTTTTTGACCCACAAACTCTGCAGGCAGCCAAGACAAAATAACATCTGGGGAGTGGTTCAGTTAGGTCTGGTGTGGAGGTAGGGAATGATATGCTAGGGAGTGTAGCGTGTGTGTGTGTGTGTGTGTGTGTGTGTGTGTGTGTGTGTGTGTGTGTGTGTGTGTGTGTGTGTGTGTGTGTGTGTGTGTGTGTGTGTGTGTGTGTGTGTGTAGGAGGGGAGGCGAGGGAACAACAGTTGTAAACAATCAATCATTCTGTTCCTGCAGTTCTCTCTCCCATCCTCCAACTCCAACTCCACCTCCAATCCCTCTCTCCCTCCTTCCTTCCTTCCCCCTCTCTCTCCTTCCTTCTCCAGTTCTTTTTACCAGCAGGTTGCTTAATGCTTTCCAGATTTCTGCATGCCGTCGTCCTGGAAGCATTGCAAGGCTACATCCAAAATGACACCCTATTCCCTTTATAGTGCACTACCTTTGACCAGGGCCCATAGGGACTCAGACCAAGTCTGATCATGGAATTTACCAGAAAGGCTGTTGTGTCCCGCCAGGGGTTACATATGGGAACTCACTGGAAGGCTGTGATCTCCCCCTAGTGGTAGAAAGAGAGAATAACAGTTCAGGGAGTCAATGGGAATTAACATTTTTCCATGTACTTTTAAAGTTGGATGACTAATATGCCAATGTTGCAATAATAACCAAATGTTCATCCAGTTTGATTTCCTGATATTAATTCTGTCCCCCAAGAAGAGATTATAATATAAGCAGAATTACATTATAACCAATGGCATGGATTTAAAATGTTGGTAACAGGTTCTGCATTGAAACAAATAGATGTCATCAAAGAGAAAAAAGTAAAACTACTCCACCCTATAGACTGATCTAATTAGGGCGGCAGGTAGCCTAGCTGTAAGATCGTTGGGCCCGTAAACGAAAGGTTGCTGGCTCGAATACCCGAGCCGACATGGTGAAAAACCTGTTGATGTGTCCTTGAGCAAGGCACTTAACACTAATTTGCTCCAGGGGCGCTGTACTACTATGTCTGACCCTGTAGGTAGGCCGTCATTGTAAATACGAATTTGTTCTTAACTGACTTCCCTAGTTAAATAAAGGTTAATTAAATAATGTTTCCACTGTTCCCAAACACACCCCTCTCCATGTCTTCCCTCAAGAGCCCACTAAGTGGCAGAACAGACAACAGTCAGAGAGAGAGAGAGAGGGAGGTTGAAGCCTGGGTGGAAGGTTTTGGTGTGTAGAAGCTGGAGGTTGATTTGGAATTCATTGGAATCTGAATTCAGTGACTTGAAGAATGCCTGTAGAAATACACAGACAAAAAGATTGGGAGAATTGATAATTGCATTTATCTGCATCACAGGCGGCTGGTGGCACCTTCATTGGGGAGGACTCAAAGTAATGGCTAGAACAGAATCAATGGAATGGTATCAAACACGTTTGATTCCATTCAAGCAATTACTATTAGCCGTCCTCCCCTCAACAGCCTCCTGCGACCTGCATGCCTAAACACACATACAGTAAACCAAAATGGCCTGAATACACATAGCGTAACCACTAATGGTTTACATACAGTCAGACAGAACAAGGATCAATTAAGGCACTCTGTTTTGTAATGATCACCTTAATCAATAACCATACTCAATACTAAATATGTTTTAACTCAGTCCATCAGGATAATAGAAGTGTCCCAAATGGCACCCTATTCCCTATACCAGGCATCAAAAGTAGTGTACTATATAGGGAATAGGGTGCCATTTGGGACACATCCCATGTAATTGTTCTAATCCTCCAGCAGTCGTGGAACACCCAGCAGTACAGGTGGGATGGAAAAGGATTGTAAGAGTAGTATACCTGGGTGGGTGGTGTATGTATGTATGTATGTATGTATGTATGTATGTATGTATGTATGTATGTATGTATGTATGTATGTATGTATGTATGTATGTATGTATGTATGTATGTATGTATGTATGTATGTATGTATGTACAGTGGGGAGAACAAGTATTTGATACACTGCCGATTTAGCAGGTTTTCCTACTTACAAAGCATGTAGAGGTCTGTAATTTTTATCATAGGTACACTTCAACTGTGAGAGATGGAATCTAAAAAATCCAGAAAATCACATTGTATGATTTTTAAATAATTAATTTGCATTTTATTGCATGACATAAGTATTTGATCACCTACCAACCAGTAAGAATTCCGGCTCTCACAGACCTGTTAGTTTTTCTTTAAGAAGCCCTCCTGTTCTCCACTCATTACCTGTATTAACTGCACCTGTTTGAACTCGTTACCTGTATAAAAGACACCTGTCCACACACTCAATCAAACAGACTCCAACCTCTCCACAATGGCCAAGGCCAGAGAGCTGTGTAAGGACATCAGGAATAAAATTGTAGACCTGCACAAGTATGGGATGGGCTACAGGACAATAGGCAAGCAGCTTGGTGAGAAGGTGCAATTATTAGAAAATGGAAGAAGTTCAAGATGACGGTCAATCTCCCTCGGTCTGGGGTACCATGATAGATCTCACCTTGCGGGGCATCAATGATCATGAGGAAGGTGAGGGATCAGCCCAGAAATACACGGCAGGACCTGGTTAATGACTTGAAGAGAGCTGGGACCACAGTCTCAAAAAAAAACATTAGTAACACACTACGCCGTCATGGATTAAAATCCTGCAGCGCACGCAAGGTCCCCCTGCTCAAACCAGCGCATGTCCAGGCCCGTCTGAAGTTTTCCAATGACCATCTGGATGATCCAGAGGAGGAATGGGAGAAGGTCATGTGGTCTGATGAGACAAAAATAGAGCTTTTTGGTCTAAACTCCACTTGCCGTGTTTGGAGGAAGAAGAAGGATGAGTACAACCCCAAGAACACCATCCCAACCGTGAAGCATGGAGGTGGAAACATCATTCTTTGGGGATGCTTTTCTGCAAAGGGGACAGGATGACTGCACCGTATTGAGGGGAGGATGGATGGGGCCATGTATTGCGAGATCTTGGCCAACAACCTCCTTCCATCAGTAAGAGCATTGAAGATGGGTCGTGGCTGGGTCTTCCAGCATGACAACGACCCGAAACACACAGCCAGGGCAACTAAGGAGTGGCTCCGTAAGAAGCATCTCAAGGTCCTGGAGTGGCCTAGCCAGTCTCCAGACCTGAACCCAATAGAAAATCTTCGGAGGGAGCTGAAAGTTCGTATTGCCCAGCGACAGCCCCGAAACCTGAAGGATCTGTATGGAGGAGTGGGCCAAAATCCCTGCTGCAGTGTGTGCAAACCTGGTCAAGAACTACAGGAAACGTATGATCTCTGTAATTGCAAACAAAGGTTTCTGTACCAAATATTAAGTTCTGCTTTTCTGATGTATCAAATACTTATGTCATGCAATAAAATGCAAATTAATTACTTAAAAATCATACAATGGGATTTTCTGGATTTTTGTTTCTACATGCTTATGTATGTATGTATGTATGTATGTATGTATGTATGTATGTATGTATGTATGTATGTATGTATGTATGTATGTATGTATGTATGTATGTATACCTGGGTGGGTGGTGTATGTATGTATGTATGTATGTATGTATGTATGTATGTATGTATGTATGTATGTATGTATGTATGTATGTATGTATGTATGTATGTATGTATGTATACCTGGGTGGGTGGTGTATGTATGTATGTATATATGTATGTATGTATGTATATATGTAGGTATGTATGTATGTATGTATGTATGTATGTATGTATGTATGTATGTATGTATGTATGTATGTATGTATACCTGGGTGGGTGGTGTATGTATGTATGTATGTATGTATGTATGTATGTATGTATGTATGTATGTATGTATGTATGTATACCTGGGTGGGTGGTGTATGTATGTATGTATGTATGTATGTATGTATGTATACCTGGGTGGGTGGTGTATGTATGTATGTATGTATGTATGTATGTATGTATGTATGTATGTATGTATGTATGTATGTATGTATGTATGTATGTATGTATGTATGTATGTATGTATGTATGTATGTATGTATGTATGTATGTATGTATACCTGGGTGGGTGGTGTATGTATGTATGTATGTAGGTATGTATGTATGTATGTATGTATGTATGTATGTATGTATGTATGTATGTATGTATGTATGTATGTATGTATGTATGTATGTATGTATGTATGTATATATGTATGTATGTATGTATGTATGTATGTATGTATGTATGTATACCTGGGTGGGTGGTGTATGTATGTATGTATGTATGTATGTATGTATGTATGTATGTATGTATGTATGTATGTATGTATACCTGGGTGGGTGGTGTATGTATGTATGTATGTATGTATGTATGTATGTATGTATGTATGTATGTATGTATGTATGTATGTATGTATGTATGTATGTATGTATGTATGTATGCATGTATGCATGTATGCATGTATGCATGCATGTATGTATGTATAGTTGGGTGGTTGGTGTATGTATACCTTGGTGGGCGGTGAATCTATGTATACCTGGTTGGTTGGTGTACGTATGTATACCTGGTTGGGTGGTGTATATACGTATTTATTCCTGGGTGGGGGGTGTATGTACGTATGTATACCTGGGTGGGTGGTGTATGTATGTATGTATGTATGTATGTATGTATGTATGTATGTATGTATGTATGTACAGTTGAAGTCGGAAGTTTACATACACTTGAAGTTAACAAACTATAGTTTTGGCAATTCGGTTAGGACATCTACTTTGTGCATGACACAAGTAATTCTTCCAACAATTGTTTACAGACAGATTATTTCACATATAATTCACTATATCACAATTCCAGTGGGTCAGACGTTTACATACACTAAGTTGACTGTGCCTTTAAACAGCTTGGAAAATTCCAGAAAATGATGTCATGGCTTTAGAAGCTTCTGATAGGCTAATCGACATCACGGGAAAATCAGAAATCAGCCAAGACCTCAGAAAAAATGTTGTACATCTCCACAAGTCTGGTTCATCCTTTGGAGCAATTTCCAAACGCCTGAAGGTACCACGTTCATCTCTACAAACAATAGTAGGCAAGTATAAACACCACAGGACCATGTATCCGTCATACCGCTCAGGAAGGAGATGCGTTCTGTCTCCTAGAGATGAGCGTACTTTTGTGCGAAAAGTGCAAATCAATCCCAGAACAACAGCAAAGGACCTTGTGAAGATGCTGGAGGATACAGGTACGAAAGTATCTTTATGCACAGTAAATCGTGTCATAGATTGACATAACCTGAAAGGCCGTTCATCAAGGAAGACGTCACTGCTCCAAAACGGCCGTAAAAAAAAACAGACTACGGTTTGCAAATGCACACGGGGACATAGATCGTACTTCCTGGAGAAATGTCCTCTGGTCTGATGAAACAAAAATAGAACTGTTTGGCCATAATCACCATCGTTATGTTTGGAGGAAAAAGGGGGAGGCTTGCAAGACGAAGAACACCATCCCAACCGTGAAGCACGGGGGTGGCAGCATCATGTTGTGGGGGTGCTTTGCTGCAAATAGAGCATTTGTGGGCAGAACTGAAAAAGCTTGTGCGAGCAAGGAGGCCTACAAACCTGACTCAGTTACACCAGTTCTGTCAGGAGGAATGGGCCAAAATTCACCCAACTTATTGTGGGAAGCTTGTGGAAGGCTACCCGAAACGTTTGACCTAAGTTAAATAATTTAAAGGCAATGCTACCAAATACTAATTGAGTGTATGTAAACTTCTGACCCACTGGGAATGTGATGAAAGAAATAAAAGCTCAAATAAATCATTCTCTCTATGTATGTATGTATGTATGTATGTATGTATGTATGTATGTATGTATGTATGTATGTATGTATGTATGTATGTATGTATGTATGTATGTATGTATGTATGTATGTATGTATGTATGTATGTATGTATGTATGTATGTATGTATGTATGTATGTATGTATAGTTGGGTGGTTGGTGTATGTATACCTGGGTGGTTGGTGTATGTATGTATGACTGGGTGTGTGATGTATGTATACCTGGGTGAGTGGTGTATGTATGTACACACAATACCCCACATTGACAAAGCGAACATTTTTGCAAATGTATTAAACATAAAAAACTGAAATACCTTATTTAAATAAGTATTGAGACCCTTTACTATAAGACTCGAAATTGTCTGCAGCATTAAATGTCCCCAAGACCACAGCGGCCTCCATCATTCTTAAATGGAAGAATTTAAGAACCAGCAAGACTCTTCCTAGAGCTGGCCGCCCGGCCAAATTGAACAATCAGGAGAGAAGGGTTTTGGTCAGGGAGGTGACCAAGATCCCTATGGTCACTCTGACAGAGCTCCAGAGTTCCTCTGTGGAGACGGGAGAACCTTCCAGAAGGACGACCATCTCTGCAGCACTTCACCAATCAGGCCTTTATGGTAGAGTGGCCAGATGGAACCCACTCCTCAGTAAAAGGCACATGACAGCCCACTTGGGAGTTTGCCAAAAGGTACCTAAAGGACTCAGACCATGAGAAATTCTCTAGTCTGATGAAACCAAGATTGAACTCTTTGCACAATCTTGTACAATGGCGCCGGAGGACAGGGCAGCCATTTTGCGGGCGCCTAACCAATTGTGCTATTATGTGGAAGGGTTTTCACGTTATTTGTAACTTATTTTGTACATAATGTTTCTGCCACCGTATCTTACGGACAAAAAAAGCTTCTGGATATCAGGACAGCGATCACTCACCTTGGATTGGAAGAAGATTTCTTCTTCAACAAACAGGACGCTGTCAAACAGGACGCTGTCAAGCCTATTGCTTCTCTATGTAGCCATGGCCAGAGTCTGACAGGACTATGGTTTCCGTTTCTGTGGGGGTTTTGTGTTGGATCCCTAATTAGAGGCAGCTGCAGTGCATTGTCTCTAATTAGGGATCCTACATATGTTTGTAGGTCCCACACCTAGGTGTGGGTCATTAACTTCATGTCAGAGAAAAGTAAGTGTGTTTTCAGTTTTGTGGTATCGTGTTTGATTTGTATCGTTTGTCATTTTGAATTCATCAATTATAATTAAAAACATGTCGAACTACAATGAATGGGCTGCGAATTGGTCTCTCCACCTACACGATTGTGACAGACGCAGAGGATGTACTTCAGACACCCGACAAGGCCCAAATCCCCGTCATTGGCAGGAGAAAGAGACGCAGATATAGAGGACGCAGGTCGCGGTGCTTTGTAAGGATCCACCGACGGCGAGTGGGAAATCTGCCTTTACCATCAATATTACTAGCCAACGTACAATCATTGGACAATAAATTAGACGAGGTGGACATGGACAATTCAGCTGGCGGGATATTTTATTTACCACCACAGACGGCTGCTTGCACTAAGACCGCACTTAGTCAGCTATATAACGCAATAAGCAAACAGGGAGGAGGAGGCGCTCCTAGTGGCCGGGGACTTTAACGCAGGGAATCTTAAATCAGTTTTACCTAATTTCTACCAGCATGTTAAATGTGCAACCAGAGGAAAAAAAAAAAACTCTAGACCACCTTTACACCACACACAGGACTGTTTTGCTAGAACAGACTGGAATATGTTCCAGGATTACTCCGATGGCGTTGAGGAGTACACCACATCAGTCACTGGCTTCATCAATATGTGTATCGATGACGTCGTCCCCACAGTGACTGTACGTACATACCCCAGCCAGAATGGATTCCAGGCAACATTTGCACTGAGCTAAAGGTTAGAGCTGCCGCCTTCAAGGAGGGGGGCTATGGGGGGTTGTCTGGTCATGAGGAGGAGGAACCAGTACCACTCCACAGGTGGAATACGCCGAGGCCGGAGTATAAGTGGGGGGCGAAGTGCCGTGTGGAGGAGAGCGAGGAGGAATACCTGACGGGAGTATATAGGAGTATAATGGAGCATAATGGAGCATAATGGAGCTATGCAGGCGTAATTGGGAAGAGTGCGAGAGCGAGAGGAGGAAGCTGGAGTGGTGAGCATCCCCAGTCCGGATCCGGTCGTCTGCTCCACTCCCGTGCCAGTCCGGTACGTCCCGTGCCGACTCCCCGCACCAGACCTCCAGTGCGTGCGCCCAGCCAGGTGCTTCCTGTGACGGCTCCACACACCCGACCTCTGGTGCGCCTCCCCAGTCCGGTACGTATAAACACGGACGTTTATAAGAAATCCCGATATGCCCTCAGACGAAGAGCCAATACAGGACTAAGATTGAATCGTACTACACCGGCTCCAACGCTCGTCAGAGGTGGCAGGGCCTACAAACTATTACAGACTACAAAGGGAAGCATAGCCGCAAGCTGCCCAGTGACTCAAGCCTACCGGACGAGCTAAATTACTTTTATGCTCGCTTCGAGGCATGCATGAGAGCATCAGCTGTTCTGGACGACTGTGTGAGTAAGACCTTTAAACAGGTCAACATTCACAAGGCCCCAGGGCCAGATGGATTACCAGGACGTGTACTACGAGCATGCGCTGACCAACTGGCAAGTGTCTTCACTGACATTTTCAACATGTCCCTGATTGAGTCTGTAATACCAACATGTTTCAAGCAGACCACCATAGTCCCTGTGCCCAATAACACTAAGGTAACCTTCCTAAATGACTACAGACCCGTAGCACTCACGTCTGTAGCCATGAAGTGCTTTGAAAGGCTGGTCATGGCTCACATTAACACCATTATCCCTGAAATGCTAGACCCACTTCAATTTGCATACCGCTCAAACAGATCCACAGATGATGCAATCTCTATTGCACTCCACACTGCCCTTTCCCACCTGGACAAAAGGAACACCTATGTGAGAATGCTATTCATTGATTACAGCTCAGCGTTCAACACCATAGTGCCCTCAAAGCTCATCACTAAGCTAAGGATCCTGGGACTAAACATCTCCCTCTGCAACTAGATCCTGGACTTCGTGATGGGCCGCCCTCAGGTGGTAAGGGTAGGTCACAACACATCTGCCACGCTGATCCTCAACACTGGGGCTCCTCAGGGGTGCATACTCAGTCCCCTCCTGTACTCCCTGTTAACCCATGACTGCTTGGCCAGGCACGACTCCAACATAATCATTAAGTTTGCAGATGACACAACAGTGGTAGGCCTGATCACCGACAACGATGAGACAGCCTATAGGGAGGAGGTCAGAGACCTCATAGACTGTTCTCTTTCAGACTGTTCTCAAGCGGTACCGGAGCGCCAAGTCTAGGTCCAAACGGCTTCTCAATAGCTTTTACCCCCAAGCCATAAGACTCCTGAACAGGTAATCAAATGGCTACCCGGACTATTTGCATTGTGTGTAGATTGATGAAGAAAAAAATAAAAATATGATCAATTTTAGAATAAGGTTGTTACGTAACAAAATGTGGGAAAAGTAAAGAGGTCTGAATACTTACCGAAGGCACTGTACATTTTTTACATTTATGGTCACTATTTTCCCCAAATGCATTGATTGACACTGTCTCCTCACAGCATCACAATAATATCAGTGGTGTAGTGTAATTCACTCTACTACAAATCCTGCCCCTCCTCCCCCATTGGAGAAAAATCACACAGTACAGTATTGATGATGAGTCATCATTGATGACATAGCACTAGATACATTTCCACAAACGATGCCGCCAACAAAGACAACAAAGACTGGGAAAAGATTCAAGAACTTAAAGACTGGATACGTCAAGTAGTCGGTGATGACAGTAAAGCTCTGTGCAGATACTGCAAAGCAGAGATTCAGGCTCACCATGCAGACCTACTGCAACATGTAGACCTACTGCAACATGCTAGCACAGACAAGCATAAGAGGAATGCAAAGCCATTTTCCTCAACGTGGCAAATGGACAGATGGATACGTAATCTTCACTTAAACACTATTGACAGATAAAGGTTACCCAATTTAACAAATTACACACACAAAAAAACAGAAAATGTTATGCAATTCCTTATGGGGAAAAAGTTAGTACACACCTACCTTTACCATCACATAAAATGGCAAAAAATGTAATTAGGTGTTCAAAAACAAGTGCAAATGATTAGAAAACATTAGAGAGAAACTTAGGAGGGCCCAGCCTTCCATAAAGATAAGAAAATTGGTCTGGTTTGGTCTTAAACATATGGCTGTGTGGTAACACATCATTCAATGATCAAAAGACCTACCCGACGCCCTCAGAAGAAAGATTATTGATGCCCATGAGTCTGGGAGGGGTTACAAATCCATTTCCAAGCAATTCGAAGTACATTATTCAATTTCCAAGCAATTAGAAGTACATCATTCCACTGTCCAAATTCCAGACCACTGGCAAACTACCTAGGACAGGTCGTCCCACCAAAGTCAGCCCAAGAGCTGACCGAATGATGCTCATAGAAGTCTCTAAGAAACCCAGGGTAACATCAAGGGATCTACAGGCCTCTCTTGCCACAATCAATGTCGAATTGCATGGGTACACTGTCAGAAAGAGACTGCACAAACCTGGCCTACATGGGAGGTCAGGAAGGAAGAAGCCTCTGTTCTCAATAAATAATATCAAGACACAACTGACTTTACCCAGGTGTCGTCTGGAAAAAGTCAGTTGTGTCTTGATGTTCTTGTCACGATGCATGGGAAGAGAACGAGGCGCAGAGCGAGAGGTGCGTGCAAACGTTTATTAACACACTCAACTACAAAACAAGAAACACAAGAGAACACCGTGAACTACACAGACAATGATCCACACGCAGGTGGACGCAATGGGAACATAAATATAATCCCCAATTAGAGACATCTCAAGACAGCTGCCTCTAATTGGGGATTGACCAAAACCAACCAAGACTCCCTGATTATTGTCAGGTCCTGACTGTGGCCATACTACTTCCACTAGAGGGAGTCAGAGACCTGGCCTCAGTCAGGCCCTGACAATTATTATTTGAGAACAGAGGCTTCTTCCTTCCTGACCTCCCATGTAGGCCAAGTTTGTGCAGTCTCTTTCTGACAGTGTACCCATGTACTTCGACATTGATTGTGACAAGAGAGACCTGTAGATCCCTTGATGTTTTTGTTTATTTTAATTGCATAACATTTTGAAAAAACATAATTTTTTGTGATTTCTTGAATGTGGTAACCTTTATCTGTCAATAGTGTTGAAGTGAAGATTATATATCCATCTGTCCAATGTAAGGGCTGATACATGCTTAGCTAATTAATATGTTAATTTACAACAAGAGTTATTAACTGAATGTATTGTGTGATCATAAAACTTGTAGAACTGCTGTAGGCTTGTGTTTGGGGGAGCCATGTGGAGGGAATGTGCTAGTTTGGGGGTTTCACGTTAGAACTGTATTTTGTGGTAACATGAGACAAGAACATCTGCTGAGAGGACAACTGCTTCCGTCAACTGGAGTGCGTCACGAGGCTGGGACCAGCCTGCCCGCCAACGATAGGCTGAGTAAGTTTAAACCACACTCAGCCTCTACTCTGACAGGCCAGCAATGAGCAGGAACTATTATGTCGGAGTATTTAAGTAAGAACAAAGGATAGGACAGCTCTGTTTTGCTCTCGCCCTCACGCTCTCTCGCTCTCTCTCTCTCTCTCTCTTCTCTAGCCCTGCTAGCTGTTTGCCCTGCGTGGTGTCACAGTGAGCCTGTATATACGAACTTCATACTTACCATTTAAGGGTTTGCTAGAATAAAATACATAGATGATTTAAACTGTGTAGTAATCATTTTGTTCCAATACCAGATTTGAATTGACGCGACCTTAACACCAAATATGTAAAGAAAAATAGAAAAAATAGAAAAAATATAACTTTCCAGGGGGTGAACTTACTTTTTCACATGACTGTATATAGCTTGCCACACAGCAGTTAGTTCAGTCGATCACTTGGGTGAATTAGTAAAATCGCCCTTCGAAAAGGACTTGAGCATCCATCGTACAAAATGTACAGCACTTATCAGCAATGTCATAGCCCCCTGCATGTTCGAAGATTTGCTAAAAAACATCGGAGAGTCTCAGTATTCACTGGTAATCGACGAGAGCACGGACGTTGCGGTGGTAAAGCAGCTGTGTGCAGTAGTGCATTACCTCAGTGTCTCATTGAACAAAATAGTTTCAACATTTTCGGGCTTAGTGGAAATGCAGGGAGAAACGGTAGAAGTAATTGCGACTAACACTAACTCATGTTTCTCGACAGCATCGGTCTTAATTTCAAGAAGTGTGTAGGCATCGGAACCGATGGCTGTAGTGTCATGGTTGGAAGGAAAAACTCAGTTTATACTCACCTCAAAAAGAACGAGAAACTTCAACTGCTTAAGTGCGTGTGTCATTCCATTCAACTTTGTGCCAGCAAAGCCGTTGAAACTGCCTCGCAATCTTGAGTTTTTCATTTCACACTCGCACAACTAGTTTTCTCACAGTGCACTGAGACGTAGAGAATATGCCAAAATCGACCAATTAATCAATCCCGGTGAAACGCCACTGATGCTAATGCTGCTTTCAGGTACTAGACAGCTCTCCATACATGACTGCTGTGTGCGTGTACTAAGGCATTGGGACGAGCTGAAGTTACATTTCCAGCCGTGCAAACATGCTAAACGATGCTATGATGCAGAAGTGCTTTACCAGACGTACTGTGATCCAGTGAACAAACTGTACCTGGAGTTTCTCATGCCCATCTTACGCAAGTTTTCTAAAGTCAACAAGTTGTTCCAACTTGAAACTGGCAATGCTTTCAAAATGCTGGACTGCCTACAGTCCGTTTTTCGTACCCTTATCTCAAGAGTAATCACACCCAACACCATTCCTCCATCCGATTACAAACTCCTTGATGTCAATTTGGATGACACAGCCAATCAACTACCCGTCTGTGCTGTTAGCTCTGGGGTGCAGTTTAATATTGCTCGTGGAGAAGCAAAGCTTGACAGCACTGTTGAAACAAACATGAAGAACAGATGCAGGGACTTCCTTCTGGAAGCAGCAAAGCAGGTGCAGAATAGGCTCCCAGCTAATGTCAATACATGGAAATCCATGGCATCATTCAGCCCATCGGTGATTCTATCACATAACAAACCCCAGTTAGGCACAGTATCCATGCTGAAAATGTACACAGGTGATCTTGGGGCCCTGGTTGCATAGTATCAGGCAATCAACTTCCAGGAGTGGAAAACAAAGGATGACTCTCAAGCAGAACAGTTCTGGGTGGAAGTTCTGAACTACAAGGACAGCAGTGGGGAGCAGTGTTTTAAAGATCTGGCTCTGTTTGTTCTGTCCCTTCTCACAATGACCCTGAGCAATGCCGACGTTGAAAGTTTTTTTTGCAAATGAACCATGTGAAATCCAAACTGCGGAACAGAATTGGCCAAAAGACTCTCAGTAGTATACTGTGAGTTCGCTACGGCCTAAGAAGACTAGGGATTTGCTGCAAGGACTAGGTCCCAACCCAGGAGATGTTGCAGCGCTTCAATATTGGTATGTACAGAGATGGAGAGGAGACAGAGGAGACGATGGATGGTGCAAGGGAGGAGAGGGATGACCTTCTTTTATAAGGTGAACATAATACAATTCTTTAAAAAATATATTTTTATAATATATTAATCTATTATTACAGGTTATAACAAAAAACACTCATATATAGCCTACTAATAGTAGTTACATATGGTTGTAATGTATTTTATTATGAATATGTTGCTGTGTTATGCGTTCCCCCTCAGTGCTCCCACCTTTATCATCTCCTCATATTCTTTATCATCTCTCCTCATATTCTTTATCATCTCTCCTCATATTCTTTATCATCTCTCCTCATATTCTTTATTATCTCTCCTCATATTCTTTATCATCTCTCCTCATATTCTTTATCATCTCTCCTCATATTCTTTATCATCTCTCCTATTCTTTATCATCTCTCCTCATATTCTTTATCATCTCTCCTCATATTCTTTATCATCTCTCCTCATATTCTTTATCATCTCTCCTCATATTCTTTATCATCTCTCCTCATATTCTTTATCATCTCTCCTCATATTCTGCTCGCAGGTGATCAGTGATGAGTGGATAGTGCCTGCCCTCCCTATATGCTTTGTTGACGTTTGATGTTTTTTTGTAAAATATTTTTTTAGCTTGTTGATGTTAAAATAAATGTTTTTGCTTTTCAAACTCTGAGTGGTTTCAGTTAAATATGTTGCAGGCTCATTTATTGACCATAACAGGCTATAATAATATTGGGCTTGTTTTTGAAGCTGCAGTTGCTTGTTTGTCTCGCGGGAGTTGGCAACACTGCTCCAGCTGAGTTCACCCAGCCCTAGGAGCAGCAGCACTAACAAGCAGACGTCCCATCAGATCTGTGTTCATCCATCCAGCCAGCCGCCCCAGGCAGGGGGCAGGAGGTAGGACAAAGAGATTTCTAGTCCCAGTCTCCCTGAGCGCCTGCTCCTTCTCCCACCCTTCCCCTACCAGACAGGTTGCTCCTCCCCCACCAGATAGGTTGCTCCTCCCCCACCAGGAAGGGGGCACCTACCCCACCAGACAGGGGGCTCCTCCCCCACCAGGCAGGTTGCTCCTCCCCCACCAGGCAGAGGACTCCTCCCCCACCAAACAGGGGGCTCCTCCCCCACCAGACAGGTTGCTCCTCCCACAACAGGCAGGTTGCCCCTCCCCCACCAGGCAGGTTGCCCCTCCCCCACCAGGCAGGTTGCCCCTCCCCCACCAGGCAGGTTGCCCCTCCCCCACCAGACAGGGGGCTCCTGTCAACTACATTTACATTACCAGGAATTTGACCTGCTGAAATGGTGCTGACATGGTAGTGAAATGATGCTGACATGGTGCTGGCCCCAGACAATACAGACAGAATATATAGACAAAGTACTGTCCTCCTCTGGTCCCTCCCGTCCTCCTCCCTCTGGTCCTTCCCCAGGACCTGTTCTCCTCCCTCTGGGTCTAGGGAGTTGCAACATTGACGTCAAAGCATCTTGGGGAATAGGCTGCGTTTACACCAGGCATAGCAATTCTTATCTTTTGCCTAATTATTGGCAAAAAATATATATTTAAAAAAATCTAATCCGATTGCTCAAAAAACAAATGAGTGGAAAACAGATCATAATTGGGCTGCCTGTGTAAACACAGACTTAGTGACTTAGTTAACCTTTTGTACAACATATTCTTTGATCCTGTAAGCATCTGCTTAAAAACATGGCATGCGAGTACAGTATGTCAGAAAGCAAACACAGCAACACGACACTAAAACATACCAGACAGGTGGAATAAAGATGGTCAGCTTTTATTTTATTACAAAATATAGCAGTTATTTGGGAGAGTAAGGAGAGCGTGTAAATATACATTATTCTTGCACAGAGATAATAAAGAGAAAGAAAAGCAAGAGATAATATACAGCTTCAACACAAACATACGTAGGAAATTGCAACAGAATCCTCAATTTTGCTTTCATTGCAGCCTCCTGATTTTAAACTTGGGTAATTGTGAATATTTTGACTGTTAGTGTTAAAGTGGAGTGAGATTGAATCAATCAGGCTACTATGATTATACTGTAACAAGTAAACTAAATGTTTTTCTAGATTTATTGTACAGTATTTCTTTCTGGCTCGACTGAAATCAGAGAGGGAGCCTTTAATAACAGATTTTTTAAAAAGTAGTGATTAATCAATCAAAGAGGAAGGGCCAGAAGACTTGACGGGCTCAATAGGGTGCCATTTGGGACGCAAACTCAGTTATGACTGAGAATTAATATGTCACTATTAAAAGACACCTGGAATAACGTCTGTTCACTGGCATATTCAGTCACTAGAAAAATGACAAAATGTCACACTCTACAAAAGGAACAGTCAACCATCTTAATGCATCCCTGTACAGATACCTGTGAACCCGTCTACTTCTTCAATAATGCTTTCCTGAAGCCAGACACACATTTATACACGTCTTTCATTAACACTTATTTTGTGAAATTAAATACAAATTTCAACAGATATTCTGTCTGTATGTCCAGATACAAAGCATCATCAAATGTTACAGACCACAACATAGTTAGTGTCTGGTTTAACAGAGCAGAGCTTGCTGGTTCAACAAAACATAAGGCTATAATAACCAGGGTCGTATTTAGGTGGAGAATGTTATAAAATGGAGAGATTCTACATGAACTTCTCCAATAAGAACACAAATGTTCATTTTCTGTTGCAAAACATTTTGCCAAGGTGTGCCCAAATAAACACTAAAGTCCCAGTTCAATAGTGAGACAGCTGGACCGTCCATGTGAGGGCCCTAGAGGTGAGTGAAAACGGTGTCCCAGATGGCACCCTATTCCCTATATACAGTAGTGCACTATTTTGGACCAGGACCCATAGGGCAATACGTAGGAAATAGGGTGCCATTTGGGAGGCAACCGACATGTTGATGGAGTCAGGCCAGCTGCACTAGACTACTGCAGCTCTGAACAGTTTCTAACTCTCTGTTCTATGTGTGGAAGGAAGGAAGTGGTTAGCTGTTATCAGACACTCTGTAGCCCGTTAGCTCTGACATGATTGCAGAACCTGACTGACACACACTTGCAGAAGGATGTTCATTTTAGAGAACTATGGAAAAATCATGAGCTAATAGAATTAGCATCTGAATGTCACAAAACTGACCTAACCTGATCTGCAGGTGGAGGACACACACCTCTCCCCTCTTCAGTTTTGTGTAGAGACTTCTCTCTGCTCTAAACGTCCTCCTGTAACCAGTGTTTTAGAATCACCACAGGTCCTATGCTTCCATCTCTGTCTGCTTTACAACCCTCCTAATGCTAGTTTACCAACAGCATCAGGCTGAGAAAAGAAACGCTACATAAACAGGGGAAAAGCTCCTCCGGCACACGTTATACAGTCCACTTTATTACAGGAAATGACAGAGGTTGAGGCACAAACACCACAAATAGGTGACTTGTGTAGTAAGATGTCACAGTAATGAATGTGTGTAACATGTCACTGATAATGTGAGGAAAGTGTGTCAGTTAGAATTTGAAACAGAACTGATGTTGATGTAACAATGAACTAACTAGTCAATATGTTTTAGCTAGCAGGCTCTAGTCCAGATGTTATAGCTAGCAGGCTCTAGTCCAGATGTTATAGCTAGCAGGCTCTAGTCCAGATGTTTTAGCTAGCAGGCTCTAGTCCAGATGTTTTAGCTAGCAGGCTCTAGTCCAGATGTTATAGCTAGCAGGCTCTAGTCCAGATGTTATAGCTAGCAGGCTCTAGTCCAGATGTTATAGCTAGCAGGCTCTAGTCCAGATGTTTTAGCTAGCAGGCTCTAGTCCAGATGTTAAAATTATCAGGCTCTAGTTAAAATGTTATAGCTACCAAACTCTAGTCAAGCTGTTATAGCTAGCAGGATCAGGCTCTAGCATGGACAAAGCCTCATCACAGCTGGTGGAGTGATACACGCAACACAAGCCTTTTATTGTGACAGACAGGCAGCCAGATCCCCATCACCACGGTAACAGTAGCTCTCTGTTCCGGCCAGACCACTTGATTACACCAACACTGTTCCACATAACAGGCAGAGAGGAACACAGAACAAGAGGAGCTAAATGATATAAAACGGCACAAATTATCAATGAAGAAAAGCCCATATTACTATGACATATGGAAGGTGAGTGAATAGTACTGGACAGAGGTTAAATTAAATAATGTCTCCTAAATTCATGAGCTTTCACACTTAGACAGCTCTTCCATGTCAGTTCTCTCAGTAGACAGACATACAGACAGCCAGACAGTGAGTTGCTGTAATGTGGCGTGTCTGGGAGAAGTTAGGAAGCTGTTCTGTATGTAACAGATGGCATTTGTATTCATCCAGAGGGAGCCGGTGTCTTACAGACTGTCTTTTACTTTCTACCTGAAGCAAGATCCCAGTCCACAGTTTCCAGACCATAGATCCCAGTCTACATGACTATGTCCAGATGGAGCAGTAGAGTGTTTTTTTTCTATTTAACTCAACATGTCGTCCACACTGTCAGAAGAGGTGTTGTACTAGGACCATTCTATCCAGACACCCCATAGACTATACATAGAGTATAGAGTATAGTTTCATACACAGTATTAGTTTATTGTTGTATCAACACGTCATCCACATTACCAGAGGAGGTACTGCTACTGCACTGGGATCCATATCCATCCAGTATAGACTGTACATCTCTGTCATAGTATGGGGCTTTATAGAGTACAGTTTCATCCACAGTAGTAATTAATTCATTCCTGTATCAACTCAACAAGCCATCCAGTCTATACATCTCTGTTGTGATTTGAGGCTTTATAGAGTTGACTTTGTACTGTACTCATCCATATCCACCCAGTATGTAATCTATCCATCTGTACTTATCCATATCCAGCCAGTATATAATCTATCCATCTGAATTCATCCATATACACCCAGTATATAATATATCCATCTGTATTCATCCATTTCCACCCAGTACAGAATCTATACATCTGCATTAATCCATATCCACCCAATATAGAATCCATCCATCTGTATTCATCCTTATCCACCCAGTATAGAATTGATACATCAGTATTCATCCATATCCACTCAGTAGAGAATCTATACATCTGTATTAATCCACACTTATCCGCTCGGTACATGGTTTGAGCTTGTACGTCTCGTTTCATACACGGATCTCATCATCCTCGTCCTCCAAGAAAGAAGAAAACTTTCCCAGCTCCTCTTCCTCCTCAGGTGGTACGCTGAAAGTGGCGCTGTCAGTATCCCTCCCGTGGAGCTGGCCGGCTGGTTTCTCCTGCTCCATGTTTGCGGAGGCAGAGGCAGAGCTGGAGACAGAGAAGGTATCTAATTGGTGCTGCAGGTGTTTAGGGCGGGGCTCTGGGCTGTACTCTGGGGTATAGGGTGCCCCCTCATCCTCTCCCACCTCAGGTTCTACCGAGCTGGTTGGACTCACAGATACAGGGACCTCCTCCTCCTGCAAATGCCGGAGCTCAGGTTCCGGATCCTCTTCTTCTCCCACCCCCACCTCCTCTCCTCCCACCTCCACCCTGTCCTCCTCTCTTCCCACCTCCCTCTCCAGGAGTAGTGTAGGAGAGGCCCGCCCCTCACTGATCTTCCCCTCCTCGTATCCCAGATCATCATCCTCCTTCTCCATCACCCCCAGGATGTCCCCCAACATGGAGGGCCCCAGGTCAACGTGGAACGACATCACCGACACGGCGTGCTTCATCCCCCCTCCGTAGTACCCGCGGCTGGGGCTGGGCAGGTCAGTCAGCTCCCCAAAGCTCCTCTCATCCAGCTCCAGAGAGCGGGCCCCAGCAGCAGCCCCATTAGACGGCCTGGTACCTCCACCTCCATCCTGCTCATTGAGCTGTTTCAGTGGGTTGGACGAGAGGCTCTTAGGCATCCTGTGTCCTCCTTCAACATGGTCACCGTTTTCATCATTGAGGAAGGGGAGCGACATGGCGTTCTTCACGAAGGTGGGCGAGCCACCGGGTGGGGCTAGCGAGCAGTCTCTCTGGTCCACTCTGGTGACGGACTGGGAGCGCTTGCTGCTGCGGAAAGTTCTGGATAAAAGCCCCGGGCGGGGGGAGCGGGGATGAGCCTCGGGTTCGGCCTGGTGGGGGGCCTCCCCAGAGTGGGTGGAGAGGAAAGAGGTGTCCCCGAAGGCGTCCCCGCTGCGCCCCACGTGCATGGTATGGCGGAAGTCCCCCAGGGGAGCACTGATCATCTCCCGGGTCAGGTCCATACGGGAGCGCCGCTGTTTGGTCTGGGACGAACCCGATACCAGCTGCTTTAGGATGGGCATGGTGGCTGGTTGAGGTCACACACACACACACACACACACCTTAGACACTCACAGGGTCTGACACACACACACACACCTCAGACACTCACAGAGTCTGACACACACACACACCGTTGCAGTCTGTCTCACAGACAGGCACACACAGTCCAATAGTCCAGTAGTCCAGATCTCTCTCTTTGTAAGGAGTTCAATGATAGAAGTGTTTGGGAAGTCTTCAAGGTAGATACCAATCCAAGTCAGTCTGGCTAACAAATTGCAGTCCCCAGAAACAACAACCCTTGTCTTCAATTCCAGTGTGGCTCAATCTGAAAAGAAAAAGAGAGGAAAACAACATTAGATATACGCCATGTCATGGTGTCATTGATCTGAAACAACATTAGATATACGCCATGTCATGGTGTCATTGATCTGAAACAACATTAGATATACGCCATGTCATGGTGTCATTGATCTGAAACAACATTAGATATACGCCATGTCATGGTGTCATTGATCTGAAACAACATTAGATATATGCCATGTCATGGTGTCATTGATCTGAAACAACATTAGATATACGCCATGTCATGGTGTCATTGATCTGAAACAACATTAGATATACGCCATGTCATGGTGTCATTGATCTGAAACAACATTAGATATACACCATGTCATGGTGTCATTGATCTGAAACAACATTAGATATACGCCATGTCATGGTATCATTGATCTGAAACAACATTAGATACGCCATGTCATGGTGTCATTGATCTGAAACAACATTAGATATACGCCATGTCATGGTGTCATTGATCTGAAACAACATTAGATATACGCCATGTCATGGTGTCATTGATCTGAAACAACATTAGATATACACCATGTCATGGTGTCATTGATCTGAAACAACATTAGATATATGCCATGTCATGGTGTCATTGATCTGAAACAACATTAGATATATGCCATGTCATGGTGTCATTGCTCTGAAACAACATTAGATATATGGAGAAAAAGTTACTACACCCCTACCTTTATCACCACATAAAATGGCTAAAATTAGAATTAGGTACCAAAACAAGTGCAAATTAGAAAACATTAGAGAGAAACTCTAGCATTCCATAAAGATAAGAAAATTGGTCTGGTTTGGTTTTAACCATATGGGTGTTTGGTAACACATCATTCAAAGATCAAAAGACCTACCCGAGGCCCTCAGAAGAAAGATTATTGATGCCCATGAGTCTGGGAGGGGTTACAAATCCATTTCCAATCAATTTGAAGTAAATCATTCCACTGTCCGACGAAAATTCCAGACCACTGGCAAACTACCTAGGACAGGTCGTCCCACCAAAACCAGCCCAAGAGCTGACCGAAAGATGCTCATAGAAGTCTCTAAGAACCCCAGGTTAACATCAAGGGATCTACAGGCCTCTCTTGCCACAATCAATGTCGAATTGCATTGGTACACTGTCAGAAAGAGACTGCACAAACTTGGCCTACATGGGTGTGGGAAATAATATCAAGACAACTGACTTTTGCCAGACAACACCTGGGTAAAGTAAGTTGTGTCTTGATGTTCTTTTTTTATTATAATTATAATCCACATAGTAATTCATATTTCCTGTTGCTGCAGGATTATTTTCCTGCTGTAGCAAATTGGCTCAAATTAAAATCCTACATCTGTATAAATTGACACCATGGCATCTTTTATTTAGATGAGTAAGTCCTTTCCTATGAAGATGTGAGATGGATTTATGTAGGAATGCATGGTTTGCTTCGCGCTCCATTCACAAAAGAACAGTCTCATGTACGCTGCGTGTGTACGCTGCGTGATGTCCCATCAGGAGGCAGTGCGTAAACATCGATCCTCACAAACACACACTGTGTGAAAGGCTCAATAGAACCCAGAGTCCTGGAGGATAGTTTAGGCTACTAACTCATTCATCTGTAGTTTAACCTTTATTTTGCAGTGAAATAACACATGTAAACATTACATATCCCAGATTGTACTTTTGAAAGAACAGCAGTCAATTTCCTATACTGTGCCTTTAACATTATTTATTACAATGAAATGACCATCAAACAAGAGCCATAACTACCTCAGATGTAATGTTTAAAAGAACGTTTCACAGCTATCAGAAATGTAAACTCCCATTAAACCAATAACTGTCTAAGAATTTTAGAGCCTAAAACATGTCTAATTACAGGAAGTACAGTATAAGCATTCATGGTCCAACCCTGGAATGAGAACTAATTCCGCTATCGTAGTAGTGCACTATTATAAGGTATATGGTGCCATTTGGGATACAGCCGTATGTTTGTTTAACTGCATTGGAAATTACATAGGAACCTGTAGGTGATTATAATGCCACCATGCATTGCAATTGAGGTTGAAAACCCCAGACCTCAGTCCTATATGAACACAGAGAGAAAGAGCCAAACTGTTGAACCCCAGACCAGTCCTATATGGACACAGAGAGAAAGAGCCAAACTGTTGAACCCCAGACCAGTCCTATATGAACACAGAGAGAAAGAGCCAAACTGTTGAACCCCAGACCAGTCCTATATGAACACAGAGAGAAAGAGCCAAACTGTTGAACCCCAGACCAGTATATGAACACAGAGAGAAAGAGCCAAACTGTTGAACCCCAGACCAGTCCTATATGAACACAGAGAGAAAGAGCCAAACTGTTGAACCCCAGACCAGTCCTATATGAACACAGAGAGAAAGAGCCAAACTGTTGAACCCCACACCAGTCCTATATGAACACAAAGAGAAAGAGCCAAACTGTTAAACCCCAGACCAGTCCTATATGAACACAGAGAGAAAGAGCCAAACTGTTGAACCCCAGACCAGTCCTATATGAACACAGAGAGAAAGAGCCAAACTGTTGAACCCCAGACCAGTCCTATATGAACACAGAGAGAAAGAGCCAAACTGTTGAACCCCAGACCAGTCCTATATGAACACAGAGAGAAAGAGCCAAACTGTTGAACCCCAGACCACAGTCCTATATGGACACAGAGAGAAAGAGCCAAACTGTTGAACCCCAGACCACAGTCCTATATGGACACAGAGAGAAAGAGCCAAACTGTTGAACCCCAGACCAGTCCTATATGAACACAGAGAGAAAGAGCCAAACTGTTGAACCCCAGACCAGTCCTATATGAACACAGAGAGAAAGAGCCAAACTGTTGAACCCCAGACCAGTCCTATATGAACACAGAGAGAAAGAGCCAAACTGTTGAACCCCAGACCACAGTCCTATATGAACACAGAGACAAAGAGCCAAACTGTTGAACCCCAGACCACAGTCCTATATGAACAGAGAGAAAGAGCCAAACTGTTGAACCCCAGACCAGTCCTATATGAACACAGAGAGAAAGAGCCAAACTGTTGAACCCCAGACCAGTCCTATATGAACACAGAGAGAAAGAGCCAAACTGTTGAACCCCAGACCAGTCCTATATGAACACAGAGAGAAAGAGCCAAACTGTTGAACCCCAGACCACAGTCCTATATGGACACAGAGAGAAAGAGCCAAACTGTTGAACCCCAGACCACAGTCCTATATGGACACAGAGAGAAAGAGCCAAACTGTTGAACCCCAGACCAGTCCTATATGGACACAGAGAGAAAGAGCCAAACTGTTGAACCCCAGACCAGTCCTATATGAACACAGAGAGAAAGAGCCAAACTGTTGAACCCCAGACCAGTCCTATATGAACACAGAGAGAAAGAGCCAAACTGTTGAACCCCAGACCAGTCCTATATGAACACAGAGAGAAAGAGCCAAACTGTTGAACCCCAGACCAGTCCTATATGAACACAGAGAGAAAGAGCCAAACTGTTGAACCCCAGACCAGTCCTATATGAACACAGAGAGAAAGAGCCAAACGGTTGAACCCCAGACCACAGTCCTATATGAACACAGAGAGAAAGAGCCAAACTATTGAACCCCAGACCAGTCCTATATGAACACAGAGAGAAAGAGCCAAACTGTTGAACCCCAGACCAGTCCTATATGAACACAGAGAGAAAGAGCCAAACTGTTGAACCCCAGACCAGTCCTATATGAACACAGAGAGAAAGAGCCAAACTGTTGAACCCCAGACCAGTCCTATATGAACACAGAGAGAAAGAGCCAAACTGTTGAACCCCAGACCAGTCCTATATGAACACAGAGAGAAAGAGCCAAACTGTTGAACCCCAGACCAGTCCTATATGAACACAGAGAGAAAGAGCCAAACTGTTGAACCCCAGACCAGTCCTATATGAACACAGAGAGAAAGAGCCAAACTGTTGAACCCCAGACCACAGTCCTATATGAACACAGAGAGAAAGAGCCAAACTATTGAACCCCAGACCAGTCCTATATGAACACAGAGACAAAGAGCCAAACTGTTGAACCCCAGACCAGTCCTATATGAACACAGAGAGAAAGAGCCAAACTGTTGAACCCCAGACCAGTCCTATATGAACACAGAGAGAAAGAGCCAAACTGTTGAACCCCAGACCACAGTCCTATATGAACACAGAGAGAAAGAGCCAAACTGTTGAACCCCAGACCAGTCCTATATGAACACAGAGACAAAGAGCCAAACTGTTGAACCCCAGACCACAGTCCTATATGAACACAGAGAGAAAGAGCCAAACTGTTGAACCCCAGACCAGTCCTATATGAACACAGAGACAAAGAGCCAAACTGTTGAACCCCAGACCAGTCCTATATGAACACAGAGAGAAAGAGCCAAACTGTTGCCAGTGGCCTTCTAATACTACACAACGGTGGAAATAGCCAAACATTGAAGCTTTGAAAATGTCCTTGTAATCATTGTAGACACAACACTCACATAATGTAGTGTAAACTGAAGAACAGCCTCAACCGGAGTGGAACAACTAAAGATCTCTGCTTTTACTTTAAAACATGAAACTGTCTTTGTAATCTTTTAGACACTATAGTGGTGTAACCAGTGAGAAATAGCCTTGACCGGAAGGAACAGATCAGAACAGGCTGACATTGAGGCCATGCTGCTTTTAGTGAACAGACAGAGCTAGGCCCTTCAGCTAGAGAAGGCAGATGATGCACTAGAGTGTCTGTGTGTGTGTGTCTGTGTGTGTGTGTGTTCATAGCAATCCTTCGGGAGAGAGAGATGTGTCCTGACAGGCAGCTGACCTGACAACATATTACTGCATTACTGTTATGACCTGAAGTGTTCAGACCAGACTATTCTACTACACTGACCTCACCCCGGGCTGCTCTAGTCACCCCGGGCTGCTCTAGTCACCCCGGGCTGCTCTAGTCACCCCGGGCTGCTCTAGTCACCCCGGCCTGCTCTAGTCACCCCGGCCTGCTCTAGTCACCCCGGCCTGCTCTAGTCACCCCGGCCTGCTCTAGTCACCCCGGCCTGCTCTAGTCACCCCGGCCTGCTCTAGTCACCCCAGGTGCTGACCTGAAGGAGAGGAGCAGTACAATAGAAAACTGGTTGGCTAATAGAAAGAGCTGCATTGCTTCAGTGAAACATGTGTAAGTCAACCAGGAAACATAGTCACACATGAAAATGATGCTCCCTAAAAATCGGTATTTGTACCACACACACACACACCGACATACAGTACATAGTACACAAACTCAAATACTGCTTCAACCCATCACCCATGTGCTTACCTGCTCTACTGCTTCAACACATCACCCATGTGCTTACCTGCTCCACTGCTTCAACCCATCACCCATGTGCTTACCTGCTCCACTGCTTCAACACATCACCCATGTGCTTACCTGCTCCACTGCTTCAACACATCACCCATGTGCTTACCTGCTCCACTGCTTCAACACATCACCCATGTGCTTACCTGCTCCACTGCTAACCCCTGTATTGATCTGATCTGGATGCTGCCTTTTCCTTTGTTTACTCCAGTCACACAACCAAACGCTTTACGCCTCACTCCTTCCAGATCTCTCCCTCCTAGCTCTGCTCTCATAAGATATTTAGAAAGTCTCAGTTTTAGGATGGGTGGTGGAGGGGAAGCCACAAATTTTGACTGCTGAGGTTTCCTGGTAGCAGGCAGCAGTGCAGCCCAGCAGAGCCGTCAACCTCTTTCTCTCGCTCTCTCCGGGGCTCCGCCCCTCTAACTGCCAGCCGAGGCAAAGCTTGAATCCACTTCCTGTTTAGAACGCCCTCACCTGCTGCTGTCTCCACGGCAACCACCCCCTGCAAGGCAAGCTTACATAGCTTTTTTGCACTCCAGACTTCTTGTATTTTTATACTTTTTGATACTGCCGCTCTATGTATCATGTATCGTGTATCTGTCTTTTGTGTATTTTTGTTCTGGCATTTTGCACCTGCCCTGTGTTTTTTCGTAGCTGCTTGACGAAGAAATTTCCCCTCGGGGATCAATAAAGTATCTATCTATCTAAGCGGACGACCCTACTTCCTGTCTGTGTGAATATCTGAGGGCTGCAGAGGCATCAAGTGTGTGTGTGTGTGTGTGTGCACTGCAGAAGGCATCAGGAATCAACCAAAAAGGCTTGCACGCATGCTAGCAACACCACATGTCCTCTTCCATCCTGATCTACACCAGACGGCCTCTTCCTTCCTGATCTACACCAGACGGCCTCTTCCTTCCTGATCTACACCAGACGGCCTCTTCCTTCCTGATCTACACCAGACGGCCTCTTCCTTCCTGATCTACACCAGACTGCCTCTTCCTGATCTACACCAGATGGCCTCTTCCTTCCTGATCTGAACCAGACGGCCTCTTTCTGATCTACACCAGACGGCCTCTTCCTTCCTGATCTACATTAGATGTCCTCTTTCTTACAAGCAGTCCCCTGGGAAAAGCCATAGGTTGCCGGTTCCTGGTTTCGGAATGACTGAAAAACACTGCGCTATGATACTCACCACAAGTAATACATTTGATCAGATACCCACTTCGCCTGACTTGCTTTCTTGGTACACTCTGCACAGTATGTTACAAATCCTGACTAATATAGTGAAAGTATATCAGTAGCTTCCTTATGTCAGAGAAAACCAGTATGACACCAACTGCACATATGTTGGCAGCCAAATAGCTTGATCTAATAACACCAATCCATGTTATGGGAAGAACATCTGTCTAGCTGTAGTGAGTAAATAAAAGTCTGTTTGAGTTTCCATGACATATGTGATGTGTCTGCTGATAGGCCAGTCTAAAACACACAAACACAGGGGCTACAGCAGATACATACCCAATCATGTTTGTTGTTACCCAGCATCCTCCACTGACATGTTTGTGTGGAAAGAAAATGGAAGCAGGAATAATTCAAAGCATGCCAGACAAAGAGAGCTGTATATTTATGAGACACTGCTTCTGGGTGGCATGATCTGAGAGGACAACAACCAGTACATGAAAGATGAAGTAGGTCCAATGGAAAGCAACTAAGGAAGCCCTCCCTCCCTCCCTCTCTGCTCCTGCTCTCCCTCTCTACTCCTCCCCTCCCCCTCAGGCCTTCAACTTTTTTTTTTTTTACTTCCTGAAAATTGAGACAAGCCTTATCATTCCTTCCTCAGCGTGGGGGAAGTGTTGTCGCTTGGTTCCTTCATCTGATATATAGGCTATTCATCAAAGTAGCCAATTTTGCATTGATAACCAAATATAATCTCAGAAATTGTTAAAACAGTAAACTATACAACAAGAATCCACCCTAAAAGGTATTTTGTTTAGAAGTAATAACTAGTGATTACAGGCTATTGTGAACTGGTAGAACCTGCTGTAGCCAACTAGCTAGCCAAGTGATTTTTTCTCTGTGACCAAAACATGACGTTCTATTTTAGATTATATGAATAAATACACAAGCAGCATATTAAACATGACATTCTATTTTAGATTATATGAATAAATACACAAGCAGCATATTAAACATGACATTCTATTTTAGATTATATGAATTAATACACAAGCAGCATATTAAACATGACATTCTATTTTAGATGATATGAATTAATACACAAGCAGCATATTAAACATGACATTCTATTTTAGATTATATGAATTAATACACAATACCTGTGTGTGTGTGTGTGTGTGTGTGTGTGTGTGTGTGTGTGTGTGTGTGTGTGTGAGCATGAGAAGAAGGCTGCTGGTGAATGACCGTGGGAACTCTGGGGTCACTACTGGGGGAATGACTTTATAAACACACTTTCACAACACTTACACTCTCTTTGACAAAATCCAACATCCATTAAACGTTGGCCAGAACACAGTACAGAGAAGAGAAACAGCTGGAGTCTCTGTCTGCACTTTAATGTTCATTCACAGATTGAAGTATTTTATTTCTCCACTGTACTAATGTTTTCATAATCCCCTATGGGATTTAAATACTTCAACATCCCATAGTGAAATATGGTTTGCAACATACAGACTATGTTCAGAGAAAGAGAGGTAGAGAGAGAGATAATGAGAAAGAAAGATGGAAAAGGACGGAGAGAGGTGTAGAGAGAGAGAGAGAGAGAGCGAGAGCTAGCTAGAGACATTCAGACTAAGCACACCTTCCTCCCACACCCCAACACACTCAGCAGGACCCTGACCTTTGACCCAGAAGTGAATTATGGGGCCTGAGCTAGGAGGATGTCAGAGAGATGAACCATGCATAACATACTGGTTGTACTGGGAAACATCTCAACTGATGAGCTGCCATTCAACACACACACACACACACACACACACACACACACACACACACACTGGGAGCTGTTCCAAACCACCCCTAAATGTGTTCCTCTTTTCCTCATCATGTGACATCTGGTCAGGAAGACACATTCTGGAATTCCAGCGGGTTTTCCCAACAGTATTCCTACCCTGGGAACGCCATGGAAACGCCATGTTAACTTCATCTGCTTCCCAAAGGGCACCCTATTCCCTATGTAGTGCACTTCTTTTGACCAGAGCCCATAGGGCACTACCCTAGATCGGGAACAGGGTGCCATTTGGGGACTTACACCCTATAGTCAGCTAGGTGTTTATAGGTTGCAACACAGAACATGTAGAGGTCTGAGGAGGATTCTAAATCTGACTGTGGTATATTTCTGGTTTATTATGACCAAACATTATGGGAAGAGATAACCCTGAACACTAAGGCATCATGAGAAAGGGCAATAAGTGGGTTCCACAAGGCTTTAACTCTCGGTTTCCTCTGAAGAGACAGATTTTCTCCACTAGAATCAGAGTGAATTAGAGGCAACACACGCAGGCAGACAGGCAGACAGGCAGACAGACAGGCAGACAGGCAGACAGGCAGACAGGCAGACAGACAGGCAGACAGGCAGACAGGCAGACAGGCGGCTTGATTGAGCTGAAAGGCAAATGCTGTTGAGTTGTACTGTAGTTACTAAGATAAGTTATCCCGTACCACACACCCACTCTGAGGAAATGACAGCTGTAACAGTCACTGTGGGAGCTGTAAGGTCTGAGTTATTAGGAGAAACATTCACTAATCTCCATTCATAAATAACACTGTGCATTACATTTTACAACCCTGTCCTGAATACCTCATCCACTTCTTCAGATTACAGAACTCTACATTACTGACAGCCCAGCTCCGTTCTAGAGGGAGTTTACTGACCCTTCAGATTACATTACTGACAGCCCAGCTCCGTTCTAGAGGGAGTTTACTGACCCTTCAGATTACATTACTAACAGCCCAGCTCCGTTCTAGAGGGAGTTTACTGACCCTTCAGATTACATTACTAACAGCCCAGCTCCGTTCTAGAGGGAGTTTACTGACCCTTCAGAATACAGATCTCTAAATTACTGACATTTCTATGCAGCCTTCTGGGTCTCAGGACTGACATCATTCTTCACTTCCTTTCAATACACTCACACTCAGTCACACCATTCATAAACATGATCCTACATAGCATTTCCCCAATTGAGTATTGGCACTACTTGACACACTTCCCTGATAATCAATTCCGCCAGTGTGTATCACCCTCCCCCACCATGTGGCCTATCCAACCCCAGAGAAGGTGGTGGGAGCTGGGCAGTGGCACTCAGTCAGTCTGGACAGTCAGTCTGGAGCCAATAAAAACTACTGACCTGGATGGAGTGATGAAAGGATGACCTGAGGGTATGGGGGAGGGGGTCGCATATGGCCCAATCCACTATCCACAAGACCTGGAAATAGGGAGCGGCTAGGAAGGCTTGTTCTATATGTCCATTCTACACAGGCATGGGTTGCCCTAGTCTGGGTTTCTTCAGAGATCTGCCTTTTATCCCAGTCATTCCCCAGACTGTTGGGCTTTCTGTTGGACATACATAAGACCTGGGAATAAGAGCAGACTAGAATAGCCTTCTTCAAAGCGTTACAGTAGAGTCCTCTAGCTAGACTATTGATGACAATAGGTTATATTACAACATTCAGAGATCTGCCACTAGTCCCAGCAATTCACCAGACCCACATCTCTGCTAGATGTGGGTCTCAACTGCACCAAGTAACCGGGCTTTGCCAGTCATCTAGAGAGGTTTCTGTGTGAACGTTCTGAGAGAGACACTTTCTCCTCCGTAGCCACGTGGTAAGGCTCTGTAGACACTGCTAAGTGATCATTGATAACACTTCCGCGTTGCGCGGTTTATTTCTGATCGTTTTTTTAAACCTATGAAGATGTCCAGTTGGTTGATACCTCAACTCAGTACTGACTTGGATACACATGATCCCCAACACTAATCAATAAAAACATCTGAAATTCAATGCTCCGTTTTGCTTGTTTTACGGCAGGTCATTTCATAGGGAATTTTCACTCTCATTTTCATACATCACTAAAATATTGAGAATCAAGTCGCTAACATGGCAGCCATTCTAAAAACCTGTCCGCACTCAATGTACAGTATGCCTCTGGGTTGTGCTATACAGACACTTACCAGAGCTGAACATCCCATTTAGAGGAGGTACCGCCCAAAGACATCAGAGAGAAACATCCCATTATCTCTCCATCAGACCATCACAGACCAACAGGGCGGGGCCATGCACACAGCAGGACAATAATGACTTACAGTAGGGGCAGTCATTCAAATGGAGAATGTTGCAATTTCAAGAAATGCTCATTTGCGATGAATCATTGGTAGCCAAATAGATGCTGTATATTTAGTAGTCAGTCTGTGTTAAATTATGCCATGAAGTACAAAGCAGGACTTTCTGTTGGCTAGACAGATATCCAGAGGTTAAAGGCCAGAGCCAGGTAGCCTAGCAGTTAGAGTGTTGGGCCAAATACCTGAGCCGACAAGGTGAAATAAACCTGTCAATGTGTCTTCGAGCAAGGCACTTAACCCTAATTTGCTCCAGGGTCTGACCCTGTAGGTAGGCCGTCATTGTAAATAAGAATTTGTTCTTAACTGACTTTCCTAGTTAAATAAAGGTTCAATTTAAATAAAATAAAGAGCCAGGCTAACTATAGACCACAGTGTGAGCTGGTTACTCCACTGTCTCTCCTCACACCTCGACCCACATAGAGGTGTGTGTTGTGAACACTGCAGTGTGTGAACCAACCCCCTGGTGTGAATGGAAGCTGTAGTGCCACACCAATCACTATCAGTGCTCACCTGATGTGTGTGTGTGTGTGTGGTCATCAGCATGGCATGCTCGTGTCACACCTCCCAAACGGAGAACAGAGGGGAGGCAGAGTGTTCTATGAAATGCTGCCCTCTCCTCTCCTCTTCTCTCAGTCAAGATCCAAGGGAGACAGTTAGGAACATTTTTCTAGTAGTTTCAAATGGCAGCCTGTTCCTTATATAGTGCACTACTTTTGACCAGAGCCCTATGGGCCCTAGTGCACCCTATGGGTGATCCTGCATGGTTTTAAAAGATGAGAAGAGATGGGGTCAGGGGAGAAGAGAAGAGCCACATATGTATCTGACACACACACACAGGCATTATTTTCAGTGATAAACTGAGTGGTTCGAGCCCTGAATACGGAATGGCTGACAGCCGTGGTATATCAGACCATATACCACGGGTAAGACTGCTCTAATTACGTTGATAACCAGTTTATAATAGCAATAAGGCACCACTGGGGTTTGTGATATATGGCCAAAATACCACGGCTAAGGGCTGTATACAGGCACTGCGCGTTGCGTCGTGGCTAAGAACAGCCCTTAGTCGTAGTATATTGGCAATATACCACACCTCCCTCGGGCCTTATTGCTTAAACTCTCGTATTAAACACCAATGGGATTCACTAAGGTGATGGTTTATATTTAGGATCATGTTTTACAGCTTTGTCACTCTATTATTATTATTTATTTTATAAATACTTAAAAAGGGCCAGAGATAAAAATGACATAAAATCCTTGAACGTTATCCAAATTTTGGTAGGTTACGGGTAAACTTTGACATTTTCCAGTAATATACCCTCCCTTTGCAACCCTCACACAGAGTGGTGTAATGGCACTGAGCGTGGCATCTAGAAGTAAACAGGCAGAAGCCTTCAGAGGAAGCACCTCCCTCCTGGGCATTTAGAACACACCCTAAAGAGAGTGAGCACAGTAAGGGGGAAGGAGATTAGAACTGACTGGAACTCCGGAACATTCCAGGAATATTCAAATGCATTCTAATTCTCAGCAATCTCAATCATACCATTGGAGGTTTTACCAGAGGTAAGATATGGTGGTTAAGTTTTCCTCCTTGTCTTCAGTTCCTAAACCACAAGGCTTGGCCTTCCACTTCACCAGCTGGACCAAGGACTTAACCTCATTGGTTGGACTAATTGGTGAACATCTAAGAAACTGTGTTCTGAATTGCACTACACAGCGCTAAAAGAATGTTCCTAATTACACTAGAGAGATCAGTTAGCTGACATCAGTTAGCTCAACATAGCAATTACTACTGACACATACACACCGTACAGGGGAGTGTGTGTGTGTGTGTGTGTGTGTCTGTATAGATACGAGAGAGAGCAGAGGACTGTATAGTTACGAGAGAGAGCAGAGGACTGTATATTTACGAGAGAGAGCAGAGGACTGTATATTTACGAGAGAGAGCAGAGGACTGTATAGATACGAGAGAGAGCAGAGGACTGTATAGATACGAGAGAGAGCAGAGGACTGTATAGATACGAGAGAGAGCAGAGGATTGTATAGATACGAGAGAGAGCAGAGGATTGTATAGATACGAGAGAGAGCAGAGGACTGTATATTTACGAGAGAGAGCAGAGGACTGTATATTTACGAGAGAGAGCAGAGGACTGTATAGATACGAGAGAGAGCAGAGGACTGTATAGATACGAGAGAGCAGAGGACTGTATAGATACGAGAGAGCAGAGGACTGTATAGTTAAGGGAGAGCAGAGGACTGTATAGTTACGAGAGAGAGCAGAGGACTGTATAGATACGAGAGAGCAGAGGACTGTATAGTTACGAGAGAGAGCAGAGGACTGTATAGATACGAGAGAGCAGAGGACTGTATAGTTAAGGGAGAGCAGAGGACTGTATAGTTACGAGAGAGAGCAGAGGACTGTATAGATACGAGAGAGCAGAGGACTGTATAGATACGAGAGAGCAGAGGACTGTATAGTTACGAGAGAGAGCAGAGGAATGTATAGATACGAGAGAGCAGAGGACTGTATAGTTATGGGAGAGAGTAGAGGGCTGTATACAGGGATGTACTGGTAAAAAAAAGAGGTGGGTAAACTGAATTTCTCCAGATAACGCTATTTCACAAATAAAAAGGTCCGTAAATGGAGTTTACGTGTGTTTACCCTCAACTACAACCCTGGCTGTATGAGAGAGCTATGAGAGAGAGTAGAGGACTGTATAATTATGAGCGAGCAGAAGACTGTATAGTTACGAGAGAGAGCAGAGGACTGTATAGTTATGGGAGAGAGTAGAGGGCTGTATAATTATGAGAGAATAAATGACTGTATAATTATATCACTTCTGAAGAAGGCACAGCGATGCTGAAACGTTGGTGGTTTTTTACCCAATAAATTACTGGGAGGTTATGCATATACATATTGAGTATGCAACTCTATTTTTATAGCTTACAGTTTATTCACCATTAGTCAGCACCTCTACACTAAATCATGTTCTCTGGGTGTCCCCCAGATCATGTTCTCTGGGTGCCCCCCAGATCATGTTCTCTGGGTGCCCCCCAGATCATGTTCTCTGGGTGTCCTCCAGATCATGTTCTCTGGGTGTCCTCCAGATCATGTTCTCTGGGTGTCCACCAGATCATGTTCTCTGGGTGTCCACCAGATCATGTTCTCTGGGTGTCCACCAGATCATGTTCTCTGGGTGTCCCCCAGATCATGTTCTCTGGGTGTCCCCCAGATCATGTTCTCTGGGTGTCCTTTAGATCATGCTCTCTGGGTGTCCTTTAGATCATGCTCTCTGGGTGTCCTTTAGATCATGCTCTCTGGGTGTCCTTTAGATCATGCTCTCTGGGTGTCCTTTAGAGCATGCTCTCTGGGTGTCCTCCAGATCATGCTTTTTAATTGGACTATTATCCCATCATGTACACAGTCTTTCCATTGAGGAACATGGGGACAGGTTTTTACTTCAGATTAACTTGTGGATAGCATTTTTATGTCTATGGTTACTGCTTGCATGCAAGTAGGTACCATAGACTTCCAGCCATTGCGCTAACGCTAGTTATCATTGGCTTGCAAAACAACCTCTAAAAAAGGTGCAGTATGAAGAAATTGCTCTGCCATTTCCTGGTTGCTAAAATTGTAAAAGTTTGTCTAATTTCAATTTGTGACAAAACAAGCAAGTATAGTGTAGATAATGATTGTACCATCTAAACCGCTGTGAAATGTATTTTCAATATCCAAAATCATTGTATTTTCAGCTGTTTGAAGCTGGTGTACAAAACCGAAAGAACATAAAAAAATGAAAGCATAGAAATAGCACACAAAACAGATCTACTACTTCTTACACTCACTTTCAATGACAGATCTATAACTACTAACAGGAAGCATAGAAATAGTACACAGAACGGATCTACTACTTCTTACACTTGCTTTCAATGACAGATCTATAACTACTAACAGGAAGCATAGAAATAGTACACATAGAACAGATCTACTACTTCTTACACTTGCTTTCAATGACAGATCTATAACTACTAACAGGAAGCATAGAAATAGTACACATAGAACAGATCTACTACTTCTTACACTTGCTTTCAATGACAGATCTATAACTACTAACAGGAAGCATAGAAATAGAACACAGAACAGATCTACTACTTCTTACACTCGCTTTCAATGACAGATCTATAAATATTAACAGGAAGCATAGAAATAGTACATATAGAACATATTTACCGCTTCTTAGACTTGCTTTCAATGATAATGACAGATCTATAATGCACATTTCTATGTTAATTTGGATGCGGTATCCATGAGTTAATCTGACTCTTCATTGTCAAAATCCTGAAGTATCCCTTTAACACATACCCTTACCCCAGCCATAACTCTTTCCTAACCCCATCTGTTAACATAACCCTTACCCCAGCCATAACCCTTACCTAATCCCATCTGTTGACATAACCCTTACCCCAACCATAACCCTTAACCCAACCCCATCTATTAACATAAGCCTTAACCCAACCATAACCCTTACCTAACCCTATCTATTAACGTAAACATTTTAAAATTCAACTTCAAATGGAGTGACGTCAGAGTCGGATGTCCCAAGGACCCCAGATAGCAGGGGGTTGATGAATAAACATTTCCTCTGGCTTGTGAACACAAACCCTACTATCACGCACTCTCTCACCACACACACACACACACACACACACACACACACACACACACACACACACACACACACACACACACACACACACACACAGTATTATGTTGGATCAGGCCTGAAACAAAAGGGATCCAGGAACAAACAGTATTCTCACAGTGACATTTGAGACTCACAAAACCCCCTTGGAATTTAGATGTTGGGGCAACATAGCAAGGGTTATATAAAGTTTGCTGTACAGCAGTGAACTAATGAACCAAAGCTCAAAGGTTGGCTCTAGTTAGTTAGTTAGTTAGTTAGTTAGAGACCTTTGGAACTGTGCCAAGAGAAAGAGAGGACTGTTTGGTCTGCATCCCAAATGGCACCCTATTCCCTACCAGAGTCTAAAGCAGTGCACTATGGGGGATATGGTGCCAGTTAGGATGCAGCCTGTAAGCAGAGTTTTTCAGTTACCCCATTAAACAGTCAGGATCAGAGGAGGGAAACAAATCAAACAGATGGATCCATTCCAACTTCAAAGCATCAGTCCACCAAACTACAGGGTACAACCCTTCACCGCATACTCAGTATCCTTCAGCTAACAGTCACAGTCCACAAACATGTTCTATGACAGTTCAAAGCAGGATGCATGGCCTTACCGCCACAGAACATGATGAAAGACAAGGCTTTCCCCCACAACACAGTACATGATGAAAGACATGGCCTTCCCCCACAACACAGTACATGATGAAAGACATGGCCTTCCCCCACAACACAGTACATGATGAAAGACATGGCCTTCCCCCACAACACAGTACATGATGAAAGACATGGCCTTCCCCCACAACACAGTACATGATGAAAGACATGGCCTTCCCCCACAACACAGTACATGATGAAAGACATGGCCTTCCCCCACAACACAGTACATGATGAAAGACATGGCCTTCCCACACAACACAGTACATGATGAAAGACATGGCCTTCCCACACAACACAGTACATGATGAAACATGATGCCATGACACTGACAGCCATGCCCAGTGACACAGACTCTGGCTGGGAGGGTAATGGGTTGGGAGAATGGGATGGGCATGGCCAGTGAATCAGCGCACACACACAACGAGCGGCTAAACAGTCTGCTACGAAGTGTGTGTGTACACAGTTTTGGACTTAACAGGGTCAGTTTGTCCATTCTGTCACCAGCAGTTCCACTATCTAAGGTCTGTTGGTTAATAATTTATAAATTCTCTGGCCTGAGATCCAAACTCACTCTCCCAATGCTGCAGAGTGAGTTAGCAAAAATGCATTTTCTCCCATTCTCTCAAATGCATGTTGTTTAAGAAAGTGCTCTGGTGCAACCAATTAGTAGTTAGGCTATCAAAGATTACGTTGTTTGGGGACAGGGTATGATGGAGTCAAACAGAAAAGATATCACCATCATCATATACTTCGGTCATCATGTTTCCCTAGTCTAGACAACCTCTACAGGAGCTACAGCCCCACTGCCTTCAATACAATCTCTACAGGAGTTACAGCCCCACTGCCTTCAACACAACCGATGCTGTTCATTTTGACATAATACAAAATCAGTCGCACCATACTTTCTTTAGCAACATAACTTCTAAATTCATTTCAGTCGAATATAAAGTCAACTAAAAACCTAAAACAAGTTAATATTCTATTGATTTCAAGACACGCGGGAAATTATCAAGAATCCAGCAAAATAAAAAGGCAACAAAGTAAGATCCTATATCTACTGGCTGCGGTCATTTATGCAACATTGTTGCATTCAATAAACACCGTCCAAAACCAGTGCGTGTTGCAGTGGTCTTTTCTTTGTAATGCGAGGAATATGCTACACTCGATAGAAAGGGGGTAAGTAGCCCAATTAAGTTGTTAAAAAGAGATCATGAAATGACCCTAGCTTAGCCCAGTTTGAATACGGCAGAGGATCACTGACGAGGGAACAATAAGTATCCTGGTTGATGATAACAAAAGCGGCTCCCCTCCCAATATTCACCCCCCGTGGTCCCCCCCCTATCTGCGCTTCTGTCTGTTTGTTTGTTTGTAAACTGCATGCACTGTGAAGGAAGGAATAAAATATCCATTATTAAGTTAAAACAATTAATGTAATTTAAAGCGCATACGTAGGCCACGCAGAACCGTGAAAAGCATCCCATGCACAAGGCGTTGATCCGCGTGACAGTTTCAGCGGGTCCCCAGGTTCAAGACAAGGGCGCGTTCATCACACAACAACGTTGTCTGTTGGCTTGTCTTGTAGTAGGCTAGGATCCGCTCCACAAAGGTACCAGGCAAATGTAGAGTATAGATCCTATCGACTCTTCCAAACACCCAAGTCTATTATTTTTCTTTTGAAAAAATAATAAGATAAGATAGCGAAGTAAATGTACAGATTAAAATAGCAGCTGTGATGTCTGCATCCCCTGTGGTTCTGTCAGGGGTTGCTGTACTCCGGTGCAACGTTCATCGCTTTCCCACTCCTTTCCTGTCTCTGACCACGCCCCTCCCGCATGGCGTCTTAAAGCGATAGAGGGGGTATTTTAGAATTTAGGCTATTCCCACTTTACTGAGACCGACAGTAAGGCTCTGGGTGAGAGATGCAGGCCCGGCTCCACGGGGGGGGGGGGGTGCAAAGTGGGGCATTGCCCCCCCAGATAGAATTTGTGCCCCCCCAGTTCTGTTTATCCATAAGCATTGCAAATGGTAGGCTATATTAATTATTCTGTCAATGCAGTGGCAGAGGCGGGGAGTTGCACAGAACTGGACATCACGAAATATGTATTTAAAATCTAAAATAGTGTTCTGATTGGCACCCTGCTATGCAATGTCACAGGCACCGCCTTATTTAATTGTGCTTTGAAAGTTAATTGGATCTCAGAATGTACCAAGTGAAAAAAATCACGAGGGAAAAAGTTATTCACCATCACTACTGCTGGGTACTTTCATTGTGGTTGGTAGCCGTAGCTAAAATGGATATCCGAAGATGGCTTGGAAGTGGCCCTGCCAAAAACAAGGACCACCAGGGCAATGCAGGTAGATGCTGCTAGCCCGATCACCGAGCATACTCTCGCACTCCCAATGCTGCCTACAGCCCAACAAAGTGGCGAAGAACCCAGACCTAGCAATGCTAGCACAAAGCAACGCAACCGCCCAGAAGCACCTGCACCTGTCTTACCCCAGCCACAAGCTCCTGACAATCTTGGGAAAGAGGAGCCAGCACAGGTTTGCCTTGAAACTATCCAAGTCGAATGTTCAGTGGGAAAAAGCGCGCCTTTTGTAGTGCCTGGTACAAGGACAGAGAGTGGTTGGAATATTCCCGCAAAGATGCAGCGTTCTCTTATCCTTGTAGGACTTTTAGCCTTGTCTCCAATGCTAATTCAGACAGAGCATTCACTCACACTGGCTACTCAAATTGGAAAAACGCAAATGACAACAGTAAAGCATTCTACTTGTAAAGAGCATCTGAAATGCTTTTATGGAAAACAAAACAAAGACAAAGCGCAATGGGAAAATACATTTCGACACTTGTGAACACAGAGTAGCTAGGTCGGAATCGTCTTTATGTGTCAGCGATTGTGGATATTGTAGAATTTATTGCCGTAAATGAGCTTCCTTTGCGAGGGTGTTTGGGAGAAGACGGCTGTGGACTTTTTCTTTCGATGTTGGAATACACACTGAGAAAAAAACAAGAATTTTCTTTGGCATATAGCACAATTCCACGTAATTCCACATATACATCCCACAACAATCAAAACGAAATGATTGCACTTGTGAGCAAGGTTGTCACAGAGGAAATTGTTATGGACATTGGTGATTGGTGGTATACAGGGGAGCCTCCAGGGATTTTGGGCCCCATGAAAATATATAACATTGGGCTCCAAAATGTTTTTACCTAATGCTGGAATAATATTTTAGGGCCCCTGTCAGTCACAGGCCCTTAGAATCATCCTAACTTTTCCCCCCCATACGGCGCCCCTGGTGGTATACTTTGAAAGTAGATGGTACTAAAGACCCAACTGGATGCGAAAACATTTCTATTGTCTTGATATGTGTAGACCAAAAAAACAGAAGAAGAAAGGTTGTTGTCAATGGCAACAAGCAAGAAATGTGATGCTTTATCGCTCACTGATCTTGTTTTATCTGAGCTTACAGGTGCTGGCCTCGGCACGGAACGTATTTTATGTTATGACGGAGCTAGTTTGATGTCCAGAAAATATTACAAGATACATTGAATCGCGTAGTGCCGTGTGTGCATTGCATTAACCACCAGCTCCATTTAGTTGTGGTACACGCTATGTCATATGATGATGCGATGGAAGAGTTTTTCAACGTGTGTAGCTCATATAAGGCCGTGTAAAAAGGCCTTATATAACCATTTGGTTTTACTGTAAGCACTGCATGCTCATTGCCTTGTCTTTAGCGTCACATGCGTTCTTGTTTATAACAGTTGTTGTGTATTTGCTTGCATTTGAACCTAAGTACATTTCGTTTACATTTTGCAATGTAGCCTACTAAAAAAAGTATTGATATTATTTGCATAACAGTTGTGTGATTATAGCCTACTGTAAAAAGTACATGAAAATAAAAACGTGTTTTGTGATGCCATGTACGGAATTTGCGTCATTTCGGTTCGGGTTATTTGTGTGTGGCTTCATTTTCGATACATTGTTTTAGCATTGCAGGCTTGCAGCAATGAGACACATCTACCTTGTTTTAATAGGTTTTTCAGCAATATTAGTTATGCCCCCTCATTGATAGAAAATGCCCCCCCCAGTCATTTCATTCTGGAGCCGGGGCTGGGGCAATGAATTATTGTCACGTTCAAATGCAAGCGCCTGCGTGTGCCAAAGGGAGGGGGTAGGTAGGTAGGTAGGCCTATAGTCACATGAGGCAAGATGATATCCAATAGGGATTTACAGAACAAAGGGGCATGGACCAGTATGAGTTGTTGAGGAGGGTTGAAGTATGCTAGGGAAAGTGCACTCTATCAACATAGTTGCTAGTAAATTCATTATGACAGGGTCACTCATCTCTTCTCTCTCACTCTCTCTCTCTTCTCCCCCTCTACTAAAGATGTTTTCCAGTTAGGAATAAAGAGATTATCTCCAGGCGTAACATCTCCCCTGTCATCTCCCCTGTCATCCCCCCTGTTGTCTCCCCTGTCATCCCCCTTGTTATCTCCCCTGTCATCCCCCCTTCTCCCCTGTCATCTCCCCTTCTCCCCTGTCATCCCCCCTTCTCCCCTGTCATCTCCCCTTCTCCCGTCATCCCCCCTTCTCCCGTCATCTCCCCTGTCATCCCCCCTTCTCCCCTGTCATCTCCCCTTCTCCCCTGTCATCTCCCCTTCTCCCCTGTCATCCCCCCTTCTCCCCTGTCATTCCCCTTCTCCCTGTCATCTCCCCATCTCCCCTTCTCCCCTGTCATCCCCCCTTCTCCCCTGTCATCTCCCCTTCTCCCCTGTCATCTCCCCTTCTCCCCTGTCTTCCCCCCTTCTCCCCTGTCTTCCTCCCTTCTCCCCTGTCATCTCCCCTTCTCCCCTGTCTTCCCCCCTTCTCCCCTGTCTTCCCCCCTTCTCCCCTGTCTTCCCCCCTTCTCCCCTGTCATCTCCCCTTCTCCCCTGTGTTTCTGAGTGTACTTGGTCTGGATGAGGATGACTTCTAGCCATACTTCCCATCCCCATACAGCCCAGTTCTGTCTCTGCTGTGTCTCTCTGTCTCTGCTGTGTCTCTGCTGTGTCTCTCTGTCTCTGCTGTGTCTCTCTGTCTCTGCTGTGTATCTCTGTCTCTGCTGTGTCTCTCTCTCTCTCTGTCTTTGTTGTGTCTCTCTGTCTGTCTCTGCTGTGTCTCTCTGTCTCTGTCTCTATCTCTGCTGTGTCTGGGAAGAATCACGTCAGCTATCTGCTTATGAGGATCTCATATCAGTCATCCTTATGGCTCTGGCTCTAACAGAGTTGTGTCCTATGTGAAGAAGGATGTTGTTCTGTCAGTAGCGTTGCCTAGCTACATAAACATGGAGTTCATTGTTATTCAGACTTCAACATATTATTGATTATTTAACTTTAGTGAGTGCCTTGATATCTTTCATGGCTTATAATTTAAGGCATTTAAGAAAACATTTTTAGAAAATAAAATAATTTATTGTTGCAATAGTACCATGATCATGTGGTTATGATGTGTACAGTGAGTTTCATCACACAACAACACAGGTGATATTAGTTTCCTTATGGACCTTGAATGTGATCTGGTGCCTTCTTCCAATGGTTTTCATCCACTTAGAAATGTCCCATAATATTTACCTATGGTCAAAATGAAAATTATAATACAACAAATGTGTGTATTTATCTGCATGTATATGTTGAATTAAGCCTAAATCATATTGAACAGTGTTAAAAAAAAAAAAAACACATTCAACATTATGCAATTGCAGAAGAATCTACTGTAGCTGTAAGCAGACATATCAGACATGTTCGGTGAATCTCCAAATGACAGTCACCTTGTAGTCCTTCATTATAGGCTAAATGACAGTCACCTTGTAGTCCTTCAATATAGGCTAAATGACAGTCACCTTGTAGTCCTTCAATATAGGCTAAATGACAGTCACTTTGTAGTCCTTCATTATAGGCTAAATGACAGTCACCTTGTAGTCCTTCAATATAGGCTAAATGACAGTCACTTTGTAGTCCTTCATTATAGGCTAAATGACAGTCACCTTGTAGTCCTTCATTATAGGCTAAATGACAGTCACTTTGTAGTCCTCCATTATAGGCTAAATGACAGTCACCTTTTAGTCCTTCATTATAGGCTAAATGACAGTCACCTTGTAGTCCTTCATTATAGGCTAAATGACAGTCACCTTGTAGTCCTTCAATATAGGCTAAATGACAGTCACCTTGTAGTCCTTCATTATAGGCTAAATGACAGTCACTTTGTAGTCCTTCATTATAGGCTAAATGACAGTCACCTTGTAGTCCTTCATTATAGGCTAAATGACAGTCACCTTGTAGTCCTTCATTACAGGCTAAATGACAGTCACTTTGTAGTCCTTCATTATAGGCTAAATGACAGTCACCTTGTAGTCCTTCATTATAGGCTAAATGACAGTCACCTTGTAGTCCTCCATTATAGGCTAAATGACAGTCACCTTGTAGTCCTTCATTATAGGCTAAATGACAGTCACTTTGTAGTCCTTCATTATAGGCTAAATGACAGTCACAACCTCTCATAAGTATCCTTAGTGACATAGGCATATATAAATCAACAGGTGTTATCTACTGCTAAACCATGCAACACGGTTTCTGTGTGTGTAACCATGGTAACGACGAGAAGATAATCAGCAACCCCTGGTGACACATTGTAACTATTCTATAAACACGAATGATGCAGTCATTCATAAAAATAAGAAATGTCCATCTAGAGCTATTCTGTGTTGTATTGATAGATCCCTGGAAACATCCGCTATATGTCAACTCACAGAAGAAAATCCTGCTGCCTGACACATAGACAGGTCATATGTCATGTGTTTACCTAACGCACCACTGGCAAGGTGTGGGGAGATTCACATGGTAAGACTGGCTGAGAGTGACTCATGGGTTTACTGTAGGAGCTTGAAGCACGGCTGCCCTACAAGCATTTCTACACCCGCAATAACATCTGCAGAACATGTGTATGTGTCCAATACAATGTGATTTGATTGTGTATATTATCATTGATAAGTAGGCTGTAGCTTAACAGACTGTAGCTGAGGCTTACAGACAACCCCAGTCACTAGCTTACAGACAACCCCAGTCACTAGCTTACAGACAACCCCAGTCACTAGCTTACAGACAACCCCAGTCACTAGTTTACAGACAACCCCAGTCACTAGCTTACAGACAACCCCAGTCACTAGCTTACAGACAACCCTAGTCACTAGCTTACAGACAACTCCAGTTACTAGCTTACAGACAACCCCAGTCACTAGCTTACAGACAACCCCAGTCACTAGCTTACAGACAACCCCAGTTACTAGCTTACAGACAACCCCAGTCAGCTCATTCTGAAACAGATAGTAGACTTGAGACTCTTGTTAACATGATGTCATCCCAATAGAGTTTTACTAACGACATTAGATGACTAGGCCTACATTTGTTGATCATTTACAGTACAGTGACTGGTGTAACCGCGAGCAACAGGATGCCATAGGACCAACAGGGCTGATGGTTAACAGCGTGACCAAACAGACTAGTGATGCAGTACTGAAATAGAAATGATAATTAACTGAAACAGAGTGATGATTCAATGTGGTCTCAGTCTGTGACACTCCATTTAGTATGCTATGTTACGTTTGGTTACATTATGAATGGAATAGCGGGCATTCAATGGCATTGGAATTGGATGACGTAACTTATCATACGTCTTGGAGGACCTATAGTATTGCACGTCTTTATCTGAGACCAGGTGGCTTGTTGCAGAATTAAAGGGAGAATTTGACAAAGGTTCAGCTAAAATGCTACAGTTGTCCCTGACACGACACGAACATGTAACCTTTGAATTGCATGTTTCAAGTACTGAAACACTGCATGGAAATAGCTCTCTCTTGGCTGCCATTGGTTTCAAGCGACATGATGTCATTGTGACCAAGCAGTCTGATGGTCGCCGTCTCTGTTCAGATATTATATTCCACTCCTTGTATTCCGTGTCTTTGGCAAATGACAGGAGTGTCAAGAAGTGAAATTACACAGTCCTGAAATAGTAAGCTATGGATGATATACTGAGTAGTGATTTCATTACTGAAACAGAGCAGTTTGGATTTAGTACTGAAAGACTATGCATGGAAAACGTTTCTCGCCGTTAGCTGCCATTTGTCTGAAGCACTCAGACTGCAGAGTAAAGCAACCAATACATCCACCACACTGATATAAAGGTGCCACAATGCTTTCTTAATGTGATTGATAACATTACACAATGCTTTTTAATGTGATTGATAACATTACGCAATGCTTTCTTAATGTGATTGATAACATTACACAATGCTTTCTTAATGTGATTGATAACATTACGCAATGCTTTCTTAATGTGATTGATAACATTACGCAATGCTTTCTTAATGTGATTGATAACATTACACAATGCTTTCTTAATGTGATTGATAACATTACACAATGCTTTCTTAATGTGATTGATAACATTACGCAATGCTTTCTTAATGTGATTGATAACATTACCATTACAGAAGTGGTGGTGGTCTGAAAATGTTATCCATTTTAGATACCATTGAGAAATAAAGATCTGTTCAACAAAATGAAGACATACATATCCCATACGTACATATGCAATAGCAACAATGTTTTGGGTCTAAGTGAGAATAACATCAGAGGTGTTGAAGCCGTTGTAGCTGATTGAGAGTCGTGGTACCAAATGTCATTCGTCATGTTACAGTTGTCTCGTACGTTAGTCCTTGGTTCATATTTCTAGCCCACATGAATGGTATTTTCTGTCATTCTCTGTAAGCCATAGTCCAATAGTTAATCCTTTGTGATGCAGTTCATACAGGCTGCACTTTAAATACCCATCTCCTTGTTTGCGTGTCGTGGCTGTCACGTTGTAACATATTATTATTCATGTGTCAAGCAACATAAACATTCTGAATGATTGTCTTTTTTTCAGAAATCTCTTGCTCTCTCTCTCTCATTCTCTCTCTCTCACACACACACACACACACACACACAGGAGAGTGAAAATACTATCCAAGATGCCTGCAATGTTTACTATAATATCGAGAGAACACCTTTTAAGAATCGTGGTCAATAAGAAACAAGCAGAAAAAAAAAGAACGCAAGTAAAACCAACTACAACAAAATAATCCCCTTTTCACTATGAGCCAAACTGAGCTGTACGGCACCGGCCTGGTTACACACCCACTATAGTAGCTGGAATCATGCTGGAAATAACTATCCAAGCCAGCCCAGTAGGGCTCAGGTTCGCCCTATAGTGTGAATGAGGGATTAAAGAGACCTCTGGGATGTCTGTTTCTACTGGGAGCAGTGTGTTAAACGTGGGTCAAACGAAAGAGGAGAAGCCAGCGGTAGGAGGCTGCTGCGTGGAGGAACAGCCCAGGCTGCTTGGAGGCCTACTGCTGTACAGGAGGGTCCCGTGCTGACTGGGGGGTTCAGACACAGAACAGGACAGCAGCGAGGGAGTGGGAGTCCGGCTGCCCTTCGGCCTGAATAGTGTGCCCTGACCCTGGGGTGGCAGACCCTGGATGAGACCCCCTTGGCTAAGGAGCCCCTGGAGGCCCTGGGACTGAGGGGATGGGGAGAGGGCCCGGGGCAGCAGGGGTGGTAGTGGGGGCAGGGGTGGAGGGTGTCTTGGGGTGGTGGTAGTGGTGGGCTGGATGGGGTCCTGTTCGGCCAAGGGGTGGGGGTGCAGTGGCTCCGGCTGGGCATATCCGTAGGCCGGGGGGCGGGAGACGCCCTTCTGCTGGCGGCGCCAGGAGTTATAGTAGGTGGGGTCACTGATGTAGTGGTTGACGAAGGAGTGGGTCTTCTGCTGCCCGCCCCGGTTCTGATCCACCTCGTACTCGCTGTCGCTGCCCTGGGGTCGGACAAAAAGGAATAGTGGTTTTAGTTGAGGAATGAGAACTCTGGTGGGTGTAGATACTAGCTACATCAAACACAGTTTCAGATAAGGAGTCAGAACTCTGGTCGGTGGGTGTAGATACTAGCTACATCAAACACAGTTTCAGATAAGGAGTCAGAACTCTGGTCGGTGGGTGTAGATACTAGCTACATCAAACACAGTTTCAGATAAGGAGTCAGAACTCTGGTCGGTGGGTGTAGATACTAGCTACATCAAACACAGTTTCAGATAAGGAGTCAGAACTCTGGTCGGTGGGTGTAGATACTAGCTACATCAAACACAGTTTCAGATAAGGAGTCAGAACTCTGGTCGGTGGGTGTAGATACTAGCTACATCAAACACAGTTTCAGATAAGGAGTCAGAACCTGCTACTATCTGGGATCTCTCTCCCAGCTGCTAACACACAGGTGACAGACAGTAGGACCTGCTACTATCTGGGATCTCTCTCCCAGCTGCTAACACACAGGCGACAGACAGTATGACCTCACCCAAAGCCCTGAGGAGCACTGATCTGATACCTGTAAACAAGAGTCTCCTATAGATGGACAGAAAACAATACAATACAACTTTATCACAGGAGGTTGGTGGCACCTTAATTGGGGAGGAGGGGCTCATGGTAATGGCTGGAGCGGAATTAGTGGAATGGTTTGATGCCATTTCATTCGCTCCGTTCCAGGCATTATTCTGAACTGTCCTCCCCTCAGCAGCCTCCACTGAACTTTATTACATCTGCTGGGAAGAGAGGGAGAACGCTGGGTAGGTTGGGGGAGAGAGGGGAGGGTATGGGACCCCCTGCCACTCTGTCAGCGGTAACATCTGTCTTCCAACACCCTGGCTGTCTGTGTTTGCAGGTACCTGTACAGCACAGTCACAACATCGTTCAACCCAACTCTGAATAAACACTGCTGTCTCTGCATAAACACCGCTGTCTCTGATTAAACACTGCTGTCTCTGAATAAACACAGCTGTCTCTGAATAAACACAGCTGTCTCTGAATAAACACCGCTGTCTCTGAATAAACACCGCTGTCTCTGAATAAACACAGCTGTCTCTGAATAAACACAGCTGTCTCTGAATAAACACAGCTGTCTCTGAATAAACACAGCTGTCTCTGAATAAACACCGCTGTCTCTGAATAAACACCGCTGTCTCTGAATAAACACCGCTGTCTCTGAAAAAACACCGCTGTCTCTGAATAAACACCGCTGTCTGAATAAACACAGCTGTCTCTGAATAAACACAGCTGTCTCTGAATAAACACAGCTGTCTCTCCTGGGAGCCACAAACTACTGGAAACTACAACATCTGTCTGTCTAGCTAATAGACCATTACAGTTTTTTTTTTTTTTTTTTTTACAATCGCTTACACACTAAAAGTGGTACTTGAGGCACACTCAGTGAAACCATTACAGTTTTTTTGGATTGCTTAAACACGATTTTCAAAACAGGGCCCGTGTTTTCAAAACACTACACACAATTAGCACAACCACACACCCAGTTAGCAAAACACTACAGATCCTTTGCATAATTAAACACTCTTGTAAAAACTATACACTTCTGTTTAAAAACCACACTTTGTTACCATATGAAACACACAGGTTTCACATTACTATACTCTGTTTGCATGAGTTACACTCTGCTGTGATAAATCTAAAACACTTTTAGCACTTCTACTTTCCTATGATTAGAGTAGGCTACCATCAACAAAGTACAAATATAATGTAAATCCACCAAACACTACACAAGACCAATGTTGCAGACTGAAGAAACTCATTTATTTCTCAACACACCCAAAATATTGACATGGACATTCATAATACAGTACAATACGTAAAGTGACATTTTGTTACAGTAAGTTTTCTGTAAAAAAAACCCCTAGACATTGTCTCTTCGCCTAGCTGGATCTGGCCAGAGAATTTCATCAACATCGCAGGCAATGTTGTCATTAGCAAGACACCTTGGAAAGAAACGTCTTGAATGACGAATCCATCCTTGCATTGCTGCTACCTCCATCTGGTCACAGGCCTCCTCCATGGCTTGGATGAGGGGTACCTGGAGATCATATACCTTCCACCGCCATGCCGAGAAAAACTCTTCTATAGGGTTGAGGAATGGAGAGTATGGCGGAAGATATAGGACGGTGAAATGTGGATGTTGCTGAAACCAGTTCTGAACCAGAGCAGAGCGATGGAAAGACACATTGTCCCAGACAACAATGTATTGCATGTGATCGATTTGATTTGCTGCTGTTATGTTGTGCAATTGGTCCAGGAATGTAAGTATGAGTGCTGTGTTGTAAGGGCCCACATGGGCATGGCGGTGGAGAACCCCATTTTGTGTAATGGCTGCACAGAGTGTTATATTACCCCCACGTTGCCCTGGGACATTGACTATAGCCCTGTGTCCAATGATGTTTCTTCCCCTCCTTCGTGTTCTCGTCAGGTTGAACCCAGCCTCATCTACGTAAATGAACTCATGCTGGATCTCCTCTCCATCCATTCGTAAAACTCCCTGAAGAACAGTGTCAGGCAAAATTGTTTAGTTCAGTGTAGTTCTAGTATACATATTACAGAACAGTAAAAGATTATGAGACAGTATGCAAGATCACACTGCTAAAGTGAATACATACCTCTGCATAATCATGCCGCAGTCGTTTCACCCTTTCGGAATTGCGCTCAAAAGGCACTCGATAAATTTGCTTCATTTGAATATGTTTTTTAGGATGCGTGCCAGTGTTGATGTTGAGACCTGATGGATATCGTTGAAACTGGCGTGGTTATTGACAATGTTAGCTTGGAGCTGATTGAGTGTTATAGCATTGTTGGCCAAAACCATGTTTACTATCTCCCTCTCTTGCTGTTCTGTGAACATAGGAGGCCTTCCCCCTTGTCGTTCCTGACCCTCAATCCTATGTAGAAAAAAAAACAGTATACAATAGTACAGTAATTTCACAGGAAAAGGTAACAGAAGTGCTGATAGTGCATAGAATACAGTACTGTAAGCAGTTACTGAAACCGTGCAGATGTTTTTGATATGATGATATTTCTACAATACCTATTTTTCAGTCGAAATGTTCTTATCACACTTGCCACTGTGTATCGGCTTAGATTTGGCTGTACTCGCAGTCCAGCCTCCCTCAGTGTCAGGCCGTGGTTGACAACGTGGTCAACCAGTGTTGCGCGGATCTCATTTGTCAGATTCGGTCCTCTTTGAGCACCTTCTTGTCTTCCTCTTCCTCTTCCTCTTCCTCTACCTCTACCTCTACCTCTACCTTCAGCATGGCCTCCATCTCTTCCTCTTCCTCTGTTGATTCCTCCTCCTCCTCCTCGTCCTCGTCCTCCTCCTCCTCCTCGTCCTCGTCCTCGTCCTCCTTGTCCTCCTCCTTGTCCTCCTCCTCGTTCTCCTCCTCGTCTACCTCCTCGTCCTCCTCCTTGTCTTACTCTTTCTCTGACTCTTTCCATTGTGCTTGAAGACCGATGAACTCACCTGCTGCTTTTTATAGTGCTTATACACCTGATTGGTGTGTCTACAATTAAGCAAACAAGTGTTTGCACACCTGATGACTGTGTTGAACCAATTGGTTGGACGGTGTGGTAATTTGACAGTCAGTGCTTTGGTATTGCAAGGAAGTGACTTCATGATAGATTTTTGTGTGTAATGTATGTTAAGTGTGTTTAGTGTTTTGCAAATCACTGTGTGTATAGTTTTGCAACAAGTGTGAGGTTGACAATGTGCTTATAGTTGTGCAAATGTGGGCTGATGTTTTGCTTCTTGAGTGTAAGGTTTTGCTAATAGTGTACTACTTTTAATTTTAGTGTGTAAGCAATCCAAAAAAACTGTAACTCATGTACCTAATCTTCAGACCAAGTCTGCTAAACTGCAAGCACATTATCTGCTTAACACTCAGTTTGTAAAACACACTTTTTGCAAAACACTAAACACAGTTCTCTACATTAGACACATGATTCATCATTCAATGATTCAAAACGCCACTCATTTACCGATTATCTTCACCCAGTGCTCACGTGGGAAAACACTTATAGCTCATTTCTTCACTTAGAAATCTGAGCTTGAGCACTATAAATAGGCTTCAGGTTGGCTTTCTTGGTTTGGACAACAATCGAGGCCAATTTTGGAGAGAAAGTTAGAGGAAGAGGAGTGAGAGTAAGAGGGGGACGAGGACAAGGAGGAGGACGAAGAGGAAGAGGAGGAGGACGAGGAGACAGAATGCACCCTAATTGGTTTTGTCTTTACAGTAACAAGCCTATTTGTTTATCTTCTACTGTATTTGTTTTGTCAGTTACTGTTCATCCCCAAATCTGGATGAAAATACTATCTCTGTTTATAGTGTAAATATATACTGAATATGCATACATACTGTATATATTTATAGTGTAAATATATACTGAATATGCATACATACTGTATATATTTATAGTGTAAATATATACTGAATATGCATACATACTGTATATATTTGTGCACATACATGTACGTGTGAGTGCTATGACTCCACTGCACACTGAACATGCAAAAGACACAAGATAGTAGTGTTTTACATTTGTCACATCCGTGTGTATAAGAGCTCATCATTTGATGGTTTGTTTGTAGAGTTTTGATGCAAAAACACAATTTTGAGAAGAGTTAAAATATGTTTGGTTTTGCAATAGATGTGTGACATTGTGCATGTTGTGTGTGTGTTTTGGGTTTTATGTGTAGAGTCTAGAGAAAAGGAGCCAAAGTTTCAGTATCCTTGCCTGTGAAGCCCTTTTTGTGCAAAGCAATGATGACGGCACATGTTTCCTTGCAGGTAACCATGGTTGACAGAGGAAGAACAATCATTTCAAGCACCACCCTCCTTAAAAAGCTTCCAGTCTGTTATTCTGACTCAATCAGCATGACAGAGTGATCTCCAGCCTTGTCCTCGTCAACACTCTCACGTGTCAACGAGACAATCACTGACATGATGGAAGCTGGTCCTTTTGTGGCAGGGCTGAAATGCAGTGGAAATGTTTTTGGGGGATTAAGTTCATTTAAGTTCAATATCCTTGCCTGTGAAGCCCTTTTTGTGCAAAGCAATGATGACGGCACATGTTTCCTTGCAGGTAACCATGGTTGACAGAGGAAGAACAATCATTTCAAGCACCACCCTCCTTAAAAAGCTTCCAGTCTGTTATTCTGACTCAATCAGCATGACAGAGTGATCTCCAGCCTTGTCCTCGTCAACACTCTCACGTGTCAACGAGACAATCACTGACATGATGGAAGCTGGTCCTTTTGTGGCAGGGCTGAAATGCAGTGGAAATGTTTTTGGGGGATTAAGTTCATTTTTATGGCAAAGAGGGACTTTGCAATTAATTGCAATTCATCTGATCACTCTTCATGACATTCTGGAGTATATGCAAATTGCCATCATCAACACTGAGGCAACAAACTTTGTGGAGACCAATACTTGTGTCATTCTCAAAACTTTTGGCCACGACTGTACATGCTAGACCTGGGTTCACATAGTATTGTGTTCCTTACCATTACTTGAGCTGTGTATGATTGAGCTTGCCTGCTGCGATGGAACCAACAGAATAGTCCTAAAAGTGCAAACCCCAGTCTGCTACACACTGCCACGTCCAGATCCCCACTAACTGTACAAACCCCAGATTAACATGACATTTCCTGTTTCAGTCTGACAATGAATTAGTGCTGAAGCCATGACAGGATATGAGGGGTTGAGAAATGAGAATCCTTCCTTCCCATGGGAAAAATTATAACTCATATATATATATAGAGAGAGTGAGCGAGAGAGCGAGAGAGTGAGAGAGAGAGAGAGAGAGAGAGAGAGAGAGAGAGAGAGAGAGAGAGAGAGAGAGAGAGAGAGAGAGAGAGAGAGAGAGAGAGAGAGAGAGAGAGAGAGAGAGAGAGAGAGAGAGAGAGAGAGAGAGAGAGAGAGAGAGAGAGAGAGAGAGAGAGAGAGAGACAGAAAAAGAGAGCCAGAGAGAGAGAGACAGACAGACAGAGAATTATAAGTGAGTGGGCGGGAGAAGTGTCAGTCATGTCAGCTATCTTATGTCAATACGAGGCCATTATAGTTGGTGGTGACGCACTTGAAACTGACCCCTCGTACTGATAATGCATTTGTTTTCACAAATTCTACTTGAGAGGAGGGAGTGTGAGAATAGAACAAGACATGACAAAAGTTAAATACTTTTCAGTGCTCTCAATGATCGCTAAACTCTGACAGAATTCAGCTCATGATGGGTTATTGTACTGTATCTGTAGTCTGCAGTAGCTGTACCTGTCGTCTACAGTAACTGTACATGTACTCTACAGTAACTATACCTGTCGTCTACAGTAACTGTACATATACTCTACAGTAACTGTACCTGTCTTCTACAGAAACTGTACCTGTCGTCTGCAGAAACTGTACCTGTCTTCTACAGTAACTGTACCTGTCTTCTACAGTAACTGTACCTGTCTTCTGCAGTAACTGTACCTGTCTTCTACAGTAACTGTACCTGTCTTCTACAGTAACTGTACCTGTCTTCTACAGTAACTGTACCTGTGAGTCTGATATCTCAGAGGGTTTCTCAGTCAGGCTGCTGTTCTCTGCAGGGATCAGATCGTTGTACTTGGTACTGACATCTTCATCAGAGTAGTGGAGACTGCCGGGACTGGGCCTTGGGGGAGACCTGGAGAGAGGAGGGGGAAAGAGAGAGAGAGCGAGAGACAGAGAGCGAGAGAGAGCGAGACAGAGAGAGACAGAGACAGAGAGACAGAGAGACAGAGAGAGAGAGAGAGAGAGAGAGAGAGAGAGAGAGAGAGAGAGAGAGAGAGAGAGAGAGAGAGAGAGAGAGAGAGAGAAAGAGAGAGAGAGAAAGAGAGAGAGAAATTCAGGGTCAGTTTTAAGTGTGTGACAACATGGTATTGTTTCTCTGATACAGCCTTATCTAACAGTTGGAAAGTCAAACAGCTTGTGAGTTTGTCAGTATAGGCCACTGAACATGAGGGTCACTGTCAGTCAGTCAGTCAGTCTCTCAGTCAGTCAGCTGTCAGCCAGTCTTGAGGACAGCCTACAAAGTCTGTAGTAAGAACTGAAGCAGCCAAGACCAGCCTCCATCCTGTTCCTTATTGACATTCTATGTGCATGTCAAGTTACACTTTATATAAGAGGCCAACACAATGCAGATGCCTTAACATTCACCAGGCTTCCTACTGCTTGTTTTCTTTGTGTGTTTGTCGCTGCGTCAGACAAAGGCCAGTTATTATTGGTCAGGACAGACCACGCTCCTCTGGCCCCTTTGGCCCAGAACTCTGTGATAGTTCCTAGTGTAAATGGCACCCTATTCCCTATATAGTAGACTACTTTTAACCAGGGCCCATAGGTCTCTGGTCAAAAGTAGTGCACTATATAGGGAATAGGGTGCCATTTGGGATGCATATAAAGACTTATGTATACACTAGATCAAAGGAAAGGGCGCTGTTTTGAAGCTGCCGCGCCTCCATCTTGGCTCTCCCCTACCATTGTAAAAAATATTTTGGAAGCTATAGAAATGCATTTATTTTCTTCTATTTCAGACAACTTAATGCATATTTTTTAATTATATTATGTCCTTGAAACATTTAATTGAAATACTGTAGAATTCCATTTATTCCTATGGCCGACAGGTGGCTTCTCAATGGCCAAAACATAGCATCAGCAATCCAGGGTTTATATCACTGTACGCATATTTAGTTATAGTGTGAGAACACTGAACACTGTCCTCCAGACAGACACTACATCAGGACTTGATAGCAGAGCAGACCAGAGCAGCGTTTCTGTGATGTTTGTTTATGAAACACAGATAGCGTAGTTTTACTGGGCCTATCAGAGCTGGGGTAAACGACCTGTGGCATGGTTCTACTGGGCCTATCAGAGCTGGTGTAAACAACCTGTGGTATGGTTCTACTGGGCCTATCAGAGCTGGGGTAAACGACCTGTGGCATGGTTCTACTGGGCCTATCAGAGCTGGTGTAAACAACCTGTGGTATGGTTCTACTGGGCCTATCAGAGCTGGTGTAAACGACCTGTGGTATGGCTCTACTGGGCCTATCAGAGCTGGGGTAAATGACCTGTGGCATGGTTCTACTGGGCCTATCAGAGCTGGTGTAAACAACCTGTGGTATGGTTCTACTGGGCCTATCAGAGCTGGTGTAAACGACCTGTGGTATGGTTCTACTGGGCCTATCAGAGCTGGTGTAAACGACCTGTGGTACAGTTGGTCATATATGTTGGGGCGCTAGGCTAACTGGCCTAATGGTGGTTAAGATATTAGGATACAGTGTTAGGTTCAGAGTCTGCTTCCTCCAGGGCAAAGGAAATCAGTTAGAGGCTGTGTCTGAAATGGCACCCTATTCCCTATGGGCCCTGGTCAAAAGTAGTGCACTATATAGGCAATAGAGTGCTATTTGGGACGCATACAGGGTGGTTCTGCAGTGAACCCATTATGGAGGAATGTAATAGATGGATGGAGGTGGAGGGGGGGCAGTGCTCTCCCTGACTGAGGAGGCCCGGCATGGGGATCAAAGGAACCAGTGCTGCATCCTGCCTCCCTTCTCTTTGAAGAGCTCCAGTCGGGTGCAGCTCCGCTAACGACCTGCTGCCCAGAGAGGGAGAGGGTGGGGTGGGAGTGGGGGATGGGTGGGAGTGGAGGATGGGTGGGAGTGGGGGATGGAAGGAGCTAGGGGAAGAATGAGGAAGCGGGTAGGCAGTACTGATAAATTATTTAAACTCTCTCTCTTCTATCTCCTCTGAATTTTAAGTAGCTACTTCATCACAACATCCCTGCTCCTCATGTCCTCCTCATTAGCCAAAATCCTTTTGTTGCCTTAACCCTTTCAGAGACTACACTGATTTAGCCATTTCATGTGGCCTATGTAAAGGTCCCCTTGTAACCTGGTAAGTGAAAGATGGGTCAGTCTACAGTGCTGTCATGAGGTTAATGGGGTTTTAATGGCTCTGCTGTACACACCGTGTCAGGATCAACTCTTTTCAACCAAATGATTCTAATCTCATATAAAGACAATGATTGGTTTCTGTACTTAATTGCCATTTTGTACAGACCTCACCCTGACCTTCAGAGATACACACCCTACAGTAAACATCTCAGACCTCACCCTGACCTTCAGAGATACACACCCTACAGTAAACATCTCAGACCTCACCCTGACCTTCAGAGATACACACCCTACAGTAAACATCTCAGACCTCAACCTCACAGAACAGACTACAGTAAACATCACAGACCCCAACCTGGCCTTCAACAGAACAGACTACATTAAACATCACAGACCCCACATGGCCTTCAACAGAACAGACTACAGTAAACATCGCAGACCCCACCCTGGCCTTCAACAGAACAGACTACAGTAAACAGCACAGACTTCACCCTGGACTTTAACAGACTACAGTAAACATCACATACCTCACATGGCCTTCAATAGAACAGACTACAGTAAACATCACAGACCTCACCTGGCCTTCAACAGAACATACTACAGTAAACATCACAGACCCCACCCTGGACTTCAACAGAACATACTACAGTAAACATCGCCGCAGACATCACCCTGGACTTTAACAGACTACAGTAAACATCACAGACCTCACATGGCCTTCAACAGAACAGACTACAGTAAACATCACAGACCTCACATGGCCTTCAACAGAACAGACTACAGTAAACATCACAGACCTCACATGGCCTTCAACAGAACAGACTACAGTAAACATCACAGACCTCACCTGGCCTTCAACAGAACAGACTACAATAAACATCTCCACATACCTCACCTGGCCTTCAACAGAACAGACTACAGTAAACATCTCCACATACCTCACCTGACCTTCAACAGAACAGACAACAGTAAACATCTCCACATACCTCACCTGACCTTCAACAGAACAGACTACAGTAAACATCTCCACATACCTCACCTGACCTTCAACAGAACAGACTACAGTAAACATCTCCACAGACCTCACCGGACCTTCAACAGAACAGACTACAGGTCATTACGGTGGAGAACAGATGTTTTTCTGCTTTACTTGAAGTTGTTGATGACTGAGGGCCTCTAGAAGGCAGGGGTCATTTTATTTGACCTGCACTCCTAAAATAACTTAATAATATGTGAGCATTGAACACGGTTAGTTACTCCAGTCATTGGCCATGAAAAGCAACCCAAAGGCCCTGGATCTATCTGTCTATTCATTTAGTTCAGACCTAATCAACAGAGAGAGAAGTCTTCCATGAGGATAATCTTTGTGTCCTGTGATCAGCCTGCCTTCCCCCCCTCTCCTTCCCCCCCCCCTTCCTCCCCCTTCTCCTGCCTTACCCCCCTCTCCGTCCTCCCCCTGCTCTCCTTCCTCTTCCCGCTCCTCTCCTCCTTCCCCTTCCCCCTCCTCTCCTCCTTCCTCCCACTCCTCCTCCTCCTCTACTCCCCCCCTTACCTTCCTCCCCCTCTCCTCCTTCATCCCCCTCCTCTCAGCCATGACCATCAGATTAGATGGTTTAATGTGAAACATGACCATCAGATTAGATGGTTTAATGTGAAACATGACCATCAGATTAGTTGGTTTATTGTGAAACAGGACCCTCAGAATAGATGGTTTAATGTCAGCCATGACCATCAGATTATATTGTTTAATGTCAGCCATGACCATCAGATTAGATGGTTTAATGTCAGCCATGACCATCAGATTAGATGGTTTAATGTCAGCCATGACCATCAGATTAGATGGTTTAATGTCAGCCATGACCATCAGATTAGATTGTTTAATGTGAAACATGACCATCAGATTAGATTGTTTAATGTGAAACATGACCATCAGATTAGATTGTTTAATGTGAAACATGACCATCAGATTAGATGTTTTAATGTGAAACATGACCATCAGATTAGATGGTTTAATGTGAAACATGACCATCAGATTAGATGGTTTAATGTGAAACATGACCATCAGATTAGATTGTTTAATGTGAAACATGATAATGCTTTAGAACTATTAGAGCTTTAGATCAAATACACAACAAATAGAGGTCATGCAGAAATCATCTGTGTCTGTGTGAACTGACTGTGTGTGTCTGTGTGAACTGACTGTGTGTGTGTGAACTGACTGTGTCTGTGTGAACTGACTGTGTGTGTCTGTGTGAACTGACTGTGTGTGTGTGTGTGTGAACTGACTGTGTGTGTGTGTGTGTGTGTGTGTGTGTGTGTGTGTGTGAACTGACTGTGTCTGTGTGAACTGACTGTGTGTGTGTGAACTGACTGTGTGTGTGTGTGAACTGACTGTGTGTGTGTGTGAACTGACTGTGTGTGTGTGTGTGTGTGTGTGTGTGTGTGTGTGTGTGTGTGTGTGTGTGTGTGTGTGTGTGTGTGTGTGTGAACTGACTGTGCGTGTTTATGTGTGTGTGTGTTACTGACCGTGTGTAGATGCCGTTCTTGCGGCAGAAGGAGTTCTTGACTGACAGGCGTCTGTTGTTGAGTTCCAGTGCAGGGAAACGGCCCTCGTCCAGCCTGACCATCTCCCCATGGGACAGGGGCAGGGAGGTGCTGTTACTGTGGCTCCCTAGGTGGGGGTAAGATGACACTGGGAGAAGGTTAGTCCATTGTAGGGGCAGGGGCACACACACACAAGCTAAATGCCTTCTATGCTCGCTTCGAGACAAACAACACTGAACCATGCATGAGAGCACCAACTGTTCCAGACGACTGTATGATCATGCTCTCCATAGCCAATGTGATTAAGACCTTTAAACAGGTTAACATACACAAGGCCGCAGAGCCAGACAGATTACCAGGACACCTATTCAGAGCATGCGCTGACCAACTGGCAAGTGTCGTTACTGACATTTTCAACCACTCCCTGATGCAGTCTATAATACATACATGTTTCAAGCAGACCACCATTGTCCCTGTGCCCAAGAACGTCAAGGTAACCAATATACATGACTATCGCCCGGGAGCATTCACATCTGTAGCCATGAAATGCTTTTAAAAGGCTGGTCATGGCTCACATCAACATCATCAATGATTTAGCACTGAGGTTAATCAGCAGTCTCCCTCGAAAGCCTTTAGTATGAGAGACTCTACTGAGGTCCCAGGTCCTGACCCCCATGCCCAAATACATACCTCATACACAGTATAAACACAGTGAGGTGTAGAGGCAGGGTTTAGGGGGCAGTGACCTCTCCTCTCTCTTCCTGCTGGTAGATTAGTGTGACTCACCATGCTAGCCTCTGGGCCTGGTGGTGAGTTTTGGCCCACAGTCAAACAAACAACCGTCAGTGGTACAAAACGGCTGTGCTGCCAGGGTTGGCTGGGCGGTAGCTGGGGGTGCAGGGTCTAAAAGGGTCTCTTTGTGTCCCAGACAAACTCTCATCCCGGACTAGCCAAAGCCCCGTTGACCGACCCCTGACCCCTACAGGACCCCTGGACCCTATAGGACCTCTCAACACCACACTAAACACTAACAGAGCTTTAAAAGGTCATGGTGAGAGATCACGGCAGGCTTGACCTCTCTTCCTCTCTCCTGTTCCTCTCCCTCTCTGTCTCTCTTCCTCTCTCCTGTTCCTCTCCCTCTCTGTCTCTATCTCTCTTCCTCTCCTGTTCCTCTCCCTCTCTGTCTCTATCTCTCTTCCTCTCTCCCTGTCTCTATCTCTCTTCCTCTCTCCTGTTCCTCTCCCTCTCTATCTCTCTTCCTCTCTCCTGTTCCTCTCCCTCTCTGTCTCTATCTCTCTTCCTCTCTCCTGTTCCTCTCCCTCTCTGTCTCTATCTCTCTTCATCTCTCCTGTTCCTCTCCCTCTCTGTCTCTATCTCTCTTCATCTCTCCTGTTCCTCTCCCTCTCTGTCTCTATCTCTCTTCCTCTCCTGTTCCTCTCCCTCTCTGTCTCTATCTCTCCTGTTCCTCTCCCTCTCTGTCTCTATCTCTCCTGTTCCTCTCCCTCTCTGTCTCTATCTCTCTTCCTATCCTGTTCCTCTCCCTCTCTGTCTCTATCTCTCTTAATCTCTCCTGTTCCTCTCCCTCTCTGTCTCTATCTCTCTTCATCTCTCCTGTTCCTCTCCCTCTCTGTCTCTATCTCTCCTGTTCCTCTCCTGTTCCTCTCCCTCTCTGTCTCTATCTCTCCTGTTCCTCTCCCTCTCTGTCTCTATCTCTCTTCCTCTCCTGTTCCTCTCCCTCTCTGTCTCTATCTCTCTTCATCTCTCCTGTTCCTCTCCCTCTCTGTCTCTATCTCTCTTCCTCTCTCCTGTTCCTCTCCCTCTCTGTCTCTATCTCTCTTCCTCTCTCCTGTTCCTCTGCCTCTCTCTATCTCTCTTCCTCTCTCCTGTTCCTCTCCCTCTCTGTCTCTATCTCTCTACCTCTCTCCTGTTCCTCTCCCTCTCTGTCTCTATCTCTCTTCCTCTCTCCTGTTCCTCTCCCTCTCTGTCTCTATCTCTCTTCCTCTCCTGTTCCTCTCCCTCTCTGTCTCTATCTATCTTCCTCTCTCCTGTTCCTCTCCCTCTCTGTCTCTCTTCATCTCTCCTGTTCCTCTCCCCCACCCTTTCTCTCTCCATCCCAGTTCTAACGTGTTGATGGACAATAAAACTGACTTCCGTCAGGTTGTTACTAAGTGATTATTTTACTCAGCACCATTTAAAAGTTATTGAATTTGGTCAACAGTGCTCCTACAAAAAATGCAGAGCAGGGGCAGTGGCAGTCAACCCGTGATGTCAGAGTCCAACAGTGATGTCACCTGGGATGACTCAGCAGAGCGGCAGTCTGGCACAGTGGGGTCAGGGACAGGAGTCCCACACTGTGTACTGACTGAGTATTGGCTTAAACATTAGAACAAACCATGGACATTTACACTTGCAGGTCGATCCACATTCTTTCTAAACATAGGACAATAATGACCTCATGTACCTGTCTACCTGTGCTTATGTAAGGCATTTTGTGACTACTGTTACTGTTAAATGGTCTATGATTGAATTTGATAGTGCTTTTAACTTGGTCTCATATTACAATGGTCATGCAGATGAGGGGAGGGGAACCAGGGAGGGTTATTTGGAGTTTTAAGATGTTAGTTCACGACTGATGGATCTGAGATATTCTCTTTAGGGGCCAGCTTCTCAGACACAGATTAAGACTAGTCCTGGACTGAGAAGATAGGTCAATGGAGAATCTCCATCGAAACTAAATTTTTTGTCCAGGACTAGTCTTAATCAGTGTCCGGGAAACCGCCCCCAAAGAGTATCAATAACTTGGGAATGGAATGTTGGGAATGTAATGTAGGGAATGGAATGAAACGTGTAAAGAAAGATGTATCAGAGAGGACAGTTGTACATGGAGCAGTGCTCTGTGTTGTCTACCTGAGTCAGACTTCTTAGTGTACTTCTTACTCTGGCCCCTGATGATGAGGATGAAGACGAGGAGGAGGATGAAGATTAGGCCCACCAGAGCGATGACCACCAGGAACCACCACTCTTCATAGAAGGGAGACACTTTCTGGGCTAGATAACAGACATCAGCACCAAGAGGAAGAACAAGTCACTAACTAAACCGGTACAGTATGGGCTGGTTTCCCGGACCTAGATGTAGCCGAGTACAGAGTTAAAAAGTAGATCAAATGGAAAATCCATTGATTCAAATAGTTTTTTAGTCCTGGAATAAACTCAATCCAGGTCTAGGAAAGTCATCCATATTTATTAGAACTGTAACAGCAAGCGTAACTAACCAGAGATAGAGGGTGAAGGAGCACTGGGGGAGCCATAGCCATAGTCGTTGACCCCAATGACCCGGAAGTCATAAGTAACCCCTTCTCTCAGCATGTCCAGGTTCAGTGTGTATGATGTCACTTCCTTTGGAATGTCTTTGATGAGGATATCCCACAGTCCTTCATCTAGAGGGGAGCAGGAAATACACTGAATGTTTGATTGAGCCTGCCTGGAGTCCCAGATGGGTGGGGTTTGCACTTTCACACTATTCCATTGGTTTCATAGGTTCTATTACACCAGACAAGTCTAAGGTCTAATATCCCCTGGACTCACCAGAGGGCCTGGCCTCGATGACATAGCGTGTGATGGGAGCTCGGCCTGGGTCTCCATTGGTCCAGTGTAGGGTGAGAGCCGTGCCGTACCGGGAGATGAAGGGTTCACCTGGAGGGCCTGGCGCTCCTGAATGGGAGGGGTAAGGAGAGGAGGGAAGGGGTAGGGAGAGCAGGGGAGGGGTAGGGAGAGGAGAGGAGAGGAGAGGAGAGGAGAGGAGAGGAGATGTTATCTGGATCAGAGATTCTCTGCTACATACCTTCTTCTGGTCCAGTAGTGATGTTATCTGGACCAGAGATACTCTGTTACATACCTTCTCCTGGTCCAGTAGTGATGTTAGCCTCCACCTCTGGCCCATAGGTGAGTGTCTTGGCCCGTATCCTGAAGTTATAAGTCACCCCGTCAGCCAGGTCCTTAATCTTCATCCACAGGGGGGTGCTGCCCTTCACGTCCACTGTGACTATCTTACTAACACCTGGAGTGGAGTGGAGAGGTGATGGAGAGGAGTCTGTACAAAGCCAACACTAATGCTGGAGATACTGGAGGCTAGAAAAGAAACAGGTACAAAAGTATCTATATCCACAGTAAAACGAGTCCTGTAGACATAACCTGAAAGGCAGCTCAGCAAGGAAGAAGTTCCAAAATCGCCATAAAAAAAACAAACTACGGTTTGCAACTGCACATGGGGACAAATATCGTGCTTTTTGGAGAAATGTCCTCTGGTCTGATGAAACAAAAATAGAACTGTTTGGCCATAATGACCATCATTATGTTTGGAGGAAAAAGGGGGAGGCTTGCAAGCCGAAGAACACCATCCCAACCGTGAAGCACGGGGGTGGCAGCATCATGTTGTGGGGGTGCTTTGCTGCAGGAGGGGCTGGTGCACTTCACAAAATAGATGGCATCATGAGGAAGGAAAATGATATGGATATATTGAAGTAACATCTCAAGACATCAGTCAGGAAGGACAATGACCAAAAGCATACTTCCAAATGGACAATGACCCCAAGCATAATTCCAAAGTTGTGGCAAAATGGCTTAAGGACAACAAAGTCAAGGTATTGGAGTGGCCATCACAAAGCCCTGACCTCAATCCTATAGAACATTTGTGGGCACAACTGAAAAAGTGTGTGTGAGCAAGGAGGCCTACAAACCTGACTCAGTTACACCAGTTCTGTCAGGAGGAATGGGCCAAAATTCACCCAACTTATTGTGGGAAGCTTGTGGAAGGCTCCCCGAAACGTTTGACCCAAGTTAAACAATTTAAAGGTAATGCTACCAAATACTAATTGAGTGTATGTAAACTTCTGACCCACTGAGAATGTGATGAAAGAAATAAAAGCTGAAATAAATCATTCTCTCTGCTATTATTCTGACATTTCATATTCTTAAAATAAAGTGGTGATCCTAACTGACCTAAGACAGGGAATTTTAACTAGGATTAAATGTCAGGAATTGTGAAAAACTGAGTTTAAATGTATTTGGTTAACCTCCCTACTGACAGAGCATGGTAGCACCTTTCAACCTCCCTACTGACAGAGCATGGTAGCACCTTTCAACCTCCCTACTGACAGAGCATGGTAGCACCTTTCAACCTCCCTACTGACAGAGCATGGTAGCACCTTTCAACCTCCCTACTGACAGAGCATGGTAGCACCTTTCAACCTCCCTACTGACAGAGCATGGTAGCACCTTTCAACCTCCCTACTGACAGAGCATGGTAGCACCTTTCAACCTCCCTACTGACAGAGCATGGTAGCACCTTTCAACCTCCCTACTGACAGAGCATGGTAGCACCTTTCAACCTCCCTACTGACAGAGCATGGTAGCACCTTTCAACCTCCCTACTGACAGAGCATGGTAGATGAGCATGAGTGTCCTAATAGACAGATGTGCCCGATCACTGCAACCCTCCAGATAGAGAGACATGTTCCTCCACCATCCCAGACCCAGCTGTGCCTCTTTCTCTTCCACATGGCTGCCTGCTCTAGGGGCCAGATAGAAGCCATTAGTGGCCAACAGGCCTGGGACCACAGAGGTCTACCTCCCATTCCCATACCACCACCCCTGTCTGCTCCCAATTACTAAGGAATCTGGAGGCCCAACCACACAGACCGGCTATTAGCTGTGATTTCTCTCAACGAGAGAGAGAGGAAGTTGTAAACAAGTTGACTGCATGTGGCCACAGGGCCGGCCTGGACCTACCCAGCTGTAACAGATTAGGACACCAATCTAATACCATGGCAGCGCTGATGCTAGCCTGTGAGTGTAAATCATCTTACCGCCTTTCAGGCTCCAGAGGATCTCACCATCCATTGGTGTGTGTGTGTGTTTGTATGTGTGTTTCCCACCATCCATGAGCCTGTGTGTGTGTGTGTGTATGTGTGTGTGCATGCATTCATGTGTGTGTGTGTTTTCTCACTATCAACACGTGTGTGTGTGTCTCACCATCGACAGGTGTGCAGGGCTCGTAGACCAGGCGGTAGCCCTCGATGATGCCGTTGGCCTTGCGTGGCTCTCCCCAGGACATGTTGACTGATGTGGTGGTCAGTTCACTGAAGTGGATGAAGCTGGGTTTACTGGGGGCTGGAGAGGGAAGAGAGGGATGAGAGAGGGAGGGGAAAGGGGGGAGATAAAGAGAGACAGGAGAGGGAGAGGAGATGGAGAGGGAAAGAGAGAGACAGGAGAGGAGATGGAGAGAGAGCGAGACATGAAAGGGAGAGGAGATGGAGAGAGAGAGAGACAGGAGAGGGAGAGGAGATGGAGAGAGAGAGAGAGAGGGAGAGAGAGAGATAGAGAGGGGAGAGGGAGAGGAGATGGAGAGAGAGAGGAGATGGAGTGAGAGACAGGAGAGGGAGAGAGGGAGAGGAGATGGAGAGAGAGAGAGAGAGAGAGAGAGAGGGAGAGAGAGAGATAGAGAGGGGAGAGGGAGAGGAGATGGAGAGAGAGAGGAGAGAGAGAGAGAGACAGGAGAGGGAGAGTGAGAAAGATTAGGGAAGGACACTTAGGCTGTCACACCATTGTCCTATCAGGTCCTAGATAACGTGTCAACTCCCTCCATCCGGGATATGCTGTTGTACAAATCAAACACACTGCTGAAAGCCTTATATGGAAAGCCAATATATGATTGAGTTTAGTCCTTAATTCATCTAAGTAATTACACTGAAGCAATACTAGTATCATTCTTGGTGACTGGGACAGATACGATCATCCATTCCTCCCATGACCTTCCAGAAGTCCTGTGAGAATTGTGCTTGGCCAGAAACAGCCAGGGCTTGTCAGGGACTTTGCTACAATTCTGCATAAAATGGACCAAAGCTTGGGTTGGCTGCTCTCCCAGCTACCCTGCAGAGCAGAAAGGAGCGGGGAGCCAGAATATGCTGCAGTCTCTCTGTGTTATAACTACAGTACTTCCTCCCCTCTGCCTCTCTCTGCAATGTCACAGTCCTTCAAGAGACCGGGCCAGGCTGGCTGCAGAAAACACCAGAGGAATCCATTCTATAAACTGTTTCCCCTCTAGAAACCACACAGGAGGTTTTAGTGTGTGTGTGTGTTTGGCTACAGGGGGATGACTGACTGAACAAGGGTCTCTTTGTGTGTGTCAGTAGTGTGGCTGGGCCTGGGTCAGAACAATCCCATCCACATGTCACTCTAGGGTACTAAGGTTGAATGGCGGGAACCAGGTTACTGAGAATTACAGCCCAAAGCCACTCCCTTTTCCCGGGATAAACAACTGCCAGAAACCGGTCAATTATAATAAATAATTTATATGAACAGCATGACGTGAAATGTAACTGTTAAATTATATGCAAGTCTAAATCTGGATTCTCTACGACCTTCTCTCTGGTCAGTGTATGATGAATCATCAACACTCAGGGTGGGGACCGAAAGCCAATCATCAACGCTCAGGGTGGGGACCGACAGCCAATCATCAACGCTCAGGGTGGGGACCGACAGCCAATCTCAGTATGTAGACCTATCATCTCATCATAGTAACTTTTTAAAATGTTTTTTTATTTATTTATTTCACCTTTATTTAACCAGGAAGGCCAGTTGAGAACAAGTTCTAATTTACAACTGCGGCCTGGCCAAGACAAAGCAAAGCAGTGCGACAAAAAACAACACAGAGTTACACGTGAGATAAACAAACGTACAATCAATAACACAATAGAGAATCTATATACAGAGTGCAAATGTAGTAAGATTAGGAAGGTGAGGCAATAAATAGACCATAGTGGCGAGATGATTTACAAATTAGAATTAACACTGGACTGATAGATGTGCAAATGATGATGTGCAAATAGAGATACTGGAGTGCAAAATGAGCTAAAATAATAAATATGGGGATGAGGTAGTAGGGTGGGCTATTTACAGAAGGGCTATATACAGGTGCAGTGATCGATAAGCAGCTTTGACAGCTGATGCTTAAAGTTATTGAGGGAGATAGGAACCTCTAGCTTCAAGGATTTTTGCAGTTCGTTCCAGTCATTGGCAGAAGAGAACTGGAAGGAATGGCGGCCAAAGGAGGTGTTGGCTTCGGGGATGACCCGTCTTTAATGTAGGGCTCATTTAATCAGGTTCAGGTTTCATCAGGCTTGAATTTTCGATCAAAGCTCCAGACATAGGCCTATTTATACAGTGGGGAGAACAAGTATTTGATACACTGCTGATTTTGCAGGTTTTCCTACTTACAAAGCACGTAGAGGTCTGTAATTTTTATCATAAAAAAATCCAGAAAATCACATTGTATGATTTTTAAATAATTAATATTGCATGACATAAGTATTTGATCACCTACCAACCAGTAAGAATTCCGTCTCTCACAGACCTGTTAGTTTTTTTTTAAGAAGCCCTCCTGTTCTCCACTCATTACCTGTATAAAAGACACCTGTCCACACACTCAATCAAAGAGACTCCAACCTCTCCACAATGGCCAAGACCAGAGAGCTTTGTAAGGACATCAGGGATAAAATTGTAGACCTGCACAAGGCTGGGATGGGCTACAGGACAATAGGCAAGCAGCTTGGTGAGAAGGCAACAACTGTTGGCGCAATTATTAGAAAATGGAAGAAGTTCAAGATGACGGTCAATCTCCCTCGGTCTGGGGCACCACGCAAGATCTCACCTCGTGGGGCATCAATGATCATGAGGAAGGTGAGGGATCAGCCCAGAACTACACGGCAGGACCTGGTCAATGACCTGAAGAGAGCTGGGACCACAGTCTCAAAGAAAACCATTAGTAACACACTACGCCGTCATGGATTAAAATCCTGCAGCGCACGCAAGATCCCCCTGCTCAAGCCAGCGCATGTCCAGGCCCGTCTGAAGTTTGCCAATGACCATCTGGATGATCCAGAGGAGGAATGGGAGAAGGTCATGTGGTCTGATGAGACAAAAATATAGCTTTTTGGTCTAAACTCCACTCGCCGTGTTTGGAGGAAGAAGGATGAGTACAACCCCAAGAACACCATCTCAACCGTGAAGCATGGAGGTGGAAACATTCTTTGGGGATGCTTTTCTGCAAAGGGGACAGGACGACTGCACCGTATTGAGCGTAGGATGGATGGGGCCATGTATCGCGAGATCTTGGCCAACAACCTCCTTCCCTCAGTAAGAGCATTGAAGATGGGTCGTGGCTGGGTCTTCCAGCATGACAACGACCCGAAACACACAGCCAGGGCAACTAAGGAGTGGCTCCGTAAGAAGCATCTCAAGGTCCTGGAGTGGCCTAGCCAGTCTCCAGACCTGAACCCAATAGAAAATCTTTGGAGGGAGCTGAAAGTCCGTATTGCCCAGCGACAGCCCCGAAACCTGAAGGATCTGGAGAAGGTCTGTATGGAGGAGTGGGCCAAAATCCCTGCTGCAGTGTGTGCAAACCTGGTCAAGAACTACAGGAAACGTATGATCTCTGTAATTGCAAACAAAGGTTTCTGTACCAAATATTAAGTTCTGCTTTTCTGATGTATCAAATACTTATGTCATGCAATAAAATGCAAATTAATTACTTAAAAATCATACAATGTGATTTTCTGGATTTTTGTTTTAGATTCCGTCACTCACAGTTGAAGAGTACCTATGATAAACATTACAGACTTCTACATGCTTTGTAAGTGGGAAAACCTGCAAAATCGGCAGTGTATCAAATACTTGTTCTCCCCACTGTATGCTTTATAACTCTTTTGAATAAATGTCCAGTTTTGGCGGGGAATACCGGGTTACCCGGGAGAAAAGTGATTTATTTAACATTTAAACATTTGTAAAATACTGGGAAAATATTCAACCCTAATCCTCACCCCCCTCATCTTCCTCTATAGTGTCATCAGGCTTCCATTCCACCTCTGTGGTTTCCCCATGAAAACGTACAATTCTTGCCAATATGATTCAAACCCCCCCACCCCCTTGACTGTTAGTTCCCATATCCTGTTAGTTCCCATATCCTGGGTCCAAACTTGTCCCATATGTCCTATTTCCTATAAGGGAGGGGGACAACATTGACGGTTACACAATTTGTAATGTGCAGTACGTGTCCCTGGTGCTGAATACCAGTGACTCAAGCTGACAGCTCCCATCCGTTTCTCCTTTGGTGAGCTATTCTGACTGGGCACAGGGTCCTGAGAATATCCTTCAAACTTGCACTTGAGAACACTGGAACAGTGAGGGGGAGAGAGAGAGATAGAAAGAGAACAGTGAGGGGAGAGAGATAGAAAGAGAACAGTGAGCGGAGAGAGAGAGAGAGAGAGAGAGAGAGAGAGAGAGAGAGAGAGAGAGAAAGAGAACAGTGAGCTGAGAGAGAGAGAGAGAGAAAGAGAACAGTGAGCTGAGAGAGAGAGAGAGAGAGAGAGAGAGAGAGAGAGAGAGAGAGAGAGAGAGAGAGAGAGAGAGAGAAAGAAAGAAAGAAAGAAAGAAAGAGACAGAACAAGAGGCAGCCTAACAGTGATGCAGTGCTATTGGCCAGCTTCCTACTCTAACTGTAACTTTGTACTGTACTACTGACTGGCTCTAACCCAGTCGATCTGGCCCAGAGCTCACCTGCTTGTTGAGATGACACATATACTGTAGGTGGTTTGAGTGTGTGTGTATGTATGCGTGTGTGTGTGCGTGGCCCTTACCGGCCTGTTGTGTTCGGCCCCTGGTCGGGGGACTCCGGGGCCCGTCCCCTGCTGCGTTGAAGGCTGCTACACTGATCATGTATGTGGTGTAGCCAGTCAGGTTCTTAATCTTGACCCCTAGCTCAGGGAGGAACATGGTACGCAGCCTCTCTGTCTCATTCTGCAGCTGGAACTCCCAGAAGTAGATCTAGAATACATGATGAAGGGTCAGAGGTTATATTCACATTCAGATAGATCTAGAATACATGATGAAGGGTCAGAGGTTATATTCACATTCAGATAGATCTAGAATACATGATGAAGGGTCAGAGGTTATATTCACATTCAGATAGATCTAGAATACATGATGAAGGGTCAGAGGTTATATTCACATTCAGACAGATCTAGAATACATGATGAAGGGTCAGAGGTTATATTCACATTGACACAGTTGTTTCACTTACTTGGCTTAGTGTGCTGTGTGTGTGTTTTGTGTGTGTGTGTTGTGTGTTGTGTTGTGTGTGTGTGTGTGTGTTGTGATTGACCAGTTGGATCAGATGTACCAGTCTTGGAACAGATCAAGTGGAACCAGCTGGGTCCTCCATACTGTTCTACAGTAGGGTATACAACAGATCTACATGTTCCACAGTATGGTATACTACAGACCCACATGTTCTACACTATGGTATACTACAGACCCACATGTTCTACACTATGGTATACTACAGACCCACATGTTCTACACTATGGTATACTACAGACCCACATGTTCTACAGTATGGTATACTACAGGTGTTCTACAGTATGGTATACTACAGACCCACATGTTCTACAGTATGGTATACTACAGGCCCACATGTTCTACACTATGGTATACTACAGACCCACATGTTCTACACTATGGTATACTACAGACCCACATGTTCTACACTATGGTATACTACAGACCCACATGTTCTACACTATGGTATACTACAGACCCACATGTTCTACACTATGGTATACTACAGACCCACATGTTCTACAGTATGGTATACTACAGGTGTTCTACAGTATGGTATACTACAGACCCACATGTTCTACAGTATGGTATACTACAGGCCCACATGTTCTACACTATGGTATACTACAGACCCACATGTTCTACACTATGGTATACTACAGGTGTTCTACAGTATGGTATACTACAGACCCACATGTTCTACACTATGGTATACTACAGGCCCACATGTTCTACACTATGGTATACTACAGACCCACATGTTCTACAGTATGGTATACTACAGGTGTTCTACAGTATGGTATACTACAGACCCACATGTTCTACAGTATGGTATACTACAGGTGTTCTTACAGTATGGTATACTACAGACCCACATGTTCTACAGTATGGTATACTACAGGTGTTCTTACAGTATGGTATACTACAGACCCACATGTTCTACAGTATGGTATACTACAGGTGTTCTACAGTATGGTATACTACAGGTGTTCTACAGTATGGTATACTACAGGTGTTCTACAGTATGGTATACTACAGGTGTTCTACAGTATGGTATACTACAGACCAACATCCAGATATTGATCCTCACCTTGTACCCCTGTATGTCTCCATTCTGAGCATCTAGGGGGGGCGGGTCCCATGTGACATCCAGCTGGGTGGCTGTTGATGATTGGATGGTCACAGTTTGTGGCGGGGCTGTTGGGACTGGAGTTGAGGGTAAACATTCAATATTGCTAGTTATATTGGTCGGACCAAGTCCAATTCATATATCAAATAGTTCATATGTAAATAGTTGAGCTGTGCTTGAGTTAGTTTTCCAGGCAAGTGGAACCACTGGGGACGATACAGTTCATCATTTCTCACCTGCCTCTCCCACAAACACTTCCTGTGGCGTGCTGGTAGGCCCCTCCCCCACGGCGTTGTACACACTCAGACGGATCTCATAACGCTTGTGTTTACTCAAGTCTGTGGGGGGTGAAACACAGAAAGAGTTATCCACAAATGGCCTGGGAGGACCATCCAACAGCAGCGAAGCTGGTGATACAACGCTATGAGAAGAAGTTAAGAGGTCAGAGGTCAGGACACACCTGATGAGGAAGAGGTAAAACAACACCATGACAGGATGGTAAAATATTAAGACAAATGAGGAAGAGCAGCGATGTGGGATGTTGTCAAACACACATAGACATAAACGTAAGTTTACATAAACAGATGATTGTCAGGCAGACAGAGAGAGAGACAGTAGGCTGCTGAGGGGAGGACGGCTCATCATGAGGGATGGAACAGAGAGAATGGAATGGCACCAAACACCTGGAAAACCATGGAAACCATGTGTCTGATGTTTGTGATACCATTCCACTCATTCCGCTCCAGCCATTACCACAAGCCCCTCCTCCTCAACAACCTCCTGTGACACAGTGGACTTACTATCCAGCTCGTACTGGGTGAGAGAGGACTCGCTCAGGTTCCTCACACTGTAGGGGGCTAGAGGGTGACGGACCAGGGTGGGAGGAGGGGTGAGGGAGGAGGGAGGACAGAACAGAGGGAATTAGGGCAGCCACCATAAAGAGGCAGAGAGAGGTGGAGGAGAGAGAGAAGAGGAAGGAGACTGAGGTTAGTGCATCAGTGTAACGTGTGAATAGAGTAGACCCACAGTCACCCAAAGGCTAAGAGCTGAGGAAAAGGTCAAGTAAACAAACAGAGGTCAGAGGTCAACTCACCGGTGAGCTCGGCCCAATTGGAGGCGGGGCTGTTGATGGTTCGTACGGTGAAGCTACGGAGGTGGTCATATTGTAACTCCCGGTATCGTACCCTGAACCCCAGCAGCACCCCATTTATCTGCTCCTCAGCAGGTGGCTGGAGGGGGGGATCAATCAATCACATTTATTTAGAAAGCCCTTTTTACATCCACAGTTCTACATCAACAAAGTGTTTTACATCCACAGTTCTACATCAACAAAGTGTTTTACATCCACAGTTCTACATCAATAAAGTGTTTTACATCCACAGTTCTACATCAACAAAGTGTTTTACATCCACAGTTCTACATCAATAAAGTGTTTTACATCCACAGTTCTACATCAACAAAGTGTTTTACAGTAACCCAACCTAGTCCACCAGCCTAGACCACAGTGGCAAGGAACCTCTATAGAAGGGAGAAAACTGAACATAACAAATCTACTGCTTACCTCCCATCGGACCAGCACCGATGTGGTGGTGTGGGGTGTAACAGAGAGGATTGTGGGAGCTTTGTCTGGGGCTGTGTGGAGACAGATATATGGGAATCGTTGAACTGGTGGACTGTATAAACACTTGCACACACACACACACACACACACACACACACACACACCACACACACACACACCACGCACACACACACACACAGTATGGCTATTGTGTCAACAAGCACAAGCAGTGTGATTCTCTGACGCTCAGTATGAGGTCATCAGTAGTGGACATGTTGATAACACTTCCTAATGCTTTGGAACACAACACAGAGTAGCTCCTCTCACAGAGGAGGATTGTACAGTCAACCAATCAGAGAGACAGCAATGGCTGCCTAGTGAGGAGGACTGTCTGTCTTCCAATACAGTGGTGAGACTACACAGGGATAACCCAGCCAAAACAGCATTTAATCAACATTAACCTGGGTTCAAATAGTTGACAGCTGCAATACAGGCAGATTTAAGCAAACTCTCAAAGTTTTTGAAAGATTTTAAAAATGTTTTGGAAGCTGGGTTTGCAGAGACAGTCAGTGACATTTACATGATATCCTTACCGTCCTGTAGGGTGGTGGTAGCATCACTCTCCTGGCTGTACTCACTGTCCCCGATGTCATTGGTGGCTTTCACTCTGAACTGGTAGGAGGTGAACGGCTTGAGGCTGGCAGGAGAGACAATGTCCCATGTCAGTTCACTTATGTCTTGAACCAGGAATTATCCTAGACAGGTACTAGATAGTGTGGTAACACTTTGTTTAAAGGCTGCTTACATAAACACATTCATAAACCTACATACTACGTTCATTACCCTACATACTACATTCATTACCCTACATACCACATTCATAAGCATTGCTTCCTTTAATGTGAATAAGGTCTCTCTGCCCTCTCACCTGCACTAGGTAGGGTGCTATGTAGGGTGTGTACTGTACCTGTCCACTATGTAGGAGCTGGCCTCGTGGTTGACCGATGCAGAGTGGACAGTCCAGTTACTGTCTGGTAGCTCTCTGTACTGCACTGTGTAGTACCGGACAGGTGACAGGCCGTCGCTACCTGGTTCCCATGACAACATCACGCTGCGCGCCTGCACGTCCTCCTGGGGAACTGTGGGACGGCTGGCTGGCTGGGGCCGCGCTGAGGGGGCGGGGCAAACACACACAGTCAATCACCACTCCCATACATGACAGCAATGACTGTAATAAATAAGTAAATGAATGAATGAATGAATGAATAAATATATGTAAATAAATAGATGCAACAATACTAATACATTTATAAATTAAAATAAATTAATAGATACATCATAAATAAATATATACATGAATACATAAATAAAAAGTAATATAATAAATAAAAAGTAAATAATTGAAAGCGACATTATGTTTGCTCTAGTTCCTCCCCAGTGGGGTCAGGACCCACCTCTCTTCTCTGTAGTGACCACCAGGGCCTCTGCAGCCTCCCCCCAGCCCTTGCGTGTCTGAGCGGTGAGGCGGAACACATAGACGCCCTCTGGTTTCAGTCCAGACGCTGTATACTGTCGCGCACTGGGGCTCAGCACGTCCACAGTGGCAGCGTTGCTATTGGAGGAGTTCTGTCTGTGTGTGATCTGATAGGCTAGGTCGGAGAGAGGAACATGACGATTCAGTATAGGAAACAATCTGTTAAAGGTCGAATCATTGTCAATAAAGAACATATGGACATAGATTGCATAGTGCAGCGGCGTCTTAGAGGAACCAGGGACCACGTAATGTACAGCATGTGGACAGTGTCTTGGTATGAGAGCTTGGTAATGTACAGTATGTGGATAGTGTCTTGGTATGAGAGCTTGGTATGTGCAGTATGTGGATAGTGTCTTGGTATGAGAGCTTGGTATGTACAGTATGTGGATAGTGTCTTGGTATGAGAGCTTGGTAATGTACAGCATGTGGATAGTGTCTTGGTATGAGAGCTTGGTATGTACAGTATGTGGATAGTGTCTTGGTATGAGAGCTTGGTATGTACAGTATGTGGATAGTGTCTTGGTATGAGAGCTTGGTAATGTACAGTATGTGGATAGTGTCTTGGTATGAGAGCTTGGTATGTACAGTATGTGGATAGTGTCTTGGTATGAGAGCTTGGTATGTACAGTATGTGGATAGTGTCTTGGTATGAGAGCTTGGTATGTACAGTATGTGGATAGTGTCTTGGTATGAGAGCTTGGTATGTACAGTATGTGGATAGTGTCTTGGTATGAGAGCTTGGTATGTACAGTATGTGGATAGTGTCTTGGTATGAGAGCTTGGTAATGTACAGTATGTGGATAGTGTCTTGGTATGAGAGCTTGGTATGTACAGTATGTGGATAGTGTCTTGGTATGAGAGCTTGGTATGTACAGTATGTGGATAGTGTCTTGGTATGAGAGCTTGGTATGTACAGTATGTGGATAGTGTCTTGGTATGAGAGCTTGGTATGTACAGTATGTGGATAGTGTCTTGGTATAAGAGCTTGGTAATGAGATATGGAGCCCCTGTGGTTCAGATACAGCAGTTAGTTAGAATACTACTACCTGTTAGGATAGTGGATGTATGGAGGGGGAGGCGGCTGTGGTAGTAGACGTACCCAGGATGATGCCGTTGGGCTGGGCAGGAGGCTGCCAGATGAGCCTGACTGAGCCGGTCCTCACCTCTGGGAACAGGATGCCCACTGGAGGACCTGGGACTGTGGAAACAGAGGGAGGAGCATGTCAGGGTTAGGAGGACAGTACCACCACAACAGTACTGTGTCCACGTTGATCTTTGTTGAGCTTACCTTTATCAATACAATTCCAGAATGGAGGGTAATGGGACCAGTGGTTTTAGGAGGGTTTAGAATAGACTTGGCATGGCCAGCAGCCTCCTTGAGGATGACCCTCGTTGCCAGATTTATCTCAACAGGCTAACATAGTGTTATGGCATGCAGGACACCCGGGTTTGAACCCAAGGTCTAAGGTGTTACGTGAGTAATGCTCACCATCGTCCAGGGTTCTCTCCAGGATGGATGGCTTGCTGCTCCTTCCGTCTCCTATCCGTGTGAAGGCCAGGACCTGGATCTCATACAGGACATACTTCCCCAGACCACTCAGCTGAACACTGTGACTGGTGTTCCCCTCCACCTCCCAGTACTGATGGACAGAGTCTGAACCCTTCTCCTTATACACCACCTGGGAGAAAGGGACAATGGGTAATAGTGATTGTGTGTGTGTGTTTATGTGCCTGTTTAGGAGTGTGTGTGTGTGTGTGCATGCGTGCGTGTGTGTGTCACTGACCTTGTATCCCAGGATGAGTCCGTTGCGGTCAGTCGGAGGGACCTCCCCCCAGCGGACCAGGATGCTACTGGAGGTCGTGGCGAAGGCTGACACATTGGTGGGACCACAGGACGGCACTACACAGGGGTCAGAGGTTACAACACAGCCTGTCTGTGTGTGTAGTATGAGTGTGTCAGCTGTCTTCTCAGTCTTACCAGACTCCCTGGTTCTGCCCTGGTCAGGCTGTGTGTGACTCCAGTGTTTGTGTGTGTGTGTTAACGTGTGTGTGTGTTAACGTGTGTGTTAAGATGTGTGTTGAGGTGTGTGATGAGGTGTGTATTGATGTTGGGGTTGAGGTGTGGGTTGAGGTGTGGGTTGAGGTGTGGGTTGAGGTGTGTAGTGAGGTATGTGTTGAAGTGTGTGTTGAGGTGTGTAGTGAGGTGTGTGTTGAGGTGTGTACTAACGTGTGTGTTGAGGTGTGTGTTGACGTGTGTGTTGAGGTGTGTGTTGAGGTGTGTGTTGAGGTGTGGGTTAACGTGTGTGTTGAGGTGTGTATTGAGGTGTGTATTGAGGTGTGGGTTAACATGTGTGTTGAGGTGTGTATTGAGGTGTGTATTGGGGTGTGTATTGAGGTGTGTGTTTAGCATATATGTTTGTGTGTTAAGCTCAGACTCCCTGGTCCTCCCGTGGACAGGCTGCAGGCTGCCTCCAGTGTGTGTGTGTGTGTGTGTGTGTAGCTGTGTCTTTATTAGGAGTGTGTTTAGTTGTGTGTGTCTCCCCAGTCTTACCAGACTCCCTGGTCCTCCCGTGGACAGGCTGGCTCCAGGGCCCTGACCCCATGCCGTTGACAGCCTGAACCCTGACCTCGTACTCTGTCCACTCCTCCAGGTCCTCTAAGGTAAACTCCCTCTCCAACCGGTCACTGATGACATGGGATAGGACCCCTCCCTTAGATGCCGCTCTGCAGTACTGCACACGATAACCCACCAACTCCTGGTCCCCATTGTACTCCCACTCTGGAAGAGGCTGGAGGGAGAGGAGGTGAGGATGAAGGTTGAGAGGTTATGATACACACTGACTGACAGAGAGACAGATACAGAGAGACAGACTGACTGACTGACAGAGAAACAGAGAGACAGAGAAACAGAGACTGACTGACTGACTGACAGAGATACAGAGAAACAGAGACTGACTGACTGACAGAGATACAGAGAAACAGAGAAACAGAGACTGACTGACTGACAGAGATACAGAGAAACAGAGACTGACTGACTGACAGAGATACAGAGAAACAGAGAAACAGAGACTGACTGACTGACAGAGATACAGAGACAGAGAAACAGAGACTGACTGACAGAGATACAGAGAGACAGAGAAACAGAGACTGACTGACTGACTGAGATACAGAGAGACAGAGAAACAGAGACTGACTGACTGAGATACAGAGAGACAGAGAAACAGAGACTGACTGACTGACAGAGATACAGAGAGACAGAGAAACAGAGACTGACTGACTGACAGAGAGACAGAGAAACTGTAATGTTTGATCAGGCACCAGTCCATCAGACGGAGCCATCACCTGAATATTGAACTCTGTTACTTCCTGTTCCTGCCACATCATTCCTGTCTTGTCATTTCCTGTCACCCTGTATTTAAGCCATGTGCTATCACTGCCTTATTTCGAAGTATTGCCAGTTCTCTGCCTTACTAAGTGTTCTACCATTCTCTATTGATGATTACTGTTATGACCATTGTTTTGCCTTTTGACTCACACTTTTGGATTGCTGTTTTTTGGATTTGTCTACCAGTGGATTGTTTTACCTGTGCTTGGACCAAGGCCTGTGACCTGACTACGAGTTGTGACTATTGTTTGGATTTGATGCTCAGATCCTTTAATAAAGACCCGCTTATGGATTCCACTCAGCCTACATCTACCTTACAGAAACAGAGACTGACTGACTGACAGAGATACAGAGAGACAAAGAAACAGAGACTGACTGACTGACAGAGATACAGAGAGACAGAGACTGACTGACTGACAGAGATACAGAGAGACAGAGACTGACTGACTGACAGAGATACAGAGACTGACTGACTGACAGAGATACAGAGACTGACTGACAGAGATACAGAGAGACAGAGAAACAGAGACTGACTGATTGACAGAGAAACAGAGAAACAGATAAATTGTATATGAATGTCTGTGTTCCCTTGTGCACTTATGAGGAAAACAATGTAGTCAGGACTCACCACCCATCGGAGCCAGAGGCTGGTCTCTGAGGCTGTTCGGAGGGAGACGTTGTAGGGAGAGATATCTGGAGGCGCCTGCAGGGTCTGGATCTTCCTGGAGGGCTGGCTGGGTGGACTGATCCCCACTATGTTCACCTGGCGCATACGGAACCTACAGGGGAGGACAGACAGGAAGGTACGGATGCCATCATGGGTTTGAGAGGATGTTCTGGTAAAAGCAGTGCTTAGAACATGGGGACACAAGAATCAGTCAATTCAGAGGGTATGAACTGTTCTTTCCATTGATAGAATGTTGATCCCTTTGAAGTGGACTACAGACCAACTACCAGTATAACTATGTGTTCATCAGGTGTAGTGTTAGGTACCTGTTGTAGCTGTATTAGTGATGTTCTACAGTACCTGTAGGAGGTGAAGGGGTTCAGGTCCAGGACCTCCAGGGAGCGGGCGTCAGGCTCGTTGGGCAGCTGGTGGACCATCACCCACTCCTCATTCTCCCCAGTTATACCAATCTAGAGGGAGAGGGAGAGAGAGAGGGTGGAGAGGGTGAGAGAGAGAATTTTTTTAATTCACTTAAAGTATGATTGATTGCTTGCTTGCTTGATTAATTGATTTGCTGATTGATTGATTGGATGTGTCTCTCACCTGTGCCTCGACTTGCCAGCGCGAGATGGATGTCTTTCCGTCGTAGCCAGGTTTAAACTGCAGGGCCACAGAGCGGGGGCCGATGTTGGAGATGGCTATGTTGGTGGGGGAGCCCGGCATCTCTGTATAGGGAGGAGGAGAGACACAGTGAGATCAGAGATGGAGATAAAGGAGGAGAGACACAGTGAGATCAGAGATGGAGATAAAGGAGGAGAGACACAGTGAGTTCAGAGATGGAGATAAAGGAGGAGAGACACAGTGAGATCAGAGATGGAGATAAAGGAGGAGAGACACAGTGAGATCAGAGATGGAGATAAAGGAGGAGAGACACAGTGACATCAGAGATGGAGATAAAGGAGGAGAGACACAGTGAGATCAGGGATGGAGATAAAGGAGGAGAGACAGTGAGATCAGGGATGGAGATAAAGGAGGAGAGTGAGATCAGGGATGGAGATAAAGTAGGAGAGAGAGTGAGATCAGGGATGGAGATAAAGGAGGAGAGACACATTGAGACCAGAGATGGAGATAAAGGAGGAAAGACAGTGAGATCAGTGATGGAGATAAAGGAGGAGAGACACAGTGAGATCAGGGATGGAGATAAAGGAGGAGAGACACAGTAAGATCAGGGATGGAGATAAAGGAGAAGAGACAATGAGATCAGGGATGGAGATAAAGGAGGAGAGTGAGATCAGGGATGGAGATAAAGTAGGAGAGAGAGTGAGATCAGGGATGGAGATAAAGGAGGAGAGACACATTGAGACCAGAGATGGAGATAAAGGAGGAAAGACAGTGAGATCAGTGATGGAGATAAAGGAGGAGAGACACAGTGAGATCAGGGATGGAGATAAAGGAGGAGAGACACAGTAAGATCAGGGATGGAGATAAAGGAGAAGAGACAGTGAGATCAGGGATGGAGATAAAGGAGGAGAGACAGTGAGATCAGGGATGGAGATAAAGAAGGAGAGACACAGTGAGATCAGTGATGGAGATAAAGGAGGAGAGACAGTGAGATCAGGGATGGAGATAAAGGAGAAGAGACAGTGAGATCAGGGATGGAGATAAAGAAGGAAGACACAGTGAGATCAGTGATGGAGATAAAGGAGAAGAGACACAGTGAGATCAGGGATGGAGATAAAGGAGGAGAGACACAGTGAGATCAGAGATGGAGATAAAGGAGGAGAGACACAGTGAGATCAGAGATGAGATAAAGGAGGAGAGACAGTGAGATCAGGGATGGAGATAAAGAAGGAGAGACAGTGAGATCAGGGATGGAGATAAAGAAGGAGAGACACAGTGAGATCAGGGATGGAGATAAAGGAGAAGAGACACAGTGAGATCAGGAATGGAGATAAAGGAGGAGAGACACAGTGAGATCAGGGATGGAGATAAAGGAGGAGAGACACAGTGAGATCAGAGATGAGATAAAGGAGGAGAGACAGTGAGATCAGGGATGGAGATAAAGGAGGAGAGACAGTGAGATCAGAGATGAGATAAAGGAGGAGAGACAGTGAGATCAGGGATGGAGATAAAGGAAGGTCACAGCTCTATGTGGGTTTAGGACACTGTGACAGTTGGCCAATGAGAATAGTGGATATGGGAACAGAGTGACTGATTTGTAGAGAGGAGAAAGCTTCCACCTGATTTGGCGAGGTGCAGGCTAGAGGAACATTCGATTTAGGAGGGGAGTAGAAGGAGCTCAACCAACTTGAGTTGAGGTGTTCCAACAATCATAAGAGCATTTGGAGACTCTCACTGGCTGGGGTTAGGGAATGGCTGTCATTAGGGAATGGCTGGGGTTAGGGAATGGCTGGGGTTAGGGAATGGCTGGGGTTAGGGAATGGATGGGGTTAGGGAATGTATGGGGTTAGGGAATGGCTGGGGTTAGGGAATGGCTGAGATTAGGGAATGTATGGGGTTAGGGAATGGCTGGGATTAGGGAATGTATGGGGTTAGGGAATGGCTGGGATTAGGGAATATATGGGGTTAGGGAATGGCTGGGATTAGGGAATATATGGGGTTAGGGAATGGCTGGGATTAGGGAATGGCTGGGATTAGGGAATGTATGGGGTTAGGGGACTGGGGTTAGGGTTAAGGGGAGGTACTAACCTGGGGGAACTCCAGATGATATAGTAGAAGAAGACAGTTGACCCTGGCCCTTGGAGGTCATCCCAGCCACCTGGATGGTGTAGGTGGTGAGCGCGGTCAGCCCGGTGACCCGGTACTCCTGGGTCAGGTTAGGGAGGTAGTGGGTAACCCGGGTGTTGGTCCGGTTAAACTCCTCCCACGAGATACGGTAGCCTGTAGGGGAGGGGCATCACAGCTGGTTAGACTGATGCAGAGGTAATACGAAAATACTAGAATACAATAGAATAGAAGCAAAAAGCGAATAGAATGGAATAGAATAAATCTTTATTGTCCTTCAGATCAGAAAATCATACTTTAGCTATAACAGTACCCAACAAACAGGCCAGCCACAGAGCATGCCTACAGTAGGCCTAGTTATCCGTGAGGACTCTGTTCTTCTCCTTGGGGTCTTTCCAGAAAGGGTTAAGGTTAGATACTCTACTATACTAGGTACAGTACCTGTGAGGACTCCATTCTTCTCGTTGGGGTCTTTCCAGCTGACCTTCAGAGATGTGTCCAGGATCTCTGTAAAGCTCAGGTGACCAACGGCACCAGGTGCTGTAAACATACACACAATGCAAGGACTATACAGTGAGTGTCCAGTATGTTTAGTGCACAAGTATCATATACTTTACAGTAGTACCATATACCTTACAGTAGTAGGATATACTTTACAGTAGTAGGATATGCTTTACAGTAGCACCATTTACTTTACAGTAGTGTATTGGGCCTGTAATAGTTTGTAATACCTTTTACAGAGGCCCAGTTCTGACCAACGGAGCTGTGTTGCGCTGGCCCAGTTACACATCCAAAGAAAATA
>CM042397.1:38122057-38172057 GCA_023634145.1 Thymallus thymallus | reverse complement strand
GAGAGGGGAAGGAACAGAGAGGGTCATAGAGAGTCAACACTGAACTACAGAGAGGAGAAGGAACAGAGAGGGTTTTAGAGAGTCAACACTGAACTACAGAGAGGAGAAGGAACAGAGAGGGTTTTAGAGAGTCAACACTGAACTACAGAGAGGAGAAGGAACAGAGAGGGTCATAGAGAGTCAACACTGAACTACAGAGAGGAGAAGGAACAGAGAGGGTTTTAGAGAGTCAACACTGAACTACAGAGAGGAGAAGGAACAGAGAGGGTCATAGAGAGTCAACACTGAACTACAGAGAGGAGAAGGAACAGAGAGGGTTATAGAGAGTCAACACTGAACTACAGAGAGGAGAAGGAACAGAGAGGGTTATAGAGAGTCAACACTGAACTACAGAGAGGAGAAGGAACAGAGAGGGTTATAGAGAGTCAACACTGAACTACAGAGAGGAGAAGGAACAGAGAGGGTCATAGAGAGTCAACACTGAACTACAGAGAGGAGAAGAAACAGAGAGGGTCATATTCAGTGGGGAGAAAACATTTTGAAAAAGGGAGGTACCACCTGAACTTGTCCAATGAGGACACATACCGTTTCTGTTGCAAAAGGTTTTCTATGGTGTGCCCTACTAACCATAACCCAGTTTGTACAAAACAGTGAACATTTTATTGATGTTTGAAATGAATGTGATGAACTATGAAAGACAGACCACACCATTCATATATATCTCTGGGATTCTCTTGGTTAAATAAAGGATCCATAGAAATTCAAACCCACCGGTCAGTCTCCTTGCTGAACTGGCCCCTGCCCACGTCGTTGACCGCACACAGCCTGAACTGGTAGGACCGTGCTGGGATCAAACCACCCACGGTCACCCCGGTCGACTCTGATTCGATATTGGCCAGGAGCACTGTCCACGGGGCATCTAAGACAGACAGAGACAGAGAGAGAGAGAGAGAGAGAGAGAGAGAGAGAGAGAGAGAGAAGAGAGAGAGAGAGAGAGAGAGAGAGAGAGAGAGAGAGAGAGAGAGAGAGAGAGAGAGAGAGAGAGAGAGAGAAAGAGAGAGAGAGAGAGAGAGAGAGAGAGAGAGAGAGAGAGAGAGAGAGAGTGAGTGAAGGTCAGACAAAAGCAGACAGTTACAGATTTAGATAAAGACTTGAGGCACAGCTTGAGTTAAGGTTTGGTGAAATAGAGGACAACGTCTGAGCATCTCAAGACTACAGTATTACTTCTGTAAACTGAGACTATTATTCCAGCTGTAGTATTCTGTTCATAGTGTTTAGTGTTCAGTATTCCAGCTGAAGTATTTTGTTCATAGTGTTTAGTGTTCAGTATTCTAGCTGTAGTATTCTGTTCATAGTGTTTAGTATTCAGTATTCCAGCTGTAGTATTCTGTTCATAGTGTTTAGTGTTCAGTATTCCAGCTGTAGAATTAATGTTTAGTGTTCAGTATTCCAGCTGTAGTATTCTGTTCAGTGTTTAGTGTTCAGTATTCCAACTGTAGTATTCTGTTCATAGTGTTTAGTGTTCAGTATTCCAGATGTAGTATTCTGTTCATAGTGTTTAGTGTTCAGTATTCCAGCTGTAGTATTCTGTTCATAGTGTTTAGTGTTCAGTATTCCAGATGTAGTATTCTGTTCATAGTGTTTAGTGTTCAGTATTCCAGATGTAGTATTCTGTTCAGTGTTTAGTGTTCAGTATTCCAGCTGTAGTATTCTGTTCATAGTGTTTAGTGTTTAGTATTCCAGCTGTAGTATTCTGTTCATAGTGTTTAGTGTTCAGTATTCCAGCTGTAGTATTCTGTTCATAGTGTTTAGTGTTCAGTATTCCAGATGTAGTATTCTGTTCATAGTGTTTAGTGTTCAGTATTCCAGATGTAGTATTCCCTACTAGTCCACTCACTGTTCTCTGAGACCTCTAGGATGTATCGGATCAGGGGGCTGTTCCCATCGAAGGCCTGAGCCCAGGTTAGGTTGATGGCTCTCTTCTCTACCTGGCTCAGAGCTGCACCGAGGATCTCTGGAGCATGGGGAAGCTGCCTGTACGGGGTGGGGGGAGGTGTGTGTGCGCGTGCGTGAGAGAGACAGAGACAGAATGCACGGTTCAAAGGGAAGGAGAGCGAATGAGAGAGACAAAGACAGAATGTTAATATCATAAATATCCTCTGAACGTGGTAGTCAATAGTAGAAACAGCAGAGTGGAGTTGATGATGGAAGGAGGAGAGGTGAAGGGAATATGATAAAACTTTAGAGGCAGTTTATTAAACAGTAGGAGTGGATGAGACATCACATCGTCAGAGAGAGAGAGAGAGAGAGAGAGAGAGAGAGAGAGAGAGAGAGAGAGAGAGAGCAAGAGAGGCAGGGACAGGTAGTGAATTTAGAACAGTTTGCAGTTGCAGGAGAGACAGAGAGAGGGGGAAAGAGGGAGAGAAAGAGAGAGAGACTGCACGATGGGAGAAAGATACAGATGGACACAAAGCCAGACAGAGTGACTGACCAAGAGAGACATCCCAATAATGTCTGAAGTTAACCTGACTCGGAGGTGAGCGCTGCGTGAGTCGTTGCCCCCTACAGAGGTGACTCTACAGGTATATGTCCCGATGTCACCTGACCAGGTCTGGGCGAGGTGCAGGGTCCCATCAGGGTCCAGACGGAGCCGGGGAGAGGTGCTCACATCCACCTCAGAACCACTCTTCTCCCAAACATGCCTGGAGAAGAGGTGAACACACACACACACATCAACACAACCACACCAGCACACACACAACCACACCAGCACACACACAACCACACCAGCACACACACAAACACACACACACACACACACACAGATACATGGTTACCGTAGAGTACTGAGACTGTTGATGTAAAAAGGGCTTTATGAATTCTCTCTGAAACACAGAGAGGCTCTGCTCATACTTCTCCACATACTCAGACTGTGAGTGAGTGTGTGTGTGTGTGTGTCACTGTCTGCTCACACCAAACGTCTCATTTCCTCCAATAACTCCAACTGTTCAACTTCTTTGATCTATTCCAGTACTGCCACCCCTGACTCAACTGATCAACTAATCACTTAGCATTTGAGGAGCTGAATCGGGTGTCTGCTTGGCATCCAATTACCTGACAGTCCCAAGGGGTCATGGGTCACCCCACAGGACATGACATCACCCTTACCTGACAGATACACTGGGGTCATGGGTCACCCCACAGGACATGACATCACCCTTACCTGACAGACACACTGGGGTCATGGGTCACCCCACAGGACATGACATCACCCTTACCTGACAGACACACTGGGGTCATGGGTCACCCCACAGGACATGACAGCCTTAGTCCCCTTGATGACACTCTGGTCTGTAGGTGGCTTGGTGATGCGGGTCCGTGCTGAAAAACAGAGAGACTTCAGGTTACAAGCTGTCTAACAGGTGGTTGACAGACTTCAGGTTAGTAGCTGTTTAACAGGTGGTTGACTGACTTCAGGTTAGTAGCTGTCTAACAGGTGGTTGACTGACTTCAGGTTAGTAGCTGTCTAACAGGTGGTTGACTGACTTCAGGTTACAAGCTGTCTAACTTCAGGTTACAAGCTGTTTAACAGGTGTTAGACACTCTGGTCTGTAGGTGGCTTGGTGATGCGGGTCCGTGCTGAAAAACAGAGAGACTTCAGGTTACAAGCTGTCTAACAGGTGGTTGACAGACTTCAGGTTAGTAGCTGTCTAACAGGTGGTTGACAGACTTCAGGTTAGTAGCTGTCTAACAGGTGTCCGTGCTGAAAAACAGAGAGACTTCAGGTTACAAGCTGTCTAACAGGTGGTTGACAGACTTCAGGTTAGTAGCTGTCTAACAGGTGGTTGACAGACTTCAGGTTAGTAGCTGTCTAACAGGTGGTTGACTGACTTCAGGTTAGTAGCTGTTTAACAGGTGGTTGACTGACTTCAGGTTACAAGCTGTCTAACAGGTGGTTGACTGACTTCAGGTTAGTAGCTGTTTAACAGGTGGTTGATATAATATATATATATAAAGGTATAATAACAGGAGGTTGAATGTATAAAGGTATAATAACCAGTGAGTGTATAATCCTTCTCCCTCCGTCCCTCCGTCCGTCCCTCCCTCCCTCCCTCCCTCTCTCCCTCCCTCCCTCCCTCCCTCCCTCCCTCCCTCCCTCCCTCCCTCCCTCTCTACTCACCCCACACCACTAGATCTGCGGCAGCCTCGTCTATGCCTCTGGAGTTGCTGGCCATGCAGGTATAAGTCCCAGCATCAGAGAGGAGAGAGGGGGAGACCAGTAGACTGCCTGACTCCAGCAGGGTGAACCTGGGCAGCTGGACAGAACCACTAGCCAACACACGCTCACCTGGAGAGGGAGGAAGACAGTTAGTGAAGTATGGAGACGGAACCAGAAGACAATGGAATGGTAGAGTAGAGAAAGAAGTGGCCATTAACATAAATGGGGTTCTCCCCTAAGAATGTCAGAGAGGCGCTGCGCCACCTTGTGGACTGGCTGTGTCACTGTTAGAGTAACCGGCTTCCCCTCTGAGAAACATCCATCCACTGTCCACCACCATACCTTTCTGCCAGGTGATTGCTGGTCGGGGGGCTCCGCTGGTCTCACAGTGGAGGATTACTGACATGCCGTCAATCACCGCACTGTCAGCTGGACCTGCCGTGATGTTGGGGGCAATACCTGGGTAGAGACAGACAGGTAGTTGAGACAGACAGAGACAGAGACACAGACAGACAGAGTGAGAGGGAGAGAGAGAGAGAGAGAGGTGTGACAGACAGACAGACAGACAGACAGACAGACAGAGAGAGAGGTGTGACAGACAGACAGATACCTGATGAGGTGAGAACACAGATGATGGGACTAATGATGACAGATGTTAGTGAGTTAGTTAGTTAATGAGTTAGTTAGTTAACTAGTTAGTTCGTTAGTTAATGAGATAGCTAGCTAGTTAGTTATTTGGTGTGTTAGCTATTCCACTAGTTAGTATATTTAGTTAGTAAGCTAACATGTTAGTTAGCTGGTTAGTGAGCGAGTTAGTTGGGTAGCTAGTTAGTTGGCTAGTTAGTATGTTGGTTAGGTAGTTGACTAGTTATTAAGTTAGTTAGTGAGTGGGTTAGTTAGTTAGTTAGTTAATGAGTTTTGGGTTAATTAGTTTGTTAATTAGCTCATTAGCCAGTAAATAAGTTAGTTATTTAGTTAATGGGTTAGTTGGCTAGTTAGTTAATGCATTAGTTAGTTAGTGAGTTAGTTAGTTAGTTACTGTGTTAGTTAGTTAGTTAGTTAGCTAGCTATTTAGTTAGTGGGTTGGTTAGTGAGTTAGTGAGTTAGTGAGTTAGTGAGTTAGTGAGTTAGTTAGTTAGTTAGTTAGTTAGTGAGTGAGTTAGTTAGCTAGTTCGCGAGTTAGTTAGCGAGTTAGTTAGCTAGTTAGTGAGTTTATGTGTTAGTTAATTAGTTAGTTTAGTTAGTTAGTTAGTTAGTTAGTTAGTTAGTTAGTTAGTTAGTTTGTGAGTTAATAAGTTAGTGAGTGAGTAAGTTAGTTAGTGAGTGAGTGAGTGAGTGAGTGAGTGAGTGAGTGAGTGAGTGAGTGAGTGAGTGAGTGAGTGAGTGAGTGAGTGAGTGAGTGAGTGAGTGAGTTAGTTAGTTAGTTAGTTAGTTAGTTAGTTAGCTGTGGGAACTTTTAATGAATTTATAAAATACATTACAGAGACATTACTGACTGAAGCAATCTATCTGTCAGTCAGTCAGCTATCATTCTTCAAGATGATGACTTGGAGAGACTGACAGGCACAAGGCTCTCTCTTCATCCCTCTCTCTGCCTCTCTTTCCTTTCCCTCTTCATCCCTCTCTCTCTCTCTTACTTTCTCTCTCTTTCACTCATGCGTTCTCTCTAATTCTCTCTCAAAGTAGCCAATAATTGCTTGAGTGCTAGTCAGAGTGTGGACAGAGAGAAGAAGAAGAGATGGGAGGGAAATGGGGAGACAGGATGGAGCGAAGGAGGGATAGAGAGATGAAGAGATTGACATGGGGACATGGTGGTGACACCTAGTCAGAAGGAAAGAAGAGATGAGGGTGGGAGGGAAAGGAGAGAGAGAGAGATTGAAATGGGGACATGGTGGGTTGGAGACTTGATGTACCGGTGTCCAGAAAGAGAAGGGGGGGGGGGGGGGGGGAGAGAGAGAGGGAGAGAGAGAGAGAGAGAGAGAGAGGGAGAGAGACAGAGAGAGAGAGAGAGAGAGAGAGAGAGAGAGAGAGAGAGAGAGAGAGAGAGAGAGAGAGAGAGAGAGAGAGAGAGAGAAAGCAAGAGAGAAAGCAAGAGAGAGAAACGGAGAGAGAGAGAGAGAGAGAGTGAAAGCAAGAGAGAGAGAGAGAGAGAGAGAGAAACAGAGAGAGAAACTGAGAGAGAGAGAGACAAAGAGAGAGACAGCGAGCGAGAGAGGGAGAGAGAGAGAGAGTTGCTGCAGAGGTAGTGTAGTGTAGTCTAGTGTAGTCTAGTGTAGTGTAGTGTAGTCTAGTCTAGTGTAGTCTAGTGTAGTGTAGTGTAGTGTGGTGTAGTGTAGTCTAGTGTAGTGTAGTGTAGTCTAGTCTAGTGTAGTCTAGTGTAGTGTAGTGTAGTGTGGTGTAGTGTAGTCTAGTGTAGTGTAGTGTAGTGTAGTGTAGTGTAGTGTAGTGTAGTGTAGTGTAGGCTCCTGAGTTATTCTGCAAAAACAAACTGCTCTACGGACCGAGGTGAGAGAACTCAAAGAGGTATACATGGCACTGAAGGAAGAGGTGAGAAAGCTAAGGGGTGACAGAGAGCAGGACACTCCCCTAGAGAAGCCAGCAGAACATCAACACCACAATGGGTCAGACAACACAGGACCCATCAACCCAACAGACCCCACCCCCTCCTAACAGCCCCACTGTCAGCTCCGCTGATAGCCCTCTTGACAACGCCCACACATCCACGTAGGACACACAAAAGCCACAGATTATGCTCCTCATTGACTCAAATGGCAAATACATTCAAGAGGAGAAACTTTTTCCCAAACACAAAGCAGCTAAACTCTGGTGCCCAAACACTAGACATGCCCTGGAGCTGTTGTCAGAGGACAGACTAGGGTCCCCTTCTGCCCACCCCATGCCCCCCGCCCCTGCGGACCTAAACATGACAGCAGGATATATGCCCAGGCCGTGAGCAGAGCAACAGGCCCAAACCCCACTATTACACCCGCCCAAGCACCATCCTGCGACCTAAGAGGTATGTATCAGATGCTCAACATGCTCTGCTCACACCTACTGTGATGGTCCGGGCCTAAACCACACAAAAACAACACTAGACACTATGGAACACAAAGCTTTTACTCTCTCATCCTGGAATATACAAGGTCTGAGGTCATCTGCCTTTGGCCTAAAGAGCAGGAACCCAGACTTCATAAAAGAAATCAGAAATACAGACATTGTCATCCTACAATAAACATGGTATAGAGGAGACAGACCCACTGGTTGCCCTCTAGGTTACAGAGAGCTGGTAGTCCCATCCACCAAACTACCAGGTGTGAAACAGGGAAGAGACTCAGAGGATATGTTAATTTGGTATAGAGCAGACCGAACCCACTCTATTAAATTAGTCAAAACAGGAACATTTTACATCTGGCTAGAAATGAATAAGGAAATGATCTCAACAGAGAAAAATGTCCTCATGTGTGCTACCTATATCCCCCCAAGAAGACATTTTCCCCTCTGGGATCAATAAAGTATCTATCTATCTATCTATCTATCTATCTATCTATCTATCTATCTATCTATCTATCTATCTATCTATCTATCTATCTATCTATCTATCTATCTATCTATCTATCTATCTATCTATCTATCTATCTATCTATCTATCTATCTATCTATCTATCTATCTATCTATCTATCTATCTATCTATCTATCTATCTATCTATCTATCTATCTATCTATCTATCTATCTATCTATCAATCTATCTATCTATCTATCTATCTATCTATCTATCTATCTATCTATCTATCTATCTATCTATCTATCTATCTATCTATCTATCTATCTATCTATCTATCTATCTATCTATCTATCTATCTATCTATCTATCTATCTATCTATCTATCTATCTATCTATCTATCTATCTATCTATCTATCTATCTATCTATCTATCTATCTATCTAATAGAACGATGACAGCTTCTCCATCCTTAAGGGGGAGATCAACCATTTCCAGGCTCAGTAGTCTGGATGTAACGAATGCCCCGCGCAGAGCACCGGTCCCTCCTCCTCTCCAGCGATCATCCTCGCCGGCGTTCTAACCGGCGGTCGGGGGAAGATGGTAGCAACACCCTGATGACCCACACCTGTTCCTCATCGGTCATCAGGGTCACTATTTAACTCCATGTTTTCTGTTCAACCCTTGCGGGTTATTAGTCTTTCTATGTGTATTGCTGTCTTTTCTTTATATTAAATTCCTATATACGCTAATTTCCTCTCTCTCGCTCGTTCTTAGCCTCATCACTCACTTTCACCCCTCGCAATATCACACTGGAAATGCCAGAACTGGACAAGAACCTGATACCCTCAGCACACATGGGGACAGACAGACAGACAGACAGACAGACAGACAGAAAGAAAGAAAGAAAGAAAGAAAGAAAGAAAGAAAGAAAGAAAGAAAGAAAGAAAGAAAGAAAGAAAGAAAGAAAGAAAGAAAGAAAGAAAGAAAGAAAGAAAGAAAGAAAGAAAGAACGTACTGGTGACAGCAAGGTAGGTGTTGGTCTGTATCTCGCCAGCCAGGTTGCGGGCGAAGCATTGGAACATCCCTGTATCGTCAGGTAACAGGCCGTTGATCTGGAGACTTCCCCCCACTAACACCCTGTACCTGGGCATCTTCACTGGACTGATGACCACAGCATCCTTATACCACACTACGTCTGGCTGGGGGACTCCTAGAGAGAGGAGAGAAGAAGGGTGAGTTAGCTTTTTCCTTTAACCAATCAATCAATCAATAAATCAATTAGTTGTATTTACATATAGTTGAAGTTACACTTAGGTTGAAGTCATTAAAACTAGTTTTACCATGTCGGTTAGGACATCTACTTTGTGCATGACACAAGTAATTCTTCCAACAGTTGTTTACAGACAGATTATTTAATTTATAATTCACTTTATCACAATTCCAGTGGGTCAGAAGTTTACATACACTAAGTTGACTGTCTTTAAAAGCTTGGAAAATTCCAGAAAATGATGTCATGGCTTTAGAAGCTTCTGATAGATTAATTGACATCATTTGAGTCAATTGGAGGTGTACATCATGAAGACCCTGGAAAGGTTAGTCCTCGCTCACCTCAGACCCCTGGTGTGTTCATCAATGGACCCCCTGCAGTTTGCATACCAGCGCAAAATCGGGGTGGATGATGCAATCATCTACCTTCTGCAGAGGGCCTACTCTCACCTGGACAACGCAGGTTGCACTGTGAGGGTCATGTTTTTTTACTTCTCCAGTGCCTTCAATACCATTCAGCCCCTGCTACTGGGTGAGAAGATGAGGAGGATGAAAGTGGAAGCACCCTTAGTCTCCTGGGTCACGGACTACCTGACCGGTAGGCCACAATTTGTGCGACTACAGAGCTGTGTGTCAGAACGGGCTGTTAGCAACACAGGGGCCCCCCAGGGTACGGTCCTGTCCCCCTTCCTGTTCACCCTCTACACCTCAGACTTCAGATATAACTCTGAGACATGCCACCTACAGAAGTTCTCGGATGACTCTGCTATTGTAGGGTGCATCAGGGGTGGGCAGGAGGAGGAGTACAGGAGCACAATCAGTGACTTTGTGTTGTGGTGTGAGCAGAACCACCTTCAGCTCAACATCAGCAAAACTAAGGAGATGGTGGTGGACTTCAGGAGAACCAAGGCACAACTGACTGCAGTCCCTATAAAGGGGACGGATGTGGAAATGGTTGAGTCATACAAGTTCCTGGGTGTCCATATGGACAACAGACTGGAATGGGCTGGTAACACCGGGGCCCTGTACAAAAAGGGCCAGAGCCGACTCTACTTTCTGAGGAGGCTCAGGTCCTTCAACGTGTGCAGTAAACTACTGCATACCTTCTACCAGTCTGTGGTGGCCAGTGCCATCTTTTTTGCAGTGGTGTGCTGGGGAGCAAACATCAAAGCCGGTGATGCTTCTCGGGTAAATAAGCTGATCAGGAAGGCTAGCTCTGTCCTGGGGATGAGCCTTGACACTCTAGAGGAGGTGGCGGAGATACGGATCCTGGCCAAACTGCTGGCCATCATGGACAACGTCACCCACCCTCTGCACACTATGGTTATGACGCAGAGGAGCACTTTCAGTCACAGACTGATCCCACCACGGTGTGCCAGAGAGCGCTACAGGAGGTCCTTCCTGCCGGCGGCTATGAGACTATATAATGCCTCACCGGGGTGCCGTGCCGTCGGCAACATAGATCTGGAACTGTTGGGGTGCTAGGACCTAGTTTAACAATTATGCATCCATCCGTGAGTAACTCTGGTCCGTCAGCACTCATCCACTCAGGACCTATTTATTCATACAGGTCTGTATATACATACTCATGTACAGTTGTTATATTATATCACATGCAATATTGTAAGTAATTATTGGACGTAGGCATTCACTCAGGAATGCATATTAGTATCCTGCCAGTTGCACCTTTTCTCATTGCTTTTAGTATATTGAATGTGCAATAAGTGCAGTTGTCTGTAATTAAACCCTGCGCACTAAGGACTGTATTTTAAGGGAATTACTATTATTACCCCAAATGATATCATACACACATTTAGCTATTAAAGTATCTCTTCCTGTCATTTACCTGTACAGTTTGTGTAAACATGCAAGTATTCACTTATCTGTAAATATAACTGTATACCTAACTGTACAGCTAATTTAACTAATTTAACCATGCAAAATTTTCACTTACCTGTTAATTTACCCAGTCTGTCTATTAAGTAAACTATTATTACCCTCGCTCATATCATACGCATCTTTAGCTACTGAAGTATTTCTCTGCCATCGACCTGTATAGTATAGTTAACCATCCAACATCCACCAATGTATAGTGTACATATTCAGCCAACCACTCATACTATGCAATGTCCTTTTATAGCTTTTTTTTGCACTCCAGATATCTTGTATTTCTATACTTTTTCATACTGCCGCTCTATGTATCATGTACCGTGTATCTGTCTTTTGTGTACTTTCGTTGTGGCATTTTGCACCTGCCCTGTGTTTTTGTTGTAGCTGCTTGACAATGAAATTTCCCCCCCGGGGGAGCAATAAAGTACCTATCTATCTATCTATCTGTACCTGTGGATGTATTTCAAGGCCTACCTTCAAACTCAGTGCCTCTTTGCTCGACATCATGGGAAAATCTAAAGAAATCAGCCAAGACCTTAGAACATTTTTTGGGGACCTCCACAAGTCTGGTTCTTCCTTGGGAGCAATTTCCAAACGCCTGAAGGTACCACGTTCATCTGAACAAACAATAGTACGCAAGTATAAACACCATGGGACCACGCAGCCGTCATACCGCTCAGGAAGGAGACGCATTCTGTCTCCTAGAGATGAACGTACTTTGGTGTGAAAAGTGCAAATCAATCCCAGAACAACAGCAAAGGACCTTGTGAAGATGCTGTTGGAAACATGTACAAAAGTATCTATATCCACAGTAAAACGAGTCCTATATCAACATAACCTGAAAGGCCACTCTGCAAGGAAGAAGCTACTGCTCCAAAACCGCCATAAAAAAGCCAGACTACGGTTTGCAACTGTACATGGGGACAAAGATCGTACTTTTTGGAGAAATGTCCTCTGGTCTAATGAAACAAAAATAGAACTGTTTGGCCATAATGACCATCATTATGTTTGGAGGAAAAAGGGGGATGCTTGCAAGCCAAAGAACACCATCCCAACCGTGAAGCACGGGGGTGGCAGCACCATGTTGTGGGGGTGCTTTGCTGCAGGAGGGACTGGTGCACTTCACAAAATAGATGGCATCATGAGGAAGGAAAATTATGTGGATATATTGAAGCAACATCTCAAAACATCAGTCAGGAAGTTAAAGCTTGGTTGCAAATGGTTCTTCCAAAAGGACAATGACCTCAAGCATACTTACAAAATGGCTTAAGGACAACAAAGTCAAGGTATTGGAGTGGCCATTACAAAGCCCTGACCTCAATCCTATAGAAAATTTGTGGACAGAAGTGAAAAGGCGTGTGCGAGCAACGAGGCCTACAAACCTGACTCAGTTACACCAGTTCTGTCAGGAGGAACTTATTGTGGGAAGCTTGTGGAAGGTTACCCGAAACGTTTGACCCAAGTTAAACAATTTAAAGGCAATAATGCCAAATACTATTTGAGTGTATGTAAACTTCTGACCCACTGGGAATGTGATGAAAGAAATAAAAGCTGAAATAAATAATTCTCTTTACTATTATTTCACATTCTTAAAATAAAGTGGTGATCCTAACTGACCTAAGACAGGGAATTTTAACTTCGATTAAATGTCAGGAATTATGAAAAACTGAGTTTAAATGTATTTGGCTAAGGTGTATGTAAACTTCCGACTTCAACTGAACCACTTTTTACAGCATCTCTCTCTCTCTCTCTCTCGCTCTCTCTCTCTCTCTCTCTCTCTCTCTCCTTCCCCCCACACACAAACACACCACATACCTCGTGCCTGGCAGGGGATATCCACCACCTTCTCCATCTCTGCACTGATGTGTTGGACAGGCTCCTTCACAAACTGGGGATGGTCTGGAGAGGAGAAGATGCAGAGCCATCATTCAGAATTATACCTAAACCTTATCACTGGCTGGAGAACTGATAGGTGGGTTCTCTACCTAGTCTAACCAGCATGTGGATAAATTTGCAAATTAGTGTGTCTGTCTGTGTGTGATACATGTCTGTACCTAGAACATTTAGGTAGGCCCCTGCGTTGACCGGTGGCACACTGCTGCTTCGGAGGGCGGCCTCACATTCATAGTAACCACTGTCGCTGACCGCTGGGAGGCTGATGGTCAGCCTGCGGCCAAAGTCACGTATCCCTGTACTGACCACAACACCATCCTTACGCCAGGTTATAACCATCTTGATCAGAGGTCTGGAGGAGAGGAAAGAGAGAGAGAAGGGGAGAGAAAGAAAGAAAGACAAAGAGAGAGAGAGAAGGGGGAGAGAGATACAGAAAGAGGAAGAGAGAGAGAGGGGGAGAGAGAGATACAGAGGGAGGGGGAAGGAGACAGAAAGAGAGAGGGAGGGAGAGAAAGAGAGTAGGTTTTAGTATGATTCATATTCTGTTTCAAGGTTGTGAGGCATTGACAGAGCACTGCAATACATCTGTCATCCTGATCAAGTCTTTGAATTGACGATAATAGTTTGGATTCAGAGCAGAGATGAGGAGAGGAGGAGAAGAATGGGGAGAGAGGAAAGACAGAGGGGAGGAGGAGGAGAGGAGGGGAGAGAGGAAAGACAGAGGGGAGGAGGAGGAGAGGAGGGGAGGAGAAAAGAATTGAATAGGACAAATGGACAATGTTCTAAAAAGCGACCCAAACAAAAGACATTAGGTGACAGTGTAATGTGACAGACTTGGTCTCTGTGTCTCTGTGTCTCTGTGTGTGTTCACTCACCTAGCATTGGCCACACACTCCATTATGACATCATTCCTCCCCGCTGTTACACTGGTGTTCTTGGGAGGGATGATGATGGTGGGGGTGATGGGGTCCGCAGCCCCCCCCACGTCTACACACACACACAGACACACACACACACACACACACACAGACACACACACAGACACACACACGCACACACACACACACACACACAGACACACACACAGACACACACACGCACACACACACACACAGACACACACACAGACACACACACAGACACACACATACACTCATGCACACACACACAACATGGTCAGAAAAGCATATTTTAGGAGATGGGTTGTGGCTAGTTCTCCCTTGTAAAATAGATTGTATATCTCAGTCAGACTTTCCTGTTTAAATAATAGATGTGGGTGAACAATAACAGCTCCTGTCCATTCTGCACTCTCACCAACAGATAGTTCTCATACTCTCACCATTCACCAACAGATAGTTCTCATACTCTCACCATTCACCAACAGATAGTTCTCATACTCTCACCATTCACCAACAGATAGTTCTCATACTCTCACCATTCACCAACAGATAGTTCTCATACTCTCACCATTCACCAACAGATAGTTCTCATACTCTCACCATTCACCAACAGATAGTTCTCATACTCTCACCATTCACCAACAGATAGTTCTCATACTCTCACCATTCACCAACAGATAGTTCTCATACTCTCACCATTCACCAACAGATAGTTCTCATACTCTCACCATTCACCAACAGATAGTTCCCATACTCTCAACATTCACCAACAGATAGTTCTCATACTCTCACCATTCACCAACAGATAGTTCCCATACTCTCACCAACAGATAGTTCTCATACTCTCACCATTCACCAACAGATAGTTCCCATACTCTCACCAACAGATAGTTATCATACTCTCACCATTCACCAACAGATAGTTCCCATACTCTCACCAACAGATAGTTCCCATAATCTCACCATTCACCAAAAGATAGTTCCCATACTCTCACCATTCACCAACAGATAGTTCCCATACTCTCACCAACATATAGTTCTCATACTCTCACCATTCACCAACAGATAGTTCCCATACTCTCACCAACAGATAGCTCTCATACTCTCACCTTTCACCAACAGATAGTTCCCATACTCTCACCATTCACAAACAGATAGTTCCCATACTCTCACCAACAGATAGTTCCCATACTCTCACCATTCACCAACAGATAGTTCCCATACTCTCACCATTCACAAACAGATAGTTCCCATACTCTCACCATTCACCAACAGATAGTTCCCATACTCTCACCATTCACCAACAGATAGTTCCCATACTCTCACCATTCACAAACAGATAGTTCCCATACTCTCACCATTCACCAACAGATAGTTCCAATACTCTCACCAACAGATAGTTCTCATACTCTCACCATTCACCAACAGATAGTTCCCATACTCTCACCATTCACCAAAAGATAGTTCCCATACTCTCACCATTCACCAACAGATAGTTCCCATACTAACACCAACAGATAGTTCTCATACTCTCAACATTCAACAACAGATAGTTCTCATACTCTCACCAACAGATAGTTCTCATACTCTCACCATTCACCAACAGATAGTTCTCATACTCTCACCATTCACCAACAGATAGTTCCCATACTCTCACCATTCACAAACAGATAGTTCCCATACTCTCACCATTCACAAACAGATAGTTCCCATACTCTCACCATTCACAAACAGATAGTTCCCATACTCTCACCATTCACCAACAGATAGTTCCAATACTCTCACCAACAGATAGTTCTCATACTCTCACCATTCACCAACAGATAGTTCCCATACTCTCACCATTCACCAAAAGATAGTTCCCATACTCTCACCATTCACCAACAGATAGTTCCCATACTCTCACCAACAGATAGTTCTCATACTCTCAACATTCAACAACAGATAGTTATCATACTCTCACCAACAGATAGTTCTCATACTCTCACCATTCACCAACAGATAGTTCCAATAATCTCACCATTCACCAACAGATAGTTCTCATACTCTCACCATTCACCAACAGATAGTTCCCATACTCTCACCATTCACAAACAGATAGTTCCCATACTCTCACCATTCACAAACAGATAGTTCCCATACTCTCACCATTCACCAACAGATAGTTCTCATACTCTCAACATTCACCAACAGATAGTTCCCATACTCTCACCATTCACCGACAGATAGTTCTCATACTCTCAAAATTCACCAACAGATAGTTCTCATACTCTCACCATTCACCAACAGATAGTTCCCCTACTCTCACCATTCACCAACAAATAGTTCTCATACTCTCACCATTCACAAACAGATAGTTCCCATACTTTCACCATTCACCAACAGATAGTTCCCATACTCTCACCATTCACAAACAGATAGTTCCCATACTCTCACCATTCACCAACAGATAGTTCCCATACTCTCACCATTCACAAACAGATAGTTCCCATACTCTCACCATTCACCAACAGATAGTTCCAATACTCTCACCAACAGATAGTGCTCATACTCTCACCATTCACCAACAGATAGTTCCCATACTCTCACCATTCACCAAAAGATAGTTCCCATACTCTCACCATTCACCAACAGATAGTTCCCATACTCTCACCAACAGATAGTTCTCATACTCTCAACATTCAACAACAGATAGTTCTCATACTCTCACCAACAGATAGTTCTCATACTCTCACCATTCACCAACAGATAGTTCCAATAATCTCACCATTCACCAACAGATAGTTCTCATACTCTCAACATTCACCAACAGATAGTTCTCATACTCTCAACATTCACCAACAGATAGTTCTCATACTCACCATTCACCAACAGATAGTTCTCATACTCTCAACATTCACCAACAGATAGTTATCATACTCTCACCATTCACCAACAGATAGTTCCCATACTCTCACCAACAGATAGTTCTCATACTCTCACCATTCACCAACAGATAGTTCTCATACTCTCACCATTCACCAACATATATTTCCAAAGGTGCTATTGACATGAAATCTTCTCCAGATGTTGGTAACAACCCAAGTACTCCATACATACAAAGAAACCAAAACAAATAAGTTCAGAAATTAAGTTGTGTAATAATGTGAAATGACACAGGGAAAAAGTATTGAGGTGCAAAAAGGCATGGAAAGCCAAGACAATAGCGGAAAACTATCAGTAATTAAAAAGCAATCCAGCCCGCTGTCATTGCAAATTAATATCAGCTGGTTCAGTCCCAACTGATGGCCTACAAAAAGGTCTCATTGCCAAGGTGTCACACAAGACACATCTCATGATGGGTAAAAGCAAAGAGCTGTCTCAAGACCTTCACAACCTAATTGTTGCAAAACATAATGATGGCATTGGTTATAGGCGCATTTCTAAGCTTCTGAATGTTCCAGTGAGCACTGTTGGGGCCATAATACGGAAGTGGAAAGACAATCATTTCACCATAAATTTGCCTCGACCAGGTGCTCCTCGCAAGATTTCTGACAGAGGAGTGAAAAGAATAATCAGAAGAGTTGTCCAAGAGCCAAGGACCACTTGTGGAGAGCTTCAAAAAGACCTGCAATTAGCAGGTACTGTTGTCTCAAAGAAAACAGTAAGTAATGCACTCCACCGCCATGTCCTGTATGCACGCTCACCACGCAAGACTCCATTGCTGAAAAAAAAGCATGTTGAAGCTTGTTTAAAGTTTGCTGCACAACATTTGGAAAAGCCAGTGAAATACTGGGAGAATATAGTGTGGTCAGATGAGAGCAAAATTGAACTGTTTGGATGTCATAATACACACCATGTTTGGAGGAGAAATGGCACTGCACATCACCCTAAAAACACCATACCAACAGTGAAGTTTGGAGGTGGGAACATCATGGTGTGGGGATGCTTTTCAGCAAATGGTACTGACAAACTTCACATAATTGAAGGAAGGATGAATGGGCAAATTTACCGAGACATTCTTGACAAAAATCTGCTGCCATCTACCAGGATGATGAAGATGAAACGAGGGTGGACATTTCAGCAAGACAATGATCCCAAACACACAGCCAAGGAAACTCTCAATTGGTTTCAAAGAAAGAAAATAAAGCTGCTAGAATGGCCCAGCCAATCACCTGACTTAAATCCCATTGAAAATCTATGGAAAGAACTGAAGATCAAGATTCATAGAAGAGGCCCACGGAACCTTCAAGATTTGAAGACTGTTTGTGTGGAAGAATGGGCCAAAATTACACCAGAGCAATGCATGCGACTAGTTTCTCCATACAGGAGGCGTCTTGAAGCTGTCATTACCAACAAAGGCTTTTGTACAAAGTATTAAATAAATATCATTAAGTGTGTTCAATACCTTTTCCCTGTGTCATTTTACATTATTACACATAACTTAATTTCTGAACTTATTTGGTATGGATTACTTGGGTTGTTACCAACATCTGGTGAAAATTTCATGTCAATAGCACCTTTGGAAATATATTTACTGAGAAAAATGGTGACCTGTTCAATACTTATTTCACCCGCTGTATCAGATATAATTTTTGCTGATATATTGTATCGTATAATTTTGACAATATGGCAATATTATTTTTTGCGCTATTTGCTGTACCTGCACCAAAAAAAATCATTATTTTTTTTTCTTCATAGCTTGTTTGCCATCTTATTTTTAAACAGGGAGACATTTTGTTTTTAGCACTTTTATTTCCATGATTGATGAAAATGGCTGTCTCTTGTCCCTCTGCAGAAGACATGTGTTGAGCAACATGTTTAGAACATCGAATCTCAATAAAATCACATTATCGAATCGCAACACATATAGAATGGTGAGAATCATGATAATCACAACACATATGGTATCGGTACCTAAGTATGGTGATAAAACCGTACCGTGAGGTCCCAGTCAATTCCCAGCCCTACCAGGATCCATTATATAGTTTAACTGAGACAAACATAGGAGGAGGTGATTAAATGCAGAGCCATCATTCAGCCTGTTCCACAGAGCCTTGCAGCCCTGCAACCAACCATCCATTCACTGGCCTCAATCAGTGATCTCTCTCTCAATCTCAACTCATTTCCCTCGCTGTTCTGTGTGATCCCAGGCCCTTTGTGTGATATCAGTGACACACACAATCTGTCTCAGTGTCTTTTCATAAATCTGCTTCTGTTAAGGGCCATTAAACTACAGAGCCCATTTATAGGCTGGCTAAATCAGCCAGTCAGATGGACCAGGGCCTAAGCTGGCAGTAGGATGGGACCCTAGCCCTCCCCTGGCACCAGCTCCTAACTCTAGGGAAATCCAAGACCGACTGGGATTCAAACCCGGGTCTGATAGCCAACGCTAAAGCCTAGGAATTTGTTTGGGGAGTCCCCAGGTCTCAGGCATGGTTATCCATCATCAGATGAATGTGGTTTCACAACCCCTCAGTTACACAGGCTGCACTCTTAGAACCATACAGGGTCTTCAGGTTCTTCATAGAACCCCCTGTATATGGCAAGCTGTACTAGAGCCCCAAGTCTAGGTCCAAAAGGCTCCTTGACAGCTTCTCCCCCAAGCCATAAGACTGCTGAACAATTCATCAAATGGCCTCCTGGACTATTTACATTGACCCCTCCCCCATTTGTTTATTACACTGGTGCTACTCTGTTTATTATCTATGTATAGTCACTTTACCCAGACCTACATGTATAAATGACCTCCACTATAACTGTAGCCCCTGTATGTAGCCTTGTTATTGTTATTTTATTGTGTTACTTTTTCAATTTTTACTTTATTTTATTTTGGGAATATGTTCTTAATTCTATTTTCTTAAAACTGCATTGTTGGTTAAGGGCTTGTAGGTCAGCATTTCACGGTAAGGTCTACACCTGTTGTATTGTTGGTTAAGGGCTTGTAGGTCAGCATTTCACTGTAAGGTCTACACCTGTTGTATTGTTGGTTAAGGGCTTGTAGGTCAGCATTTCACTGTAAGGTCTACACCTGTTGTATTGTTGGTTAAGGGCTTGTAGGTCAGCATTTCACAGTAAGGTCTACACCTGTTGTATTGTTGGTTAAGGGCTTGTAGGTCAGCATTTCACAGTAAGGTCTACACCTGTTGTATTGTTGGTTAAGGGCTTGTAGGTCAGCATTTCACGGTAAGGTCTACACCTGTTGTATTGTTGGTTAAGGGCTTGTAGGTCAGCATTTCACTGTAAGGTCTACACCTATTGTATTGTTGGTTAAGGGCTTGTAGGTCAGCATTTCACGGTAAGGTCTACACCTGTTGTATTGTTGGTTAAGGGCTTGTAGGTCAGCATTTCACAGTAAGGTCTACACCTGTTGTATTGTTGGTTAAGGACTTGTAGGTCAGCATTTCACGGTAAGGTCTACACCTGTTGTATTGTTGGTTAAGGGCTTGTAGGTCAGCATTTCACGGTAAGGTCTACACCTGTTGTATTGTTGGTTAAGGGCTTGTAGGTCAGCATTTCACGGTAAGGTCTACACCTGTTGTATTGTTGGTTAAGGGCTTGTAGGTCAGCATTTCACGGTAAGGTCTACACCTGTTGTATTGTTGGTTAAGGGCTTGTAGGTCAGCATTTCACTGTAAGGTCTACACCTGTTGTATTGTTGGTTAAGGGCTTGTAGGTCAGCATTTCACGGTAAGGTCTACACCTGTTGTATTGTTGGTTAAGGGCTTGTAGGTCAGCATTTCACGGTAAGGTCTACACCTGTTGTATTGTTGGTTAAGGGCTTTTAGGTCAGCATTTCACTGTAAGGTCTACACCTGTTGTATTCAGCGCATGTGACAAATAACATTTGATTTGATTTGAAATCATATTGGAATCCAGCATTGACTGCCAGGGTTGACTGCCAGGGTTGACTGCCAGGGTTGACTGCCAGGGTTGACTGCCAGGGTTGACTGCCAGGGTAGGGAAGATTGAATACTGAGACTATCTCAATCATCTAAACTGGAACAACCGTCTCAGTAAAGGGTGCAGTAAATCCTCCCACTAACAGATTCATTTAGAAAACTGTAAGTTATTTATCTTCATGTAGCATTAAATTAATCAACCAATCATTGTACATTCAAAAATACAGATATTACAGTAAAACAAACAATTCTGAAAATCTCCCTGCAATAGAGCATGCTGGGAAATATTATATATGGTTCTATGTAGAACCCTTCTTGCCTTCCAAATAATCTTTCTTGCCTTCCAAAGAATCATCAAAGAATCCTTTCTTCCAAAAATGGTTCTTAGGATCTTAAAGGTTCTAGGTAGAACCCTTTGCCTTACAAAGAACCCTTGTCTTCCAAAAATAGTTATTCTGATCAAAACGGTTCTTGGTAGAACCCTATCCCTACACGAAGAACCCTTTTGGAAGCCTTTTTCTTCTAAGTGTGTAAAATGAATGATGGGGAGGTGCCAGATAGACAGACAGACACTAGAGGGCAGTGTAGATGTGTATGTTAGCTCAAACAAAGACATATGATGAACACCAGTATCCACATGTAGAGAGAGAGAAGTCCTCTAAACAGGAAAACAACGGTTATATATGAATTCAACAGAACCTGCTGGTACAGTATGGGAAGGTGTGTGTGTCCCTGTGTGTGTGTGTGTGTGTGTGTGTGTGTGTGTGTGTGTGTGTGTCTGTTCTTGTGTGTGTGCCCCTGTGTGTGTCTGTTCTTGTGTGTGTGCCCCTGTGTGTGTGTGTGTGTGTGTGTGTGTGTGTGTGTGTGTGTGTGTGTGTGTGTGTGTGTGTGTGTGTGTGTGTGTGTGTGTGTGTGTGTGTGTGTGTTTGTCCTCTCTACTTACTCCCCACAGTCAGTATGATAGGCTGGCTGGTTTTGTCCTCTCTACTTACTCCCCACAGTCAGTATGATAGGCTGGCTGGTTTTGTCCTCTCTACTTACTCTCCACAGTCAGTATGATAAGCTGGCTGGTTTTGTCCTCTCTACTTACTCCCCACAGTCAGTATGATAGGCTGGCTGGTTTTGTCCTCTCTACTTACTCTCCACAGTCAGTATGATAAGCTGGCTGGTTTTGTCCTCTCTACTTACTCCCCACAGTCAGTATGATAGGCTGGCTGGTTTTGTCCTCTCTACTTACTCTCCACAGTCAGTATGATAAGCTGGCTGGTTTTGTCCTCTCTACTTACTCCCCACAGTCAGTATGATAGGCTGGCTGGTTTTGTCCTCTCTACTTACTCCCCACAGTCAGTATGATAGGCTGGCTGGTTTTGTCCTCTCTACTTACTCCCCACAGTCAGTATGATAGGCTGGCTGGTTTTGTCCTCTCTACTTACTCTCCACAGTCAGTATGATAGGCTGGCTGGTTTTGTCCTCTCTACTTACTCCCCACAGTCAGTATGATAAGCTGGCTGGTTTTGTCCTCTCTACTTACTCCCCACAGTCAGTATGATAGGCTGGCTGGTTTTGTCCTCTCTACTTACTCCCCACAGTCAGTATGATAGGCTGTTGGTTTTGTCCTCTCTACTTACTCTCCACAGTCAGAACGATAGGCTGGCTGGTTTTGTTCTCTCCGTTCTTGTCGTTGACAGCCTGGGTGTAGTACCGTCCAGCATCAGGGGCCACACTGGACAGGATGACCAGCGTGTTGTCCAGGGTGATGGCTCTAAACACAGACAGACAGACAGACAGACAGACAGACAGACAGACAGACAGACAGACAGACAGACAGACAGACAGACAGACAGACAGACAGACAGACAGACAGACAGGCACACACACACACACACACACAAAGGATGATTGTTTCTGTTATGGCATTATTATGACAGTTTATATCACCCTTAGGACCAAGGTTTCAATTGATGTGTAATCCACATTACTCATATAGAGATACTAGTGGGTAGATGACATAAACATTGATAGACGCTGCAAAGGCTAGCACCCACACACACACACACACACACACACACACACACACTGAGTATAACAGTCTGGTATCTCAAGAAGGCCTGGGACAGGAGTACAGCTGTAGTAGTGTAGCTGTGTGTGTGTGTGTGTGTGTGTGTGTGTGTGTGTGTGTGTGTGTGTGAGACAGTGTGTGTGTGTATGTATTTATGTGAGTGTGTGTGTGTGTATTTGTGTGAGTGTGTGTGTGTGTGTGTATTTGTGTGAGTGTGTGTGTGTGTGTGTGTGTGTGCGTGCGTGCGTGCGTGCGTGCGTGTGTGTGTGTGTGTGTGTGTACTTACGTACGCACGAATGCACGCGCACGTTTACACACACACACTCACACACCAATTAGGACCAGGGCTGTCGCCATGTCAACACAGCCAACCAGCCTGCCCAGCCGCAGCACGCCCCGGCATATTAATGCTCCGACCGGCCGGAAAGAGACCAGAGGACTGAGCCAACACACAGTAAGAGCCAAAAACCTGGTCTGAGCTGTCTGTCAGGACATTACACTGTTAGAAACTAGCATTGACTGGCTGCAGAACTGACACCTACAGTAAGAGCCAAACATCAGTGTCTCTCACTGTCTTTAACTAGTTTTACTAACAGTCTACGGCTAGCCCTGGCTGCACACACTGATATATACAGGATACTGAGTTGGAATAGTAGCTAACAGGCTCTAGCATTACTGGCCTGGCTGTCAGTATCTCACTGTCATATACTAGCAGCAGTAACTGTCTACTACACCCCTGGCTGTATACACTGATATCTACAGGAGCCTGAGGAGACTGTGGAGTTGTATTTAACAACATTACTGTCTACTACATCCCTGGCTGTATACACTGATATCTACAGTAGCCTAAACTAACATTACTGTCTACTACAGACCAGGTAGTCTACTGTCATAAACTAACATTACTGTCTACTACAGACCAGGTAGTCTACTGTCATAAACTAACATTACTGTCTACTGTAGACAGTAATGTTAGTTTATGACAGTAATGTTAGTTTATGACAGTAGACAACCTGGTCTGTAGTAGACAGTAATGTTAGTTTATGACAGTAATGTCATAAACTAACATTACTAACTGACTCCTACAGTACAGGCACTAACCTGACTGCAGTCCCTCATAACATGTAATAAGCATGAAGCTTAATAATGTAATAGGTGAGAAACCAAGGACTTGCGAGCGGGAAACCACAGTCCTGTCCTGGCTGTCAGGGCCTTACTGTCATAAGCTAGCATGACTAACTAATGTACACCTTACACTGATGGCTACAGGTGGTGTTGTTACCTAACAGGCTCTAGCATGACTACAGGAGGTGTGTTGTTACCTAACAGGCTCTAGCATGACTACAGGAGGTGTGTTGTTACCTAACAGGCTCTAGCATGACTACAGGAGGTGTGTTGTTACCTAACAGGCTCTAGCATGACTACAGGAGGTGGTGTTGTTACCTAACAGGCTCTAGCATGACTACAGGAGGTGTTGTTGTTAACTAACAGGCTCTAGCATGACCACAGGAGGAAGTGGTGTTGTTACCTAACAGGCTCTAGCATGACTACAGGAGGTGGTGTTGTTACCTAACAGGCTCTAGCATGACTACAGGAGGTTGTGTTGTTACCTAACAGGCTCTAGCATGACTACAGAAGGTTGTGTTGTTACCTAACAGGCTCTAGCATGACTACAGGAGGTGTGTTGTTACCTAACAGGCTCTAGTATGACTACAGGAGGTGGAGTTGTTACCAAACAGGCTCTAGCATGACTACAGCAGGTGGTGTTGTTACCTAACAGGCTCTAGCATGACTACAGGAGGTTGTGTTGTTACCTAACAGGCTCTAGCATGACTACAGGAGGTGGTGTTGTTACCTAACATGCTCTAGCATGACTACAGGAAGTGGTGTTGTTACCTAACAGGCTCTAGCATGACTACAGGAGGAGGTGGTGTTGTTACCTAACATGCTCTAGCATGACTACAGGAGGTGGTGTTGTTACCTAACAGGCTCTAGCATGACTACAGGAGGTTGTGTTGTTACCTAACAGGCTCTAGCATGACTACAGGAGGTGTGTTGTTACCTACCAGGCTCTAGTATGACTACAGGAGGTGGAGTTGTTACCAAACAGGCTCTAGCATGACTACAGCAGGTGGTGTTGTTACCTAACAGGCTCTAGCATGACTACAGGAGGTTGTGTTGTTACCTAACAGGCTCTAGCATGACTACAGGAGGTAGTGTTGTTACCTAACAGGCTCTAGCATGACTACAGGAGGTGTGTTGTTACCTAACAGGCTCTAGTATGACTACAGGAGGTGGGGTTGTTACCAAACATGCTCTAGCATGACTACAGCAGGTGGTGTTGTTACCTAACAGGCTCTAGCATGACTACAGGAGGTGTGTTGTTACCTAACAGGCTCTAGTATGACTACAGGAGGTGGAGTTGTTACCAAACAGGCTCTAGCATGACTACAGCAGGTGGTGTTGTTACCTAACAGGCTCTAGCATGACTACAGGAGGTTGTGTTGTTACCTAACAGGCTCTAGCATGACTACAGGAGGTGGTGTTGTTACCTAACATGCTCTAGCATGACTACAGGAGGTGGTGTTGTTACCTAACAGGCTCTAGCATGACTACAGGAGGAGGTGGTGTTGTTACCTAACATGCTCTAGCATGACTACAGGAGGTGGTGTTGTTACCTAACAGGCTCTAGCATGACTACAGGAGGTTGTGTTGTTACCTAACAGGCTCTAGCATGACTACAGGAGGTGTGTTGTTACCTACCAGGCTCTAGTATGACTACAGGAGGTGGAGTTGTTACCAAACAGGCTCTAGCATGACTACAGCAGGTGGTGTTGTTACCTAACAGGCTCTAGTATGACTACAGGAGGTGGGGTTGTTACCAAACATGCTCTAGCATGACTACAGCAGGTGGTGTTGTTACCTAACAGGCTCTAGCATGACTACAGGAGGTTGTGTTGTTACCTAACAGGCTCTAGCATGACTACAGGAGGTGGTGTTGTTACCTAACAGGCTCTAGCATGACTACAGGAGGTGGTGTTGTTACCTAACAGGCTCTAGCATGACTACAGGAGGAGGTGGTGTTGTTACCTAACAGGCTCTAGCATGACTACAGGAGGTGGTGTTGTTAACTAACAGGCTCTAGCATGACTACAGGAGGTGTGTTGTTACCTAACAGGCTCTAGCATGACTACAGGAGGAAGTGGTGTTGTTACCTAACAGGCTCTAGCATGACTACAGGAGGTGGTGTTGTTACCTAACAGGCTCTAGCATGACTACAGGAAGTAGTGTTGTTACCTAACAGGCTCTAGCATGACTACAGGAGGTGTGTTGTTACCTAACAGGCTCTAGCATGACTACAGGAGGAAGTGGTGTTGTTACCTAACAGGCTCTAGCATGACTACAGGAGGTGGTGTTGTTACCTAACAGGCTCTAGCATGACTACAGGAGGTAGTGTTGTTACCTAACAGGCTCTAGCATGACCGTTTGACTGACATGTCTAATGAACACATCGGAGACTTATTATGGAAAATCTATTTGTCTAGGAGATAAACAGACAAACAGCTGAACACATAATAGAACGGTGAGAACAGCCGAACACATAATAGAATGGTGAGAACAGCTGAACACATAACAGAATGGTGAGAACAGCCGAACACATAAGAGAATGGTGAGAACAGCCGAACACATAGCAGAATGGTGAGAAGAGCCGAACACATAACAGAATGGTTAGAACAGCCGAACACATAAGAGAATGGTGAGAACAGCCGAACACATAGCAGAATGGTGAGAACAGCCGAACAGAGAATGGTGAGAACAGCCGAACACATAAGAGAATGGTGAGAACAGCCGAACACATAACAGAATGGTGAGAACAGCCGAACAGAGAATGGTTAGAACAGCCGAACACATAAGAGAATGGTGAGAACAGCCGAACACATAACAGAATGGTGAGAACAGCCGAACAGAGAATGGTTAGAACAGCCGAACACATAAGAGAATGGTGAGAACAGCCGAACACATAACAGAATGGTGAGAACAGCCGAACAGAGAATGGTTAGAACAGCCGAACACATAAGAGAATGGTGAGAACAGCCGAACACATAATAGAATGGTGAGAACAGACACACACATTTGATGAAAGGTGCTTGGAGATTTAACACGGAATAACCTGTACTTCTCTTTAGACATCTCCTACTGAACATGTTTCACTCCATGACTGGGGTGCGTCCCATATGGCACCCTGTTTCCTATATAGTACCCTACTTTTGACCAGAGCCCATTGGAACGCAACCCTGGTCTCATTTGGGAGTTTATCCACATGCTGGTTAGACTAGGTAGAGAACCCACCTATCAGTTCTACTGCCAGTGATAAGGTTTAGGTAATATCATTCTGTGTAGATGTCTAAAGTCTTCACGTCAGTGTGACATGCTGCTGGACCATTGAGATAAATTATACATGATTAAACAAGAGGTGGATTCTGTGAAACCTCTCCTGTCTGTCTGATGCTAAAGTATTAAAGTCTGTCTGTCTCTCTGTCACACAGTCATATACACAGTGGAATACTGTCTGTCTGTCTCTCTGTCACACAGTCATATACACAGTGGAATACTGTCAGTCATAGCAGGTCATAAATAGAGGGCTTTTGTTCATCAGGTCCTTCAATCATCCCTGCAGAGTCAACACACACACACACCCTGCTACAGAGTCAACACACACACACACCCTGCTACAGAGTCAACACACACACACCCTGCTGCAGAGTCAACACACACACACACACCATGCTGCAGAGTCAACACACACACACACCATGCTGCAGAGTCAACACACACACACACCCTGCTACAGAGTCAACACACACACACCCTGCTACAGAGTCAACACACACACACCCTGCTACAGAGTCAACACACACACACCCTGCTACAGAGTCAACACACACACACCCTGCTACAGAGTCAACACACACACACCCTGCTGCAGAGTCAACACACACACACACACACACACCCTGCTGCAGAGTCAACACACACACACACCCTGCTACAGAGTCAACACACACACACCCTGCTACAGAGTCAACACACACACACCCTGCTACAGAGTCAACACACACACACCCTGCTGCAGAGTCAACACACACACACACACACACACCCTGCTGCAGGGTCAACACACACACACACACACACACACCCTGCTACAGAGTCAACACACACACACACACACACACACACACACACACACACACACACACACACACACACACACACACACACACACACACACACACACACACACCCTGCTGCAGAGTCAACACACACACACACCCTGCTGCAGAGTCAACACACACACACACACACACACATCCTGCTGCAGAGTCAACACACACACACCCTGCTGCAGAGTCAACACACACACACACACACACCCTGTTGCAGTCAACACACACAAACACCCTGCTGCAGAGTCAACACACACACACCCTGCTGCAGAGTCAACACACACACACCCTGCTGCAGAGTCAACACACACACACCCTGCTGCAGAGTCAACACACACACACACACCATGCTGCAGAGTCAACACACACACACACCATGCTGCAGAGTCAACACACACACCATGCTGCAGAGTCAACACACACACACCATGCTGCAGAGTCAACACACACACACCCTGCTTCAGAGTCAACACACACACACCATGCTGCAGAGTCAACACACACACACCATGCTGCAGTCAACACACACACACCCTGCTGCAGAGTCAACACACACACACCTTGCTGCAGAGTCAACACACACACACCCTGCTGCATAGTCAACACACACACACACACCCTGCTGCAGAGTCTGCTCAAACACCAGATGGGAGGGTTGGGTGGGGTGTTATGGGTGGATAGTCCATCGTATGTATTGAACCTATCCTAAAGCTACCTCACAGCAGCTCTCCAGTGAAAAGTGAAGGATATTGCAGTTCAGTGTTCAGACACACATGTAGATCTACGTCAGACCAGGGTTCAAATACAATATGAAATCTGTAGAATACTTTGAGAGGGGTAGAAAGAGGGAGAGAGGGGGTAAAACTGGTATCCCAACACACAAACTACCTGCCCCCCCCCCCCCCCCAACAAAATAACATTAGGTACATATAGATAAAGCTGAATTTACATGCGGCTGCTGGCGGGTATCTTGCGTCCGTCCCTGAACCAGGTAATCTGTGGTCGTGGGAAGCTGTGGATGCGTGGAGCCTGGATCAGAGCAGCCTCTCCCTGGGACACAGTCTGGGAACGCTCCCCCTCTACAAAATCCCCCATATCTGGAGGAGAGGGGTGAGGAGAGAGGAGGAAGTAGGTAGAGGGGGGAGGAAGAGAGAGGGAGAAGAGAGAGAGAGAGAAAGGAGAGAAATAAGAGAGAGTGAGAGAGAGAGATATAGAGAGAGATATATATAGAGAGAGAGAGAGAAGGGGGGGAGAGAGAGAGAGATATAGAGAGAGATAGAGAGAGATATAGAGAGATATAGAGAGAGAGAGAGAAGGGGGGAGAGAGAGAGAGATATAGAGAGAGAGATATAGAGAGAGAGATATATAGAGAGAGATATAGAGAGAGAGATATATATATATATAGAGAGAGAGATATATAGAGAGAGATATATATATATATAGAGAGAGAGATATATAGAGAGAGAGATAGATAGAGAGAGAGATATATAGCGAGATAGAGAGATATAGCGAGATAGAGAGATAGAGATATAGAGAGAGAGACATATAGAGAGAGAGATAGAGAGAGAGAGATATAGAGAGAGAGATATAGAGAGAGATAGATAGAGAGATATATATATATATATATAGAGAGAGAGAGAGAGAGAGAGAGGCGGGGAGAGAGAGAGGAGATAGAGACACACACATACAGTGGACAGCTACTTACAGGCGACCTGTACTTCAGTGCTGCTCTGCATGATGGCTCCAACTCTGTTTCTAACGATGCATCTGTAGAAACCAGCATGGGAGCGGTCCAGAGATGGGATCAGGTACCTAATGGGTGGACACACACACACACATAAACATACACACACATAAGCACAGTCTCTGGGACTTCTATCTCTGGAGATCCCTTCCAGCTCCACCTAGATAATAGACCCGGTTCTTCCAGCTCCACCTAGATAATAAACCCGGTTCTTCCAGCTCCACCTAGACAATAGACCCGGTTCTTCCAGCTCCACCTAGATAATAGACCCGGTTCTTCCAGCTCCACCTAGATAATAGACCCGGTTCTTCCAGCTCCACCTAGATTATAGACCCGGTTCTTCCAGCTCCACCTAGATAATAGACCCGGTTCTTCCAGCTCCACCTAGATAATAGACCCGGTTCTTCCAGCTCCACCTAGATAATAGACCCGGTTCTTCCAGCTCCACCTAGACAATAGACCCGGATCTTCCAGCTCCACCTAGATAATAGACCCGGTTCTTCCAGCTCCACCTAGATAATAGACCCGGTTCTTCCAGCTCCACCTAGATAATAGACCCGGTTCTTCCAGCTCCAATGAGTTAGGTAGATCTGCTTTTACTTTTGTTGCACCTTACTTGTGGAATAATTACCAAGGCTCTCTAACATTGAATGAATTGGTGCCTCTAGAGCCATTCAAAAGGTTGATTTAGGACCTTTTTACTGAAAAATGTGTTTGTTTTCTATGATTGTGTTTTGTTTTTCATGTATTGATGTGAATATTGATGTGAATAGTGATGTGTATAGTGATGTGTATAGTGATGTGTAGAGTGAATGGCCCTCTGAGGTGTATTGATGTGAATATTGATGTGAATAGTGATGTGTATAGTGATGTGTATAGTGTATATTGAGGGGTATTGATGTGAATATTGATGTGAATAGTGATGTGTATAGTGTATATTGAGGTGTATTGATGTGTATCTATGTGTATACAGGGGTCATCTGTGAAAGAGACCTTGGTCTCAGCATGACTCCCTGTCAAAATAAAATATGTCAAACTATACATCCAGGGGCTGTCACTTAACAGTTGTGTCTCCTCTCCTGCTCTCATCTGCTCTCTCCTTTCCCTCTCATGCTCTGTCTCTGTCACCTCTGTGTCTTTCTGACTCTCTGTCCCTCAGGAGTGGCATCACATTAAAACTTCTATATCCCAAATGGCACCCTATTTCCGTAATAGTGCACTACGTTGGCTAGTCATTTTGGATGCACCGACTGTCTGCACTGTAGGTTATTCACTCCATAACTCCTAGCTCTCCAGACAGAGGGCCATTCATGATACATGTGTAGGAGTTAAATCCTCTGAGACTTAGCTGACTGGCTGACTGGCTGACTGGCTGACTGGCTGACTGGCTGGCTGGCTGACTGGCTGACTGGCTGGCTGTGTCCCAGTCATTTAATTGGCGTGGTTAATAAAGCTTCTCATTGAGAAGTTTCTGTCTGTGTGTGCGGCTATGCAGTTTGGTTTATTATCTATTTCACTTGCTTTGGCAATGTAAACATGTGTTTCCCGTGCCAATAAAGCCCTTTGAATTGAAATTGAAATTGAGAGATAGAAGTGCCAGTTGGAGCTGGTCACTAGATTCCATTAACACCAGCTTGGAATGCTCTGGCAGTAATGGAAACACTCTTCTTAAAGTTCATGTTCAGCTAAATCCATGTAATTCATTGTTGGTGGAGCGAGAGAGGAACAGAAGAGAAGTAATATCCCTGCCTGCCTGGCAAATACAGAGCTATGGCTGAGTCCCAAATGGCACGCTATTCCCTGTACCCTATTCCCAGGGTCCATAGAGCTCTGGTCAAACGTAGTGCACTTTATAGGCAATAGGGTGCCAGAGCAACACACCCATAATGCTGGCCAATAAAAAGCTTTTCCAGTCTTGTGTGTGTGAATGTGACATTACTGTTGCTATGGTAAACCATGGGTGAAGTAAAGTAGTATCTCAACGAAGTAAACACCGTTTAACTTCAACCTTAATACAAACAAACACAAAACATGTATTTCATGGACTTTAAAAGACTAGAGTGAGGGACACAAATTGTCACAGAATCAAAATCAAATGAATGTGTTTTAGAAGAGAAATAAAACTGCTAATGGTAATGTGACCGCCCTGTTAGTGAATACAGACACAGGAAAGTGTGGTAAATCTGAATAAACGACCCCTTTAGAAACAAGAAAGGAAATCTCCAGGGAGATATAGAGACAAATATCTCCTGAATAAATCCATAAAAATTAGTTTGGAAATGAATAAATATGGAAAACAAGCGAGGCATTAGTCCCACCTAAATGGCCCTAAGAGTCCCTGTACAACAGTAATTACAGAAGATGAAACAAAGGGAGGATATTTAGAGCCTCAACCTCAGCCTGGCCTGTTAGTTAACTCTCCTCTTAGTAGCACGCCTCAACCTCAGCCTGGCCTGTTAGTTAACTCTCCCCTTAGTAGCACGCCTCAACCTCTGCCTGGCCTGTTAGTTAACTCTCCCCTTAGAGGCACGCCTCAACCTCAGCCTGGCCTGTTAGTTAACTCTCCCCTTAGTAGCACGCCTCAACCTCAGCCTGGCCTGTTAGTTAACTCTCCCCTTAGTAGCACGCCTCAACCTCTGCCTGGCCTGTTAGTTAACTCTCCCCTTAGTAGCACGCCTCAACCTCAGCCTTAACCTGAACCTGGAGATAGATCTGAACCTGGAGATAGATCTGAACCTGGAGATAGATCTGAACCTGGAGATAGAGCTGTAGATAGATTTGAACCTGGAGATAGATCTGTAGATAGATCTGAACCTGTAGATAGATCTGTAGATAGATATGTAGATAGATCTGAACCTGGAGATAGATCTGAACCTGGAGATAGATCTGAACCTGGAGATAGATCTGAACCTGGAGATACATCTGAACCTGGAGATAGATCTGAACCTGGATATAAATCTGTAACTAGTTATGTAGATAGATCTGAACGTGGAGATAGATCTGAACCTGAAGATAGATCTGAACGTGGAGATAGATCTGTAGATGGATATGGAGATAGATCTGAACCTGGAGATAGATCTGAACCTGGAGATAGATCTGAACCTGGAGATAGATCTGAACCTGAAGATAGATCTGAACCTGGAGATAGATCTGAACCTGGAGATAGATCTGTAGATGGATATGTAGTTAGATCTGCACCTGAAGATAGATATGTAGATGGAGCGGCACCTGGAGATAGATCTGAACCTGGAGATAGATCTGAAATTGGAGATAGATCTGAAATTGGAGATAGATCTGAAATTGGAGATAGATCTGAACCTGTACACCGGAGAGAAGCGTGTAACTATGTGTACGTGTAGGTCTGAACCTCACCTGTACTCCAGAGAGAAGCGTGTGAGCTCAGTGCCATTGTAGATCCATTTAAACTCCAGAGGCCAGCTGCCCTCAGCCATACAGGTAAGAACCAGCCTGTTATGCTCCAGGTGAACCTGGGTCTGCACCGGCTCCATCTTAAAGTAGGGAGGAACGTCATCTACAGAGGGGGAGGAAGGGGAGAGAGGGAGAAAGGGAGGGGGAGGGAGAGAGGGAGGAGGAAGGGGAGAGATGGAGAGAGGGAGGAAGGGGGAGGGAGAGAGGGATGAGGAAGGGGAGATGGAGAGAGGGAGGAGGAAGGGGAGAGAGGGAGAGAAGGAGGAGGAAGGGGAGAGAGGGAAGAGGAAGGGGAGAGAGGGAGGAGGAAGGGGAGAGGGAGAGAGGGAGGAGGAAGGAGAGAGAGGGAGAAGGAAGGGGAGAGAAGGAGAGGGGGAGGAGGAAGGGGAGAGAGGGAGAGAGGGAGGAGGAAGGGGAGAGGGAGAGAGGGAGGAGGAAGGGGAGAGAGGGAGAAGGAAGGGGAGAGAGGGAGAGGGGGAGGAGGAAGAGGAGAGAGGGAGAGAGGGAGGAGGAAAGGGAGAGAGTGAGAGAGAGAGAGTTTATACATTCATTCTTTTGTCTAAAACTAAGATGATTTGGTATTATATATTACTCATATTACATGAAGATTTATCAAGTTGAAATGGATTGAATTACATTAGAATAAAGAGAGAGGGGGAGAGAAAGAGAAAGAGAAAGAGAGAGAGAGAGAGAGAGAGAGAGAGAGAGAGAGAGAGACCTATTACAATTTGGCAAAAACTAATTAAATGTGTGATTGAACCGAGGAAAACTACAAACAATGCATGCAGGGCAGAATTAGGCCGATATCCACTAATATTAAAAACTCAAAAAAATAGCAATTAAGTTTTGGAAACACCTAAAACACAGTGACCCCCTCTCATATCATTACCAAGCCCTGCAATACCAAGAGTTGAGCAAAGATAAGAGTCCCTTCATCCAACTGGTCCGGGGGCTGAGTTCACAAACTTGTTCCACTAACACACTGAAGCCTCAGGACCAGAACATCCAATCAGAATTAACCAAATTACAAAACATCTAAAACAAAACTACATTACCTATTGGAAAACACAAGCACAAAGCAAAATGCAGTGCTATTTGGCCCTAAATCGACAGTACACCATGGCAAACTATCTGACCATGGTGACTGATCAAAACCTCAGGAAAACCTTGACAAAGTACAGGCTCAGCGAGCACAGCCTTGCTATTGAGAAGGGTAGACACAGGAAAACCTGGCTCCCTGTAGAGGAAAGGCTGTGCAACCACTGCACCACAGCAGAACCAGAGACAGAGCTGCATTTCCTGACCAAATGTCAAAAATATAAAACTATCAGAGAGTCACTTCCCCAAATTTGAACAAGTAGTCCGGGGCTTTGAGGACCTCTCTGAAATAGAAAGGCTGCCGATCCTTTTGGGGGAAGACATGGACAGCTGTGCGCTGGCAGCATGCTATGTTGCTGCCTGACACAAGTTGAGGGACAGTGCCTGACATATTTAATGCCTTTTTTTCCTATGTTGTTATTTTGTTCTTTAATGTAATTATATTTAAAAAAATATATATGTGTATGTATATATATACTTATGTCATGCAATAAAATGCAAATTAATTATTTAAAAATCATACAATGTGATTTTCTGGATTTTTGTTTTATAATCTAAAACAAAAATCCAGAAAATCACATTGTATGATTTTTAAATAATTAATTTGCATTTTATTGCATGACATAAGTATTTGATCACCTACCAACCAGTAAGAATTCCGGCTCTCACAGACCTGTTAGTTTTTCTTTAAGAAGCCCTCCTGTTCTCCACTCATTACCTTTATTAACTGCACCTGTTTGAACTCGTTACCTGTATAAAAGACTCCTCTCCACACACTCAATCAAACAGACTCCAACCTCTCCACAATGGCCAAGGCCAGAGAGCTGTGTAAGGACATCAGGGATAAAATTGTAGACCTGCACAAGGCTGGGATGGGCTACAGGACAATAGGCAAGCAGCTTGGTGAGAAGGCAACAACTGTTGGCACAATTATTAGAAAATGGAAGAAGTTCAAGATGACGGTCAATCTCCCTCGGTCTGGGGCACCATGCAAGATCTCACCTCGTGGGGCATCAATGATCATGAGGAAGGTGAGGGATCAGCCCAGAACTACACTGCAGGACCTGGTCAATGACCTGAAGAGAGCTGGGACCACAGTCTCAAAGAAAACCATTAGTAACACACTACGCCGTCATGGATTAAAATACTGCAGCGCACGCAAGGTCCCCCTGCTCAAGCCAGCGCATGTCCAGGCCCGTCTGAAGTTTTCCAATGACCATCTGGATAATCCAGAGGAGGAATGGGAGAAGGTCATGTGGTCTGATGAGACAAAAATATAGCTTTTTGGTCTAAACTCCACTCGCCGTGTTTGGAGGAAAAAGAAGGATGAGTACAACCCCAAGAACACCATCCCAACCGTGAAGCATGGAGGTGGAAACATCATTCTTTGGGGATTCTTTTCTGCAAAGGGGACAGGACGACTGCACCGTATTGAGGGGAGGAAGGAAGGGGGCACGTATCGCGAGATCTTGGCCAACAACCTCCTTCCCTCAAAAAGAGCATTGAAGATGGGTTGTGGCTGGGTCTTCCAGCATGACAACGACCCGAAACACACAGCCAGGACAACTAAGGAGTGGCTCCGTAAGAAGCATCTCAAGGTCCTGGAGTGGCCTAGCCAGTCTCCAGACCTGAACCCAATAGAAAATCTTTGGAGGGAGCTGAAAGTCCGTATTGCCCAGCGACAGCCCCGAAACCTGAAGGATCTGTATGGAGGAGTGGGCCAAAATCCCTGCTGCAGTGTGTGCAAACCTGGTCAAGAACTACAGGAAACGTATGATCTCTGTAATTGCAAACAAAGGTTTCTGTACCAAATATTAAGTTCTGCTTTTCTGATGTATCAAATACTTATGTCATGCAATAAAATGCAAATTAATTACTTAAAAATCATACAATGTGATTTTCTGGATTTTTGTTTTAGATTCCGTCACTCACAGTTGAAGAGTACCTATGATAAAAATTACAGACTTCTACATGCTTTGTAAGTGGGAAAACCTGCAAAATCGGCAGTGTATCAAATACTTGTTCTCCCCACAGTATATAAATATATATATAAAAAAATTGATGTATGATACTCTGGCAATATGTACATTGTTGCGTCATGCCAATAAAGTGAATTGAATTGAATTGAATTGAGAGAGAGAGAGAGAGAGAGAGAGAGAGAGAGAGAAAGACAGAAATAGAGGTGCTTCTGTCCCCAACCAAGGAGGGCCTACAGCAGCACCTAAATCTTCTGCACAGATTCTGTCAGACCTGGGCCCTGACAGTAAATATCAGTAAGACAAAAATAATGGTGTTCCTAAAAATGTCAAGTTGCCAGGACCACAAATACAATTTCCATCTAGACACAGTTGCCCTAGAGCACAGAAAAAACAATACATACCTCGGCCTAAACATCAGCGCCACAGGTAACTTCCACAAAGCTGTGAACGATCTGAGAGACAAGGCAAGAAGGGTCTTCTATGCCATCAAAAATAATATAAAATTAGACAAAACTAATTAGGATCTAGCTAAAAATACTTGAATTATAGAACCCATTGTCCTTTATGGTTGTGAGGTCTGGGGTCCGCTCACCAACCAAGAACTCACAAAAGGAAGGAAGCGATTCCCAAACCTTCCATAACAAAGCCATCACCTACAGAGAGATGAACCTGGAGAAAAGTCCCCTAAGCAAGCAGGTCCATGGGCTCTGTTCACAAACACAAACAGACCACACAGAGCCCCAGGACAGCAACACAATTAGACCCAACCAAACCATGAGAAAACAAAAAGAGAATTACTTGCCACATTGGAAAGAACTAACAAAAAAACAGAGCAAACTAGAATGCTATTTGGCCCTAAACAGAGAGTACAGTGGCAGAATACCTGACCACTGTGACTGACCCACACTTAAGGAAAGCTTTGACTATGTACAGACCTGGCTCTCAAGAGAAGACAGGCTATGTGCACACTGCCCACAAAATGAGGTGGAAATTGAGCTGCACTTCCTAACCTCCTGCCAAATGTATGACCATATTAGAGACACATATTTCCCTCAGATTACACAGATACACAAATAATTGGAAAACCCCCCAAAATGTTGATAATCTCCCATATCTACTGGGTGAAATACCACAGTGTGCATCACAGCAGCAAGAGTTGTTACTATTTGCACATTGTTACAACACGGTATATATACATAATATTACATTTGAAATGTCTTTATTCTTTTGGAACTTCTGAGTGTAATGTTTCCTGTTAATTTTTATTGTTCACTATCTACTTCACTTGCTTTGGCAAAGTTAACATATGTTTCCCATGCCAATAAAGCCCTTACATTGAATTGAAATTGAGAGAGAGAGAGAGAAAGAAAGAAAGAAAGAAATAAAGAAAGAAAGAGGGAGAGTTTATAGAGAACATTTCTCCATGAAGTTTCCCCTAGCTATGCTCTGTAGAGTCCTTCATTTATCTTGATGGATAATACCTCCCTATTTTATATCTACAGCCAGCCAGACACACACACACACGCCCAGCCCCAGCAGCCTTTAAGGGGACACTGTAGTGAACAACAGGAGACAAACTGAGCCGGTGAGAAACTCCTGATCAGATATATTGATCTGTCTGAGTCACAGCCCAGTGGCGACAGGGTGTGTGTGAGAGTGTGTGTGTTTGTGTGAGAGTGTGTGTGTTTGTCTGTGTGTGTGTTTGTATGTGTGTGTGTGTTTGTGTGTGTGTGTGAGTGTGTGTGTGTGTGTGAGTGTGTTTTGTATAAACCTGCGCTGGGTTATTTAGAGGGGATGAGAGATGCACACACACACACACACCCTCACAAACACACTCTCTCACACACACACACCCCCACACACACACACACACACACACACACACACACACACACACTCTCTCTCACACACACACACACACCCACACACACTCTCTTACACACACACACACACACACACACTCTCTCTCACACACACACACACACACACCCACACACACTCTCTTACACACACACACACACACACACACACTCTCTCTCTCACACACACACACACACACACACACACACACACACACACACACACACACACCCACACACACTCTCTTACACACACACACACACACACACCCTCTCTCACACACACATACACTGACACACACACACACCCACACACAAACTCTCTCTCACACACACACCCACACACAAACTCTCTCACACACACACACCCACACACACTCTCTTACACACACACACACTCTCTCTCACACACACACACACACACACACACACCCACACACACTCTCTTACACACACACACACACACACCCTCTCTCTCACACACACACACACACACACACACACACACACACACACACACCCACACACACTCTCTTACACACACACACACACACACACACACCCTCTCTCACACACACATACACTGACACACACACACACCCACACACAAACTCTCTCACACACACACCCACACACAAACTCTCTCTCACACACACACCCACACACAAACTCTCTCACACACACACCCACACACAAACTCTCACACACACACACACCCACACACAAACTCTCTCACAGAGTGTGTGTGTGTGTGTGTGTGTGTGTGTGTGTGGTGTCTCCTCTGTAATTCCATCCCTGTGGTAAATGCACAGAGGCTGAAGGAAACGTCCACTTAGCGATACACACACACACACACACACACACACACATGCAACACACGCACACACCAGAACCCAACATTTTTCCCCAATGTCCGCACTAATGCAATTTTCTCAAAATACAGAACATGTGCAGCATCAGATCAGCAAAAAATAAAAATGGCGTATTTTATCCTTCAGTGTATTTTACTTCCCACAAAGTCGCCATAAATTAGAAGCCAGACTGCAGTTAATAAAACCCTACAGCAAACCGCTCCAGTATACACATACAAACACACACACTCTCACTAGTGTCTCTTTTGAGTTGTCATTTAGACTTTTTAGACAGTCACAGATTTGATAAGCCTATGCACAATTCACTACATAGGTATCTCTGTCACAGACATGAAGTATGTTAATGATTCAGAGAGGTAACCCAAGCTCTCATTAGGCCACTCTTAGCCTAACAACAGTTTTTATTTTATTTTACCTTTATTTAACTAGGCAAGTCATTTAAGAACAAATTCTTATTTACAATGACGGCCTAGGAACAGTGGGCTAACTGCCTTGGTCAGGGGCAGAACGACAGATTTTTACCTTGTCAGCTCGGGGATTCAATCCAGCAACCTTTCGGTTACGGGCCCAACGCTCTAACCACTCAGCTACCTGCCGCCCCACGTATAACTAAGGCTGCTTCAACAGCAATGTGCCTGTCTTTTTTATCCTGGGGGTAATGGTATCATTATATTTTGAATGTATTTATTGTTGTTTTTGGTAAAAATTTTATTAACACCAAACTTACTCAAATGATTCACCGTCCTGGTTTGATGGTGAGAACATCCGTGGCACGCATGCAATGCAACTTCCTGGAGAAGAGTGATCGATCTGTAAGATTGTTCCAGTACGTTAATAAAACATTATATCTGGGAGCATTCTCCTTTTCTCTTCATATTGGATCTTTGTCCAGCTACTGTGAAACATTTGGATGAACATAAAACCCTCCATAGTCTGCAGTTTTAATATGATATGCCCACGGGGAGCATCATGGTGCCTGTAAGTGTATTTAGACATAGCCTACTAAAAACAAGTTGTTGTTTCGTTTTGTTTAGAATTATATGCTCTTTTTTATAATCCTTATAGCCATAATTCTATTTACAGTAAGCCAAGCCCCTATATCAGCCATAATCCTATTTACAGTAAACCAAGCCCCTATATCAGCCATAATCCTATTTACAGTAAGCCAAGCCCCTATATCAGCCATAATCCTATTTACAGTAAGCCTAGCCCCTATATCAGCCATAATCCTATTTACAGTAAGCCTAGCCCCTATATCAGCCATAATCCTATTTACAGTAAGCCTAGCCCCTATATCAGCCATAATCCTATTTACAGTAAGCCAAGCCCCTATATCAGCCATAATCCTATTTACAGTAAGCCAAGCGCCTATATCAGCCATAATCCTATTTACAGTAAACCAAGCCCCTACATCAATGCATTTTTTTTATTTTTTTTTTAAAAATGTAACCTTTAACAAATTCTTATTTACAATGACAGCCTACACCGGCCAAACTCGGACGACAGTCTGGATTCGAACCAGGTTGTCTGTAGTGACGCCTCTAGACCACTGTGCCACTTTAGAGCCCTATATTCCATATTGAAGCCAGGCAATTACAATGTGGACTGCAAACAGATTAAAGTGGGATAGGTCTGCTGTTACAGAGTTTGTATGATTCGCAACGTTATAGTTGGGGTGCTCTGTGGGACATGTTTAATTTGCTCTGAAGTCTTTACATAGTGGTGCAGCCAAGCCGACAAGGTGTCGCAGCGTCCGTTATTTACAGAGGAGTTTTAAACTATTTTTGCAGTATTTCCTGTGACTCTCTGTATAAATATGAGTTATTCCCGGTATTGAAATTTGGTCGATTTCTTGGGAAAACATGAATCCCTAGTCTGAGGGTTACGTCCACTTAGCGATGCAGTGCCATCAACAACACACCGTTAGAGAGATCCAGATGCAGGACCAGACCACTGAGACAAGAGAGCAGAGGACAACTCCTCATAACATCACCACACTACGCTGCTACTGAATGTGGAGAGAGAGAGAGAGAGAGCGAGAGGGAGAGGGAGAGAGAGAGCAAGAGAGAGCGAAAGAGATACATTAGGTACAGTGAGCTGAAAGTCCTTATTGCCCAGCGACAGCCCCGAAACCTGAAGGATCTGGAGAAGGTCTGTATGGAGGAGTGGGCCAAAATCCCTGCTGCAGTGTGTGCAAACCTGGTCAAGAACTACAGGAAACGTATGATCTCTGTAATTGCAAACAAAGGTTTCTGTACCAAATATTAAGTTCTGCTTTTGTGATGTATCAAATACTTATGTCATGCAATAAAATGCAAATTAATTACTTAAAAATCATACAACGTGATTTTCTGGATTTTTGTTTTAGATTACCTATGATAAAAATTACAGACCTCTACATGCTTTGCAAATAGGAAAACCTGCAAAATCGGCAGTGTATCAAATACTTGTTCTCCCCACTGTATATTTGCATGTGTCTGTGTGTGCTGCAGTTTGTACATGTGTGCATACATGTGTATCCTCACATGCCTGTGTGTGAGAGTGTGTGTGTGTGTACCTTCTGTCTTTGTGTCAACCAGTATGAGTGACATTCACACAGATAATATTAATATTAGCCACTCACTCAAAAGATCGTAACACCTGGACTCAAATAAAGGCCTAGCCATTATAGATAATGGTTCACTTCCTGCAAAGTGTTGATTGTTGACAGAAAGACAGAGGAAGTACAGTGCAGCAGAGAGATGTGCTGACAACAGGACTGTGGCTTTCAATCCAACATAAAACACTACATAGACCATGTATGCTGAACATATTGGTCTCTGTCATTGTCAATGTTGACAGTTCTGCAAGTCACTTTCGGATAAAAGTGTCTGCTAAATTACTATTGAGGAAAGTGAAGGGAGGATACTAGTCAGCTGTACAACTGAACGCATTCAACTGAAATGTCTTTAACCCAACCCTTCTGAATCAGAGAGGTGAGGGGGCTGCCTTAATCATTTAACCCAACCCTTCTGAATCAGAGAGGTGAGGGGGCTGCCTTAATCATTTAACCCAACCCTTCTGAATCAGAGAGGTGAGGGGGCTGCCTTAATCATTTAACCCAACCCTTCTGAATCAGAGAGGTGAGGGGGACTACCTTAATCGACATCCACGTCTTCAGTGCCCGGGGAAGGTACTACCCCTACATTAGTGTCACAGAGAGGGAGAGAGAGGATAGAGGAAGGTACTACCCCTACATTAGTGTCTCAGAGAGGGAGAGAGAGGATAGAGGAAGGTAGTACCCCTACATTAGTGTCACAGAGAGGGAGAGAGAGGATAGAGGAAGGTACTACCCCTACATTAGTGTCACAGAGAGGGAGAGAGAGGATAGAGGAAGGTAGTACCCCTACATTAGTGTCAGAGAGAGGGAGAGAGAGGATAGAGGAAGGTACTACCACTACATTAGTGTCACAGAGAGGGAGAGAAGCACAGAGGGAGGTAGAGGTTGTGGCAACCTGAGCAATATACATTATATTAAAGTAGTACTTTTTCCACCTCCCTCAGTCTCCCCACCACCTCCCTCCTTCCTTCTCTTACCCCTCCCTCCCTCCCTCCCTCCCTTTCTTTCTTCTACCTCCCTCCCTCTCTCCTTCCCTCCCTCTTCCTCCCTTCCACCACCTCCAAGTAATCTAGTACGTTCTCCTCTCCTCCTCCTCCTCCTCCAGTCTGCGGTAGCCTCCTAGTGCCAGTGTGTCACCCAGGGAGATTTACACCAGTAGTTAAGTGTCAGTAATGGGTCTTTAACATGCGTGATGGGTCAAGGCTAACTATTCAGGAAGAGGTTACATAACAGTCATAGACCTGACCTTGGTCCAGTAATGGAGGGGTATGGAGGAGGGGGGAGGATGGGTGAGGGGTATGGAGGAGGGGGGAGGATGGGTGAGGGGTACGGTGGAGGGGGGAGGATGGGTGAGGGGGGGTTAGTAGTAAAAGCATTTCCTTGAGACGCTGTCGTCTCTTCTCTCTCTCCACTTCTCCACCTCTCCCCTCTCCTGTCTTCCTCTCTTACTGTTCCACATCCAAGTGTGTGTGTGTGTGTGTGTGTGTGTGTGTGTGTGTGTGTGTGTGTGTGTGTGTGTGTGTATGTGTGTGTGTGTGTGTGTGTGTGTGTGAACGGTCGCAAGCGTGTGTGTGTCTCTTCTGTTGCAACCACACACACATCCCCTCTGAAGGTTAGCCTGATCTGTCACTCTGTCACCTCGCCGCTGTCACCGTGACAACAGGCACCCTGCCGATTTACACTCCATCAGCTAGTGCGGGGGAGACAAGGAGGGGGGGGGGGAAGAGAGGAAGACAGTAGGGGAGACACGAGGGGGAGAAGAGAGGAAGAGAGTGGGGGGAAGCAGGGGAGAGTGGAGAGGGAAGGGGAGGAGAAGAGGCTTGCCCTCCGTCCGTCTGCAAGGTGAAGGACCCCATTAGAACAGGACCAACAACCAGCCCAGGGCTGAGAGACAGAGACAGACAGGACAGAGGAGGGGGGGGGGGGGGCAGAATCACACACCTAGATAACTTCACTCCCGCATTCATTTACAGTCACACACACACACACACACACACACACACACACACCCTCCATATTCATTTAAAGTAATGGCCTCATGTATCAGTCTCTGCATGGTGTGTATTAGAGTCGTCCCATAATAAGACCCTGTCTCTCCTTTAGTCTCTGTATATTAATGGCCTTTAAATCATGTAGCCTGGGCTGGATGGGTGTTAGGATGGGACATGGAGGAGCTGGAATGGTATACAGTATATTGGTACATTATAGCCTAGGTGTTTTAATGGACCATGGACGAGCTGGAATGTTGTTACTGGACCAAGCTAGATATTTGAAACAGTTCTAGAGGTGATGATGAGCTTGGTCATGAAAACAAACTAGATGTCAGGGTTGGGATCAATTCCATTTCAATTTAGAAGCATTGAGGGAAATTGGAATTTCAGTTTACTTCCTGTATTGACCCCGACCCTGCCGGATGTATGTTAAGGTCAAGAAAGACTTAAAAGTATAAAAGCACAAGCTTCTGAATGGATGATATTTAAGGAGAAAACCTGCCGGTCTAAAAACATACAGTATTGGTGAAATATGGCTTTATAGTCCAAGTTGCTATAGTTAGAGTCTCCTATATGGATGAAGAGAGAGAGAGAGAGAGAGAGAGAGAGAGAGAGAGAGAGAGAGAGAGAGAGAGAGAGAGAGAGGTAGATACATGAAAAGGTTGAATTAATAATTCAGCGTCTAATGAAGACTGATTCTTTTTTTGATGATTGTTAGTATTTGATGTTGTTGAATCCCTCCTCAGTTTATACTTGTGATGAAACACACACACACACACACACACACACACACACACACACACACACACACACACACACACACACACATCCTTGCTGCTGTAAGAGAACAGATTTCTATAAGATTAATAGCTGTGTAATTGATGTGATTAATTGTTGTGTAATGTAGCAGAGCGTCACGCAACTCCAACACAATTACAGACTGCATCCAACTAATGTGTGTGTGCGTGCGTGTTTGTGTGTGTTTGTGTATGTGTATGTGTGTGTGTGTTTGTGTTTGTGTGTGTGTGTGTGTGTGTGTGTGTTTGTGTGTGTTTGTGTGTGTGTGTGTTTGTGTGTTTGTGTGTGCGTGCGTGCGTGTGTGTGCGTGCGTGCGTGCGTGTGTTTGTGTGTGCGTGCTGGCCTCCTCACTCCTAATTAAATCTACATGTGTTGGCTTGGTGACACACACACACTAACCAATGGGGATTTGATCAGGAGTAAGCTTGGGAGACTGAGCAGAGCAGGAGGCCAGACCAGCCAATGACCAACCACATTGAATTACCTAGACAACAGCATCCTTGAGGCAGTCAAAGACACACCACAACACAAAACACTATAGCTCCATGTTTGGGATTCATTGAGTCAAAACACTATAAGAACACTAGAGGCAGGTCCCTGTCTGGGATTCATTGACCCAAAACACCACAGGAACACTAGAGACAGGTCCCTGTTTGGGATTCTTTGAGTCAAAACACCACAGGAACACTAGAGGCAGGTCCACTTACTTGTCTACAATCCTTCAGCCTTTCCTGTCTACAGTCCTTCAACCTTACCTGTCTACAGTCCTTCAGCCTTACATGTCTACAGTCCTTCAGCCTTACCGGTCTACATTCCTTCAGCCTTACCTGTCTACAGTACTTCAGCCTTACATGTCTACAGTCCTTCAGCCTTACCGGTCTACATTCCTTCAGCCTTACCTGTCTACAATCCTTCAGCCTTACCTGTCTACAGTCCTTTAGCCTTACCTGTCTACAGTCCTTCAGCCTTAACTGTCTACAGTCCTTCAGCCTTACCTGTCTACAATCCATCAGCCTTACATGTCTACAATCCTCTCTCTCTAGTGTTCTGTCTGTCTCTGACTTTCTCTCCCTGTAACACAGTCTCTCTCTATCTGTTCTCCTCTTCCTCTAGTCTACGGTCCTTCTCTCTATCTGTCTGTCTGTCTGTCTGTCTGTCTGTCTGTCTGTCTGTCTGTCTGTCTGTCTGTCTGCCTGTCTCCTTGACCTCTATTATCCTGTCTGTCTGTCTGTCTGTCTGTCTGTCTGTCTGTCTGTCTGTCTGTCTGTCTGTCTGTCTGTCTGTCTGTCTGTCTGTCTCCATGACCTCTACTATCCTGTCTGCCTGTCTCCTTGACCTCTACTATCCTGTCTGCCTGTCTCCTTGACCTCTACTATCCTGTCTGCCTGTCTCCTTGACCTCTACTATACTGTCTGTCTGTCTCCTTGACCTCTACTATCCTGTCTGCCTGTCTCCTTGACCTCTACTATACTGTCTGTCTGTCTCCTTGACCTCTACTATCCTGTCTTCCTGTCTCCTTGACCTCTACTATCCTGTCTTCCTGTCTCCTTGACCTCTACTATCCTGTCTGCCTGTCTCCTTGACCTCTACTATACTGTCTGTCTGTCTCCTTGACCTCTACTATCCTGTCTGCCTGTCTCCTTGACCTCTACTATCCAGTCTGCCTGTCTCCTTGACCTCTACTATCCTGTCTGTCTGTCTCCTTGACCTCTACTATCCTGTCTGTCTGTCTGTCTGTCTGTCTGTCTGTCTGTCTGTCTGTCTGTCTGTCTGTCTCCTTGACCTCTACTATACTGTCTGTCTCCTTGACCTCTACTATCCTGTCTGTCTGTCTCCTTGACCTCTACTATCCTGTCTGTCTGCCTCCTTGACCTCTACTATCCTGTCTGTCTGTCTGTCTGCCTCCTTGACCTCTACTATCCTGTCTGTCTGTCTGTCTGTCTGTCTGTCTGTCTGTCTGTCTGTCTGTCTGTCTGTCTGTCTGTCTCCTTGACCTCTACTATCCTGTCTCTGTCTCCTTGACCTCTGCTATCCTGTCTGTCTGTGTCCTTGACCTCTACTATCCTGTCTGTCTGTCTCCTTGACCTCTACTATCCTGTCTGTCTCTCTCCTGTCTCTCCTATATCTCCTTCTAGTACTCTGCTCACCCTCTGTAATTCTCCTCTTGTTCTCCCTCTACCCAACCAGGGGATCGTCAGTACTACCTAGGGACATGATGTGTGTAATATACAGGATCTTAATTAGCTAGTGTAGGGAATAGTGTAGGGCTTGGCAGGGAACAGGGAACACAGCACAGCCCTCAAAGGAGCAGCAACCGTCCGCCAAGCCGTCGTTCGGCAACAAGCCAACCAATTAATGAGACCCTGTGCACACACACGCCCACCCATACATGAATACCCTCCGTCTACTCTACTGCCTTCTCTAGGGAACCTAGGCTACCTATGGAGGTCCTGTCCACTGTTAAGTTTATAGAGAACCAGGATCAACCAAACATTTGTCTCTTCCCACACGCCAAACTACATGCCCCCTGTATCTACATCCTTCCTCTAGTGTACCTACAGTATCTAGGGCCTGTATCTACATCAATCCTCTAGTGTACCTACAGTATCTAGGGCCTGTGCAGAATCAACCGATGGTCTTCAACTGGTCAGAGTGGTTCCCATGGTTGGAATGTTTCAGGCTAAGAGGTCTGTGCTTAGGCAAAGTCAGGTCTCAGACACTTACTCTGTAGGACACTGTGTGTGGATCGAAACATTGATAACATTAGACATTTTAGTCATTCAGCAGATGCTCTTATCCAGAGTGACATAAGTTAGAACCAATACAGTTAACCAATAAAGTTGTGAGTTTTGAACATCAGTTAATCAATAGTTATAGTTATAGCTGATGGATCATGATAACATCATGGAGTTCTCTCTCTCCTAGCTCTGTCAGAATCAGAGACAGAGACAGCTTGTTCGCCTTTACAGTTGAGAGAGATGTGGTGTTTAACACTGCATTATATCACATCATCCCTCTATCACTTCTCCTTTACATAGAGGAGGGAGCGAGAGTGGTGGGCAGAAGGAGAGAGAGACACAGAGAGAGAGAGAGAGAGAGAGAGAGGGATAGAGAGAGAGAGGGGGGTGTGCAGAAGGAGAGAGAGATACAGAGAGAGAGAGAGAGAGAGGAGAGAGAGAGAGAGAGAGAGAGGGGTGGGCAGGCAGAAGGAGAGAGAGAGAAATAGAAAAAAAATCAAATTCCACTTGATCTCCTCCAGACTTTGACATTAGAGGAAGGAAAGCAGCACCAAACAAACCAATAAACCAACTAACTATTAGAAAGAAAAGAAGAAGAGAAAAAAACATAGACCTATCAGCAGAGGAGAGGAGGCAGGATATAAGTGAATTTAGAAAGTAGGGCACAGACTAATGGAGTGAAAATAAGCAACAAGCTAACGGCAGACTGTAGCCATAGCGTAGCGTGGAGTGAACAGTGAATTCCTCAGGGCTGCAGGTCATTAGTGTTAATATGGAGCCTTGTGCCATCTGCCACAGATTGTTTACACTGGCACACACTAATGAGATCCTAATTAGTCCATAGACAGAATGGGTACGTGTTCTGTATGTGTGTGTGGGGAGGGGGGGGGGGGGGGGGGGGTAATGTCTATGTGTGTGTGTGTGTGTGTCAAATCAAATCAAATTGTATTTGTCACATAATTCATAAACTAACAGTGAAATGCTAACTTCCCAACAATGCAAAAGAAAACAAATAAATTATAACTTGTCTATATACACGGTGTGGCCAGTACTGAGTAAATGATAACTTGTCTATATACACGGTGTACCAGTACTGAGTAAAGGTATGCAGTACTACTGCATACCTTCTACCAGTCTGTGGTGGCCAGTGCCATCTTTTTTGCAGTGGTGTGCTGGGGAGCAAACATCAAAGCCGGTGATGCTTCTCGGGTAAATAAGCTGATCAGGAAGGCTAGCTCTGTCCTGGGGATGAGCCTTGACACTCTAGAGGAGGTGGCGGAGAGACGGATCCTGGCCAAACTGCTGGCCATCATGGACAACGTCACCCACCCTCTGCACGCTATGGTTATGACGCAGAGGAGCACTTTCAGTCACAGACTGATCCCACCACGGTGTGCCAGAGAGCGCTACAGGAGGTCCTTCCTGCCGGCGGCTATGAGACTGTATAATGCCTCACCGGGGTGCCGTGCCGTCGGCAACATAGATCTGGAACTGTTGGGGTGCTAGGACCTAGTTTAACAATTATGCATCCATCCGTGAGTAACTCTGGTCCGTCAGCACTCATCCACTCAGGACCTATTTATTCATACAGGTCTGTATATACATACTCATGTACAGTTGTTATATTATATCACATGCAATATTGTAAGTAATTATTGGACGTAGGCATTCACTCAGGAATGCATATTAGTATCCTGCCAGTTGCACCTTTTCTCATTGCTTTTAGTATATCGAATGTGCAATACGTGCAGTTGTCTGTAATTAAACCCTGCGCACTAAGGACTGTATTTTAAGGGAATTACTATTATTACCCCAAATGATATCATACACACATTTAGCTATTAAAGTATCTCTTCCTGTCATTTACCTGTACAGTTAATGTAACCTTGCAAGTATTCACTTACCTGTAAATATAACTGTATACTTAACTGTACAGCTAATTTAACCATGCAAAATTTTCACTTACCTGTTCATTTAGCCAGTCTGTCTATTAAGTAAACTATTATTACCCTCGCTCATATCATACGCATTTTTAGCTACTGAAGTATTTCTCTGCCATCGACCTGTATAGTATAGTTAACCATCCAACATCCACCAACGTATAGTGTACATATTCAGCCAACCACCCATACTATGCAATGTCCTTTTATAGCTTTTTTTTGCACTCCAGATATCTTGTATTTCTATACTTTTTCATACTGCCGCTCTATGTATCATGTACCGTGTATCTGTCTTTTGTGTACTTTCGTTGTGGCATTTTGCACCTGCCCTGTGTTTTTGTTGTAGCTGCTTGACAATGAAATTTCCCCCCCGGGGGATCAATAAAGTACCTATCTATCTATCTTTCTATCTAAATGATAACTTGTCTATATACACGGTGTACCAGTACTGAGTAAATGATAACTTGTCTATATACACGGTGTGCCAGCACTCAGGAATGCATATTAGTATCCTGTCAGTTGTATCTTTTTTCATTGCTTTTAGTATATCGAATGGGCAATACGTGCATTTATCTGTAATTAAAACCTGTGAACTAAGGATTGTATTTTAAGGGAATTACTATTATTACCCTAAATAATATCATTCACACATTTAGCTATTTAAGTATCTCTTCCTGTCATTTACCTGTACAGTTAATGTAACCATGCAAATATTCACTTACCTGTAAATTTAACTGTATATTTACCTGTACAGTTATTTTAACCATACAAAATTTTCACTTACCTGTTCATTTAACCAGACTGTATATTAAGTAAACTATTATTACCCTCACTTATATCATACACACTTTTAGCTATTCAAGTATTTCTCTGCCATCGACCTGTATAGTATAGTTAACCATCCAACATCCACCAATGTATAGTGTACATATTCAGCCATCCACCCATACTATGCAATGTCTTTTTGTATTTGGATACTTTTTCATACTGCCACTCTATGAATCATGTATCGTGTAACTGTCTTTTGTGTAAGAAATTTCCCCTCAGGGATCAATAAAGTATCTATCTATCTATCTATCTATCTATCTATCTATCTATCTATCTATCTATCTAT
>CM042397.1:38112057-38117057 GCA_023634145.1 Thymallus thymallus | reverse complement strand
CGTGTTATACGTTGAGACATGTAGTATAGAGGTGTTGAGCCGTGTTATACGTTGAGACATGTAGTATAGAGGTGTTGAGCCGTGTTATACGTTGAGACATGTAGTATAGAGGTGTTGAGCCGTGTTATACAGTACGTTGAGACATGTAGTATAGAGATGTTGAGCCGTGTTATACGTTGAGACATGTAGTATAGAGGTGTTGAGCCGTGTTATACGTTGAGACATGTAGTTTAGAGGTGTTGAGCCGTGTTATACAGTACGTTGAGACATGTAGTATAGAGATGTTGAGCCGTGTTATACGTTGAGACATGTAGTATAGAGGTGTTGAGCCGTGTTATACAGTACGTTGAGACATGTAGTATAGAGATGTTGAGCCGTGTTATACGTTGAGACATGTAGTATAGAGGTGTTGAGCCGTGTTATACAGTACGTTGAGACATATAGTATAGAGATGTTGAGCCGTGTTATACAGTACGTTGAGACATGTAGTAAAGAGGTGTTGAGCCGTGTTATACGTTGAGACATGTAGTATAGAGGTGTTGAGCCGTGTTATACAGTACGTTGAGACATGTAGTATAGAGATGTTGAGCCGTGTTATACAGTACGTTGAGACATGTAGTATAGAGATGTTGAGCCGTGTTATACGTTGAGACATGTAGTATAGAGGTGTTGAGCCGTGTTATACGTTGAGACATGTAGTATAAAGGTGTTGAGGCGTGTTATACAGTACGTTGAGACATGTAGTATAGAGATGTTGAGCCGTGTTATATAGTACGTTGAGACATGTAGTATAGAGATGTTGAGCCGTGTTATACGTTGAGACATGTAGTATAGAGATGTTGAGCCGTGTTATATAGTACGTTGAGACATGTAGTATAGAGATGTTGAGCCGTGTTATACGTTGAGACATGTAGTATAGAGATGTTGAGCCGTGTTATACGTTGAGACATGTAGTATAGAGGTGTTGAGCCGTGTTATATAGTACGTTGAGACATGTAGTATAGAGATGTTGAGCCGTGTTATACGTTGAGACATGTAGTATAGAGGTGTTGAGCCGTGTTATATAGTACGTTGAGACATGTAGTATAGAGATGTTGAGCCGTGTTATACGTTGAGACATGTAGTATAGAGATGTTGAGCCGTGTTATACAGTACGTTGAGACATGTAGTATAGAGATGTAGAGCCGTGTTATACAGTACGTTGAGACTTGTAGTATAGAGATGTTGAGCCGTGTTATACAGTACGTTGAGACATGTAGTATAGAGGTGTTGAGCCGTGTTATACGTTGAGACATGTAGTATAGAGATGTTGAGCCGTGTTATACGTTGAGACATGTAGTATAGAGATGTTGAGCCGTGTTATACAGTACGTTGAGACATGTAGTATAGAGATGTTGAGCCGTGTTATACGTTGAGACATGTAGTATAGAGGTGTTGAGCCGTGTTATACGTTGAGACATGTAGTATAGAGATGTTGAGCCGTGTTATACAGTACGTTGAGACATGTAGTATAGAGATGTTGAGCCGTGTTATACAGTACGTTGAGACATGTAGTATAGAGATGTTGAGCCGTGTTATACAGTACGTTGAGACATGTAGTATAGAGATGTTGATCCGTGTTATACATTGAGACATGTAGTATAGAGGTGTTGAGCCGTGTTATACAGTACGTTGAGACATGTAGTATAGAGGTGTTGAGCCGTGTTATACAGTACGTTGAGACATGTAGTATAGAGATGTTGAGCCGTGTTATACAGTACGTTGAGACATGTAGTATAGAGGTGTTGAGCCGTGTTATACGTTGAGACATGTAGTATAGAGATGTTGAGCCGTGTTATACATTGAGACATGTAGTATAGAGGTGTTGAGCCGTGTTATACGTTGAGACATGTAGTATAGAGATGTTGAGCCGTGTTATACGTTGAGACATGTAGTATAGAGATGTTGAGCCGTGTTATATAGTACGTTGAGACATGTAGTATAGAGATGTTGAGCCGTGTTATACGTTGAGACATGTAGTATAGAGATGTTGAGCCGTGTTATACGTTGAGACATGTAGTATAGAGGTGTTGAGCCGTGTTATATAGTACGTTGAGACATGTAGTATAGAGATGTTGAGCCGTGTTATACGTTGAGACATGTAGTATAGAGGTGTTGAGCCGTGTTATATAGTACGTTGAGACATGTAGTATAGAGATGTTGAGCCGTGTTATACGTTGAGACATGTAGTATAGAGATGTTGAGCCGTGTTATACAGTACGTTGAGACATGTAGTATAGAGATGTTGAGCCGTTTTATACAGTACGTTGAGACATGTAGTATAGAGATGTTGAGCCGTGTTATACATTGAGACATGTAGTATAGAGGTGTTGAGCCGTGTTATACGTTGAGACATGTAGTATAGAGATGTTGAGCCGTGTACATGTATTAACATCCTGATGTCCACTACAGAGGACATGTATTAACATCCTGATGTCCACTACAGAGGACATGTATTAACATCCTGATGTCCACTACAGAGGACATGTATTAACATCCTGATATCCACTACAGAGGACATGTATTAACATCCTGATGTCCACTACAGAGGACATGTATTAACATCCTGATGTCCACTACAGAGGACATGTATTAACATCCTGATGTCCACTACAGAGGACATGTATTAACATCCTGATGTCCACTACAGAGGACATGTATTAACATCCTGATATCCACTACAGAGGACATGTATTAAGATCCTGATATCCACTACAGAGGACATGTATTAACATCCTGATGTCCACTACAGAGGACATGTATTAACATCCTGATATACACTACAGAGGACATGTATTAACATCCTGATATCCACTACAGAGGACATGTATTAACATCCTGATATCCACTACAGAGGACATGTATTAACATCCTGATATACACTACAGAGGACATGTATTAACATCCTGATATCCACTACAGAGACATGTATTAACATCCTGATATCCACTACAGAGGACATGTATTAACATCCTGATGTCCACTACAGAGGACATGTATTAACATCCTGATATACACTACAGAGGACATGTATTAACATCCTGATATCCACTACAGAGGACATGTATTAACATCCTGATATCCACTACAGAGGACATGTATTAACATCCTGATATACACTACAGAGGACATGTATTAACATCCTGATATCCACTACAGAGGACATGTATTAACATCCTGATATCCACTACAGAGGACATGTATTAACATCCTGATATCCACTACAGTGTCACGGTGAGGAGTGAAGGGACGATACGTGGAGCGATCTTGGAGTGACATCCTTTTTATTTGTATGAGATGTTCTCACGAAGCATACCAAATAAACAAGGAGAGTGAAAATAAATGACTTACTACCAAAAACACAGTGACTTACTTGTGAGTTCTGCAACATGCAGACAAACACAAAGAAACAATGATCCACATGCAGGTGGATGGGAGAGAAGGCTAAATACCATTCCCAATCAGAGACAACGCTAGACAGCTGTCTCTGATTGGGGATCATTCACCTTCCCTCCCTGATGTAAGGACTGGGTTGTGGCTTCCCCTGAATGGACATAAAGGTTACCACAATCCAGCCCTTACATACAGAGGACATGTATTAACATCCTGATATCCACTGCCGAGGACATTTATTAACAAGCTCTTATTTATCTCATATTTAATGTGAAAAAAGTATCCCACTGTTCTGAAAACTCACCCAACTATTCCTGGGATCTTTACCTATTATAAACAATTTGAATATCAAATTACAATATGATAATGACAGAATTACACACACTTACTCTAAATGTGCTGTATGTGATGGTAGACATTATGAAGAACCAGAAAGATGACACCCCCACATATGTGATATCATTGAAAAGCTCAGAATTCCTCTCAAAGGTACAACAGCACCTAAGACAGTGGCATGTATGGCCTTAGAGATACGGACCAAAAACACATCTCCATTAGAGAATACACTAATTAATAGCTGGGTGTTGCATTTCTTTCTTCCATTTGGGTGGGTTGTAAAGAGAACCTTGCCACAGAGGGAAACATTGGCTGGCTGTCCCATCCCAGATTCAAGCCTGCAACCACCTCCTCTCTTCTCACACAAACCCAATTTATATGCAAGACAACTGGAGTGGGAAGCACAGCATAAAGAAGTGCAAAGCAGGGGTGAATAAGTGAAAGCTAAATCAAGGTTAGCTAGCTCTATTTTCTGACACGATCTTATAAATATGCAAGAGCTCTTTACGTCAAAGAAAACAGAGTAAAGAATTATACCGGCACAGCACTTTAACATATTCCTTCTTCTTCTTCTTCTTCTTCTTCTTCTTCTTCTTTTTCTTCTTCTTCTTCTTCTTCTTCTTCTTCTCACACAATGTCAATCCTGCAGGTTACTGTGAGAAATCACATGCATTGAGCTGAAGACCATATGATTCTTAATGTATTCACTAAACAGGTTTAGCTAGCAAGGCTGTTATTGAAAGATTCTCACCGCTCGCTGCCCTGTGTAGTCCTGGGAATGTGCCACATTATACCAGTCATTTAGTCAACTCTATTCTCCTCTCTCTGTCTTACAGAATGTCCAGCAGTTTATAGACTCTCTAGATCCAGTTTATAGACTTTCTAGATCCAGTTTATAGACTCTCTAGATCCAGTTTATAGACTCTCTAGATCCAGTTTATATACTCTCTAGATCCAGTTTATAGACTCTCTAGATCCAGTTTATAGACTCTCTAGATCCAGTTTATAGACTCTCTAGATCCAGTTTATAGACTCTCTAGATCCAGTTTATAGACTCTCTAGATCCAGTTTATAGACTTTCTAGATCCAGTTTATAGACTCTCTAGATCCAGTTTATAGACTCTCTAGATCCAGTTTATAGACTCTCTAGATCCAGTTTATAGACTCTCTAGATCCAGTTTATAGACTCTCTAGATCCAGTTTATAGACTCTCTAGATCCAGTTTATAGACT
>CM042397.1:38077057-38107057 GCA_023634145.1 Thymallus thymallus | reverse complement strand
GACAGCTCAAACTACACACTATACATTAGGTTAATAACAACAGTAAGGACAGGTCAAACTACACACTATACATTAGGTTAATAACAACAGTAAGGACAGGTCAAACTACACACTATACTGTATCTATACTCCTCTCAATGATTAAAAACTAAATGTCATGTTTCTGTAGAGGTATGTCTGCTTGAGAAGAGTATAGATAGAGAGATGGAGAAGAGAGAGAGAGAGAAGGAGAACTGAGCAGTGAAGTTTTATGCACATGGTCATATCCTTAGTTTATGTTCTGTATTAACTTACTCAATAAAGTCCATTAACATTTTACGAAACGAAACGAAACTGTCAACAAACTCAGGTGAAACGTACAGCTCCAGTATTAGTCAAGGCTGTGTTTACAGCTCCAGTATTAGTCGAGGCTGTGTTTACAGCTCCAGTATTAGTCAAGGCTGTGTTTACAGCTCCAGTATTAGTCGAGGCTGTGTTTACAGCTCCAGTATTAGTCGAGGCTGTGTTTACAGCTCCAGTATTAGTCGAGGCTGTGTTTACAGCTCCAGTATTAGTCGAGGCTGTGTTTACAGCTCCAGTATTAGTCGAGGCTGTGTTTACAGCTCCAGTATTAGTCGAGGCTGTGTTTACAGCTCCAGTATTAGTCGAGGCTGTGTTTACAGCTCCAGTATTAGTCGAGGCTGTGTTTACAGCTCCAGTATTAGTCAAGGCTGTGTTTACAGCTCCAGTATTAGTCAAGGCTGTGTTTACAGCTCCAGTATTAGTCAAGGCTGTGTTTACAGCTCCAGTATTAGTCAAGGCTGTGTTTACAGCTCCAGTATTAGTCGAGGCTGTGTTTACAGCTCCAGTATTAGTCGAGGCTGTGTTTACAGCTCCAGTATTAGTCGAGGCTGTGTTTACAGCTCCAGTATTAGTCGAGGCTGTGTTTACAGCTCCAGTATTAGTCAAGGCTGTGTTTACAGCTCCAGTATTAGTCAAGGCTGTGTTTACAGCTCCAGTATTAGTCAAGGCTGTGTTTACAGCTCCAGTATTAGTCGAGGCTGTGTTTACAGCTCCAGTATTAGTCGAGGCTGTGTTTACAGCTCCAGTATTAGTCGAGGCTGTGTTTACAGCTCCAGTATTAGTCGAGGCTGTGTTTACAGCTCCAGTATTAGTCAAGGCTGTGTTTACAGCTCCAGTATTAGTCAAGGCTGTGTTTACAGCTCCAGTATTAGTCAAGGCTGTGTTTACAGCTCCAGTATTAGTCAAGGCTGTGTTTACAGCTCCAGTATTAGTCAAGGCTGTGTTTACAGCTCCAGTATTAGTCAAGGCTGTGTTTACAGCTCCAGTATTAGTCAAGGCTGTGTTTACAGCTCCAGTATTAGTCAAGGCTGTGCAGAGTAAACATGTCCTACACACATCCTTACTACTGTGTGGCTCAGTTTGGTGGGAGGCTGGCGCTGGCAACGGCAGGGTTGTGGGTTCGATTCCCGCTGGGGCGACATACTAAATGTGTGTGTGTTAGATGAAAGTGTCTGCCAAATACAGACAGCGTGTTTCCATTTCTGATGCACAGCTCCACAGGCACCATGCAGACTGGGGTGGGGTGGGGTGGGATAAAGACAACAGTGAGGGGTCTGGGTAGTCTACCTCTGTGTGTCTCTCTCAGTTAGTCAGACAAGACAACAGTGAGGGGTCTGGGTAGTCTACCTCTGTGTCTCTCTCTCAGTCAGTACAGAATAGTCAGACAAGAGTGTGTGTGAGTGTGTCTGCTGTCTGTGTGTGTTCAGCTAACGGCAGCATAATAACACTGGGAGATGTGGATCACACAGTCAGACAGAGAGCGGAAGCTTAGCAACTGATTTGGTATAAAACCCTTTGATTTGATGTTCAGGTACTTGATCAGGGAATGTACTATATACATGACGGACTTCACTGGAAACGGAAAATGGCTTTATCCTAACATAATACATATATTCAGTTGAAAATGGCTTTATCCTAACATAATACATATATTCAGTTGAAAATGGCCTTATTCTAACATAATACATATATTTAGTTGCAGATTCATTTGAACTGAATATGAGGGATGTAAAAACAGATAAAATCTGAATAAAGCAACTGTACAAGAGAGGGCGTGCTAAAGGCCTTTTAACTGTACAAGAGAGGGCGTTCTAAATGCCTTTTAACTGTACAAGAGAGGGCGTGCTAAAGGCCTTTTTAACTGTGCAAGAGAGGGCGTGCTAAATGCCTTTTTAACTGTACAAGAGAGGGCGTTCTAAATGCCTTTTTAACTGTACAAGAGAGGGTGTGCTAAAGGCCTTTTAACTGTACAAGAGAGGGCGTTCTAAATGCCTTTTAACTGTACAAGAGAGGGCGTTCTAAATGCCTTTTAACTGTACAAGAGAGGGCGTTCTAAATGCCTTTTAACTGTACAAGAGAGGGCGTTCTAAATGCCTTTTAACTGTACAAGAGAGGGCGTGCTAAATGCCTTTTTAACTGTACAAGAGAGGGCGTGCTAAATGCCTTTTTAACTGTACAAGAGAGGGCGTGCTAAAGGCCTTTTAACTGTACAAGAGAGGGCGTTCTAAATGCCTTTTAACTGTACAAGAGAGGGCGTTCTAAATGCCTTTTAACTGTACAAGAGAGGGCGTTCTAAATGCCTTTTAACTGTACAAGAGAGGGCGTTCTAAATGCCTTTTAACTGTACAAGAGAGGGCGTTCTAAATGCCTTTTAACTGTACAAGAGAGGGCGTTCTAAATGCCTTTTAACTGTACAAGAGAGGGCGTTCTAAATGCCTTTTAACTGTACAAGAGAGGGCGTTCTAAATGCCTTTTAACTGTACAAGAGAGGGCGTTCTAAATGCCTTTTAACTGTACAAGAGAGGGCGTGCTAAATGCCTTTTTAACTGTACAAGAGAGGGCGTGCTAAATGCCTTTTTAACTGTACAAGAGAGGGCGTGCTAAATGCCTTTTTTAACTGTACAAGAGAGGGCGTGCTAAATGCCTTTTTTAACTGTACAAGAGAGGGCGTGCTTCATTACCAATGAAATAAAAAACATTATTTTGATATGGAACAGATGGAACAGAAAACAAGATCCATTTTTGCGTCATAGGCTTACCCATGCTAAACAGTTTTTTTTTAGCCTGGCTTAGAACGCGTCTCAACCAATCACAATGCTTGTTTGAACCAACTCGTTGTAGAATAATTAATTCATACTGATTTGGCAGAGAGAGAGAGTAGATTTTTATTATTTGTTTTATTACGATCCCCATTAGCCGAAGCCAATGGAGACAGCTTGTCTTACTGGGGTCTGACACATAACCAAAAATACATTACAGACAAAAAAAAGACTTTACAACCTCTCTCTCTATGTTTGTCTCTCTCTCTCTCTCAAAAATTGTTTATCAAAATAGGATTTGTTTTCGAATTCTTTGTGGGTCTGTATAATCTGAGGGAAAGATGTGTCTCTAATATGGTCATACATTTGTCAGGAAGTAAGGAAATGCAGATCAGTTTCCACAACATTATGTTGGCAGTGTGCATACAGCCTGTCTTCTCTTGAGAGCCAGGTCTGCCTACAGCGGCATTTCTCAATAGCAAGGCTATGCTCACTGAATCTGTACATAGTCAAAGATTTCCTTAAGTTTGGGTCAGTCACAGTGGTCAGGTATTCTGCCACTGTGTACTCTCTATTTAGGGCAAAATAGCATTCTAGTTTGCTCTGTTTTTTTGTTAGTTCTTTCCAATGTGGCAAGTCATTCTCTTTTTGTTTTCTCATGATTTGGTTGGGTCTAATTGTGCTGCTGTCCTGGGGCTCTGTGGGGTCTGTTTGTGTTTGTGAACAGAGCCCATGGACCAGCTTGCTTAGGGGACTCCAGGTTCATCTCTCTGTAGGTGATGGCTTTGTTATGGAAGGTTTGGGAATCACTTCCTTTTAGGTGGTTGTAGAATTGAACATCTCTTTTCTGGATTTTGATTAGCGGGTATCGGCCAAATCTTTCTCTGCATGCATTATTTGGTGTTTTGCAGAATCCTGCATGCAGTCTCAATTTGGTGTTTGTCCCATTTTGTGACTTCTTGGTTGGTGAGCGGACCCAAGACCTCACAACCATAAAGGACAATGGGTTATATAATTCAAGTATTTTTTTGCCAGATCCAAATTGGTTTTGTCGAATGTTATATTATTTTTAATGTGGCTGTGAGTTCAGTGTTATAGTTCAGAAGGCCCTTCTTGCCTTGTCTCTCAGACCGTTCAAAGCTTTGTGGAAGTTACCTGTGGCGCTGATGTTTAGACAGAGGTATGTATAGTTTTTTGTGTGCTCTAGGGCAACAGTGTCTAGATGGAATTTGTATTTGTATTTGTGGTCCTGACAACTTGACATTTTTGGAACAACATTATTTTTTACTGAGATTTACTGTCAGGGCCCAAGTCTGACAGAATCTGTGCAGAATATCTAGGTGCTGCTGTAGCCCTCTTTGGTTGGTGACAGAAGCACCAGATCATCAGAAAACAGTAGACATTTGACTTCATATTCTAGTAGGGTGAAAAGGTACAAAGTTGAGATAAGGACAAGACGTGAAACTGAAGACTGTAGTGGAGGGATTTGTCAGGAGGAAATATAGTGTAACACCTGATCTAACACCTATTCTACCGCGCCCAGAAATCCGCGCCCAGACATCTGCTCCTTTTATTCTCTGTACCCAACGCACTAGACGGCCAGTTCTTAAAGCCTTTAGCCATACTCTTATCCTACTCCTCCTCTGTTCCTCTGGTGATGTAGAGGTAAACCCAGGTCCTGTAGCCCCCAGTACTACACCTATTCCCCAGGCGCTCTCATTTGTTGTCTTCAGTAAGCGTAAAAACCTTGGTTTCATGCATGTTTACATCAGAAGCCTCTTCCCTAAATTTGATTTATTCACTGCTTTAGCACACTCCGCCAACCCTGATGTCCTAGCCGTGTCTGAATCCTGGCTCAGGAAGGACACCAAAAATTCTGAAATTTCCATCCCCAACTACAATATTTCCCGTCAAGATAGAACTGCCAAAGGAGGCGGAGTTGCAATCTACTACAGAGATAACCTGCAGAGTTCTGTCATATTGTCCAGGTTTGTGCCCAAATAGTTTGAGCTTCTACTCTTAAAAATCCACATTTCCAGAAATAAGTCTCTCACTGTTGCCGTCTGTTACAGACCCCCCTCAGCCCCCAGCTGTGCCCTGGATACCATATGTGAATTGATTGCACCCCATTTATCTTCAGAGTTTGTACTGTTAGGTGACTTAAACTGGGATATGCTTAACACCCCGACTGTCCTTCAATCTAAAATAGATGCCCTCAATCTCACACAAATTATCAAGGAACCTACCAGGTACAACCCTAAATCCGTTTAACATGGGTACCATCATAGATTTCATCCTGACTAACCTGCCCTCCAAATACACCTCCTCTGTTTTCAACCAGGATCTCAGTGATCACTGCCTCATTGCCTGCGTCCGTAATGGGTCCGCGGTCAAACGACCACCCCTTATCACTGTCAAACGCTCCCTAAAACACTTCAGTGAGCAGGCCTTTCTAATCGATCTGGCCCAAGTATCCTGGAAGGATATTGACCTCATCCCATCAGTAGAGGATGCCTGGTTGTTCTTTAAAAGTGCTTTCCTCGCCATCCTAAATAAACATTCCCCATTCAAAAAATGTAGAACTAAGAACAGAAATAGCCCTTGGTTCACCCCAGACTTGACTGCCCTTGACCAACACAAAAACATCCTGTGGCGCACTGCATTAGCATCGAATAGCCCCCGCGATATGCAACTTTTCAGTGAAGTCAGGAACCAATATACACAGTCAGTTAGAAAAGCAAAGGTTAGCTTTTTCAAATAGAAACGTGCATCCTGTAGTACTAATTCCCAAAAGTTCTGGAACACTGTAAAGTCCATGTAGAATAAGAGCACCTCCTCCCAGTTGCCCACTGCACTGAGGCTAGGAAACACTGTCACCATCGATACATTTACGATAATCAAAAATCTCAATAAGCATTTTGCTACGGCTGGCCATGCTTTCCACCTGGCTACCCCTACCTGGCTACCCCTACCCCGGCCAACAGCTCTGTACCCCCCGCAGCAACTTGCCCAAGCCAAACCCCCCCCCCCCCCCCCCCCGCATCTCCTTCATCCAAATCCAGATAGCTGATGTTCTGAAAGAGCTGCAAAATCTGGACCCCTACAAATCTGCTGGGCTAGACAATATGGACCCTTTCGTTCTAAAATTATCTGCAGAAATTGTTGCAACCCCTATTACTAGCCTGTTCAAACTCTATTTTGTATCGTCTGAGATCCCTAGAGATTGTAAAGCTGCTGCGGTCATCTCCCTGTTCAAAGGGGGAGACACTCTAGACCCAAACTGTTACAGACCTATACCCATCCTGCCCTGCCTTTCTAAAGTCTTCGAAAGCCAAGTTAACAAACAGATCACTGACCATTTCGAATCCCACCGTACCTTCTCTGCTATGCAATTTGGTTTCCGAGCTGGTCATGGGTGCACCTCAGCCACACACAAGGTACTAAACGATATCATAACCGCCATCGATAAAAGACAGTACTGTGCAGCCGTCTTCATCGACCTGGCCAAGGCTTTCGACTCTGTCAATCACCGCATTCTTATTGGCAGACTCAACAGCCTTGGTTTCTCAAGTGACTGCCTTGCATGGTTCTCCAACTACTTCTCAGATAGAGTTCAGTGTGTCAAATCGGAGGGCCTGTTGTCTGGTCCTCTGGCAGTCTCTATGGGGGTGCCACAGGGTTTAATTCTTGGGCCAACTCTATTCTCTGTATATATCAACGATGTCGCTCTCGCTGCTGGTGACTCTCTGATCCATCTCTATGCAGACGACACCATTCTGTAAACATCTGGCCCCTCTTTGGATACTGTGTTAACTAACCTTCAAACAAGCTTCAATGCCATACAACACTTCTTCCATGGCCTCCAACTGCTCTTAAATGCTAGTAAAACTAAATGCATGCTTTTCAATCGAACGCTGCCCGCACCCGCCCACCGGACTATCATCACTACTCTCGACGGGTCTGACTTAAAATACGTGGACACAAATACCTAGGCGTCTGGTTAGACTGTAAACTCTCCTTCCAGACTCACATTAATCATCTCCAATCCTAAATTAAATCTAGAATCGGCTTCCTATTTCGCAACAAAGCCTCCTTCACTCATGCTGCCAAACATGCCCTTGTAAAACTGACTATCCTACCAATCCTTGACTTTGGCGATACTCTACTCATTGGATGTAGTCTATCACAGTGCCATCCGTTTTGTTACCAAAGCCCCATATACTACCCACCACTGCGACCTGTATTCTCTCGTTGACTGGCCCTCACTACATATTCGTCGCCAAACCCACTGGCTCCAGGTCATCTATAAGTCTTTGCTAGGTAAATCCCCGCCTTATCTCAGCTCGCTGGTCACCATAGCAACACCCACCCCGTAGCATGCGCTCCAGCAGGTATATTTCACGGGTCATCCCCAAAGCCAACACCTCCTTCGGCCGCCATTCCTTCCAGTTCTCTTCTGCCAATGACTGGAATGAATTGCAGAAATCACTGAAGCTGGAGACTACCATCTCCCTCAATAACTTTAAGCATCAGCTGTCAGAGCAGCTTACCGATCACTGCACCCGTATACAGCCCATCTGTAAATAGCCCACCCTACTACCTCATCCCCATATTTATTATTTTTGCTCATTTGCACCCCAGTATCTCTATTTGCACGTCATCATCTGCACATCTATCAGTTCAGTGTTAATGCTCATTTGGAAATTATTTTGACACTATGGCCTATTTATTGTCCTACCTTCCTAATCTTACTACATTTGCACACTCTGTATATAGATTCTCTATTGTGTTATTGACTGTACGTTTGTTTATTTCCCATGTGTAACTCTGTGTTGTTTTTGTCGCACTGCTTTGCTTTGTCTTGGCCAGGTCGCAGTTGTAAATGAGAACTTGTTCTCAACTGGCCTACCTGGTTAAATAAAGGTGAAATAAATAAAAAATAACCTGGCCCTGTGCTCTCCCTGACCGCGTCCCAATGGCACCCTATCCCTATAGGCGCTGATCAAAATAAGTGCACTACAGGGAATAGGGTGCCAGTTGGGACACAGGCCTTATCATCTCAGCCCAGCAGTCTAAACACATAGACAAGGAGACGGACTACACACACACACACACACACACACACACACACACACAGACACAGACAACTGGATGAAATTAATTATATAAATAAATACATCTATAAATCAAAGCAGATCAAAGGCTTTCACATCTACCAGTCCATATGAAATTAATCTGACACAATCATCAGACACTAGGCCGGGTTGGTGAGAGCAGTGTGTGTGTGTGTGGTTGTGTGTGTGTGTGTGTGTGTGTGTGTGTGTGGTTGTGTGTGTGTAGAGGAGGGTAGAGGTGGTAGAGGAGGAAGAGGAGGGTAGAGGAGGAAGCGGAGGGTAGAGGAGGAAGAGGAGGGTAGAGGAGGTAGAAGAGGGTAGAGGAGGTAGAGGAGGAAGAGGAGGGTAGAGGAGGTAGAGGAGGAAGAGGAGGTAGAGGAGGAAGAAGAGGTAGAGGACGTAGAGAAGGGTAGAGGAGGTAGAGGAGGAAGAGGAGGTAGAGGAGGAAGAAGAGGTAGAGGAGGTAGAGGAGGGTAGAGGAGGAAGAGGAGGAAGAGGAGGGTAGAGGAGGGTAGAGGAGGTAGAGGAGGAAGAGGAGGGTAGAGGAGGTAGAGGAGGAAGAGGAGGTAGAGGAGGGTAGAGAAGGAAGCGGAATGTAGAGGAGGAAGAGGAGGGTAGAGGAGGTAGAAGAGGGTAGAGGAGGTAGAGGAGGAAGAGGAGGGTAGAGGAGGTAGAGGAGGGTAGAGGACGTAGAGGAGGGTAGAGGAGGTAGAGGAGGAAGAGGAGGTAGAGGAGGAAGAGGAGGTAGAGGAGGTAGAGGAGGGTAGAGGAGGAAGAGGAGGAAGAGGAGGGTAGAGGAGGGTAGAGGAGGTAGAGGAGGAAGAGGAGGGTAGAGGAGGTAGAGGAGGAAGAGGAGGTAGAGGAGGGTAGAGGAGGAAGAGGAGGATAGAGGAGGGTAGAGGAGGGTAGAGGAGGTAGAGGAGGAAGAGGAGGGTAGAGGAGGTAGAGGAGGGTAGAGGAGGGTAGAGGAGGTAGAGGAGGAAGAGGAGGGTAGAGAAGGGTAGAGGAGGAAGAGGAGGGTAGAGGAGGGTAGAGGAGGGTAGAGGAGGAAGAGGAGGTAGAGGAGGTAGAGGTGGTAGAGGAGGGTAGAGGAGGAAGAGGAGGAAGAGGAGGCAGAGGAGGAAGAGGAGGGTACAAGGGTAGAGGAGGAAGAGGAGGGTAGAGGAGGGTAAATATACAGATGGTAGAAGAGAGGGGTGTTACCATATGGTCCAGAGAGGGGTGTTACCATATGGTCCAGAGAGAGGGGTGTTACCATATGGTCCAGAGAGAGGGGTGTTACCATATGTGAGTGTGTGTGTGTGTGTGTGTGTGTTGGGGGGGGGGGCGTCAATCCCTGCTCTCCAGCCAGCCAAGCCTCATCAATCTCTCCCAGGAGATAATCACCCCAACAGAGGGCTAACCAAAGGGGAGGGTTCGAGACAGGGACAGGGGGCTACCAGGAGGAGGGAGGATGGGAGGGAGAGAGAGAGGGATGAGGTTAGAACAGAGAGATTGAGGGGTGACAGAGGGAGGGAGGGATGAGGTTACAACAGAGAGACAGAGGGTGTTGCTGATAACACTATGACATCTGTCTCTGTGGAGATTAAATTATTCTGTACCTGAACTCCAGAAGCCCAGACAGATGGGGGCAGAGGGAGGGAGGGAGGGAAGGAGGGAGGGAGGGAGGTAGGGAGGGGTGATGTACCTGACATCCCAAAGCCCAGCAGGATGTGATAGCCAGAGGCTAAGTGGGGGTTTTCTCTGTCCTATATGGGGTACTACTGTTGGCCAGGGCCTATACGGAGCAGGGGGTTATTTGGGTTACTTTAGAATATTTCCACCCTGGGAGGATGTTTTTTCTGTGAGTGTTGTTTTACCAGTGTGTGTGTGTGTGTGTGTGTGTGTGTGTGTGTATGTGTGTGTGTACACGTGAGTGCGTGAGTGTGTTTTTCTGTTCCACCAGTGGTTTTTGCCCACTATGCTTTCAGTCCAGGTCAGTGAATGTAAAGTGATTGCTCTCCCACATCATTTCCCTGCTACTCAGAAGGTATTAGTGTTGAACTCTCTGAGTAAACGACTGTAGACACTCACACACACCTAAATACACACATGCAGTCACTCACACACCTATTCACACACAGTTACTCACGCACGGTCAAACACACACACACAAACAGTTACGCACCTACGCACACACACACACACACACACAACACACACACACACACACACACACACACACACACACACACACACACACACACACACACACACTTCCCCCCTTTACCACCCACACCCCACACACACACACGTGTAAACACCTACTCCGTCTTCCTCCATCCATGCCTTTGTCTTTAGAGACAGATGACAGAACCAATCATGTATGTTATCCAACTCCATTCAAATCAATAATACCCTCGGCTAAAAGGAACAAACAGTAACTGGCAGTTGGATGCAGACGACACACTGGCTCAGACCGACACACTGGCTCAGACCGACATACTGGCTCAGACCGACACACTGGCTCAGACCGACACACTGTCTCAGACAGAATTAAGTTGAAATGTTAAGTTTTTGCAGGTCCCCAGGACGTCGCTACATAAAGAACTCAAAAAAAGTGCCATGAGTTGGGATTGGACATGGGGTGTATGGATCAGGAGCTCACTGCTTACACCACTGCACCATCCATCCCCAATGAGTTAACAAGGCCAGTCTTAATTAATGGCTAAACTTAACTGTGGTAACCGTGGTAATTGGTTTCTGTTTGAACCATATCCCAAACCTTAATCCTTAAACCAGTTAGAATGAATGCCATAACATAACCATAGAGTTGTTTCTGTGTGTCTAATATGTCTAAAACGACTGAGCTAATGCTGGAGCTGTGTGTCTAAATACAGGACGTCGCCACTAGGGGCAACAGTGAGCACTATTACCATCGGGTAGGCTTGTATTGATATGGCGCTGTGGATGGGCGTAAACCGTAAATCTCTGGCTCCGAAGGTGACGTGTTCAATCTCAGTGGCAGACTATGGACCAGGCAGACTATGGACCAGGCAGACTATGGACCAGGCAGACTATGGACCAGGCAGACTATGGACCAGGCAGACTATGGACCAGGCAGACTATGGACCAGGCAGACTATGGACCAGGCAGACTATGGACCAGGCAGACTATGGACCAGGCAGACTATGGACCAGGCAGACTATGGACCAGGCAGACTATGGACCAGGCAGACTATGGACCAGGCAGACTATGGACCACACTGTACCAGATGTTTTGGGATGTTCTTGTGCTGATGTTGATGTTGCTAAAATACCAATTTGTCCTCCCAGAAAAGACAGAGTGGGATGTTGAAATGGCCAGCTGCAGTGGTGATGATGATGATGGATGATTTGTGTTCAGACTCTCATCTACACTCCAAAAAGAGGAAAAAAAAAACAATCTCCCCTCGGAGTTGAATGAAAACAATTGGAGGGAACCATAGCTGTGCGTCCTAAATGCCCCCCTATATGATAGTTCTATGGGGCCCTGGTCAAAAGTAGTGCACTATATAGGGAACAAGGTGGTATTTGGGACGCAGATAGCGGTGGTCCCATAGTGGGATTGTGCAGAGTTCAGTGTTTTAGAGTGCTGGGATGTGCTGAGTGTTCACTTCAGCCGGCTGCTGCCCTGGCCTGGCTGTGGAAAACTGGCTCATGGCTGCGTCCCAAATGGAACCCTATTCCCTTTATAGGGCCCTTTGTTTTACCAGGGCCCATAGAGCTCTGGTCAAAAGTAGTGCACTATGTAGGGATTAGGGTGCAATTAGGGACGCAGCCCCAGTCCGCTAAACCAAACACAACCTCACACACCCTACAGTAACGGAATGTGCTCTCTCGTTTAATCTCTCTCTCTCTCCTGTGTGTGTGTGTGTGTGTGTGTGTGTGTGTGTGTGTGTGTGTGTGTGTGTGTGTGTGTGTGTGTGTGTGTGTGTGTGTGTGTATAGTAATCTACATTGCAGCTCTCTCTATTCCTATTACAGTTATAAAACTAAATAGTTATTTGTTATATTTTTTTACCCTTATTTTACTGGGTAAGCCAACGTTTCCCAAACTCAGTCCTGGAGCCCCTCCCCCTGGGTGCAGGTTATGGTTTTAACCCTAGCACTACACAGCGGATTCAAAAAATCTAAGCTTGATGAAGAGTTCATTATTTGAATCAGCTGTGTAGTGCTAAGGTAAAAAACTAAACGTGCACCCCTTGGGTTCCCAGAGCCGAGTTTGAAAAACTCTTTGGTTGAGAGCAGGTAGCCTAGTGGTTAAACGCAGGTGGCCTAGCAGTTAAGATCAGGTAGCCTAGTGGTTAAGAGCAGGTAGCCTAGCAGTTAAGATCAGCTGGTCTAGCAGTTAAGAGCAGGTAGCCTAGCAGTTAAGATCAGCTGGTCTAGCGATTAAGAGCAGGTAGCCTAACGGTTAAGAGAAGGTAGCCTAGCGGTTAAGATCAGGTGGCCTAGTGGTTAAGAGCAGGTAGCCTAGCGGTTAAGAGCAGGTAGCGTAGTGGTTAAACGCAGGTGGACTAGCGGTTAAGATCAGGTAGCCTAAAGGTTAAGAGCAGGTAGCCTAGCGGTTAAGATCAGGTGGCCTAGCGGTTAAGAGCAGGTAGCCTAGCGGTTAAGATCAGGTGGCCTAGCAGTTAACAGCAGGTAGCCTAAAGGTTAAGAGCATGTAGCCTAGCGGTTAAGAGCAGGTAGCCTAGCGATTAAGAGCAGGTAGCCTAGCGGTTAAGATCAGGTGGCCTAGCAGTTAAGAGCAGGTAGCCTAACGGTTAAGAGAAGGTAGCCTAGCGGTTAAGATCAGGTGGCCTAGTGGTTAAGAGCAGGTGACCTAGCGGTTAAGAGCAGGTGACCTAGCGGTTAAGAGCAGGTAGCCTAGCGGTTAAGAGCATGTAGCCTAGCGGTTAAGAGCAGGTAGCCTAGCATATTTGGCGCCGCCCTGCGTTGTAGCCTGTTAAGCTGCTCCCGTTGTTTGTGCATAAATTGTTGCTCTAGTTCGTTTTAGTTTGTTTTTTCGTCTCTTTTCTTTAGCTTTTTTGCTACAGTTGAACTACAATAGTTCAGGCTTATGGAGTGCTACGGTTTTACGAAGTTTTTAACATTCCTTTTTATCACTGAGGGACTTTTTATTTTTCTCGCAGCTGAACGTCGACAGGAGTCGTCAATTATTATTATTTACAACAGAGCCCAGCTCCTGGATTTAGCACACGCAGCGCTGCGACACCCCAGGGAAAGGTTTGATATTCCGGACGAGTTGAAAAGGCGACGGCGTGGACGTAGGGCGGGATTGATGTGTAAGGCGAAGCTGAGGAAGTACAAGCCGGCTATACCGTCTATCATTATGGGAAACGTGAGATCGCTGCATAACAAAATGGACGAGCTTGAGGCTCTTGTCCGTGGTCAAAGAGACTACCGGGAAGCGAGTCTAATGTTTTTTACTGAGACTTGGCTGAACGATAACATCCTCATAGAGAACGTCACTATCGGCGGGTTCCGGACCATCAGAGCTGTACAGGTAAATATACAGGTAAATATACAGTTATATTTACAGGTAAGTGAATACTTGCATGGTTACATAAACTGTACAGGTAAATGACAGGAAGAGATACTTAAATAGCTAAATGTGTGTATGATATAATTGGGGTAATAATAGTAATTCCCTTAAAATACAGTCCTTAGTGCGCAGGGTTTAATTACAGATAACTGCACGTATTGCACATTCGATATACTAAATGAAAAAAGATACAACTGACAGGATACTAATATGCATTCCTGAATGAATGCCTATGTAAGTTAGGTCCAAGAATTATTAGCAATATTGCACGTGATATGATATAACAACTGTACATGAGTATGTATATACAGACCTGCATGAATAAATAGGTCCTGAGTGAATGAGTGATGACGGACCAGAGTTACTCACGGATGGATGCATAATTGTTAAACTAGGTCCTAGCACCCCAACAGTTCCAGATCTATGTTGCCGACGGCACGGCACCCCGGTGAGGCATTATATAGTCTAATAGCCGCCGGCAGGAAGGACCTCCTGTAGCGCTCTCTGGCACACCGTGGTGGGATCAGTCTGTGACTGAAGGTGCTCCTCTGCGTCATAACCATGGCATGCAGAGGGTGGGTGACGTTGTCCATGATGGCCAGCAGTTTGGCCAGGATCCGTCTCTCTGCCACCTCCTCTAGAGTGTCAAGGCTCATCCCCAGGACAGAGCTAGCCTTCCTGATCAGCTTATTTACCCAAGAGGCATCACCGGCTTTAATGTTTGCTCCCCAGCACACCACTGCAAAAAAGATGGCACAGACTGGTAGAAGGTATGCAGTAGTTTACTGCACACGTTGAAGGACCTGAGCCTCCTCAGAAAGTAGAGTCGGCTCTGGCCCTTTTTGTTACCAGCCCATTCCAGCCTGTTGTCCATATGGACTCCCAGGAACTTGTATGACCCAACCATTTCCACATCCATCCCCTGTATAGGGACTGCAGTCAGTTGTGCCTTGGTTCTCCTGAAGTCCACCACCATCTCCTTTGTTTTGCTCATGTTGAGCTGAAGAGCAGGTAGCCTAGCGATTTAAGAACAGGTAGCCTATTGGTTAAGAGGAGGTAGCCTAGCGGTTAAGAGCAGGTAGCCTAGTGGTTAAGTGCAGGTAACCTAGTGGTTAAGAGCAGGTACCCTAGCGGTTAAGAGCAGGTAGCCTAGAGGTTAAGAGGAGGTAGCCTAGCAGTTAAGAGCAAGTAGCATAGCAATTAAGAGTGTTGGGCCAGTAATTGAAAAGTCGCTGGTTTGAATCCCCCGAGCTGGAAACAACATCTGCTTCCCGGGTGCTGATGATGTTGATTAAGGCAGTCCCCCGCTGCTCCTCTCTGATTCAGAGGAGTTGGATTAAATGTGGAAGACACATTTCAGTTGAATGCATTCAGTTGTGCAACTGGTTAGGTATCCCGGAGTCTGAGGTCTGCAGTGAAAAACTAACTAGAGAGTTTGAACCCCAGTCAGTTACATTCTGAAGACTAGAGAGTTTGAACCCCAGTCAGTTACAATCTGGAGACTAGAGAGTTTGAACCCCAGTCAGTTACACTCGGAAGACTAGAGAGTTTGAACCCCAGTCAGTTACACTCAGAAGACTAGAGTTTGAACCCCAGTCAGTTACACTCAGAAGACTAGAGAGTTTGAACCCCAGTCAGTTACACTCAGAAGACTAGAGAGTTTGAACCCCAGTCAGTTACACTCAGAAGACTAGAGAGTTTGAACCCCAGTCAGTTACACTCAGAAGACTAGAGAGTTTGAACCCCAGTCAGTTACACTCAGAAGTTGAGTGGATCAGAAATGTAATAGTCAATGTGTTCATTCTGATTCCATCACCATGGAGATCTGAGTTCTCAAGGTTGAGATGGACAGTACCAGTCCAGGGGATAACAGAGCAATGGATCTCTGACTAAACCACCACCAAAAGGCCTCACACAAACACTCTCTGTGCCTGTCAACTCTGTGATGAAATATGGAGAGTGACCGAACCGGTTGACCAACCTCTGCCATAGGCTGATTAGTGGTCAGTGTTTACAAAAACAACCCTGACCACTCAAAGTAAACCTGCTGTGACTCCTATAGGATCATCTAAGACCCTCAAAGAGGAGTTTGGAGTCAGACAGTTAATTTCCTCTCTAGTAAACACACACTCACACACACACACTTTCTGTAAGACCCGTAAAGAGGGCTTTGGACAGTTCAATTCCTGTGTAGAACACACACTCAATCACACACACACACACACACACACACACACACACACACACACACACACACACACACACACACACACTCAATCATACACACTCAATCACACACACACACACACACACACACACACACACACACACACACACACACACACACACACACACACACACACACACACACACACACACACACACACACACAATCTCAAGTGATGTAGAAGTGGCAGCATTGACCCCAGCCCCTCACCTCTCAGTAAGAGGGTTAAAACTAAAAGGGCTCAGTGTGCATCCTAAATGCACCCTATTCCCTGGATAGTGCACTACTGTTGATGAGAGCCCTATGGGCCCTGGTCAAAAGGTACTGCACTATAAAGGGACTAGGGTTCCATTTGGGAGTCAGAAGAGATTAAAGGAGGGAGCTGGCCACTGATGGAGAGAAATTAAGAGAGGAAGAAAAAAGGATTGTGTCCTAAGTGGACTCGTTTATCCCCAGCACTTTAAGGGCGCACTCATCCCGTTTGTTCGCAATGACAGCACACAAAATTTGAGTGCCTTAAAACGCTTTGACATTTCCAGGAAACGATGTCTTGAAGACGCTCGCCCGAAGGTGGTGATGGTAAAAAGGGGTAATTCACAATTCACACATCTGAGAGAAGAGAACGGAGGGTAATAATTGGTTAGACAGAGAGAGAGACAGAGAGAGAGCGAGAGAGAGAGAGAGAGAGAGAGAGAGAGAGAGAGAGAGAGAGAGAGAGAGAGAGAGAGAGAGAGAGAGAGAGAGAGAGAGAGAGAGAGAGAGAGAGACGGGTGAAGGAGGTGTGATTGTGATTGTCAGTGACCCAGAGAAGTGGGGTGTAACACTATGTTAATGGTTGGGTTGTCTCGCATTGATATTTTAAGCACAGCAATATTCTGCTGTCAAGAAAAAGAGGGAGATTCATAAATGTGGACGGCAGGATTCTGTAAAACAGTATATGCTACTGTCAGTGAACGCTCAACATAATGACATAAGTGTATGTCTTTATGTGTCATCAGTGTTACAGTAATACATAGAATTACTACAACTGCTGTACAAATGTGTTATTATAACAAAATACTACATCAATGAACAACCGTTCTGGTCTGTAACGTGTCATTACAGTAGTTGGTCTGTAACGTGTCATTACAGTAGTTGGTCTGTAACGTGTCATTACAGTAGCTGGTCTGTAACGTGTCATTACAGTAGTTGGTCTGTAACGTGTCATTACAGTAGTTGGTCGGTAATGTGTCATTACAGTAGTTGGTCGGTAATGTGTCATTACAGTAGTTGGTCGGTAACGTGTCATTACAGTAGTTGGTCGGTAACGTGTCATTACAGTAGCTGGTCTGTAACGTGTCATTACAGTAGTTGGTCTGTAACGTGTCATTACAGTAGCTGGTCTGTAACATGTCATTACAGTAGTTGGTCTGTAACATGTCATTACAGTAGTTGGTCTGTAACGTGTCATTACAGTAGTTGGTCGGTAATGTGTCATTACAGTAGTTGGTCGGTAATGTGTCATTACAGTAGTTGGTCGGTAACGTGTCATTACAGTAGTTGGTCGGTAACGTGTCATTACAGTAGCTGGTCTGTAACGTGTCATTACAGTAGTTGGTCTGTAACGTGTCATTACAGTAGTTGGTCGGTAATGTGTCATTACAGTAGTTGGTCGGTAATGTGTCATTACAGTAGTTGGTCTGTAACGTGTCATTACAGTAGCTGGTCTGTAACGTGTCATTACAGTAGCTGGTCTGTAACATGTCATTACAGTAGTTGGTCTGTAACGTGTCATTACAGTAGCTGGTCTGTAACGTGTCATTACAGTAGTTGGTCGGTAATGTGTCATTACAGTAGCTGGTCTGTAACGTGTCATTACAGTAGCTGGTCTGTAACGTGTCATTACAGTAGCTGGTCTGTAACGTGTCATTACAGTAGCTGGTCTGTAACGTGTCATTACAGTAGCTGGTCTGTAACGTGTCATTACAGTAGTTGGTCGGTAATGTGTCATTACAGTAGCTGGTCTGTAACGTGTCATTACAGTAGCTGGTCTGTAACGTGTCATTACAGTAGTTGGTCGGTAACGTGTCATTACAGTAGCTGGTCTGTAACGTGTCATTACAGTAGCTGGTCTGTAACGTGTCATTACAGTAGTTGGTCGGTAATGTGTCATTACAGTAGTTGGTCTGTAACGTGTCATTACAGTAGCTGGTCTGTAACATGTCATTACAGTAGCTGGTCTGTAACGTGTCATTACAGTAGTTGGTCGGTAACGTGTCATTACAGTAGTTGGTCGGTAACGTGTCATTACAGTAGTTGGTCGGTAACGTGTCATTACAGTAGTTGGTCGGTAACGTGTCATTACAGTAGCTGGTCTGTAACGTGTCATTACAGTAGCTGGTCTGTAACGTCAGGATGCTCAGACCTATTCGTATGGACAGTACAGCACATCGTTTTCAAACCTGTGTGAGCTTCTCACACACACACACACACACACACACACACACACACACACACACACACACACACACACACACACACACACACACACACACACACACACACACACACACACACACACACACACACACACACACACACACACACACACACACACACACATACAGGTGGGCACCCATGCAGCATAAGGAAGCGAGGCAGCACCTGCCCACCTACCCATCCACCTGCCTGCTTGCATGAGGAATACTGTCTAGAAATCACAGTCTAACAGCATAAACAAGTAGGACAGGTTTTGGGATGAGTGAACATTGGTTGACACACTGACAGTGTGTGTCCAAAATGGCATCCAATTCCCAAAAGTAGTCCACTAAATAGGGAATATTTGACCAGAGTTGATCAAAAGTAGTGAACTAATTAGTAAATATAGGATGCAATTTGTGACTAGGGACTAGGGTGCCACAGACAGACAACACTCAGTCAGTCTGAGGCATGGCTGGATTAGAGACATTCATTTCCTCCTGAACTCAATTATATTCTACAAAGGATGACATCTCCAGTTAATTGCAGTCTTTCCACATGAGGGAATGATTTGCACTTCTCAATTCCCCAGCCATGTGTACTCTGTTCCGCATGTACAGACTTCATCTAATGTTTGGAAATATTGCAAATTAGTTCTGTGTGGGAAAGGTTTTATGTAGAGTTGGGAGGCTGTGAGAGGTAAAATAGTGTTTAAACTCAGAGCAAGAAGTTGCCTTATTCAACTCAGAGTCCAACCAGTCTGTCATCAATAGTCTTTCCTTTTCTCCCATCCTCTTCCTCCCATCATCTTCCTCTCCTCCCATCCTCTTCCTCTCCTCTCCTCTCCTCTCCCTCTTCCTCTCTTCCTCTCCACCCATCATCTTCCTCCAAACCTCCTCCTCTACTCCTCATCTTCCTCTCCTCCTCTTCTCCTCCCATCCACTTCCTTCTCCTCCTCCTTTTCTCCTATTCTTCCTCTCCTCCCATCCTCCCTGTGTCTCCTCACAACATCAGAGGAAAGTAGGACAGGAGTCAAGGAGAGAAACTGGCTCCAATCATCTGATCCCTTCACTCTGGCCTTTTGAGAAGGAGGTGTGGAGAGAGGAGAGGAAGGTAGGACAGGACTCAAGGAAACTAGTAAAGACTATTGAGAAATAACCCATGTCTATATCCTCTACAACAGACACAGATCTGAAGACAAGGAAAAAAGTAAACACTATTGAGAAACAACCCATGTCTATATCCTCTACAACAGACACAGATCTGAAGACAAGGAAACAAGTAAAGACTATTGAGAAACAACCCATGTCTATATTCTCTACAACAGACACAGATCTGAAGACAAGGAAACAAGTAAAGACTATTGAGAAACAACCCACGTCTATATGAAACAATCATCTTTCTGCTTTTTTATGTGTTAGCCTACTTATTGTATTAAAAACACATTTGTCACATTATTCACACTCAGAATTCACTTCTTCAACATAGAAGACTAACATGTATGTTACCAATTGAACGACATCTATTGCAGGATAAATCAATGTTAAAGTTTACATAGCTGGTCATATATGGATGTTACATGTTACTTTATGGGTTGGTTATGTAGGCTTCTAACCCACCGCTTTCTACTACATATAATAATACGATGTAATTTTATATTTACATTCCAGTCATTACAATAAATGTTATACGAATTTATCTTCAAGAATAGGACTTGGAAATATGGAAGTATAGATTAGCCTAATTGTTTTACCTGAGCAGGACCCCAAAACTAAGGACTTATTAGCCAGCCCTACTCTGTTGTTTATGATTTTGTTGTCATGGAGGACTGATTGGGCTCATTGATTTGAGTTGAAAAATAAATGCTTCGTTCCTGGAATGGCATGCTTTGCCTCGAGTGTGCAAAGCTGTCATCAAGGCAAAGGGTGGCTACTTTGAAGTTTTATGTAAACCCTTACATGTAACGGATTACGTAATCCTTTACTCCCCAACCCTGCATGTATGTGTAAATATATTTTGCAACGTTCGCGCACGCGACTCGAGCGGTGTGGACAGCATGTAGGCTACTATGCCAAGCCAGCGTTGCAACTTTAAATTTTCAAAAACTATGGATTACCCATTTATTTGTCTCTGCCTGCAAATCGTCCTCCTAAAAGTTTTTTGCTGCTTCCAGTTAAGTAGCATTACCTGCGAGTTCAGGTGCGCATGTGGCCTCAATTTTAATAGAGTAGGCTATAGCCTAAGCATGGGCGGAGAAGCACAGGGCAGTTATCTTTCCAATTAAATGTACTTCCTAAATATGATTAGGCTATAGTTTACTATATTGCCTAGAAATAAATGTTGATCACCCATATTTCTCCGTCTGAAAATATTCCCCCTCCTAAAAGGTTGACTATACAAATAGCTCAAGAGAAAGGGACAGTCTCTCCAACTCTGCTCTCTTATTGGCTGATATACCCAGTAATACCGATAGCCTAATATAATGGGCCACGTGAGAATCTCTGGTAGTTTAACCTATTTCTGAAGTTATTTTCATTTGATATGGCCTATAGGGCGCAACATTGTGGAGACCATGGCTGGCAAGTGAGCTGCGTCACATACGCCTAAAATAACATTGCAGGACTGCGGGTGGGTCTGGGACCGAAGAAATCAAGTCCCGTGCAGACCTCAAGCCTGAAGCCTGTTACAGTACTGTATGGGGTCGGAAGAAAACTAAGTGAAACAGGGAGGGATTATCTGGACTTTTCACACATTTTTCATTTCAAAGCGGTTTAGAACATTTTGATACAGTGTAGCCTATAGCCTGTTACAGTATGTCTAGGGGGTCTCTATAGTCTGTAACAGTATGTATATTGGGTCTCTATAGTCGGTTACAGTATGTCTATTGGGTCTCTATAGTCTGTAACAGTATGTCTATTGGGTCTCTATAGTCTGTTACAGCATGTCTATGGGGTCTCTATAGCCTGTTACAGCATGTCTATGGGGTCTCTATAGCCTGTTACAGTATGTCTATGGGGTCTCTATAGCCTGTTACAGTATGTCTATGGGGTCTCTATAGCCTGTTACAGTATGTCTATGGAGTCTCTATAGTCTGTTACAGTATGTCTATGGGCTCTCTATAGCCTGTTACAGTATGTCTAAGGGGTCTCTATAGTCTGTTACAGTATGTCTATGGGGTCTCTATAGCCTGTTACAGTATGTCTACGGGGTCTCTATAGTCTGTTACAGTATGTCTATGGGTTCTCTATAGCCTGTTACAGTATGTCTAAGGGGTCTCTATAGTCTGTAACAGTATGTATATTGGGTCTCTATAGTCGGTTACAGTATGTCTATTGGGTCTCTATAGTCTGTAACAGTATGTATATTGGGTCTCTATAGTCGGTTACAGTATGTCTATTGGGTCTCTATAGTCTGTAACAGTATGTATATTGGGTCTCTATAGTCGGTTACAGTATGTCTATTGGGTCTCTATAGTCTGTTACAGTATGTCTATGGGGTCTCTATAGCCTGTTACAGTATGTCTATGGGGTCTCTATAGCCTGTTACAGTATGTCTATGGGGTCTCTATAGCCTGTTACAGTATGTCTATGGAGTCTGGCTATAGCCGGTTACAGTATGTCTATGGAGTCTGGCTATAGCCGGTTACAGTATGTCTATGGAGTCTGGCTATAGCCGGTTACAGTATGTCTATGGAGTCTGGCTATAGCCGGTTACAGTATGTCTATGGAGTCTGGCTATAGCCGGTTACAGTATGTCTATGGAGTCTGGCTATAGCCGGTTACAGTATGTCTATGGAGTCTGGCTATAGCCGGTTACAGTATGTCTATGGAGTCTGGCTATAGCCGGTTACAGTATGTCTATGGAGTCTGGCTATAGCCGGTTACAGTATGTCTATGGAGTCTGGCTATAGCCGGTTACAGTATGTCTATGGAGTCTGGCTATAGCCGGTTACAGTATGTCTATGGAGTCTGGCTATAGCCGGTTACAGTATGTCTATGGAGTCTGGCTATAGCCGGTTACAGTATGTCTATGGAGTCTGGCTATAGCCTACATTAAACCCTGTTTATCAGAGATGGATGGACTTTAACTCTACTCTCTGGGCACCACTCAGTCAACTTGTGTTACCAACACCACACACACACAGACAGACACAGACACACACACACACACACACACACACACACACACACACACACACACACACACACACACACACACACACACACACACACACACACACACACACACACACACACACACACACACACACACACACTGCAGATTAGCAGCCTGCTCCCACAATGGGGGGTGGAGGTGGGGCTGGTCTGTCTGAGGGGATAAACTGAGTTGAACTGGAATAATCCAGGACCTAGTAACTCATGGGGATTAGAAACTGGAGACAGAGACACTAGAAAGAAAGGCTAGAGGGAGAGAGAGAAAGAGAGAGAGAGAGAGAGAGAGAGAGAGAAAGGGAGAGAGAGAGAGAGCGAGTGAAAGACAAACAGAGAGAGAGAAATTAATCTGCTGCTTTCCTGGCGTTGTTGACATAAATGTGAGGTGTCTGAAATCCCAGGATTAGGATTATCTCAGAGGATAACAATGGCTGGGGAGCTAGTTGATGACATCACTGAGGTGTACTGGAACCCAATCCCTCTCAATCACATCCTCATATCATAACACCACACTTGATCCGCCTCCGTGTTAGCATAAACGAATCCCATACTATTGTTTGCTACGATGGGTATCAGTGACATCATCACTGTTTCATTCAACACATTTTTCCTGCGTCCCAAACTCTATTCTGACCAGAGATTCCATAGGACTCTGGTCGACAGTCTTTCTGGGTTCCACCACCAGTCAGTGTGTTCCTTCTCTGTGTCAAAGCATACAGGAGGACAAATAGAGCTAGATGGGAACAGGAAGACAAATAGAGCTAGATGGGAACAGGAGGACAAATAGAGCTAGATGGGAACAGGAAGACAAATAGAGCTAGATGGGAACAGGAAGACAAATAGAGCTAGATGGGAACAGGAAGACAAATAGAGCTAGATGGGAACAGGAAGACAAATAGAGCTAGATGGGAACAGGAAGACAAATAGAGCTAGATGGGAACAGGAGGACAAATAGAGCTAGATGGGAACAGGAAGACAAATAGAGCTAGATGGGAACAGGAAGACAAATAGAGCTAGATGGGAACAGGAGGACAAATAGAGCTAGATGGGAACAGGAAGACAAATAGAGCTAGATGGGAACAGGAAGACAAATAGAACTAGATGAGAACAGGAAGACAAATAGAGCTAGATGGGAACATGAAGACAAATAGAGCTAGATGGGAACATGAAGACAAATAGAGCTAGATGGAAACAGGAAGACAAATAGAGCTAGATGGGAACAGGAGGACAAATAGAGCTAGATGGGAACGTGTTGTGTTGGTTCACAATAACTGAGCAAACATGTCTATAAAATATTGCAGTATAAATATTAGCCGATATCACTCTAGGAAACATTTTCATAGTGCAGAACACTGTGCAAATTGACCTGGTTATAATCTAGCAGGGTGATTTAATTACATTTTTTGTCAACAGTGTGCATTATGAAGAATCAAATATTTATGTATTGGTCAAATGACTAATCTCTGGTTAAGATTATAATGAGGTTGACAGTATTTTTTGCACTTTGCACAATGTTCTGCACTCCAGAAATGTCCCTGTCTATCCCAGTCCAAACAGATGGTTTAAGGTCCAGGCACCCACTAGTAAACACCTTGTCAATCACACTCCATTGAAGTATCCATGTATTTATCTTGATAAATATGACTAATGTGTTATTTAAACATCCCCCTGCTGCACTTCTAGTACAAAGCCAGGAAATATGAACTATGTATCATGGTTTTAGAAATCTGGATCATTCACCCCTTATGATTCATCAATGGCTCGGCAGCCTATGAGGACGAGGAGGAGCACGCCAGGTCAGGAGCTCCGTGGTTTAAGAAGCCCCTGAAGAACCAATTGGTGGTGGAGCGGTTCACGGGCTAGTGCGGTTCATGGTGAAGATCACCGGGGAGCCCAAGCCGGAGGAAACCTGGTGGTTTGAGGGGGAGATGCTGCTGGACTGTGAGGACTATCAGTACATAGAGAGATAGGAGACATTCTACCTCTACCTGCCAGAGACCTTCCCCGAGGACGAGGGAGAGTACATGTGCAAAGCTGTCAACAGCAGAGGCACCGCCGCCAGCACCTGTATCTTATCAATAGAAAGTAAGCAATCGTCCATCTGACTGCCACTGCATGCCTGCATGATACCACTTCCTGTTTCTGTTTTCTAATCTTCTATGATTGGATGGGATCGCATGCTCCTCTTCCTCATTGGCTTGGTTCAGCTGCTTCATCCATTGGTAACCCCCTCCCTTTTCTGTTTCTCTCTTCCAGCTGAGAACTACTGATGCTTTCCTTTTTCTGGAACTTTCCCGGTCTCTCTCACTCCTTTTGTAAAACGTAATATCTCATGGTAGGGCCAGAAAGAGGAGGAAACATCAGTATGCTCGCCATTCCTTCTAGGGATTCACACAAAATGAAAAGTGCAAGATCATGTTGTTTACGTATTGCTCATCATTCATCATTCAGTATTATGTTCAGGATGAAATCTTGGTCCCATGAGTGATTGCTGTCATGAATGATGTTCAGATTGGTTTCATGATCATATCATAGATCATAACGCCTGTGCATCTGGGAAAATGTCTCTTCAAAGATCACATTTCAGAAAGTTCCATTTGAGAATATGGTGCAACCCAATTTAAAACCTTTTGAAATCCCTGTGAAATAGATACAGCAGTATGTACAATCTATCTCAAACATTGGTTATTAATTAATTCTATTTAGGATTTTCTTCTTCTTTTTTTTGTTAATCTTGAAAGGTTCACTAAGATTTCATATTCCAAAAGTTAAAGTTCAACTCTACAGGATATGCATTATATAGTTGTCTTGGACACTGTTGTATGGTTTCAAATACAGTACTAATAATGTCATAGACTAGATACAACACTACACTGAACACAGTGGTTATTATTCTAATAATAATAATAATGTCTTAGATTATATAGAACAATACAGCTCAGAGAGAGAGAGAGAGAGAGAGAGAGAGAGAGAGAGAGAGAGAGAGATAGTGAGAGAGACAGAGAGAGAGAGAGAGAGACAGAGAGAGAGAGAGAGAGAGAGATAGTGAGAGAGACAGAGAGAGAGAGAAACAGAGAGAGAGAGAGAGAGAGAGAGAGAGAGAGAGAGAGAGAGAGAGAGAGAGAGAGAGAGAGAGAGAGAGAGAGAGAGAGAGAAAGACGGACATCCCGCTGCAGCAGGCACTCCCCAGATTAACACCGAACAATCCCTCTTAGTGTCAGTGTCAGTTTCCCTGAGGGCACAACCCTTACCCCCTCCTTACTTCTCCCTGTCCTGGACTGAGACTGACAGAGTCCTCAGACCCCCTCCCTGTCCTGGACTGAGACTGACAGAGCCCTCAGACCCCCTCCTTGTCCTGGACTGAGACTGACAGAGTCCTCAGACCCCCTCCTTGTCCTGGGCTGAGACTGACAGAGTCCTCAGACCCCCTCCCTGTCCTGAACTGAGACTGACAGAGCCCTCAGACCCCCTCCCTGTCCTGGACTGAGACTGACAGAGTTCTCAGACCCCCTCCTTGTCCTGAGCTGAGACTGACAGAGTTCTCAGACCCCATCCTTGTCCTGAGCTGAGACTGACAGAGCCCTCAGACCCCCTCCCTGTCCTGAGCTGAGACTGACAGAGCCCTCAGACCCCCTCCCTGTCCTGGACTGAGACTGACAGAGCCCTCAGACCCCCTCCCTGTCCTGGACTGAGACTGACAGAGCCCTCAGACCCCCTCCTTGTCCTGAGCTGAGACTGACAGAGTCCTCAGACCCCCTCCTTGTCCTGAGCTGAGACTGACAGAGTCCTCAGACCCCCTCCTTGTCCTGAGCTGATTGAACAGAGACCCTGCTAGGCAGAGTTGCAGGGGAAAACAGAGTACACTCACCTCACCTCATACAGTACAGTAAGCAGATCTGGACCAATCAGACCTCTATGTTAATTTACTCCCAACCACAGTCCAACTAAGGTGGATTTATACTGTTGTGTTGGCCTGCATTTTCTTGTGCAAGTCATTGTGTGTGTGTGTGTGTGTGTGTGTGTGTGTGTGTGTGTGTGTGTGTGTGTGTGTGTGTGTGTGTGTGTGTGTGTGTGTGTGTGTGTGTGTGTGTATATATGTGTGTGTGTGTGTGTGTGTGTGTGTATGTGTGTTTTGCTTAATACATAAAGTGCCTGGGGCAGCTAACGTCTTTCAAATCTCCTAAAATAACATCAATTCAATATCTGTAAATGATGGAAGTAATTATGTCAATATGAAGTCACACTCAAGCTCTCATAACCTTTACCTCCAGCTGCTCATTAAGAGGTCACCCTACACACACACACAACTATGTCTTACTATACTTGTGAGGACTTTTTGGGGACCAACAATTGAATTGCATTCAAAATCCTATTTTCCTAACCCCTAACCCTAACCCTAACCCCAAACCTAACCCCTAACCCCTAACCATAACCCCAACTCCTAACCCTAATTCTAACCCTAAACCTAACCCCTAAACCTAAAATAGCTGTTTTACAAGTGAGGAGCTGCAAAAAGTCCTCACTTCTCTGAATTTTCCTGGAACAGACTTGCGTTCAAAAACGATTTTGTTGTCTTTCAATCACGTCAGCTGCGCTTGATTGAGCTTGCCTGGCACAATTGAACCAATAGATTAGTCCCAAAAGTGCAAATCTGCCTTTCATGGTTCTCCAGGCAGGCTCCATGAAACACTGAACCTCTTGAGGAAAAGACATCCTGAAACCGATGTGAATCCAGCTACCCAGAGCTGAACCGGCAGGGCTGAGGTTCTGTACTGTACTGTAATATAATGTGTCTTTATCCAACTGTTTAAACACTGTTTTAATGGCTGGCTCTGTCCCAGAGGATTTAATCCAGAGGGTATAGAGAGAAGCAAAGCAGCACTAACGGACACCTCTGTGTTCACAGCCCTAACGGACACCTCTGTGTTCACAGCCCTGGCCAGAGACCATACAGAATGCTTAATGACACTAAAACGCTGCGTAAAGACAAAATTGCCGGCCTCAATGGGCAACAAATGATGGAATTAAAGAGATTTAGTGCTGGGGGGAATTGGGTTGGCATGTGTGATGTGGAGAGGTATGTGTATGTGTGTATGTGTATGTGTGTGTGTGTGTGTGTGTGTATATGTGTGTGTGTGTGTGTGTGTGTGTGTGTGTGTGTGTGTGTGTGTGTGTGTGTGTGTGTGTGTGTGTGTGTGTGTGTGTGTGTGTGTGTGTGTGTGTGTGATGTGGAGAGGTTAGGAGAGACACCCAGCAGCAGCAGCTGGCCTGGGAGAGACAGAGTTCTCAGACCCCATCCTTGTCCTGAGCTGAGACTGACAGAGCCCTCAGACCCCCTCCCTGTCCTGAGCTGAGACTGACAGAGCCCTCAGACCCCCTCCCTGTCCTGGACTGAGACTGACAGAGCCCTCAGACCCCCTCCCTGTCCTGGACTGAGACTGACAGAGCCCTCAGACCCCCTCCTTGTCCTGAGCTGAGACTGACAGAGTCCTCAGACCCCCTCCTTGTCCTGAGCTGAGACTGACAGAGTCCTCAGACCCCCTCCTTGTCCTGAGCTGATTGAACAGAGACCCTGCTAGGCAGAGTTGCAGGGGAAAACAGAGTACACTCACCTCACCTCATACAGTACAGTAAGCAGATCTGGACCAATCAGACCTCTATGTTAATTTACTCCCAACCACAGTCCAACTAAGGTGGATTTATACTGTTGTGTTGGCCTGCATTTTCTTGTGCAAGTCATTGTGTGTGTGTGTGTGTGTGTGTGTGTGTGTGTGTGTGTGTGTGTGTGTGTGTGTGTGTGTGTGTGTGTGTGTGTGTGTGTGTGTGTGTGTGTGTGTGTGTGTATATATGTGTGTGTGTGTGTGTGTGTGTGTGTATGTGTGTTTTGCTTAATACATAAAGTGCCTGGGGCAGCTAACGTCTTTCAAATCTCCTAAAATAACATCAATTCAATATCTGTAAATGATGGAAGTAATTATGTCAATATGAAGTCACACTCAAGCTCTCATAACCTTTACCTCCAGCTGCTCATTAAGAGGTCACCCTACACACACACACACAACTATGTCTTACTATACTTGTGAGGACTTAGAGAGAGGGTATAGAGAGAAGCAAAGCAGCACTAACGGACACCTCTGTGTTCACAGCCCTAACGGACACCTCTGTGTTCACAGCCCTGGCCAGAGACCATACAGAATGCTTAATGACACTAAAACGCTGCGTAAAGACAAAATTGCCGGCCTCAATGGGCAACAAATGATGGAATTAAAGAGATTTAGTGCTGGGGGGAATTGGGTTGGCATGTGTGATGTGGAGAGGTATGTGTATGTGTGTATGTGTATGTGTGTGTGTGTGTGTGTGTGTATATGTGTGTGTGTGTGTGTGTGTGTGTGTGTGTGTGTGTGTGTGTGTGTGTGTGTGTGTGTGTGTGTGTGTGTGTGTGTGTGTGTGTGTGTGTGTGTGTGATGTGGAGAGGTTAGGAGAGACACCCAGCAGCAGCAGCTGGCCTGGGAGAGACAGGGTTCTCAGGGTTGCATCCAAAGTGGCACTCTACTCCCTATATAGTGTACTGCTTCTGACCAGGGCCTATATGGATATGGTCCAAAGTAGTGAACTATATAAGGTATAGGGTTCCATTTGGGACAAAGCCAGGGTGTATCTATGGGAAGAGAAATGAGCTGACTATGAGTAAAATATGTTCCACAGGTAGACATTAAACCAACTACCTTGTCACTGTGTGTGTCTGTGTCTGTGTCTATACATCATCAATACATATAACCCCACTGTACCACTGGATCAGGGAGAGATTAAACATAACCCCACTGTACCACTGGATCAGGAAGAGATTAAACATAACCCCACTGTACCACTGGATCAGGGAGAGATTAAACATAACCCCACTGTACCACTGGATCAGGGAGAGATTAAACATAACCCCACTGTACCACTGGATCAGGGAGAGATTAAACATAACCCCACTGTACCACTGGATCAGGGAGAGATTAAACATAACCCCACTGTACCACTGGATCAGGAAGAGATTAAACATAACCCCACTGTACCACTGGATCAGGAAGAGATTAAACATAACCCCACTGTACCAATGGATCAGGGAGTGATTAAACATAACCCCACTGTACCACTGGATCAGGAAGAGATTAAACATAACCCCACTGTACCAATGGATCAGGGAGTGATTAAACATAACCCCACTGTACCACTGGATCAGGGAGAGATTAAACATAACCCCACTGTACCAATGGATCAGGGAGTGATTAAACATAACCCCATTGTACCACTGGATCAGGAAGAGATTAAACATAACCCCACTGTACCAATGGATCAGGGAGTGATTAAACATAA
>CM042397.1:38052057-38072057 GCA_023634145.1 Thymallus thymallus | reverse complement strand
TCGGCCTAATTCTGCTCTGCATGCATTATTTGGTGTTTTTCGTTGTACACAGAGGACATTTTTGCAGAATTCTGCATGCAGAGTCTCAATTTGGTGTTTGTCCCATTTTGTGAGTTCTTGGTTGGTGAGCGGACCCCAGACCTCACAACCATAAAGGACAATGGGTTCTATAATTCAAGTATTTTTAGCCAGATCCTAATTGGTTTTGTTGAATTTTATATTATTTTCGATGGCATAGAAGGCCCTTCTTGCCTTGTCTCTCAGATCGTTCACAGCTTTGTGGAAGTTACGCTGATGTTTAGGCAGAGGTAAACTCTCTCTCTCTCACTACTACTACTACTACTACTACTACTACTACTACTACTACTACTACTACTACTACTACTACTACTATTAGTAACAGTGGTGGGAAAAGTACCCAATTGTCATGCGTGAGTAAATGTAAAGATATGTTAATAGAAAATTACTCAAGTAAAAGTGAAAGTCACCCAGTAAAATACTACTTGTTTTAAATATACTTAAGTATCACAAGCAAATGTAATTGATAAAATGTACTTAATTATCAAAAAAGTTAAAGTATAAATAATTTTAAATTCCTTATAGTAAGCAAACCGGACGGCACCATTTTTTACGGATAGCCAGGAGCACACTCCAACACTCAGACATAATTTACAAACGAAGCATGAGTGTTTAGTGAGTCTGCCAGATCAGAGGCAGTAGGGATGACCAGGGATGTTCTCTTGATAAGTGTGTGAATGAGACCATTTTCTGTCCTGCTAAGCTGTCAGGCTCTGGCCATAGAGAAGCCTATTTGCTTCTCTATGTAACCATGGTCAGAGTCTGACAGGTCTATTCTTTCTGTTTCTGGTGGTGGTTTGTGTGGGATCCCTAATTAGAGGCAGCTGTAGCGCATCGTCTCTAAGTAGGGATCCTACATAGGTTTGTAGATTTTCACACTGGGTTGTGGGGCGTTGTCATTATATATCGCAGTCACGGTGACAGTAAGTGTGCTCATTTGTTACGTCCGTTTCATTCGTGTCTGGTTTGGTGAACGTGACGTTTTTGTCTATCGTGTTTGTTTGTATTGTGTAGTTCGTTCATTTGATACATTTATATACATAGTAAATAAATAAAGAAACTATAATCCCTGCGCTGCGTCTTGGTCGAGGTATGCACCCTCTCGTGACATAAGCATTCAAAATGTAACCAGTACTTTTAGGTGTCAGGTTAAATGTATGAAGTAAAAAGTACATTATTTTCTTTAGGAATGTAGTGAAGTAAAAGTAAACGTTGTCAACAATATAAATAGTAAAGTAAAGTACAGATACCAAAAAAAACTACTTAAGTAGTACTTTAAAGTATTTATACTTAAGTACTTTACACCACTGGCTACTACTACTACTACTACTACTATTTCCCTATCTCTCCCACTCTGGCTATTCTCTCTCAATGGTTCTCTGTTCATGTCCAATATTCTCCTATCTCACTTGTTCCCACTCCCTCCTCCATCCACTACCACCTCTTACTTCTTAATCTCATTAGAGGCCAAACACAATCAATTACCAGGCTGTGGCCATGAGGATGTAGCGGAATTAGAAGGTTAGCTCAGGAGATTTACCCACATCCATGGCTATAGGCCCAGTCTTTATATCTCAACATGCTCTACAGTAGTGTGTGTGTGTGTGTGTGTTTGTGTGTGTGTGTGTGTGTGTGTGTGTGTGTGTGTGTGTGTGTGTGTGCGCACCACCATCCACATCTCTAATCATGTCCCTGCTCGTCTGGCCAAATGACTGCCTTGTGATGGGGAGGAGAGGAGAGGACCGAGGAGAGGAGAGGAGAGGAGAGGAGAGGAGAGGAGAGGAGAGGAGAGGAGAGGAGAGGAGAGGAGAGCCAGTTGGATGAAAAACCACTGCGGCCAAACTCTTGGTGGCAGGTAGCCCAGTGGTTAGAGTGTTGGGCCCATAACCGAAAGGTTGCTGGATCGAATCCCCGAGCTGACAAGGTAAAAATCTGTCGTTCTGCCCCTGAACAAGGCAGTTAACCCACTGTTCCTAGGCTGTCATTGAAAATAAGAATTTGTTCTTAACTGACTTGCCTAGTAAAATAAAGGTAAAATAAAAATAAATAAATTGGTTGAGTTTTTCTGTTATATCTCTGTATGGTCTACTTTCTAGGAAGAAAACGACAGACATACGTCTTTCTCCCCTGTGATAGATAGGGAGGAGAGGGATGGTGGTGTGAGAGGAATTCTATATAGGATAGAGAGAGAGAGAGAGAGAGAGAGAGAGAGAGAGAGAGAGGGCTATGTGGTGGATGAGATACAGTTCAATCTTATGGTCCAAATGGAGATTTAATGGTCTGGTAATCTGTCCCTCATTTCATCCCCTCCCTCTCTCTCCTCTGTTCATCGCTCTGTCCCTCATTTCATCCCCTCCCTCTCTCTCCTCTGTTCATCGCTCTGTCCCTCATTTCATCCCCTCCCTCTCTCTCCTCTGTTCACCGCTCTGTCCCTCATTCCATCCCCTCCCTCTCTCTCCTCTGTTCATCGCTCTGTCCCTCATTTCATCCCCTCCCTCTCTCTCCTCTGTTCATCGCTCTGTCCCTCATTTCATCCCCTCCCTCTCTCTCCTCTGTTCATCGCTCTGTCCCTCATTCCATCCCCTCCCTCTCTCTCCTCTGTTCATCGCTCTGTCCCTCATTTCATCCCCTCCCTCTCTCTCCTCTGTTCATCGCTCTGTCCCTCATTTCATCCCCTGTTCTATCATTCTATTTCTCTCTCTCTCTCTCAATTAAATTATACTCAAATGGCTTTATTGGCATGGGAAACATAGGCTCTCTACAGTATTTCTCACTCTCTTCTCTGGAAGGAAAATGCTTCAACTGCAAAAAAAATTATCTACATGAGTTTCACAAACCATTCTGCATCCCAAAAATGGCACCCTTTTCCTTATATAGTGTGCTACATTTGACCAGGGCCCAGAAATAGTGCACTATCTAGAGAATAGGGCGTCATTTGGGACGCAAGCCTGTAGTTCTCAATGACTATACAATCTGTTAAGAATTCCTAAAACATGACCATGTACATCCTTACATTACTTATGGATCAGATAACCACCAGACATTCATTACTACAAACACACACACACACACACACACACACACACACACACACACACACACACACACACACACACACACACACACACACACACACACACACACACACACACACACACACACACACACACACACACACACAGTCATTACTGCAGCAGCTGAATAGCTGAGTGACATTTAACAACGTGATGGTAAATGTTCCTCATAGTTCCAATAATGAATCATTGATTCAGGGAACAACAACATAATGAAATGTTTCTTCCTCTGCTCTGCTCTTGTCCCTCTCTGACCCCCGTAGGAAAATCATTGCGAACTCTTATGAACTCTAATGATAATTTCTGTAATAATAATGTCTGTATTGCAAAACTGTATTACTACGACTGCATAATGTATTACAATACTGGTCCTGTGTGGTTGAGTTGTGACCGGCAGTGTCACTAACCTAGCAATGCCAAAGGTGGTGGGTTCAATTCCCACAGAGATCACTTTCAGTCCATATCACATAGTAAACACGTGTCTATGAGGTCACTTTTCTGTTAGGCACCTTTGGATAAAAGTGGCAGAAGTAGCTAAAGCTGCATATAGTGAGAGACATTACATTACTGTTATACATGAGACAACCAGCTCACAGTAGAGAAATCATTACTGTTATACATGAGACAACCAGCTCACAGTAGAGAAATCATTACTGTTATACATGAGACAACCAGCTCACAGCAGAGAAATCATTACTGTTATACATGAGACAACCAGCTCACAGCAGAGAAATCATTACTGTTATACATGAGACAACCAGCTCACAGCAGAGAAATCATTACTGTTATACATGAGACAACCAGCTCACAGTAGAGAAATCATTAGTTATACATGAGACAACCAGCTCACAGTAGAGAAATCATTACTGTTATACATGAGACAACCAGCTCACAGTAGAGAAATCATTACTGTTATACATGAGACAACCAGCTCACAGCAGAGAAATCATTACTGTTATACATGAGACAACCAGCTCACAGCAGATAAATCATTAGTTATACATGAGACAACCAGCTCACAGCAGATAATTCATTACTGTTATACATGAGACAACCAGCTCACAGCAGAAAAATCATTACTGTTATACATGAGACAACCAGCTCACAGCAGAGAAATCATTACTGTTATACATGAGACAACCAGCTCACAGCAGGAAAACCATTACTGTTATTCATGGGACAACCAGCTCACAGCAGGAAAACCATTACTGTTATTCATGGGACAATCAGCTCACAGCAGGAAAATCATTACTGTTATTCATGGGACAACCAGCTCACAGCAGGAAAATCATTACTGTTATTCATGGCACAACCAGCTCACAGCAGAGAAATCATTACTGTTATACATGAGACAACCAGCTCACAGCAGGAAAATCATTACTGTTATTCATGGGACAACCAGCTCACAGCAGGAAAATCATTACTGTTATTCAAGAGATAGACAGCTGATAGACGGTTGCAGTAGACTAACCTATACTCAGAAAGGGGTGGAGTAGGAAATTTCACTCTTAACAACTCAAGGCCTGCATCCCAAATGGTTCCCTATGCCCTTTATAGTGCACTCCTTTTGACCAGAGCCTTATGGGCCCTGATCAAAACTCTGGTCAACAGTAGTACACTGTAAAGGGAAAAGGGTGCCATTAAGGACACCTCTGAAGTTTCCATCAAGCCAGAGAGCCAGAGAGCCAGAGAGCCAGAGAGCCAGAGAGCCAGAGAGCCAGAGAGCCAGAGAGCCAGAGAGCCAGAGAGCCAGAGAGCCAGAGAGCCAGAGAGCCAGAGAGCCAGAGAGCCAGAGAGCCAGAGAGCCAGCCCAGGCCCGTCTTCCTTTTCCAACAGGATTTAAATGTTGGTCCTCATGCAGACATGACAGTCACTTTCCAATTTCAACTCTTAAACTACCAATTTAAACCAGGCTCACCATGGTAATGATTGAAATATGAAACCCTGCATATATACAGGCCATTACAGACCTGACGGACACAAAGCCTTTAGCTGTTTGTGTGTGGTGTGTGTGTGTGTGTGTGTGTGTGTGTGTGTGTGTGTGTGTGTGTGTGTGTGTGTGTGTGTGTGTGTGTGTGTGTGTGTGTGTGTGTGTGTGTGTGTGTGTGTGTGTGTGTGTGTGTGTGTGTGTGTGTGTGTACTCATTTTATTATAGTATACTTGTTGTGTACTGCACTGTTGAAGAAAGATTGCAAGTCAGCATTTCACTGTGCTGTTTACACCGTGTATGCTGTGTGTGCAACCAATACACTTTGATTTGATTTGATTTGATCATTGATTAAAGGGTTAACTTAAACTGATTAGTCATGAATGGAGATTGATGAGTCTTTGCTTTTGGATACATTCTTCCTGCAATAGTGGAGAAATACACACACACACACACACACACACACACACACACAGGGTGCTCTCTGATATCAGTGTAAACTGATGATCAACACATTTTCTCTGGGATTGCTCCCTGGCTGGAATTAGTTCTCATCTGTTCTCTCCACCACTGTGTGTGTGTGTGTGTGTGTGTGTGTGTGTGTGTGTGTGTGTGTGTGTGTGTGTGTGTGTGTGTGTGTGTGTGTGTGTGTGTGTGTGTGTGTCCATGGTTCAAGCATTCATGACATTACCCTGAAGAAGGCACAGTGATGCTGAAACGTTGGTGTTTTACCCAAAAAATTACTGGGACTCTCTGGGAGTTTATACAGTTGACGTCGGAAGTTTACATACACTTAGGTTGAGGTCATTAAAACTCATTTTTCAACCACTCCACAGATTTCATGTTAACAAACTATAGTTTTGGCAAGTCAGTTAGGATATCTACTTTGTGCATGACACAAGTAATTATTCCAACAATTGTTTACAGACAGATTATTTCACTTATAATTCACTATATCACAATTCCAGTGAGTCAGAAGTTTACATACACTAAGTTGACTGTGCCTTTAAACAGCTTGGAAAATTCCAGAGAATGATGTCTTGGCTTTAGAAGCTTCTGATAGGCTAATTGACATCATTTGAGTCAATTGGAGGTGTACCTGTGGATGTATTTCAAGGCCTACCTTCAAACTCAGTGCCTCTTTGCGCAACATCATGGGAAAATCAAAAGAAATCAAGACCTCAGAAAAAAAATTGTAGACCTCCACAAGTCTGGTTCTTCCTTGGGAGCAGCCGTCATACCGCTCAGGAAGGAGTCTCCTAGAGATGAACGTATTTTGGTGCGAAAAATACAAATCAATCCCAGAACAACAGCAAAGGACCTTGTGAAGATGCTGGAGGAAACAGGTACAAAAGTATATATATCCACAGTAAAACGAGTCCTATATCGACATAACCTGAAAGGCCTCTCAGCAAGGAAGAAGCCACTGCTCCAAAACCGCCATAAAAAAAGCCAGACTACGGTTTGCAGCTGCACATGGGGACAAAGATCATACTTTTTGGAGAAATGTCCTCTGGTCTGATGAAACAAAAATAGAACTGTTTGGCCATAATGACCATCATTATGTTTGGAGGAAAAAGGGGGAGGCTTGCAAGCCGAAGAACACCATCCCAACCGTGAAACACAGGGTTGGCAGCATCATGTTGTGGGGGTGCTTCGCTGCAGGAGGGACTGGTGCACTTCACAAAATAGATGGCATCATGAGGAAGGAAAGTTATGTGGATATATTGAAGCAACATCTCAAGACATCAGTCAGGAAGTTAAAGCTTGGTCGCTAATGGGTCTTCCACATGGACAATGACCCCAAACATACTTCCAAAGTTGTGGGAAAATGTCTTAAGGACAACAAAGTCAAGATATTGGAGTGGCCATCACAAAGCCCTGACCTCAATCCTATAGAACACTTGTGGGCAGAACTGAAAAAGCGTGTGCGAGCAAGGAGGCCTACAAACCTGACTCAGTTCTGTCAGGAGGAATGGGCCAAAATTCACCCAACTTATTGTGGGAAGCTTGTGGAAGGCTACCCGAAACTGTGAGGTTTAGGGTTTTCATTTGGTTGCAGAGTGTGTTGTATTTCTATGCTTGTGTTTGTGTTAATTGGCCATGATGAGTTTCACCTGGTAGCTTGCTACTACTTCTACTTAAGCTGTTCAGGTGTGTTCCTGTTTGGTGAGGTATTCTGTAATGAATACTCTTAGTCCAGAAATGGATTCAAGCGCAGTGCGCAGCAGGTTTAATGATTCATCCAAAAAGGATATAAAAATGTAGAATACAAGGAATAGGCAGCGGTACAAAAGGGCAAATATCGAAATCCAAAAGCAGGCAAATGGTTACAGAAATCCAGAAGGATACTAAACAAGACGATGAAGGCTCAGTAAAGAGTATAAAACAAACAATACCTCACAAAACAGGAACACACCTGAACAGCTTAAGTAGAGGTAGTAGCAAGCTACCAGGTGAAACTCATCATGGCTGTGACAAATGAAGGTTCTGTACCACCTCTCTCGCACCACCAGAGGGAGACATCACCCGAATACTAACTGTTTATCATTTGGACTTCATCTCCCATAGGCCCTTATTCCTGGGACTAATTACACACACCTACAGTTCATTACACACACACTACTTAAGCACACCAGTTACACAGTATCAGTGCGAAGTCTTGTTTTGCCCCGGTGAACCTTTCTGAGCGTTGATTCCTGTTGATAGTATTTTTCCCGTTTTTGACTTGGACTGTTTCTCATACCTTGATTCGTTGCTGCCTGCCCTGACCTTTGCCTGCCATTTGGACTCTGTTTGTTTTCTGCCTGCCCAGAAAACTCTGCCTGTCTTTGGAATGTGCATGTTCGCTGCCTACCCTGACCTCGGCCTGTTCCAGTTTACGCTGCCACTATTGTATCTTTTACTGCTTGTGAATCTGACTTGCAATAAACTGCAGATGGATCCTCACTCTGCTGACGCTTCATTACAGAAGACTTCGCCACACAGTGATCCAGCAGCCATTATGCAACTGTCATCAGAACTGTCCGCACAAGCCAACCAGCTCGCCGTACACCAACATCAGCTCAGTCACCTGACGTCACTAACAGAGGAGCTCGTCAGGACACTACAGGGTCTACAGTCAGCCCCAACCGAGACAGCATCAGCTCCTATTGCCGCCCCAGTAGACTCCATAACCACTCCCATCTCATCTGTAAACCCACGATTAGCCTTTCCCGAGAAATTTGATGGAAATCCAGGCAAATGTAAGGGATTTCTATTGCAGTGCTCTCTCTTTGTTAATCAACAGCCTACTTTGAGTGCGGGGGATCAGTTGCCTGCTCTGTCACAGGGGAGAACCACAGCAGCAGAATACGCATTGACTTTTCGCACACTCGCGGCCCAAACTGAGTGGATAGAGGACACATTAAAAGTACTGTTCAGAAAAGGATTGTGTCACGAACTTCAAGCTGAATTAGCCTGTCGTGACGAGGGAAAAACGCTGAACGATTCTATTGAACTGACAATCCAGATTGATAATCTGATCCGATCACGACGTCCTGCTCGTCCACACTTCTCCAATGCACAAGTCGCTGTCTCTTATCCAGAACCCATGCAACTCGGTTACACTCATCTAAACCCCGAAGAACGAGAACAACGACTGCAACAGCATCTATGCATGTATTGTGGTAAAGCTGGTCACCTCAAGTCAACCTGTCCGATCCGACCAACTCCACATACCTCCAAATCGGTGAGTCCACAAACTGAAATGAATCACTCCCCATCCTGTATTAAAATACCTGTGGAACTATCTTTCAAAGGCAAGACAGTATCTACTGCTGCTCTGTTGGACTCCGGGGCAGCCGGTAATTTCATATCTACTGCATTTGCGCAACAACATAAACTCACACTGACATTGTGCAATGTTCCTTTGGCAGTGGAGGCGCTAGATGGTCGCCCCACAGGAGAAGGAAGAGTCGAATATATCACGGAGGAGGCCCACATGCAAGTAGGGATACTCCACAAAGAAATCATCAAATTCTATGTCATTCACTCGCCTAACAATCCAGTCCAGATTGTCTGCTGACACCATTCAATTCGTCAATAATTGTACCGTGTGCAATACCTCCAAAACACCATGTCAATTACCTGCTGGTCTTCTTCAACCCCTACCCATCCCTCAATGTCCCTGGTCACATATCGCGATTGACTTCGTTACCGATCTTCCCAAGTCTCAAGGCAACACCACCATCCTCACCGTCATCGATCGCTTTTCCAAATCCTGTCGACTCATTCCTCTACCCAAACTCCCCACCGCTTTTGAGACGGCTGAGACACTCTGTAATTGTGTCTTCCACTTCTATGGTCTGCCTGAGGATATCGTCTCAGATCGGGGCCCACAGTTCACTTCAAGAGTATGGACCGCCTTCTTCAAACATCTCAACATAAATGTCAGTCTCACTTCCGGGTACCATCCACAATCTAACGGTCAGACTGAACGCATGAATCAAGAACTTACACGCTTCCTACGAGCTTACTGCCAACAGAACCAGACCGACTGGAGTAAGTACCTAATGTGGGCCGAGTATGCACAGAATTCCCTTCAGAAGCCTGCTACAGGTTTGACCCCTTTCAAATGCGTCCTGGGTTATCAACCTCCCTTATTTTCCTGGTTTGGAGAACCTTCCAACCTTCCCTCTGTTACTGAGTGGCTATAGCGCTGCGAAGAAACTTGGAACCAAGCACACACCCATTTACAACATGCTGTGAGGAGACAGGAACAACAAGCTAACCGTCATCGCCGTCCCAGTCATGAATATGCCCCGGGTCAATGGGCTTGGTTATCCACAAGAGATCTTCGTATCAAACTTCAATGCCGAAAACTCAATCCCAGGTTTGTTGGGCCTTTCAAGATCATAAAACAAATTACCCCAGTTTCATTTCGGTTAGACTTGCCTAATAATTATCGCATTTCTCCCACTTTCCATGTGTCACTTCTGAAACCCGCTGGTGGTCCGAGAGGAGAGTTGGAGGAGGAAGCGGAGACCCACAACCCCCCACCCATTCAGGTTGACGACGAGGAGGCGTACCAGGTTCGAGAACTTCTCGATTCCAGGCGCCGGGGCAGTAAACTCCAGTACCTGGTGGACTGGGAGGGGTACGGTTCGGAGGAGCGATCCTGGGTCAATGCGGAGGACATCCTTGACCCCATCCTCATGGAGGAATTCCACAGGACGCACCCGGAGAGACCGGCCCCTCGACAACGTGGTAGACCCCGGCGTCGTTTGCCTCTTCGCGTCAGGAGCCGCTCACAGGGAGGGGGCTCTGTGACAAATGAAGGTTCCGTACCACCTCTCTCGCACCACAAGAGGGAGACATCACTCGAATACTAACTGTTTATCATTTGGACTTCGTTTCCCATAGGCCCTCATTCCTGGGACTAATTACACACACCTGCAGTTCATTACACACACACTACTTAAGCACACCAGTTACACAGTATCAGTGCGAAGTCTTGTTTTGCCCCGGGTGAACTTTTCTGAGCGTTGATTCCTGTTGTTTGACCCAAGTTAAACACTTTAAAGGCAATGCTACCAAATACTAATTGAGTGTATGTAAACTTTTGACCCACTGGGAATGTGATGAAAGAAATAAAAGCTGAAATAAATCATTCTTTCTACTATTATTCTGACATTTCACATTCTTAAAATAAAGTGGTGATCCTAACTGACCTAAGACAGGACATTTTTACTAGGATTAAATGTCAGGAATTGTCAGGAAAAACTGAGTTTAAATGCATTTGGCTAAGGTGTATGTATATATATAGTGTGCGACTCAATTTATTTGTTTTTATAGCATCCAGTTTATTCTCTGTTAGTCAGCACCTCTACACTAAATACTTGTCTCTGGGTGTGGCCTGATCATGCTTTTTCCATGATCCACATACCACCAGGTCTGAGCCAGAGGGACATGTACTGCTTTTATCTCTCCTCTCAGCCTTTTCACTTTTCCTCTGATCATCTTTTTCAAAGGGCTATCCAGACTGACAACCTAGTTTTCCACCAGTAAACAACTGTTTCAAGAAGAGGGGATCTGTCTGTCAACAGGCCTCGCCAAAAAGCCACCAGAGAACGAGAAGAGAAGCCGATCAGTAAAACCTGAAAAGTTGTTGATGTTGTTGTCGTCGTCGTCGTCATCATGCTGTGCTGTGTTGTTGTTGTTGTTGTTTGCAGCTTTGAAGGTTGTTTCATCTCTTAATTAGATCAATTTGATGGCTGGTATCCACGGGTATTACAGTCTAAACCAATTAGGTCTGACGCTAGCTGAGATTATACACACACACACACACACACACACACACACACACATACCTTCCACGGGTTCAGCTCACTGAGTTTATTCTGTGTATTAGATACTGAGCCACTTCACAGTGGGAGACACAAGCTCAAGGTTACAGAAATGTTGTCCAGCATTATCAGATATTTTCAGATACTAATATATACACACACACACACACACACACACAAATGCGCATAAACACACACGCACACACACGCACATACTCACACAAGCACACACACAAACATACACACACACACGCACACACACACATGCGCATGCGCACACACACACACACACACACACATACTCACACAAGCACGCACACAAACACACACATACACACACAAACGTGCATGCACACCCACACACTAGTTAGTAGTCAAGGTTAAAGACTAGATAATACTAGTTAGTAGTTCAGGTTAAAGACTAGAGAACACTAGTTAGTAGTCCAGGTTAAAGACTAGAGAACACTAGTTAGTAGTAAAGGTTTAAGACTAGAGAACACTAGTTAGTAGTCAAGTTTAAAGACTAGAGAACACTAGTTAGAAGTCAAGGTTAAAGACTAGAGAACACTAGTTAGTAGTCAATGTTAAAGACTAGAGAACACTAGTTAGAAGTCAAGGTTAAAGACTAAAGAATACTAGTTAGTAGTCAAGGCTAAAGACTAGAGAATCTAACTTTCTGGCAGAGCTTTGAGGAACAGTTTCTGTAGAAGACCACAGCTGTGTCCCATGATGGGAATAGAATGCCATTTGGGACACAATGAATCACATTTCTCCTTCAGATTTATGGCATAAGAACACCATTTTTTTAAATTAGAATCGATGTTGGTTGTTGGGTAACGGGGAAGAAAAAATGCCTGCTTCCCAAATGACACCCTATTCCTATATACTGTAGTGCATTACTTTTGACCAGAGCTCTATGGTCACTGGTCAGAACAAGTGAACTATATAGGGAATATGGTGCCATTTGGGACGTATACCATTACAGGCAGGAAATGTCAAATAATAGGAAAAGCATTCAAGCTCCTTTAAACCGAACAGCTTGACAAATAACGTCTTGGGTTACAGAGCTGCAACCGATCAAACACACAATAATCAATTCAAACCACTGTCTGCAGACAGAGAGAGAGAGACAGAGAGAGCAGATGATCACATTTGCATATTCTTGTTTTTGTTTTCTTTGTGCGATCTCTCTCATCTGAGAAGATGAGAGAGTGGTGGAGAGAGAGAGAGAGAGAGAGAGAGAGAGAGAGAGAGAGAGAGAGAGAGAGAGAGAGAGTGAGAGAGAGAGAGAGAGAGAGAGAGAGAGAGAGGGAGGGAGAAAGGAGAGAGAGAGAGCGAGAGAGACGGGGAGGGAGAGAGAGAGAGCGAGAGGGGGGGAGAGGGAGAGGGAGTGAGAGGGGAGGGAGAGAGAGATAGGGAGAGGGAAGGAGGGGAGAGAGAGAGAGAGGGATGGAGGGGGAGAGAAAGAGAGAGGGAGGGGGGAGAGAGAGAGGGGGGGGAGAGACAGAGAGGGAGGGAGGGAGGGGGAGGAAGGGGGAGAGAGAGGGAGAGAGACAGAGAGGGAGGGAGGGGGAGAGAGAGAGGGAGAGAGACAGAGAGAGGGAGGGAGGGGAGACAGAGAGAGGGAGGGAGGGGAGATAGAGAGAGAGAGAGGGAGGGAGGGAGGGGGGAGGGAGGGGGAGAGAGAGGGAGAGAGACAGAGAGAGGGAGGGAGGGGGAGAGAGAGAGGGAGAGAGACAGAGAGAGGGAGGGAGGGGAGACAGAGAGAGGGAGGGAGGGGAGATAGAGAGAGAGAGGGAGGGAGGGAGGGGGGAGGGGAGGGGGAGAGAGAGGGAGAGAGACAGAGAGAGGGAGGGAGGAGGAGAGAGTGAGGGGAGGGATGGAGAGGGGGGAGAGAGAGAAAAAGAGAGAGGGAGAGAGGGGGAGAGAGAAAGCGAGAGAGAGAGGGAGGGAGAGAGAAAGAGAGCGGGAGAGAGGGGGAGGGAGAGAGAGAGAGAAAGAGAGAGAGAAAGAGAGAGTGAGGGAGGGAGAGAGAGTGAGAGAGAGAGAAAGAGAGAGAGAAGGGAGAGAGAGGGGGGGTGAGAGAGAGAGAGAGGGAGAGAGAGAAAGAGAGAGAATTAGATATTTGAGAACACTAGTTATTAGTCAAGGTTATAGAATAGAGAACACTAGTTAGTAGTCAATGTTATAGACTAGAGAACACTAGTTAGTAGTCAATGTTATAGACTAGAGAACACTAGTTAGTAGTCAAGGTTATAGACTAGAGAATATTAGTTAGTAGTCAATGTTATAGACTAGAGAACTTTATTTAGTAGGTTATATACAGTGCCTTCGGAAAGCATTCAGAACCGTTGACTTTTTCCACATTTTGTTACGTTACAGCCTTATTCTAAAATGAAAAAAAAAATTACTCAGCAATCTACACACAATACCCCATAATGACAAAGCGAAAACAGGTTTTTAGAAATAAAAAACAGAAATACCTTATTTACATAAGTATTCAGACCATTTGCTATGAGAATCGGCATTGAGCTAAGGTGCATCCTGTTTCCATTGATCATCCTTGAGATGTTTCTACAACTTGACTGGAGTCCACCTGTTGTAAATTGTCCCCAAGTCCACAGTGGCCTCTATCATTCTTAAATGAAAAGAAGTTTGGAACCACCAAGACTCTTCCTAGAGCAGGGAGGTGAACAAGAACCCGATGGTCACTATGACAACCATCTCTTCAGCACTCCACCAATCAGGACTTATTGGTAGAGTGGCCAAACGAAAGCCACTCCTCAGTAAAAGGCACATGACAGCGCGCTTGGAGTTTGCCAAAAGGCACCTAAAGACTGTCAGACCATGAGAAACAAGATTCTCTGGCCTAATGAAACCAAGATTGAACTCTTTGGCCTGAATGCCAAGTGTCACGTCTGGAGGAAACCTGGCACCATCCCTACGGTGAAGCATGGTGGTGGCAGCATCATTCTGTGGGGATGTCTTTCAGCGGCAGGGACTGGGAGACTAGTCAGGATCAAGGCAAAGATGAACGGATCCTTGATAAAAAACCGTCTCCAGAGCGCTCAGTACCTCAGACTGGGGCGAAAAAGGACAACGACTGTAAGCACACAGCCAAGACAATGCAGAAGTGGCTTCGGGACAAGTCTCTGAATGTCCTTGAGTGGCCCAGCCAGAGCCCGGACTTGAACCCGATCGAACATCTCTGGAGAGACCTGAAAATAGCTGTGCAGCAACACTCCCCATCCAACATGACAGAGCTTGAGAGGATCTGCAGAGAAGAATACTGCGGGTCTGAATAATTATGTAAATGTGATGTACAAACATGTCTAAAAACCAGTTTTTGCTTTGTCATTATTGGGTATTGTGTGTAGATTGGTTAGGGGGAAAAAACTATTTAATCAATTTTAATATTTAATTTTTCATTTAACAAAATGTGGAAAAAGTCAAGGGATCTGAATACATTCCGAATGCACTGTAATATAGGACACTAGTTAGAAGTCAAGGTTATACATTTACATTTTAGTAATTTAGCAGACTTACAGTTAGTGCATACATGTTCATACTTTTTCCATACTGGTCCCTCGTGGGAATCGAACCCACAACCTTGGCGTTGCAAGCGCCATGCTCTACAATCTGAGATACACGGGACTATGACTAGACTAGAGAACACTAGTTAGTAGTAAAGGTTATAGACTAGAGAACACGACATCTGATGCAGCACTCCATCACTCTCCTTCTTGGTCAAATAGCCCTTACACAGCCTGGAGGTGTGTTGAGTTATTGTCCTGTTGGAAAACAAATGATAGTCCCACTAAACACAAACCAGATGGGATGGAGTATCGCTGCAGAATGCTGTGGTAGCCATGCTGGTTAAGTGTGCCTTGAATTCTAAATAAATCACTGACAGTGTCACCAGCAAAGCACCCCCACACCTCCTCCTCCTCCATGCTTCACGGTGGGAACCACACATGCAGAGATCATCCATTTACCTACTATGCGTCTCACAAAGACACAGCGGTTGGAACCAAAAATCTCAAATTTGGACCAATCAGACCAAAGGACAGATTTCCACCGGTCGAATGTCCATTGCTCATGTTTCTTGGCCCAATCAAGTCTCTTCTTCTTACTGGTGTCCTTTAGTAGTGGTTTCTTTGCAGCAATTCATGGTGTTGCTACCATGCTGTGTTGTCATGTGTTGCTGCCATGCTATGCTGTTGTCTTAGGTCTCTCTTTATGTAGTTTTGTCTCTCTTGTTGTGATATGTCTTTTGTCCTATATTTTTATTAAATTTATTTATATTTTTTATCTCAGTCCCCATCCCGGTATTTTGTAAATAAGAATTTGTTAGTTAAATAAAGGTTAAATCAAAAATAAAATAAATGAAAGCCTGATTCACGCAGTCTCCTCTGAACAGTTGGGGTTGATATGTGTCTGTTACTTGAACTCTGTTTAGCGTTTATTTGGGCTACAATTTCTGAGGCTGGTAACTCTAATGAACTTATCCTCTGCAGCAGAGGTAACTCTGGGTCTTCCTTTCCTGTGGCGGTCCTCATGAGAGCCAGTTTCATCATAGCGCGTGATGGTTTTTGCGACTGCACTTGAAGAAACTTTAAAAGCATAGTATGGGTGGTTGGCTGAATATGTACACTATACATTAGTGGATGTTGGATGGTTAACTATACTATACAGGTCGATGGCAGAGAAATACTTCAATAGCTAAAAATGCGTATGATATGAGTGAGGGTAATAATAGTTTACTTAATAGACATACTTTAGCTAGCTAGCTTGCTGTTGCTAGCTAATTTGTTATTTAACCTTTATTTAGCTAGGCAAGTCAGTTAAGAACAAAATCTTCCATACTCTGGAATTCCTATCTTCACATCGCCAAAACATCATCATCACTCAACAACGTCAAGAGTAGACGAGGGGTTAGTCTGATGAACTACATTACCTAGTAGAGGACTAGGGGTCAGGGGTCAGCTTGATGAACTACATTACCTAGTAGAGGACTAGGGGTCAGGGGTCAGCTTGATGAACTACATTATTTAGTAGTAGACTAGGGATCAGGGGTCAGCCTGATGAACTAAACTACCTAGTAGTAGACTAGGGATCAGGGTTCAGCTTGATGAACTAAACTACCTAGTAGTAGACTAGGGGTCAGGGTTCAGCTTGATGAACTAAACTACCTAGTAGTAGACTAGGGATCAGGGTTCAGCTTGATGAACTAAACTACCTAGTAGTAGACTAGGGGTCAGGGTTCAGCTTGATGAACTAAACTACCTAGTAGTAGACTAGGGGTCAGGGGTCAGCCTAGGAGTTAAGGGTCAGTACTAAACCACCTAGTAGTCCTGTCCATGTAGCCTAACTCTCTCTCATAAACAAGACATACCAGGGAATCTGCCCAATCTACAGAATGTATTAGTCATAAACAAGACATACTAGGGAATATGCATTATCTAAAGAATGTATTAGTCATAAACAAGACATACCAGGGAATCTGCCTTATCTACAGAACGTATTAGTCATAAACAAGACATACCAGGGAATCTTCCTTATCTACAGAACATATTAGTCATAAACAAGACATACCAGGGAATCTGCATAATCTATAGAATGTATTAGTCATAAACAAGACATACCAGGGAATCTGCATAATCTATAGAATGTATTAGTCATAAACAAGACATACCAGGGAATCTTCCTTATCTACAGAACATATTAGTCATAAACAAGACATACCAGGGAATCTGCCTCATCTACAGAATGTATTAGTCATAAACAAGACATTCCAGGGAATCTGCCTTATCTACAGAATGCATTAGATGGCGTAACAGTGCGGACGTGTGTTTTTGTGCCCTGTGTAAATAGTCTGTTTTTTTTTTCTGTTTTCCTGCAACCCGCCTCACCCAACGTGGAACGGATCTTCTTTATTTCTTTATCCCATATAACTGGACCTCCGACAGAAGCTAGCCTGCTAACTAGCTACTAGCCATTGCTAGCGGTCTTCACCACTGCCCTTGCCTAGTTCGGACAATATCGGCTAGTCTGCACAGCACGCTACCAACCCAGCGCACATATCGGATTGCTCTCTCTACCACATCACCGGATTTCTGCTGAAATCACTGGACCATTACACCGGATCATCGCAGCTAGCTAGCTGCAACCGAGTGGCTGTTGTTGGCTAACACTACTGTCCCGAAGCATGCACCAGTTAGCCTTGAGCTAGCCTCGAGCTAGGCCCATCTCCCGGCTAGCCGACGTGTACTAGCTAATTCCTGGGCTACAGTACCTCTTTGTCAACCGGTCTAGACCTTCTATTGTCGACATGGAGCCCCGCCGATCCATCACGACTGGTCTGCCGACGTAATCGTCTGACGTGGTTCCAACAGGCTTTTCCGTCGCGATGTCGCCGAAGACCCATCTGCTAGCTCCGGCCCGCTAGCATTCTGAATGCTGTGCCTCCCGCTCGCCTAGTGCAGCGTCCACTGAACTGCTCCCTGGCTCACCTCTTTGCTGCTCATCAGACCTTATGATCACTCGGCTACACAGCTGATGCCTGCTGGACTGTTCCCTTACACATTACCTGATTCTGTTTATCTGTTAAGCCTCAGCCTCGAATTCAGGTCCTGTGTGTAGAACAACATTTTCTCTAACTGACCCTCTCTGTCCATTCATCACCATTACCCGTTGTTGTCTTAGCTCTCTTGATTAACACCTGTGATTGCTTTATGCCTCTCTCTTATGTTATTATGCCCTGTCTGTTGCTGTTTAGGTTAGTTCTTATTGTTCTATTTCACTGTAGAGCCCCAACCAGTTCTTAAAGCCTTTAGCTGTACCCTTATCCTACTCCTCCTCTGTTCCTCTGGTGATGTAGAGGTAAACCCAGGTCCTGTAGCCCCCAGCACTACACCTATTCCCCAGGCGCTCTCATTTGTTGACTTCTGTAACCGTAAAAGCCTTGGTTTCATGCATGTTAACATCAGAAGCCTCCTCCCTACGTTTGATTTATTCACTGCTTTAGCACACACTGATGTCCTAGCCGTGTCTGAATCCTGCCTTAGGAAGGCCACCAAAAATTCAGAAATGTCCATCCTCACCTCCAAACGAGCTTCAATGCCATACAACACTCCTTCCATGGCCTCCAACTGCTCTTAAATGCTAGTAAAACTAAATGCATGCTCTTCAATCGAACGCTGCCCGCACCGGCCTGCCAGACTAGCATCACTACTCTCAACGGGTCTGACTTAGAATACTTGGACACCTACAAATACCTAGGTGTCTGGTTAGACTGTAAACTCTCCTTCCAGACTCACATTAACCAGAATCGGCTTCCTATTTCGCAACAAAGCCTCCTTCACTCATGCTGCCAAACATGCCCTCGTAAAACTGACTATCCTACCGATCCTTGACTTCGGCGATGTCATTTACAAAATAGCCTCCAACACTCTACTCAGCAAATTGGATGTAGTCTATCACAGTGCCATCCGTTTTGTTACCAAAGCCCCATATACTACCCACCACTGCGACCTGTACGCTCTCGTTGGCTGGCCCTCACTACATATTCGTCGCCAAACCCACTGGCTCCAGGTCATCTATTAGTCCCTGCTAGGTAAATCCCCTCCTTATCTCAGCTCGGTCACCATAGCAACACCCACCCGTAGCATGTGCTCCAGCAGGTATATTTCACTGGTCATCCCCAAAGCCAACACCTCCTTTGGCCGCCATTCCTTCCAGTTCTCTGCTGCCAATTACTGGAACAAATTGCTAAAATCTTTGAAGCTGGAGACTACCATCATACTACCATCATCTATAATGACTTGAACAATACTCCTGAGTGTCATTCCTAAGAGGGATTATTTAATACACAGCACAGAAAGGACAGGCATCACAGAGGGTAGAGAGACCCCACCTAGAGAGAGACCTCTTATTCTCCTCCCCTCACCTCACCTCTCCTCTCGTCACCTCTCCCCTCACCTCACCCCTCTCCCCACACCTCTCCTCTCACCTCACCTCTCTGCCCACTCTCCTCGCCTGCTCCTCCTCTCGTCACCTCTCTTCTGTCCTCTCCCCTCCTTTCCTCTCGTCACCTCTCTCCTGTTTTCTCCCCTCCTTTTATCACCTCTCTCCTGTCCAATCCCCTCCTCTCCTCTCGTCACTTCTCTCCTCTCATCTCCCCCATTTCACAAATTAATTAACACAGGAAATCACTGCAAAGGTGCTTGCTGTCAAACACGACTCTGGCTTCTGATTTCCATCTTCTTCCCCTCTCACTGCACCACCCACATTCCCTGTCCTTCTCACCTTCTCCTAAATAAAAACCACCTCCACCTCATTTTACCACCCTCAATACTTCCTAGTTAGGACTGCATTGAAAAAGGGGCCATTTTAAACGCCTATGAAATATGAGATGGTTCATTTAAGTGAGAATTAATTAGGCTCCATTATCTCTCTTTATCCGCCGTGATATTCCGCCTCATAACATATCGGAGACAGCCGGTTAATTGCACTGAGAGTACCGGGAGGATAACGGGAGAGTAATGGGCGCTGGGTGCTAATGAGAGCAATTAAGCACCAGGCACCATACAACAT
>CM042397.1:38037057-38039557 GCA_023634145.1 Thymallus thymallus | reverse complement strand
AAGCTATAACTTCCTGACTGAGATGTTGCTTCAATATATCCACATCATTTTCCTTCTTCACGATGCCATCTATTTTGTGAAGTGCATCAATCCCTCCTGCAGCAAAGCACCCCCACAACATGATGCTACCACCCCTGTGCTTCACGGTTGGGATGGTGTTCTTCTGCTTGCAAGCCTCTACGGCTTGCAAGACATTTCTCCAAAAAGTATGATCTTTGTCCCCATGTGCAGTTTCAAACCGTAGTCTGGCTTTTTTATGGCGGTTCTCTGACCTGTGTGTCTCTCTGACCTGTGTGTCTCTCTGACCTGTGTGTCTCTCTGACCTGTGTGTCTCTCTGACCTGTTTGTCTCTCTGACCTGTGTGTCTCTCTGACCTGTATGTCTCTCTGACCTGTGTGTCTCTCTGACCTGTGTGTCTCTCTGACCTGTGTTTCTCTCTGACCTCTATGTCTCTCTGACCTCTGTGTCTCTCTGACCTGTGTGTCTCTCTGACCTGTGTGTCTCTCTGACCTGTGTGTCTCTATACTCTCTACTCTATAATACAGTTATTTTAGGCCTACATGAAGTTCCCTTTCAGAGGTCAAAGTTATTTGAATCGAATCACATGAGATGAATTGAATAAAATATTTCCTAGAAATGTCTGTAAAGTTATTTTCAATTATACACAACTAAAAGTATCATCCTTAGTGTCTCAGTACATCCCCTCTAGGTCCTTAGTGTCTCAGTACATCCCCTCTAGGTCCTTAGTGTCTCAGTACATCCCCTCTAGGTCCTTAGTGTCTCAGTACATCCCCTCTAGGTCCTTAGTGTCTCAGTACATCCACTCTAGGTCCTTAGTGTCTCAGTACATCCCCTCTAGGTCCTTAGTGTCTCAGTACATCCCCTCTAGGTCCTTAGTGTCTCAGTACATCCCCTCTAGGTCCTTAGTGTCTCAGTACATCCCCTCTAGGTCCTTAGTGTCTCAGTACATCCCCTCTAGGTCCTTAGTGTCTCAGTACATCCCCTCTAGGTCCTTAGTGTCTCAGTACATCCACTCTAGGTCCTTAGTGTCTCAGTACATCCCCTCTAGGTCCTTAGTGTCTCAGTACATCCACTCTAGGTCCTTAGTGTCTCAGTACATCCACTCTAGGTCCTTAGTGTCTCAGTACATCCACTCTAGGTCCTTAGTGTATACAAAAGTAGCTGAGAATCTCTTTAACTGTTACACAGTAGCACCTCTGTGTGCTACAATAGAGCATCTAAAGCCAGACCTCTACCAACACTGTAATATGCTAGCTATGTAGAGCAGCTTTATCAGCTAGCTAGCACAGAGGATTTATGGCTTTCTGTATATCATCAAGTTGTGCTGAAGCAATCACACTCTTACACATACTTATACAATCACACACACACACACACACACACACACACACACACACACACACACACACACACACACACACACAATCTCTCTGTCCCTCTCTGTCTCTCTCGCTCTCTCTTAATCTCTCTCTATCTCTCTCTCTCTCTCTCTCTCAGTCTCTCTGTCTCTCTCTCTCTCACACACACACAATCATATACACTGAGTATACAGAACAATATGAACACCTTCCTAATATTGGGTTGCACCCTCGCCTTTTGCCCTCAGAACAGCCTCAATTCGTCAGGACATGGACTCTACAAGGTGGCCCATGTTGTGTCAAGTTCGCTGGATGTCCTTTGGGTGGTGGACCATTCTTGATACACAGGGGAAACTGTTAAGCGGAAAATAATTCTTCCAACAATTGTTTACAGACAGATTATTTCACTATATAACAATTCCAGTGGGTCAGGAGTTTACATACACTTGACAGTGCCTTTAAACAGTTTGGAAAATTCCAGAAAATGATGTCATGGCTTTAGAAGCTTCTGATAGGCTAATTGACATCATTTGAGTCAATTGGAGGTGTACCTGTGGATATAATTCAAGGCCTACCTTCAAACTCAGTGCCTCTTTGCTTGACAACATGGGAAAATCAAAAGAAATCAACCAAGACCTCAGAAAAATAATTGTTGACCTCCACAAGTCTGGTTCATCCTTGGGAGCAATTTCCAAATGCCTGAAGGTACCACGTTCATCTGTACAAACAATAGTACGCAAGTATAAACCCGATGGGACGACGCAGCCGTCATGCAGCTCAGGAAGGAGACGCGTTCTGTCTCCTAGAGATGAACGTACTTTGGTGCGAAAAGTGCAAATCAATCCCAGAACAACAGCAAAGGACCTTGTAAAGATGCTGGAGGAAACAGGTACAAAAGTATCTATATCCACAGTAAAACGAGTCCTATATCGACATAACCTGAAAGGCCGCTCAGCAAAGAAGAAGCCACTGCTCCAAAACCGCCATAAAAAAGCCAGACTACAGTTTGCAACTGCACATGGGGACAAAGATCGTACTTTTTGGAGAAATGTCATCTGGTCTGATGACATCAGACATCAGTCAGGAAGTTAAAGCTTGGTCGCACATGGGTCTTCCAAATG
>CM042397.1:37949557-38032057 GCA_023634145.1 Thymallus thymallus | reverse complement strand
TAAAATTATATCAGCCGTGGGCTGGCAGAATGTCAATGCCTCCTCCTATCTAGACTAAACACAAACACCTCGGAACACACACACTGAAACATGTACACACACAAATACACACCTTGGAAAACACACACACAGACTCGAACACACACACAATTACTCGTGAACATGCACACACACACACAAAAGAAACAGTAGGTATTTTTCAGATGGAGAAGATTAGAAGGTGTTTCATGAGGCTTTCAGCGTCAAGGTTCTGCCTTCCATCAGGTGTGTGTGTGTGTGTTTTCTGGTATTCCACTGGAGTGTCTAAATGAGTGTACCACGGTCTACAGAGAGGTGTCTAAATGAGTGTACCACGGTCTACAGAGAGGTGTCTAAATGAGTGTACCACGGTCTACAGATAGGTGTCTAAATGAGTGTACCACGGTCTACAGAGGTGTCTAAATGAGTGTACCACGGTCTGCAGTTAGGTGTCTAAATGAGTGTACCACGGTCGGCATAGAGGTGTCTAAATGAGTGTACCACGGTCTGCAGTTAGGTGTCTAAATAAGTGTACCACGGTCTGCAGTTAGGTGTCTAAATGAGTGTACCACGGTCTGCAGTTAGGTGTCTAAATGAGTGTACCACGGTCTGCAGTTAGGTGTCTAAATAAGTGTACCACGGTCTGCAGAGAGGTGTCTAAATGAGTGTACCTTGGTCTGCAGAGAGGTGTCTAAATGAGTGTACCTTGGTCTGCAGAGAGGTGTCTAAATGAGTGTACCTTGGTCCAGAAAGGCTCCTGGCAGTGTGGACTATCAGGTTTCCCTCTGGGATTTAAGGACCTGAACATTCTAAAAGGCAACAGCGCCTCTCTCTCTCACAACGCTGTTGTAGCGCCTCCCTCTAGGAACAACCCAGGACACTCTTCTCCTCAGGGACCTCTGTACCTTTGTGTTCCTCTCATTTCCCGACACCTCTGAGCCTGTCTCGCCTTGCCTCAATCCCCCTCCTCCTCCTCCATTCAAAGAGCAGGAGAGACCGACAAGAGAATGCTAATTTGCATCCTTCGTCACCCAGGAACATTCCAGGGTCTTTGAGTTCTGAAGGGAAACTGCCAGAGATGAGAATAAGGTTGTCTGTTTGGGGAGAACTAAGTAAACTCTTGGTTATAGATTCTATAGTGGAGCTGGGCTCTAGCTGGATGGTTATAGATTCTATAGCCGAACTGGGCTCTGGCTGGATGGTTATAGATTATATAGTGGAGTTGGGTTCTGGCTGGATGGTTATAGATTATATTGTGGAGTTGGGTTCTGGCTGGATGGTTATAGGTTCTATAGTGGAGCTGGGCTCTGGCTAGATGGTTCTAGGTTTTATAGTGGAGCTGGGCTCTGGCTGGATGGTTATAGATTCTATAGTGGAGCTGGATTCTGTCTGGATGGTTATAGATTCTATAGTGGAGCTGGGTTCTGGCTGGATGGTTATAGATTCTATAGTGGAGCTGGGTTCTGGCTGGATGGTTATAGATTCTATAGTGGAACTGGGCTCTGGCTGGATGGTTATAGCATAACAAGGGGCTTCCTATAACAATCTATTTCACACACACACACACACACACACACACACACACACACACACACACACACACACACACACAGACACACAGACACACACACACTCTTACAGACGAGAATGCATGTTAGTCCTTTTTAGCTCAATGGCAACCCGTTCACAGACAAACAGGTCCCAAGGATTACCGGTACGCTCCTTGTAACACACACACACACACACACACACACACACATACACTCCAGCACTCGGAGCTTTGAGATTGTAAGATGCAGAATGCATTGCCAAGTGCACTCCATGATGCATGAATGAACTTCCAAGCCAAGGCCAGGTTTTCTAAGGCTACATGGTTGTGTGTTGAACTCAATGTGTTATCAGTTTCCTGCACCTGCTTCAAATTCATTGATGTTTTAAAAACAGTCCTTCGATTGGAATCTTGAATGAATAACTATGGTAAGTGGGGTTACCAAGTTAAAGGGTGAATTTTGCTCTGAACAATATCAAACACACATGAAGCTGGAATACAGGTGTGGTATGGGCAACTCCACGGTGACGGAATGACGCTTTGACTCAGATTGTTCACTTTAAAATGTAAAAACAAAAAACATTGATTTCACTTTAACAAACTATACAACTCTATGCACAAGTACTACTTTGAACAATTTAAACAGAACATTTCACAAAAAATAATTTACTGGAAGAACTGTGCAGATGCAAATCTTTGTAACAAAATGACGGTAAAATCTCCCTCTGTTTTTTAATGCGACCAAGTTTTCCAAAAGCTCTGTTAAATATCTGCTAAGAAATAAGATTCAGATGTCTACAAAAAGATTGTGTGTCAGCCATGAGTATGAGTTTGACATGTTTTATTTGGGTTTTATTGAACTACAGTAGATCAAGTGGATTTACATCCAGTGAGGGAATTCCGGTAATGGAATGACATCATGGGTCCCTCATCTGTACTACAGAGAAATGCATTCTGGATATGAATGTCATTCTCTTCATGGTGATGTATCCAGAAAAGGTACACAAATATAGAAATATGCAATATCCTTATTTTGCATATTTGGGTATTATTCTAAACACTGGCTATTATTATAATATGCTCCGCCCCCAAACTAGACCGCATTTGGTTGGTCCAGACCAGACCAAATCTGAAGCAATCATAGACGTCTATGTTTCACAGGTTTGGGCATCACAGTAGAGCTCAGTACATCACAGTAGAGCATAGTAGAGCTCTTTAGAGCTCAGTACATTACAGTAGAGCACAGTAGAGCTCAGTACATCACAGTAGAGCACAGTAGAGCTCAGTACATCACGGTAGAGCACAGTAGAGCTCAGTACATCACAGTAGAGCACAGTAGAGCTCAGTACATCACAGTAGAGCTCAGTACATCACAGTAGAGCACAGTAGAGCTCAGTAGAGCTCAGTACATTACAGTAGAGCACAGTAGAGCTCAGTACATCACAGTAGAGCACAGTAGAGCTCAGTACATTACAGTAGAGCTCAGTACATCACAGTAGAGCACAGTAGAGCTCAGTACATTACAGTAGAGCACAGTAGAGCTCAGTACATTACAGTAGAGCTCAGTACATCACAGTAGAGCACAGTAGAGCTCAGTAGAGCTCAGTACATCACAGTAGAGCTCAGTACATTACAGTAGAGCACAGTAGAGCTCAGTAGAGCTCAGTAGAGCTCAGTACATCACAGTAGAGCACAGTAGAGCTCAGTACATCACAGTAGAGCACAGTAGAGCTCAGTACATCACAGTAGAGCACAGTAGAGCTCAGTACATTACAGTAGAGCTCAGTACATCACAGTAGAGCACAGTAGAGCTCAGTAGAGCTCAGTACATTACAGTAGAGCTCAGTACATCACAGTAGAGCACAATAGAGCTCAGTACATCACAGTAGAGCACAGTAGAGCTCAGTACATTACAGTAGAGGACAGTAGAGCTCAGTACATTACAGTAGAGGAAAGTAGAGCTCAGTACATTACAGTAGAGCACAGTAGAGCTCAGTACAATACAGTAGACCCCAGTAGAGCTCAGTACATTACAGTAGAGCTCAGTAGAGCTCAGTACATTACAGTAGAGCACAGTAGAGCTCAGTACATTACAGTAGAGCTCAGTAGAGCTCAGTACATTACAGTAGAGCTCAGTACATCACAGTAGAGCACAGTAGAGCTCAGTACATCACAGTACATTACAGTAGAGCACAGTAGAGCTCAGTACATTACAGTACATCACAGTATAGCACAGTACAGTACATTACAGTAAAGTACAGTACAGAGGGGTTTACCAGACTCTTTTCACAGCTTTGACCACCAGATGACAGAAAGAGAAAAAAACCCAGTTATGAGCTGAACATAACAGTATAACAGTGGAAGGGAGGACAGTAGCAGGAGACCCTATGAGCTGAACATAACAGTATAACAGTGGAAGGGAGGACAGTAGCAGGAGACCCTATGAGCTGAACATAACAGTATAACAGTGGAAGGGAGGACAGTAGCAGGAGACCCTATGAGCTGAACATAACAGTGGAAGGGAGGACAGTATCAGGAGACCCTATGAGCTGAACATAACAGTATAACAGTGGAATGGAGGACAGTAGCAGGAGACCCAACTGTTATTTGTGACCTACTATGATTTCCCATCGTAGCCAATTAAATTGCAGTTAATCACAGTTAATCCGTTACAGATTTTTAATCACTTAATAATTCCTACACTATGACGAACTGATAGATGTAACTGTACATATTACTTCTGTGAACCATCGCTACCCCCATCTGTGGATGATGCTTATTATGCATTATGGTTGAAACAAAATTAACAAATTAAATTAAATTGGAAACAATTAAATATATATGTGAAATTTAATTAAACAATGTATGTTGATGTTAATATTATGTACAATATATAATTATGTTTCCATATGATAACAATATCCTAATATAGTCAATATGCTGTGAACTATTGTCTTTTAACAGTTTCACTCAATTCATTCTAATCATCCTAATAATTATGACACACCCCTCACTGTTGTCATTGGTTTCACTAATTGCACTGTTTGTCTACATTACCTCGTTCAAGCATTCATGACATTACCCTGAAAACTATGGTGTTTTACCCAATAAATGACTGGGACTCTCTTTGTTTTTATAGCATCCAGTCTATTCTCCGCTTGTCAGCACCTCTACACTTGTAACGAATGAAGGTTCCGCACCACCTCTCTCGCACCACCAGAGGGAGACATCACCTGAATACTAACTGGTTACCTTTTGGATCTCCCATAGGCCCTCATTCCTGGGACTAATTACACACACCTGCAGTTCATTACACACACACTACTTAAGCACACCATTTACACAGTATCAGTGCGAAGTCTTGTTTTGCTCCGGTGAACTTTTCTGAGCGTTTATTCCTTTTGCTAGTATTTTTCCCGTGTTTTGACTTGGACTGTTTCTCATACCCTTGATTTGTTTGCTGCCTGCCCTGACCTTTGCCTGCCCTTGGACTCTGTTTGTTTTCTGCCTGCCCAGACCTTGCCTGCCTTTTGGACTCTGTTAGTTTGCTGCCTCCCCAGAACTCTGCCTGTCTTTGGAATTTTGCATGTTTGCTGCCTACCCTGACCTCGGCCTGTTCCAGCTTACGCTGTCTCTATTGCATCTGTTACTGCTTGTGAGTCTGACTTGCAATAAACTGCAGATGGATCCTCACTCCGCTGACGCTTCATTACAGAAGACTTCGCCACACAGTGATCCAGCAGCCATTATGCAACTGTCATCAGAACTGTCCGCACAAGCCAATCAGCTCGCTGTACACCAACATCAGCTCAGTCACCTGACGTCACTAACAGAGGAGCTCGTCAGGACACTACGGGGTCTTCAGTTAGCCCCAACCGAGACAGCATCGGCTCCGATTGCCGCCCCAGTAAACTCCATAACCCCTCCTATCTCAGCTGTAAACCCACGATTAGCCTTTCCTGAGAAATTTGATGGAAATCCAAGTAAATGTAAAGGATTTCTATTGCAGTGCTCCCTCTTTGTTAATCAACAGCCTACTTTGTATCCCACAGACTCAAGCAAAATCTCATTTGTGTGTTCACTGTTGAGTGGAAAGGCTTTAGACTGGGCTACTGCTGTGTGGAGAGAGGATGGTTCAATCTTCCCCTCCTTCACTATCTTTTTACAACGCTTCAGAGAGGTCTTCGAACACCCTGCGGGAGGTCTGAGTGCGGGGGATCAGTTACTCGCTCTATCACAGGGGAGAACCACAGCAGCAGAATACGCATTGACTTTTCGCACACTCGCGGCCCAAACCGAGTGGATAGAAGACACATTAAAAGTACTGTTCAGAAAAGGATTGTGTCACGAACTTCAAGCTGAATTAGCCTGTCGTGACGAGGGAAAGACACTGAATGAATTCATTGAATTGACAATCCAGATTGATAATCTGATCCGATCACGACGTCCTGCTCGTCCACACTTCTCCAATACACAAGTCGCGGGTTCTTATCCAGAACCCATGCAACTCGGTTACACCCATCTAACCCCAGAAGAACGAGAACGACGAATGCGACAGCATCTATGCATGTATTGTGGTAAAGCTGGTCACCTCAAGTCAACCTGTCCGATCCGACCAACTCCATATACCTCCAAATCGGTGAGTCCACAAACTGAAATGAATCATTCCCCATCCTGTATTAAAATACCTGTGGAACTATCTTTCAAAGGCAAGACAGTAGCTACTTCTGCTCTGTTGGACTCCGGGGCAGCCGGTAACTTCATATCTACTGCATTTGTGCAACAACATAACCTCACACTGACATTGTGCAATGTTCGTTTGGCAGTGGAGGCGCTAGATGGTCGTCCCATAGGAGAAGGAAGAGTCGAACATATCACGGAGGAGGTCCACATGCAAGTAGGGATCCTCCACAAAGAAATCATCAAACTCTATGTCATTCATTCGCCTAACAATCCCGTCATTCTCGGCTTACCATGGCTACGCAAACACAACCCGCACATCTCCTGGGAAGAAGGACAGATTGTTCAATGGGGCACAAATTGTCATAACCAATGCCTGAGTCAAGTCTCCCCACTACCAGTACGCTCCATTAATGTCGCCGAATTGAACACCAACAGCCCCGACCTACCGATAGAATATTCAGACCTGGCCATTGCCTTCAGCCGAACCAAAGCATCTAACCTACCTCCTCACAGGTCCAGTGACTGCGCAATTGATTTATTACCTGGGGCAGCTCCTCCCAAAGGCCGAATTTTTCCTCTGTCTCAACCCGAATCCAAGGCCATGAATACCTATATAGAAGAGGAACTAGCTAAAGGTTTCATCAGACCCTCAACTTCACCCGCTGCCTCCGGATTCTTCTTCGTAAAGAAAAAGGATGGCAGTCTTCGTCCCTGCATTGACTATCGCGGTCTCAACGACCTTACCATCAAGTTCCGATACCCATTACCCTTGGTACCCGCGGCCCTCGAACAACTCAGGCAGGCTAAATACTTCACCAAATTAGATCTACGCAGCGCATACAATCTCATCCGCATCAAGGAGGGTGATGAATGGAAAACTGCCTTCTCTACCTCTACAGGCCACTATGAGTACTTAGTCATGCCGTTCGGACTGGCTAACAGTCCTTCCGTGTTCCAATCATTCATTAATGATGTTTTCAGAGACATGCTCAATCGCTGGGTCGTGGTATACATTGATGACATCTTGATTTACTCCAATTCTTTCAATGAACACGTTGAGCATGTAAGATCCGTTCTCCAACGTCTGATTCAGCACCAACTCTATGCCAAAGCCGAGAAATGTGAGTTTCATCAGACCTCCACGTCATTTCTGGGATACATCATCAGTCAAGAGGGAGTAGCTATGGATGAGAGTAAGGTCAAGGCGGTTCTGGAATGGCCTCAACCACGCACAGTAAAGGAACTCCAACGGTTCCTGGGTTTCGCCAATTTTTACAGGCGCTTTATAAGAAACTTCAGTTCGGTCGCCGCTCCCTTAACTACCATGACTAAACGCTCATCATCTCGCCTCATCTGGTCAACCGACTCCCAGCAGGCATTCCAAGATCTCAAGGCACGATTCACATCCGCTCCCATTCTTCATCATCCTGACCCAAATCTTCCTTTCATAGTTGAGGTTGACGCTTCGAACACAGGTATCGGGGCCATACTTAGTCAGCGCCATGGAACTCCAACCAAAATGTTTCCCTGTGCATTCTACTCAAGAAAATTGTCCCCAGCCGAACGAAACTACGATGTGGGCAACCGTGAACTACTAGCCATGAAGGCTGCGTTGGAGGAATGGAGGCACTGGTTAGAGGGAGCACAGCACCCTTTCACGATTCTCACAGATCACAAGAATTTGGAATACCTGCGCTCAGCGAAACGATTGAACCCCAGACAGGCCCGATGGGCACTGTTCTTCACCAGGTTTCACTTCATCGTCACATATCAACCTGGCTCTAAGAATACCAAAGCTGACGCACTGTCTCGACAAGCGGAGGAGACGAATGTGCCCAAGTCTGAGGAACACATTATCCCTGAAAAACTGCTCGTTGCACCTGTTCAGTGGGACATCATGACCGAGATCACTCAAACCAATGCCCAAGGTTCTCTACCGCCTGAATGCCCTCAAGACCGCACTTTTGTCCCAGAACCTCTACGAAACAAACTTCTACATCAAGTTCATGCAGCTCTCAGTTCTGGTCATCCAGGTATTACAGCTACTCTACACCTTCTAAAAAATCAATTCTGGTGGTCCACGATGTCTGCTGACACCATTCAATTCGTCAATAATTGTACCGTATGCAACACCACGTCAATTACCTGCTGGTCTTCTTCAACCTCTACCCATCCCTCAACGTCCCTGGTCACATATCGCGATTGACTTCGTTACCGATCTTCCCAAGTCTCAAGGCAACACCACCATCCTCACCGTCATCGATCGCTTTTCCAAATCCTGTCGACTCATTCCCCTACCCAAACTTCCCACCGCTTTTGAGACAGCTGAGACACTCTGTAATTGTGTCTTCCGCTTCTATGGTTTGCCTGAGGATATCGTCTCAGATCGGGGCCCACAGTTCACTTCAAGAGTATGGACCGCTTTCTTCAAACATCTCAACATAAATGTCAGTCTCACGTCCGGATACCATCCTCAATCTAACGGTCAGACTGAACGCATGAATCAAGAACTTACACGCTTCCTACGAGCTTACTGCCAACAGAACCAGACCGACTGGAGTAAGTACCTAATGTGGGCCGAGTATGCACAGAATTCCCTTCAGAAGCCGGCTACAGGTTTGACCCCTTTCAAGTGCGTCCTGGGTTATCAACCCCCCTTATTTTCCTGGTCTGGAGAACCTTCCAACCTTCCTTCTGTTACTGAGTGGCTACAGCGCTGCGATGAAACTTGGAACCAAGCACACACCCATTTACAACATGCTGTGAGGAGACAGGAACAACAAGCTAACCGTCATCGCCGTCCCAGTCATGAATATGCCCCGGGGCAATGGGCTTGGTTATCCACAAGAGATCTTCGTCTCAAACTTCCATGCCGAAAACTCAATCCCAGGTTTGTTGGGCCGTTCAAGATCATAAAACAAATTACCCCAGTTTCATTTCGGTTAGACTTGCCAAATAATTATCGCATCTCTCCCACTTTCCATGTGTCACTTCTGAAACCCGCTGGTGGTCCGAGAGGAGATTTGGAGGAGCAAGCAGAGACCCACAACCCCCCACCCATTCAAGTTGACGGCGAGGAGGCGTACCAGGTTCGAGAACTTCTCGATTCCAGGCGCCGGGGCAGTAAACTCCAGTACCTGGTGGACTGGGAGGGGTACGGTTCGGAGGAGCGATCCTGGGTCAATGCGGAGGACATCCTTGACCCCATCCTCATGGAGGAATTCCACAGGACGCACCCGGAGAGACCTGCCCCTCGACAACGTGGTAGACCCCGGCGTCGTTTGCCTCTTCGCGTCAGGAGCCGCTCACAGGGAGGGGGCTCTGTAACGAATGAAGGTTCCGCACCACCTCTCTCGCACCACCAGAGGGAGACATCACCTGAATACTAACTGGTTACCTTTTGGACTTCATCTCCCATAGGCCCTCATTCCTGGGACTAATTACACACACCTGCAGTTCATTACACACACACTACTTAAGCACACCATTTACACAGTATCAGTGCGAAGTCTTGTTTTGCTCCGGTGAACTTTTCTGAGCGTTTATTCCTTTTGCTAGTATTTTTCCCGTGTTTTGACTTGGACTGTTTCTCATACCCTTGATTTGTTTGCTGCCTGCCCTGACCTTTGCCTGCCCTTGGACTCTGTTTGTTTTCTGCCTGCCCTGATCTTTGCCTACCTTTTGGACTCTGTAAGTTTGCTGCCTGCCCAGACCTTGCCTGCCTTTTGGACTCTGTTAGTTTGCTGCCTCCCCAGAACTCTGCCTGTCTTTGGAATTTTGCATGTTTGCTGCCTACCCTGACCTCGGCCTGTTCCAGCTTACGCTGTCTCTATTGCATCTGTTACTGCTTGTGAGTCTGACTTGCAATAAACTGCAGATGGATCCTCACTCCGCTGACGCTTCATTACAACACTATATAATGTTCCCTGGGTGTGCTCCAGATCAGGTTTTTTAGGGGTCTTCACTTCAACCATTATTGTGTTTTGATGTATTTCTAATACCTTTTAATACTTTTTCTGGTAGATGTTGTCTAAGACCCCATTTCCATCTGTTTGACCAGAAATCAAAGCCTTTGCTTATTCCTACATTTTAGGATGGAACATGGTTGAAAAATGTATGTATGCCTTAATTTATAAACAATATAGACTCAGCTTTCATTTGACATCCAATTTGACATGCTCCTATGAACTTCACATGTTGGTGCTCATGGTCTTTTAGATGGAAACGAAATACCCTTAAATGAATCAATAAGAGTACTGAATACTGATACCCTTAAATGAATCAATAAGAGTACTGAATACTGATACCCTTAAATGAATCAATAAGAGTACTGAATACTGATACCCTTAAATGAATCAATAAGAGTACTGAATAATGATACCCTTAAATGAATCAATAAGAGTAGTGAATACTGATACCTTTAAATGAATCAATAAGAGTACTGAATACTGATACCTTTAAATGAATCAATAAGAGTACTGAATAATGATACCCTTAAATGAATCAATAAGAGTAGTGAATACTGATACCCTTAAATTAATCAATAAGAGTACTGAACAATGATACCTTTAAATGAATCAATAAGAGTACTGAATACTGATACCCTTAAATGAATCAATAAGAGTACTGAATAATGATACCTTTAAATGAATCAATAAGAGTACTGAATACTGATACCTTTAAATGAATCAATAAGAGTACTGAATAATGATACCTTTAAATGAATCAATAAGAGTACTGAATAATGATACCTTTAAATGAATCAATAAGAGTACTGAATAATGATACCTTTAAATGAATCAATAAGAGTACTGAATACTGATACCTTTAAATTAATCAATAAGAGTACTGAATAATGATACCTTTAAATGAATCAATAAGAGTACTGAATAATGATACATTTTAATGAATCAATAAGAGTACTGAATAATGATACCCTTAAATGAATCAATAAGAGTACTGAATAATGATACATTTTAATGAATCAATAAGAGTACTGAATAATGATACCCTTAAATGAATCAATAAGAGTACTGAATACTGATACCCTTAAATTAATCAATAAGAGTACTGAATACTGATACCTTTAAATTAATCAATAAGAGTATTGAATAATGATACCTTTAAATTAATCAATAAGAGTACTGAATAATGATACCTTTAAATTAATCAATAAGAGTACTGAATAATGATACTTTTAAATGAATCAATAAGAGTACTGAATAATGATACCTTTAAATGAATCAATAAGAGTACTGAATAATGATACATTTTAATGAATCAATAAGAGTACTGAATAATGATACCCTTAAATGAATCAATAAGAGTACTGAATACTGATACCCTTAAATGAATCAATAAGAGTACTGAATACTGATAACTTTAAATTAATCAATAAGAGTACTGAATACTGATACCTTTAAATTAATCAATAAGAGTATTGAATAATGATACCTTTAAATTAATCAATAAGAGTACTGAATAATGATACCTTTAAATTAATCAATAAGAGTACTGAATAATGATACTTTTAAATGAATCAATAAGAGTACTGAATAATGATACCTTTAAATGAATCAATAAGAGTACTGAATAATGATACATTTTAATGAATCAATAAGAGTACTGAATAATGATACCCTTAAATGAATCAATAAGAGTACTGAATACTGATACCCTTAAATGAATCAATAAGAGTACTGAATACTGATAACTTTAAATGAATCAATAAGAGTACTGAATAATGATACCTTTAAATGAATCAATAAGAGTACTGAATAATGATACCTTTAAATGAATCAATAAGAGTACTGAATACTGATACCTTTAAATTAATCAATAAGAGTATTGAATAATGATACCTTTAAATTAATCAATAAGAGTACTGAATAATGATACTTTTAAATGAATCAATAAGTGAGATCCATAAGTATTGGTGATTACTGTACAAATCATTTAAATTAAAAGCTGCATTAAGTGAGAGGATTGTATATGTTTTCCAGGCATCACATAGTATTGTCTACAGTATGCTATTACTTGGTAGAAAGCATGGGCTATTGAATAGCCTATAGATACATTTGAATAAATCGATAACTTAGATCCCTAATTATCCCATTATTTATAGTCACATTAAGGTGTGTTATATGCAGAAACGTAGCCTAATAAAACGTGCGAAATGATCTTCCCCACTTTGAACCGTTTTCTACAGTCCTCCATTTAATATCCATTGAATGGGCGCCTACAATACAGGTTCAATCTTAGCTTAATGGGAACTGGATGAAATTAATTCTACAGAACATAAGAGGGTGATTTGGCTGGAAAACGGTACTTTGAATTTGCGCGGGAGGGTTGTAGGAGTAAGGCTACAGTAACTACCGCACAATAATTATACTGAAATTCGGTAATTATACTGAAATTCGGTAATTATACTGAAATTCGGTAATTATACTGAAATTCGGTATTTTCTGTGATATCTCAATCTGTATCGAAGTTAGAAAACAGCTATGGGAGAGTGCCTACTCCAGACCCGCAAATGAAAGCGAACTGTCTATGTATAATGTTAGAATTGAAGAATGGTCTTGCATTTTGTATAAGGCAGCTGCCCAGTTCCCCGAGAATCTTTAGATGGCTCGAGCTCATCTCATCAGGCTCGGCTCTAACCATCTGGTTGTCACCATGGAGATTCAGAAGACAGTTGACAGTTCACTTATGTCGTTTCTTTTGGTGAGGCTACAACAGTATTAAAAAGTAACATGTGTGTGACTGTGAAGTACTTACCTTGTGCTGCTGCCTGGTGGAAACACATCGCTGACATCAGAATCCAACAGGAGAGCAACTTCAGTCCCGCCGAACACCCGAACATCGTCCCTGTCAGCATCCCCGGTATCCCCGCCAAGCCAGCAGAGCGGGGTCGCCGTCTTGGTAACATGTTGCTTGGCAGCCACACACAGCCTCCCGTGAGAGCGAGCGAGTCGGTCCTGCCTCCTAGTCCAACGACTCCTACTAGTCCTGTGTGAAAGTAGTCTATCGCCTACCTAGCACTCACCGATGTGAATGGGTAAACAGGAGAGGAGAGGAGAGGAGAGGAGAGCTAGTCCGTGAGCGAGGAGAGCGTGGGGCAGCAGGCGCGCCTTGTGTTGCATGTAGTTGTAGAGCACTAAAGCCGCGTGGATAAGTCCGGCATGAGCTTGCTAGGCGGAGTCAATTGAACCACTGTTTAATTCCAAATCTATGGAGGGTGTGTGAATATTGAAATCAAATCACTGCATTGAAAATGAGGAATTACAGTTATAAGCCTACATCGGAAAAACCAGTTTATCACCATAATAAAAGAGCACCTACATTTGACAAATTGTCAAAAACAACTATTAAGGAATTCGATGACTGAATAACCTTGCGCTATTTATGCTACCCCAAATTGCATTACACAATCTCCAAAAACATTGCCAACAAGTCTCTGAGGGAACAAAAAATGATAAGCCATTTTATGTTAAACCTGAATATCAAGTGAACGCCAATGTTTTTCGGGTAGGCTACGTGCGTTTTCCTCATTATTTAAACGGTTAATTTTGAATTAATTTGATAGAAATCTGTAAACATTATTATAATGGGAAGAGCTCATAACCCACACAAATAAGGTGCATCCTCTTCACGTCTTCCAAGATGGATTGAACTCGATGAACACGCACAGTGAATTTATCAACTCTGCCAAGTCAAGTGGCTTTTGAGAAGAATACCCGCAACAGTTTTCATCCAAGGCCGTTCTAGGCCCACATATTGTTTGGTGTAGGCTGCCTACGTTCAATGGTTTAACATGTTGATTGTCCACTCGGCCACTCCACTTCATACAAGTTGTTGTGTGCAAACGATGAGGTCCTTTCTGTGCGTTCGGTGCGCACATTGCCGCAAACTATGGAAGATGCAGTGCACTGTTGAATAGTGCCACCATGCGACACGAAAAGGCACGGCATCTATTGGTGACAGTTGATTCATTAGTGGAACCAACAGTAGCATCTTCCGAAATGAAAAGAGGCTGATGTAACGCGCCATTTAGGGGGTTCGAAGAGTGGAACATCAGCTATAGAAAAGACAAGACTTGGATAAAGACGACACCCACATGAAAAAAATAATATTTGATATGCTATAGCATTCACTGTAGTGTTTTTGCGGAAAAACACTACAGAGATTACTGTGGTATTGACTGTAGTATGCTGTAGTATTTCCTGCAGTGTTTTTGAGGACATTACTGTAGTATTTACTATAGTGGTTTTGTTTTATCATCTTTGATATAGCAGCGGGGGGCTTTCTCCTTGAGGAAACCTACTGGACAAGATACGCAAAGAGCTAATTTTCTAAAACCTGTAGGTAGGTAGGACTGGGGTCTGAACATACAGTTCAGAGCTTCTGCTCTTTTCTATAACCTGTAGAGAACACAATATATGGTTTATACTTGGCATGTAGGTTTCTCACATGGCACAAATTGGGATATGGGGGAGGTGAATGGGCAGGGTATATGCAAATTTAATTATTAAAAAAGGCAAGTCAGTTAAGAACAAATTCTTATTTACAATGACGGCCTAGGAACAGTGGGTTAACTTTCTTGTTCAGGGGCAGAATGACAGATTTTCACCTTGTCAGCTCAGGGATTCAATCCAGCAACCTCTCGGTTACCGGTTACCGGTTACGGGCACTCTAACCAATCGGCTACATTCTGCCCCAAATACTGTCGTATAATATACTATAGCAATTACTGTAGTGTTTTGCAGACTGTAGTGTTTTTGCAGACATTACTAGTAATTACTGTAGTGTTTTTGCAGTCTGTAGATTAGATAGATAGATAGATAGATAGATAGATAGATAGATAGATAGATAGATAGATAGATAGATAGATAGATAGATAGATAGATAGATAGATAGATAGATAGATAGATAGATAGATAGATAGATAGATAGATAGATAGATAGATAGATAGATAGATAGATAGATAGATAGGTACTTTATTGATCCCAGAGGGGAAATTTCTTCGCCAAGCAGCTACGAAAAAACACAGGGCTGGTGCAAAATGCCAGAACAAAAATACACAAAAGACACAATACATGATACATAGTGCGGCAGTATGAAAAAGTATAAAATACAAGAAGTCTGTAGTATTCGACAATATACTACCACATTCTATAGTAAATACTACACATTATCGAGGGATACTACAGTGTGTAGTATAGTATTCTACCGTATATTACAGTTTACTACATAATTCTATAGTAATTCCTGTAGTATTCTATAGTAAATTGTAGTATATTTTCATGTGGGAGCATACAGAGCTCAACAGGACTTCACTTTATTCTGGGACAGGCAATCACCATCAACCACTGTCTCAATCTGTTCATGTGACAGACATGAACTCATCAACAAACCAGACATTACTAATCAATGATCATCAAGTCCAAGTTCCACTCTTACACAAGTTTGATGGAAATATAAGCTCAGTGAGTATTGTGGTCTGTGAATGTCAACTACCTCTCACAAAATGACCATATCCTATCAGGAAATTAAAGATCAAAGGTCATGTGATCAGATGAGAGGAGCATAAAAGGCTGAGTGATGAGTTATCCTCCAATTCCTCCTTTATAACAGCAGATAGATGCAATGTACTCTCCATCCTCTCCTCTATCTCTCTCAATGTACTCTCCATCCTCTCCCCATCTCTCTCAATGTACTCTCCATCCTCTCCTCTATCTCTCTCAATGTACTCTCCATCCTCTCCCCATCTCTCTCAATGGACTCTCCATCCTCTCCCCATCTCTCTCAATGTACTCTCCATCCTCTCAATGTACTCTCCATCCTCTCAATGTACTCTCCATCCTCTCTCCATCCTCTCCTCTATCTCTCTCAATGTACTCTCCATCCTCCCCCATCTCTCTCCATCCTCTCCCCATCTCTCTCAATGTACTCTCCATCCTCTCCCCATCTCTCTCAATGTACTCTCCATCCTCTCCCCATCTCTCTCAATGTACTCTCCATCCTCTCCCCTATCTCTCTATCCTCTCCCTATCTCTCTCCCCCCTCTCTCCATCTCTCTCCATCCTCTCTCCTCTCTCTCTCCATCCTCTCCCCTATCTCTCTCAATGTACTCTCCATCCTCTCCCCCATCTCTAAGTAAGAACATAATGGTTTCTGCTATTCATTAAGCATCTGTGGTATAAACTCAACATTTGAGTTTGTTTACTACTCTTGTGGGGACTTCTGGTCTAGTATATATATTATAGTTAAACACTGTGACTTCTTAATTCCGTCGGCAACATACACCTGGAACTGTTGGGGTGTTAGGACCTAGTTGAACAATTATGCATCCATCCGTGTGTAACTCTGGTCTGTAATCACTCATTCACTCAGGACTTATTCATTCAGGTCTGTATATACATATTCATGTACAGTTGTTATATCATATCACGTGCAATATTGTAAGTAATTCTTGGACTGAACTTACATAGTCATTCACTCAGGAATGCATATTAGTATCCTGTCAGTTGTATCTTTTTTCATTGCTTTTAGTATATCGAATGTGCAATACGTGCATTTATCTGTAATTAAACCCTGCGCACTAAGGACTGTATTTTAAAGGAATTATTATTACCCTAAATGATATCATACACACATTTAGCTATTTAAGTATCTCTTCCTGTCATTTACCTGTACAGTTAATGTAACCATGCTAATATTCACTTACCTGTAAATGTAACTGTATATTTACCTGTACAGTTATTTTAACCATGCAAAATATTCACTTACCTGTTAATTTAACCAGTCTGTCTATTAAGTAAACTATTATTACCCTCACTTATATCATACGCACATTTAGCTATTTAAGTATTTATCTGCCATCGACCTGTATAGTATATTTAACCATGAAAATATTCCTTATTTATCTATATCAACTTGCAATATTTTATCATTATTTTCATCTAACACCATCCACCAATGTATAGTGTACATATTCAGCCATGCACCCATACTATGCAATGTCTTTTTATATCTTTTTGCACTCCAGACTTTTTTATACTGCTGCACTATGTATCATGTATCTGTCTTTTGTGTATTTTCATTCTGGCATTTTGCACCTGCCCTGTGTTTTTTCGTAGCTGCTTGACAAAGAAATTTCCCCTCGGGAATCTAGATAGATAAACACTGTGACCTCTTACTTCTGGTCTAGTATATATAGTATAGTTAAACACTGTGACCTCTTACTTCTGGTCTAGTATATATAGTATAGTTAAACACTGTGACCTCTTACTTCTGGTCTAGTATATATAGTATAGTTAAACACTGTGACCTCTTACTTCTGGTCTAGTATATATAGTATAGTTAAACACTGTGACCTTTTGCTTCTGGTCTAGTATATATAGTATAGTTAAACACTGTGACCTTTTGCTTCTGGTCTAGTATATATAGTATAGTTAAACACTGTGACCTTTTGCTTCTGGTCTAGTATATATAGTATAGTTAAACACTGTGACCTCTTACTTCTGGTCTAGTATATATAGTATAGTTAAACACTGTGACCTTTTGCTTCTGGTCTAGTATATATAGTATAGTTAAACACTGTGACCTTTTGCTTCTGGTCTAGTATATATAGTATAGTTAAACACTGTGACCTTTTGCTTCTGGTCTAGTATATATAGTATAGTTAAACACTGTGACCTTTTGCTTCTGGTCTAGTATATATAGTATAGTTAAACACTGTGACCTCTTACTTCTGGTCTAGTATATATAGTATAGTTAAACACTGTGACCTCTTACTGAAAGACATGATGATGTCTCCTAAAGCCAGAGATACTGGATACACTTGTAAAGACAAGCAGCAAATTGAAACATGAAAAATACAACCGAACGACCCAACGTTATAAAACACCTTCTGTCCCCTTAGAAAGAGCTACGCATCACCCAGGATGCATCCCAAATGGCACCATGTTCCCTATATAGTGCACTACGTTTGATTATATAGGGAATAGGGTGCCATTTGGGACGCATGCTGTATCATGTATCCCCACGAGTCACCGTTGACGAGGTATAATATTGTTCAATGAAGATTCAGCCTAGACTTCACCATAGCAACTGACTGAGGAGATGGAAGTCAAATGTTTTTACAAGAAGTAGAACCTCTAGTGAGCAACACAGATCATCTGGGATTTAGGTTGTCTATTAATAGTCTCATGAATATATCACTCATCTAGATCCTGTCTGCTTCCCAAATGGCCCCCTATCCCCTAGTGTACTACAGGATCCTGGTCAAAAGTAGTGCACTATATAGGGAAGGAGTGCATTTGGGACACAGTCCACATCTGTGAAGTTGAGGACTCATATCATTGCATTTATACAGAAATGAACTTCATTAATACAAAGTAAATATAAACTCAACACTGTCAGAGAGTAGCAGCACACACACACACACTAACACTAACACACTATACACACACACACACACACACACACACACACACACACACACACACACACACACACTATACACTATACACACACACTATACACACACACTATACACTATACACTATACACACGCACTATACACTATACACTATACACACACACTATACACTATACACTATACACACACACACACACACACACACACACATGCCTCCTGAAAATAACCTAAGGATTACATTAAAAAAGACCCAGCTTCTGGGTCAACCCAACATTAAAGTAAACTAATACCCAACCTATGTTTAAATTAACCCATGTTTGTGTAATCCCAACAACCCAACACGCATTCACACAACCCAACTGGCTGGGTCAAAACAACCCAGCGTGTGTTCTGTCCAATATTTACCCAGCTCTGTGTTACCAAAGAACCCAAATTGGATTGTTTTTAAGCCAGCATTCTTTAGAGTTTACTGTCTCACCCAGAGAGATAATTATCGGCACAGTCAATAACATTAGCTTTACATTAGCATAATTCATATTTTATCCTATTATTGTGATGTAAATAACATTAAACAGGCAATCCTCCACTGCATAAACTGTGCCTGAGGAAAGCCTGATATAGGCAAGGGATGCTCCCAAACTTCTGATGCCAAAAGCGATTAATTAATGAAGCAGGTCTTTAAGCAGAGATATTGTCCTACAGTAGTTCCCCTACCTAACAGATGCAGCAGAGTTTATATGGTAATGGATCAGGTTCTGTTGTTGTAGCAGGTTCTTTGTTTGTTTGTTTGTCTCTTTGTCATTCCCTGTACTCACATTCATGTATAAACATATACCCTCGCACACACTTGCTCATATGCGCGCACAGACACACACGCATACACACAGATCTGTTATTATATTAGTGTTGACTGATGAAAAATCAACACAAGTTGGGTTGTTTATGCTGGGTTATGACCCAGTGGGTTAAATCAGAAGACTGGAGGCATAGTTTAGTAGGGTTTGTGGCTTCCAGATAGTTGTTTTTTGTCACCCGTGAGAGTAAATGTCATTCCTGTTTATCTGTTCTGTTGTATAGTTATTATATGTTGAACATTTACATTTACATTTTTGTAGCTTCAATGAGGCTACAAACGCACACACACACACACACACACACACATACAATCACACACACACACACACAATCACACACACACACACACAGCTCCGTTATTATATTACAAGTGTTGACTGATGAAAAATGTTGTCCCCATAGTATGCTAGCTACAGTGCCTTGCAAAAGTATTCATCCCCCTTGGCGTTTTTCCTATATTGTTGCATTACAACCTGTAATTTAAAAAATTATTTTTATTTGGATTTCATGTAATTTACACAAAACAGTCCACATTGGTGAAGTGAAATGGAAAAATTACTTGTTTAAAAGAATTATAAAAAATAAAAAACGGAAAGTGGTGCGTGCATACTGTATGTATTCACCCCTTTGCTATGAAGCCCCTAAATAAGATCTGGTGCAACCAATTACCTTCAGAAGTCATGTAATTAGTTAAATAAAGTCCACCTGTGTGCAATCTAAGTGTCACATGATCTGCCACATGATATATACACCTGTTCTGAAAGGCCCCAGAGTCTGCAATACCACTAAGCAAGCGACACCATGAAGACCAAGGAGCTCCAAACAGGTCAGGGACAAAGTACAGATCAGGGTTGGGTTATAAAAAAATATCAGAAACTTTGAACATCAAACGGAGCACCATTAAATCCATTATTAAAAAATGGAAAGAATACGGCACCAACACAAACCTGCCAAGAGAGGACCGCCCACCAAAACTCACGGACCAGGCAAGGAGGGCATTAATCAGAGAGGCAACAAAGAGACCAAAGATAACCCTGAAGGAGCTGCAAAGCTCCACAGCGGAGATTTGAGTATCTGTCCATAGGACCACTTTAAGCCGTACACGCCACAGAGCTGGGCTTTACGGAGGAATGGCCAGAAAAAAGGCATTGCTTAAAGAAAAAAATAAGCAAAAACTTTTGGTGTTCGCAAAAGGCATGTGTGAGACTCCCCAAACATATGGAGAAGGTACTCTGGTCAGATGAGACTAAAATGTTGCTTTTTGGCCATCAAGGAAAACGCTACCTCTCATCACCCCGAGAACACCATCCCCACAGTGAAGTGGGGTGACAGCATCATGCTGTGGGGATGTTTTTCAACGGCAGGGACTGGGAAATTGGTCAGAATTGAAGGAATGATGGATGGCGCTAAATACAGGGAAATTCTTGAGGGAAACCTGTTTCAGTCTTCCAGAGATTTGAGACTGGGACGGAGGTTCACCTTCCATCAGGACAATGACCCTAAGCATACTGCTAAAGCAACACTTGAGTGGTTTAAGGGAAAACATTTAAATGTCTTGGAATGGCCTAGTCAAAGCTCAGACCTCAATCCAATTGAGAATCTGTGGTATGTCTTAAAGATTGCTGTACACCAGCGGAACCCATCCAATTTGAAGGAGCTGGAGCAGTTTTGCCTTGAAGAATGGGCAAAAATCCCAGTGGCTAGATGTGCCAAGCATATAGAGACATACCCCAAGAGACTTGCAGCTGTAATTGCTGCAAAAGGTGTCTCTACAAACTATTGACTCTGGGGGGGTGAATAGTTATGCACGATCAAGTTTTCAGTTTTTTTGTCTTATTTCTTGTTTGTTTCACTATAAAAAATATTTTGCATCTTCAAAGTGGTAGGCATGTTGTGTAAATCAAATGATACAAACCCCCCAAATATCCCTTTTAATTCCAGTTTATAAGGCAACCAAATAGGAAAAATGCATGGGGGGGGTGAATACTTTCGCAAGCCACTGTACAATGGTGTCTTCAACCCTAGTCTAGCTTGCTCTGCAGTGTCAGCTAGCTCGACTTGATATAAAGGTAGAGACACAAGTGGAGGAAGAAGTCACTAAACAAAACATGTTTTATTATCACCTAAAACAATATATTGTGTTCAATGAAAACGTCAGATTTTAATAATGCAATCTCTGACGAGAGACAGGCTCTCCTCCATCTTGCGTTACAAACACTACACTTGTCCGTTCAGTAGCAGGGCAAGACTCCGTGAAGATGACGTGATGAAATACATCACAATGTTAACAGGGCAGAAGAATATCATGATCCCATCAATGTACTATACATCTACTCTATCCTGTTCTCTAAGCTGGATGATGTTTACATCATCAGAGTCCTTAAATAGAAAATAGAATGGTTTTACATCAGGCCACGGTGGTAACTAGGATGGTTTCCACCAGGGCACAGTGGTAACTAGGATGGTTTCCATCAGGGCACAGTGGTAACTAGGATGGTTTCCATCAGGGCACAGTGCTGCTTGACTATTTTCCTGACGTTGGTTGTCTGATTGCTGTGTGCTGTTTGTTCAAACCAGCCTCTTACCCCTGCTCTCCCCCCGCTCTCCTCTCCTCTCCTCTCCTCTCCTCTCCTCTCCTCTCCTCTCCTCTCCTCTCCTCTCCTCTCCTCTCTCCTATTTTCTCCCCCTCCTCCCCTCTCTTCTCCACCTGCCCTCCTCCCCCTCCTCTCCTCTCCCCTGCTCTCAACAGCTACTGCATGCTACCTACTCCAGACTGATTGGATGATTTTGTGTAGTGAAGTTCCCCCTCTCCACCCGCTTGTTCATGGTCTGTGTGTGTGTCAGAGGAAAGCTGTAACTAGAAGAGTGGTAGTACTTAATTCTCTCTCTCTCTCTCTCTCTCTCTCTCTCTCTCTACCCTCCACTACTCCACTGTGTTTACCCTCCACTACTCCACTGTGTTTACCCTGCTCTACTCCACTGTGTTTACCCTCCACTACTCCACTGTGTTTACCCTCCACTACTCCACTGTGTTTACCCTGCTCTACTCCACTGTGTTTACCCTCCACTACTCCACTGTGTTTACCCTCCACTACTCCACTGTGTCTAACCTCCACTACTCCACTGTGTATACCCTCCACTACTCCACTGTGTTTACCCTCCACTACTCCACTGTGTTTACCCTCCACTACTCCACTGTGTTTACCCTGCTCTACTCCACTGTGTTTACCCTCCACTACTCCACTGTGTTTACCCTCCACTACTCTACTGTGTTTACCCTCCACTACTCCACTGTGTTTACCCTCCACTACTCCACTGTGTTTACCCTGCTCTACTCCACTGTGTTTACCCTCCACTACTCCACTGTGTTTACCCTCCACTACTCCACTGTGTTTACCCTGCTCTACTCCACTGTGTTTACCCTCCACTACTCCACTGTGTCTAACCTCCACTACTCCACTGTGTATACCCTCCACTACTCCACTGTGTTTACCCTCCACTACTCCACTGTGTTTACCCTCCACTACTCCACTGTGTTTACCCTCCACTACTCCACTGTGTTTATCCTCCACTACTCCACTGTGTTTACCCTGCTCTACTCCACTGTGTTTACCCTCCACTACTCCACTGTGTTTACCCTCCACTACTCTACTGTGTTTACCCTCCACTACTCTACTGTGTTTACCCTCCACTACTCCACTGTGTTTACCCTCCACTACTCCACTGTGTTTACCCTGCTCTACTCCACTGTGTTTACCCTCCACTACTCCACTGTGTTTACCCTCCACTACTCCACTGTGTTTACCCTGCTCTACTCCACTGTGTTTACCCTCCACTACTCCACTGTGTTTACCCTCCACTACTCCACTGTGTTTACCCTCCACTACTCCACTGTGTCTAACCTCCACTACTCCACTGTGTATACCCTCCACTACTCCACTGTGTTTACCCTCCACTACTCCACTGTGTTTACCCTCCACTACTACATTGTGTTTACCCTCCACTACTCCACTGTGTTTACCCTCCACTACTCCACTGTGTATACCCTCCACTACTCCACTGTGTTTACCCTCCACTACTCCACTGTGTTTACCCTCCACTACTCCACTGTGTTTACCCTCCACTACTCCACTGTGTATACCCTCCACTACTCCACTGTGTATACCCTCCACTACTCCACTGTGTTTACCCTTCACTACTCCACTGTGTTTACCCTCCACTACTCCACTGTGTATACCCTTCACTACTCCACTGTGTTTACCCTCCACTACTCCACTGTGTTTACCCTCCACTACTCCACTGTGTTTACTCTCCACTACTCCACTGCTAATGTATTATAGTATATTTTGCTTGTGTATTTCAAATGCTGATTCCACACAATGTGAAAATAAATGATATTGGATTGTATACTGTCCAGACTGAGGTAGTTTTCCTGGGCAACACTCTAATCTAGGGCTGGCCATGGCTGTGCTGTAAAGGAACCGTTCATTATACTGATACTGAGGATGCTGCTTGACTGTGACGCCTCCTGGGCCTTAGTGTCTGATCAATCAGAATTTGAACTGGACCTACATGGATTTAAGCGAGATGAATACAATTTTACTCAATTCAAAAGTCCTGATGACAGTGGTCAAATGAACCACCAGCTCAGTTAAAACCTCTGCTGAAGACGACCTCTAAGACGAGGGAGTTTCTGCCTAAGCCTCTGCCCTTGTCTCTGTCCAATGACGGGGTACATCATCATCACAGCCACTTATTTAGTTCCCAACATAATGAATTGACAAGTACCCTCCATAACGAGCCCAAGTGGTCTCTCTAAAGAACAGGATGGCTAATTAATAATTAAAGGTTCCAAACCTTTAGTGACTAACACCAAGGTAGTAATGGGGTGGGTGGTGGGGGCTACATCTAGATAATAATAGCTTCTTAGCAGTAAACATTCAAAATGCTCTGAAAGCCAACTTGATTTATTTCAGTCCTGAGATATTATAATGGTTGTGTGATGATTGTCCTTGCTTGAAATCTGAAGACTTTGTTCCACAATTTAATATAGAGGCTGTCACGATCGTGTGTAGAGACAGACCAGGGCGCAGCGTAGCGATAGTTCGACATGATTTATTCACAAATAAACGAAACTTAGTCCGAACTATACAAAACAACAGAGTAAGAAAAACGTGAACATCCACACACTTACTATTGATAATGACATTGAAATAATGACCCACACAAACATGTTGGGTTGAGCAACTTAAATAGAATCCCCAATCAGAGACAACGTCTCACAGCTGTCTCCAATTGGGGATTCAACACAAAATGAAAAACATAGATCTAGGTATCTAGATCTGTCAGGCTCTGACCATGGCCAAAAGGTACTCCCTATGGCCAGAGCCTGACAGTACCCCCCCTCTAAGGCGCGGACTCCCGGCCGCGATAATCACAAAAAAAATAATAATAATAATAATTATGTGACATGGGGGGTGTGAGGAGGGACAATCCAATCGGTGGCGGCTCAGGCCCCGGCGAAGTGGATAATTTCCTCCCTGACCTGAGTCTGATGACCAGTCCCGGAATGGGACCTAGCATGGCGAACGGCTCCGGCCCTGTAGCGGTACCGACGACCGGACCCGGACTGGGCACCGGTGTTCCAGGACGCTCCGGTTCTGGAGCTGGGCAGACGTTCGGACCCGGACTGGGCACCGGTGTGGCAGGACGCTCCGGTTCTGGAGCTGAGCAGACGACCGGCCCCGGACTGGGCACCGGTGGAGCGGACTGCTCCGGCGCTGGAGCGTAGCAGACGACCGGCCCCGGACTGGGCACCGGTGGAGCGGACTGCTCCGGCGCTGGAGCGTAGCGGACGGCCGGCCCATGACTGGGCACCGGTGGAGCGGACTGCTCCGGCGCTGTAGCGGAGCGGACTGCTGGACCCGGATTGGGCTCCGGGCGGCGGACCGTCTCTGGAGGCTCCGGGCGGCGGACCGTCTCTGGAGGCTCCGGGCTGCTGACCGTCTCTGGAGGCTCCGGGCTGCTGACCGTCTCTGGAGGCTCCGGGCTGCTGACCGTCTCTGGAGGCTCCGGGCTGCTGACCGTCTCTGGAGGCTCCGGGCTGCTGACCGTCTCTGGAGGCTCCGGGCTGCTGACCGTCTCTGGAGGCTCCGGGCTGCTGACCGTCTCTGGAGGCTCCGGGCTGCTGACCGTCTCTGGAGGCTCCGGGCTGCTGACCGTCGCTGGAGGCACCGGGCTGCTGACCGTCGCTGGAGGCACCGGGCTGCTGACCGTCGCTGGAGGCACCGGGATGCTGACCTTCGCTGGAGGCACCGGGATGCTGACCTTCGCTGGAGGCACCGGGATGCTGACCTTCGCTGGAGGCACCGGGATGCTGACCTTCGCTGGAGGCTCAGAGTTGCTGACCTTCGCTGGAGGCTCAGAGTTGCTGACCTTCGCTGGAGGCTCAGAGTTGCTGACCTTCGCTGGAGGCTCAGAGTTGCTGACCTTCGCTGGAGGCTCAGAGTTGCTGACCTTCGCTGGAGGCTCAGAGCTGCTGACCTTCGCTGGAGGCTCAGAGCTGCTGACCTTCGCTGGAGGCTCAGAGTTGCTGACCTTCGCTGGAGGCTCAGAGCTGCTGACCTTCGCTGGAGGCTCAGAGCTGCTGACCTTCGCTGGAGGCTCAGAGCTGCTGACCTTCGCTGGAGGCTCAGAGCTGCTGACCTTCGCTGGAGGCTCAGAGCTGCTGACCTTCGCTGGAGGCTCAGAGCTGCTGACCTTCGCTGGAGGCTCAGAGCTGCTGACCTTCGCTGGAGGCTCAGAGCTGCTGACCTTTGCTGGAGGCTCAGAGTTGCTGACCTTGGCTGGAGGCTCAGGGCTGCTGACCTTGGCTGGAGGCTCAGGGCTGCTGACCTTGGCTGGAGGCTCAGGGCTGCTGACCTTGGCTGGAGGCTCAGGGCTGCTGACCTTGGCTGGAGGCTCAGGGCTGCTGACCTTGGCTGGAGGCTCAGGGCTGCTGACCTTGGCTGGAGGCTCAGGGCTGCTGACCTTGGCTGGTTTAGAAGCCCGCTCCCGCATATCCATCAGCCTGGTAACTAGAGCGTATCGGCGCCCGAAATCCTCCTCCTCCTCTATCTCTATTAGCAGCGGGTCTGTATGCTGCTCCAATGGAAGAGCCACCCACGCTCTCCACCACCTTATCTGTTCCTCCTTCGGGCGGTCAAAAACACCCTCGGGTTTTTCTCGGTCATGGACCGTTGGCATCCGAAGTGGTGGGCGATCCTTTTCCTCCATCCTCTCCGTGCTTTGGCTGCGCACAGATGGTGTGGTGCGCAAAGTCGGCACGGATCGTGCCGGGCTGTGGGCCAGCGCTGGAGGCACCGGGTTGGGAACTGGCGTTGGAGGGCTGCTACTGCCCCGATCTTCTTTCCATCGCCAATCCCCTTCCTGTGAGGACTCCTCCGGGAGCCCCCACGAGTGAGGGAACAAAGGCACATAGTCGTCGTCTCCCTCCGACTCCTCTTCGTACCTCTGCTCCCATGGCTGTAGGGGCTCCTCCAGGATCCCCCACGAGTGTAGTGGCCGGGGCTCTTCACCGTCAACCCCCGACCACCCCCATAGCCCCCCCCCCAAAAACTGTTTGGGGTTTCTGGGCTCCAGGCTGTTTTCTTGTCCGTCGCTTGTTCTTTCCGCTGCGTCTCTTGGTCTCGTTTTGGTGGGTCATTCTGTCACGATCGTGTGTAGAGACAGACCAGGGCGCAGCGTAGCGATAGTTCGACATGATTTATTCACAAATAAACTAAACTTAGTCCGAACTATACAAAACAACAGAGTAAGAAAAACGTGAACATCCACACACTTACTATTGATAATGACATTGAAATAATGACCCACACAAACATGTGGGGTTGAGCAACTTAAATAGAATCCCCAATCAGAGACAACGTCTCACAGCTGTCTCCAATTGGGGATTCAACACAAAATGAAAAACATAGATCTAGGTATCTAGATCTGTCAGGCTCTGACCATGGCCAAAAGGTACTCCCTATGGCCAGAGCCTGACAGAGGCTTTAGCTCAACAGGCTAGCACAGTCTGAAACCCAGTTGATCCCTGTAATATCTTGCACGAATTACACTGTCTTCCCTGCTGTTCATTGAAGACGTGTAGGCCTAGGCTTTACTAAAATCAATATGTCATTATGTCAAATCAGAAAATGAAACGTGTCAAACCACAGTGAAAAGATGATCTAATAATTCCACGGGTGATTAAATCAAATTGAGGAAACTAGAATGGGTTTCAAGCATCATTAACAGAATGATCAGGAGGATATTAATGGGACATACTCTGTTATCTCCCCTGTTACCACTGTTTTACTGCCTTCTTTTAAAGGGCCCGATTCAGGCTTGAGATAACCAACCACACAGAGACCTCATGTGAAATTCAGACTTGAGATAACCAACCACACAGAGACCTCATGTGAAATTCAGACTTGAGATAACCAACCACACAGAGACCTCATGTGAAATTCAGACTTGAGATAACCAACCACAAGTCTGAATTTTGGCCCACTCCTCCATACAGACCTTCTCCAGATCCTTCAGGTTTCGGGACTGTCGCTGGGCAATATGGACTTTCAGCTCCCTCCAAAGATTTTCTATTGGGTTCAGGTCTGGAGACTGGCTAGGCCACTCCAGGACCTTGAGATGCTTCTTACGGAGGCTTTTATACAGGTAACGAGTTCAAACAGGTGCAGTTAATACAGGTAATGAGTGGAGAACAGGAGGGCTTCTTAAAGAAAAACTAACAGGTCTGTGAGAGCCGGAATTCTTACTGGTTGGTAGGTGATCAAATACTTATGTCATGCAATAAAATGCAAATGAATTATTTAAAAATCATACAATGTGATTTTCTGGATTTTTGTTTTAGATTCCGTCTCTCACAGTTGAAGTGTACCTATGATAAAAATTACAGACCTCTACATGCTTTGTAAGTAGGAAAACCTGCAAAATCGGCAGTGTATCAAATACTTGTTCTCCCCACTGTAACTGTTTGGCCATAATGACCATTGTTATGTTTGGAGGAAAAAGGGGGAGGCTTGCAAGCCGAAGAACACCATCCCAACCGTGAAGTACGGGGGTGGCAGCATCATGTTGTGGGGGTGCTTTGCTGCTGGAGCGACTGGTGCACTTCACAAAATAGATGGCATCATGAGGAAGGAAAATGATGTGGATATATTGAAGCAACATCTCAAGACATCAGTCAGGAAGGACAATGACCAAAAGCATACTTCCAAATGGACAATGACCCCCAGCATACTTCCAAAGTTGTGGCAAAATGGCTTAAGGACAACAAAGTCAAGGTATTGGAGTGGCCATCACAACGCCCTGACCTCAATCCTATAGAACAGTTGTGGGCACAACTGAAAAAGTGTGTGCGAGCAAGGAGGCCTACAAAGGCAATGCTACCAAATACTAATTGAGTGTATGTTAACTTCTGACCCTCTGGGAATGTGATGAAAGAAAGAAAAGCTGAAATAAATCATTCTCTCAACTATTATTCTGACATTTCACATTCTTAAAATAAAGTGGTGATCCTAACTGACCTAAGACAGGGAATTTTTACTAGGATTAAATGTCAGGAATTGTGAAAAAGTGAGTTTAAATGTATTTGGCTAAGGTGTATAACTTCTGACTTCAACTGTAGCTAGTAGTGGAGATAGAGAGGGTAGGAGATATATCTAGTAGTGGAGATAGAGAGGGTAGGAGATATATCTAGTAGTGGAGATAGAGAGGGTAGGAGATATATCTAGTAGTGGAGATAGAGAGGGTAGGAGATATATAGCTAGTAGTGGAGATAGAGAGGGTAGGAGATATATCTAGTAGTGGAGATAGAGAGGATAGGAGATATATAGCTAGTAGTGGAGATAGAGAGGATAGGAGATACATCTAGTAGTGGAGATAGAGAGGATAGGAGATACATCTAGTAGTGGAGATAGAGAGGATAGGAGATACATCTAGTAGTGGAGATAGAGAGGATAGGAGATACATATAGTAGTGGAGATAGAGAGGATAGGAGATATATAGCTAGTAGTGGAGATAGAGAGGGTAGGAGATATATCTAGTAGTGGAGATAGAGAGGGTAGGAGATATATCTTGTAGTGGAGATAGAGAGGATAGGAGATATACAGCGGGTGAAATAAATATTGAACACGTCACCATTTTTCTCAGTAAATATATTTCCAAAGGAGCTATTGACATGAAAGTTTCACCAGATGTTGGTAACAACCCAAGTAATCCATACATACAAAGAAACCAAAACAAATAAGTTCAGAAATTAAGTTATGTGTAATAATGTGAAATGACACAGGGAAAAAGTATTGAACACATGAAGAAATGGAGGTTCAAAAAGGCATGGAAAGCCAAGACAACAGCTGAAAACTATCAGTAATTAAAAAGCAATCCAGCCCCCTGTCAGTGCAAATTAATATCAGCTGGTTCAGTCCCAACTGATGGCCTACAAAAAGGTCTCATTGCCAAGGTGTCACACAAGACACATCTCATGATGGGTAAATGCAAAGAGCTGTCTCAAGACCTTCGCAACCTAATTGTTGCAAAACATAATGATGGCATTGGTTAAAGGCGCATTTCTAAGCTTCTGAATGTTCCAGTGAGCACTGTTGGGGCTATAATACGGAAGTGGAAAGACAATCATTTCACCATAAATTTGCCTCGACCAGGTGCTCCTCGTAAATTTGCCCATTCATCCTTCCTTCAATTATGTGAAGTTTGCCAGTACCATTTGCTGAAAAGCAGCCCCACACCATGATGTTCCCACCTCCAAACTTCACTGTTGGTATGGTGTTTTTAGGGTGATGTGCAGTGCCATTTCTCCTACAAACATGGTGTGTATTATGACATCCAAACAGTTCAATTTTGCTCTCATCTGACCACATTATATTCTCCCAGTATTTCACTGGCTTTTCCAAATGTTGTGCAGAAAACTTTAAACGAGCTTCAACATGCTTTTTTTTCAGCAATGGAGTCTTGCGTGGTGAGCGTGCATACAGGCCATGGCGGTGGAGTGCATTACTTAATGTTTTCTTTGAGACAACAGTACCTGCTAGTTGCAGGTCTTTTTGAAGCTCTCCACAAGTGGTCCTTGGCTCTTGGACAACTCTTCTGAATATTCTTTTCACTCCTCTGTCAGAAATCCTGCGAGGAGCACCTGGTCGAGGCAAATTTATGGTGAAATTATTGTCTTTCCACTTCCGTATTATGGCCCCAACAGTGCTCACTGGAACATTCAGAAGCTTAGAAATGTGCCTATAACCAATGCCATCATTATGTTTTTCAACAATTAGGTTGCGAATGTCTTGAGACAGCTCTTTGCTTTTACCCATCATGAGATGTGTCTTGTGTGACACCTTGGCAATGAGACCTTTTTGTAGGCCATCAGTTGGGACTGAACCAGCTGATATTAATTTGCACCGACAGGGGGCTGGATTGCTTTTTAATTACTGATAGTTTTCAGCTGTTGTCTTGGCTTTCCATGCCTTTTTGAACCTCCCTTTCTTCATGTGTTCAATACTTTTTCCCTGTGTCATTTCACATTATTACACATAACTTAATTTCTGAACTTATTTGTTTTGGTGTCTTTGTATGTATGGATTACTTGGGTTGTTACCAACATCTGGTGAAACTTTCATGTCAATAGCACCTTTGGAAATATATGTACTGAGAAAAATGGTGACGTGTTCAATACTTATTTCACCCGCTGTATCTAGTAGTGGAGATAGAGAGGATAGGAGATACATCTAGTAGTGGAGATAGAGAGGATAGGAGATACATCTAGTAGTGGAGATAGAGAGGATAGGAGATACATCTAGTAGTGGAGATAGAGAGGATATGAGATGCATCTAGTAGTGGAGATAGAGAGGATAGGAGATATATAGCTAGTAGTGGAGATAGAGAGGATAGGAGATACATCTAGTAGTGGAGATAGAGAGGATAGGAGATACATCTAGTAGTGGAGATAGAGAGGATAGGAGATGCATCTAGTAGTGGAGATAGAGAGGATAGGAGATACATCTAGTAGTGGAGATAGAGAGGATAGGAGATACATCTAGTAGTGGAGATAGAGAGGATAGGAGATACATCTAGTAGTGGAGATAGAGAGGATAGGAGGAGTGAATCTTTACTTCAACACTATTGACAGATAAAGGTTACCCAATTTAACAAATCACACACACAAAAAACTTTGAAAATGTTATGCAATTAAAATAAACAAAAATGCCTTTTCCTTATGGGGAAAAAGTTACTACACCCCTACCTTTATCATCACATAAAATGGCTAAAATTTGAATTAGGTACCAAAACAAGTGCAAATGATTAGAAAACATTAGAGAGATGCAGTCAGTTGTGCCTTGGTTCTCCTGAAGTCCACCACCATCTCCTTTGTTTTGCTGATGTTGAGCTGAAGGTGGTTCTGCTCACACCACAACACAAAGTCACTGATTGTGCTCCTGTACTCCTCCTCCTGCCCACTCCTGATGCACCCTACAATTGCGAGTCATCCGAGAACTTCTGTAGGTGGCATGTTTCAGAGTTATATCTGAAGTCCGAGGTGTAGAGGGTGAACAGGAAGGGGGACAGGACTGTTCCCTGGGGGGCCCCTGTGTTGCTCACTGCCCGTTCTGTGGCCTACCGGTCAGGTAGTCCGTGACCCAGGAGTGGAGATTATTTAACCATGTTTATCACCATAATCACTAGACTTACCATAAAGTAATGATCCAGCTGATTATTTAACCATGTTTATCACCATAATCACTAGACTTACCATAGAGTAATGATCCAGCTGATTATTTAACCATGTTTATCATCACAATCTATCTGCCACATACTCTGCAACTAATCAGGAAAACATTACTTTTTTGTTGGGGGAAAACTGTCTTCTTCTTGGTAGAGATAAGGCTGTCCATGAATATAATATGTAATATGAGGAGGCCACACACACACACACACACGCACACGCACACGCACACACACACACACACACACACACACATATACACACACACACACTCACGCACACACACACACACACGTCCACCCTCTGATAGAGAAAACCTCATCATAACCTCTTTAGATGACCTCCTTGTTAGTAACCTCTTTAGATGACCTCCTGGTTATTGACCTCTTTAGATGACCTCCTGGTTATTAACCTCTTTAGATGACCTCCTGGTTATTAACCTCTTTAGATGACCTCCTGGTTATTGACCTCTTTAGATGATCTCCTGGTTATTGACCTCTTTAGATGACCTCCTGGTTATTAAACTCTTTAGATGACCTCCTGGTTATTAACCTCTTTAGATGACCTCCTGGTTATTGACCTCTTTAGATGACCTCCTGGTTATTGACCTCTTTAGATGACCTCCTGGTTATTAACCTCTTTAGATGACCTCCTGGTTATTGACCTCTTTAGATGACCTCCTGGTTATTAACCTCTTTAGATGACCTCCTGGTTATTGACCTCTTTAGATTACCTCCTGGTTATTGACCTCTTTAGATGACCTCCTGGTTATTAACCTCTTTAGATTACCTCCTGGTTATTGACCTCTTTAGATTACCTCCTGGTTATTAACCTCTTTAGATGACCTCCTGGTTATTGACCTCTTTAGATAACCTCCTGGTTATTAACCTCTTTAGATGACCTCCTGGTTATTGACATCTTTAGATAAACTCCTGGTTATTGATCAGTATTCTAGATGGTAACATTGTTTAGCTGTTTTCCAATTTTAATGAGTTTATAAAATGTCTGTGCTCGTGTTATAAGGAGGAGATTCCCTTGTGGAGGATAAATATTCTGATTAATGATAGGATACATAGTTAATTCATCACCTTAGGGGAAGAGTTTGTTATTTTATGCTTGATGATATTGGGTCTAGAATCGTTTCCTATTTGGAATATTTCTCTGTTAATATCTCCATGCTTTTCCTCCATGCTTCTCCCCAGGTGGCTAGCTGTCTGTGCAAACAAACTCTTCAATAAATCTAGTAAACTCACAGATATTTTGATGAATTTGTTTTCTATGGGGGAGGGGGACTTGCTTGCTGCCACTACCTGTAATGAGTACATGCCTCTCTCTCTCGCTCTGTCATTCTTTCCATGTTCAAGTGTCAAGTAGCAGCTGGCTTGCCATCTCAGTAGTGTCTCTGTGTTCATAAATCTGTCTAATTCTCCACCTGTCCTCCATAGTGTGTAAATCCTCTAGCTAACGGAACGAGCCACAGCACTGGGTCATTATTCACTTGGAACCAAACATTGCAAACGGGTCCAAATGGGAGGGACCTACCTGAATTTGTCCAATAAGAAACATATGTTTTTGTTTTCTGTTGCAAAACATTTTGCACTAAATGAATAAGACCCTGGGCTGGCTAGGCCTGTGCTACGTGGTGATGAATGAGCTATAGAGAAGACATGCTCTGACTGGCTGCCAATTCATCAGGAACCCAATCTGCAGAGGAAGAGGATCCACATTCACAGCTAGTGAAGCTATCATAGTGGATTGTATTGCAGTAGTATCATAGTAGTATTATAGTGAGTAGTATCATAGTGAGTAGTATCATAGTAGCATCATAGTAGTATTATAGTAGTATCATAGTGAGTAGTATCATAGTGAGAAGTATCATAGTAGTATCATAGTAGTATTATAGTGAGTAGTATTATAGTGAGTAGTATCATAGTAGTATTACAGTGAGTAGTATCATAGTAGTATTATAGTGAGTAGTATCATAGTAGTATTATAGTGAGTAGTATCATAGTAGCGTTATAGTGAGTAGTATCATAGTAGTATTATAGTGAGTAGTATCATAGTAGTATCTTGGTGAGTAGTATCATAGTGAGTAGTATCATAGTAGTATCATAGTAGTATCATAGTAGAATCATAGTAGTATTATAGTGAGTAGTATCATAGTAGTATTATAGTGAGTAGTATCATAGTAGTATTATAGTGAGTAGTATCATAGTAGTATCATAGTGAGTAGTATCGTAGTAGTATTACAGTGAGTAGTATCATAGTGAGTAGTATCATAGTAGTATCATAGTGAGTAGTATCATAGTAGCGTTATAGTCAGTAGTATCATAGTAGCGTTATAGTGAGTAGTATCATAGTAGTATTATAGTGAGTAGTATCATAGTAGTATCATAGTGAGTAGTATCATAGTGAGTAGTATCATAGTAGTATCATAGTAGTATCATAGTAGTATTATAGTGAGTAGTATCATAGTAGCGTTATAGTGAGTAGTATCATAGTAGTATTATAGTGAGTAGTATCATAGTAGTATTATAGTGAGTAGTATCATAGTAGTATTATAGTGAGTAGTATCATAGTAGTATTATAGTGAGTAGTATCATAGTAGTATCTTGGTGAGTAGTATCATAGTGAGTAGTATCATAGTAGTATCATAGTAGTATCATAGTAGAATCATAGTAGTATTATAGTGAGTAGTATCATAGTAGTATTATAGTGAGTAGTATCATAGTAGTATCATAGTAGTATCATAGTAGTATTATAGTGAGTAGTATCATAGTAGTATCATAGTGAGTAGTATCGTAGTAGTATTACAGTGAGTAGTATCATAGTGAGTAGTATCATAGTAGTATCATAGTGAGTAGTATCATAGTGAGTAGTATCATAGTAGTATCATAGTAGTATTATAGTGAGTAGTATCATAGTAGCGTTATAGTGAGTAGTATCATAGTAGTATTATAGTGAGTAGTATCATAGTAGTATTATAGTGAGTAGTATCATAGTAGCGTTATAGTGAGTAGTATCATAGTAGTATTATAGTGAGTAGTATCATAGTAGTATCTTGGTGAGTAGTATCATAGTGAGTAGTATCATAGTAGTATCATAGTAGTATCATAGTAGAATCATAGTAGTATTATAGTGAGTAGTATCATAGTAGTATTATAGTGAGTAGTATCATAGTAGTATCATAGTAGTATCATAGTAGTATTATAGTGAGTAGTATCATAGTAGTATCATAGTGAGTAGTATCGTAGTAGTATTACAGTGAGTAGTATCATAGTGAGTAGTATCATAGTAGTATCATAGTGAGTAGTATCATAGTAGCGTTATAGTCAGTAGTATCATAGTAGCGTTATAGTGAGTAGTATCATAGTAGTATTATAGTGAGTAGTATTATAGTAGTATCATAGTAGTATCATAGTGAGTAGTATCATAGTGAGTAGTATCATAGTAGTATCATAGTAGTATCATAGTAGTATTATAGTGAGTAGTATCATAGTAGCGTTATAGTGAGTAGTATCATAGTAGTATTATAGTGAGTAGTATCATAGTAGTATTATAGTGAGTAGTATCATAGTAGTATTATAGTGAGTAGTATCATAGTAGTATTATAGTGAGTAGTATCATAGTAGTATCTTGGTGAGTAGTATCATAGTGAGTAGTATCATAGTAGTATCATAGTAGTATCATAGTAGAATCATAGTAGTATTATAGTGAGTAGTATCATAGTAGTATTATAGTGAGTAGTATCATAGTAGTATCATAGTAGTATCATAGTAGTATTATAGTGAGTAGTATCATAGTAGTATCATAGTGAGTAGTATCGTAGTAGTATTACAGTGAGTAGTATCATAGTGAGTAGTATCATAGTAGTATCATAGTGAGTAGTATCATAGTGAGTAGTATCATAGTAGTATCATAGTAGTATCATAGTAGTATTATAGTGAGTAGTATCATAGTAGCGTTATAGTGAGTAGTATCATAGTAGTATTATAGTGAGTAGTATCATAGTAGTATTATAGTGAGTAGTATCATAGTAGTATTATAGTGAGTAGTATCATAGTGAGTAGTAGCATAGTGAGTAGTATCATAGTAGTATCATAGTAGTATCATAGTAGTATCATAGTAGTATCATAGTAGTATTATAGTGAGTAGTATCATAGTAGCGTTATAGTGAGTAGTATCATAGTAGTATTATAGTGAGTAGTATCATAGTAGTATTATAGTGAGTAGTATCATAGTAGTATTATAGTGAGTAGTATCAGAGTAGTATCATAGTGAGTAGTATCATAGTAGCGTTATAGTGAGTAGTATCATAGTAGTATCATAGTAGTATTATAGTGAGTAGTATCATAGTAGCGTTATAGTGAGTAGTATCATAGTAGTATTATAGTGAGTAGTATCATAGTAGTATTATAGTGAGTAGTATCATAGTAGTATTATAGTGAGTAGTATCATAGTAGTATCATAGTGAGTAGTATCATAGTAGTATTATAGTGAGTAGTATCATAGTAGTATTATAGTGAGTAGTATCATAGTAGTATTATAGTGAGTAGTATCATAATAGTATTATAGTGAGTAGTATCATAGTAGTATTATAGTGAGTAGTATCATAGTAGTATTGTAGTGAGTAGTATCATAGTAGTATTATAGTGAGTAGTATCATAGTAGTATCATAGTGAGTAGTATCATAGTAGTATTATAGTGAGTAGTATCATAGTAGTATTATAGTGAGTAGTATCATGGTAGTATCATAGTGAGTAGTATCATAGTAGTATTATAGTGAGTAGTATCATAGTAGTATTATAGTGAGTAGTATCATAGTAGTATTATAGTGAGTAGTATCATAATAGTATTATAGTGAGTAGTATCATAGTAGTATTATAGTGAGTAGTATCATAGTAGTATTGTAGTGAGTAGTATCATAGTAGTATTATAGTGAGTAGTATCATAGTAGTATCATAGTGAGTAGTATCATAGTAGTATTATAGTGAGTAGTATCATAGTAGTATTATAGTGAGTAGTATCATGGTAGTATCATAGTGAGTAGTATCATAGTAGTATTGTAGTGAGTAGTATCATAGTAGTATTATAGTGAGTAGTATCATAGTAGTATCATAGTGAGTAGTATCATAGTAGTATTATAGTGAGTAGTATCATAGTAGTATTATAGTGAGTAGTATCATGGTAGTATCATAGTGAGTAGTATCATAGTGAGTAGTATCATAGTAGTATTGTAGTGAGTAGTATCATAGTAGTATTATAGTGAGTAGTATCATGGTAGTATCATAGTGAGTAGTATCATAGTAGTATTGTAGTGAGTAGTATCATAGTAGTATTATAGTGAGTAGTATCATAGTAGTATCATAGTGAGTAGTATCATAGTAGTATTATAGTGAGTAGTATCATAGTAGTATTATAGTGAGTAGTATCATGGTAGTATCATAGTGAGTAGATACTAGCACCCTATTCCCTGGTGAAATGTAATGGGAACATGGGGAATAAGGTGCCATTTCAGACACAGACACAGTTTTCCCTTCCTTTGAGCTCCTGGTGCCTGGTAATCCATCAACACATGGTCTACGTTTGTTTATTGTTTCTTTGGTTTTCCTGTATGTTTTCTTATTCTACTATAGATGGTTCTGAACATGTAAACATTTACCAGAGTAATACACCTGCCTTTCATCTCTCGTCCAGTCAGGCTTATTGAGCTGGCTATAGATGGTTCTGAACATGTAAACATTAACCAGAGTAATACACCTGCCTTTCATCTCTCGTCCATTCAGGCTTATTGTTAACTAGAATCTGGGAAAGGTTCTGTTGACGTTGTCTGATCAATAGTGATCAAAAATATCAAGTCAAAGTTTATTTGTCACGTACACAGATGAGCAGATGTTAAATCAGGAGCAGTAAAATGCTTCTGTTTGTTTCCAGCAGTGCAGTAAGGGTTTATGTATTTAGATCCGCCTACTCGAGACAAATTCAGCGATTGCTATGCCATGTCTGTGTCGTGAAGCAGTCGAGCTGGACAAATGCTTTTCTAACGTTGCAGTGACGTTATATAAATTGATGTAACGATGCAGCCGATCACCAGAAGGAGGCAAATACAAGATTATTCAACAGATGACGTTTACTTTCTGACTTATAAAACGGTGGGAAATCAATCAAATAAGTAATGTAAACATATACATATTTCTGTAATTCTAGTGCCTGATTTCGGAGACTGTCAGCTTAAGAGGTTAAAAATTAAAAAGGTTCTCAGAGATCAAATGAAATTTCAATAAAACAATGTTGCAGGAATGCTAATCGATTTGGAAACAATAAACATTATGTGAACATTATTAAAGTTATCAGTGTTCAATGACTATGTGCATAGGGCAGTCACTAAGGTGACTATGTGCATAGGGCAGTCACTAAGGTGACTATGTGCATAGGGCAGTCACTAAGGTGACTATGTGCATAGGGCAGTCACTAAGGTGACTATGTGCATAGGGCAGTCACTAAGGTGACTATGTGCATAGGGCAGTCACTAAGGTGACTATGTGCATAGGGCAGTCACTAAGGTGACTATGTGCATAGGGCAGTCACTAAGGTGACTATGTGCATAGGGCAGTCACTAAGGTGACTATGTGCATAGGGCAGTCACTAAGGTGACTATGTGCATAGGGCAGTCACTAAGGTGACTATGTGCATAGGGCAGTCACTAAGGTGACTATGTGCATAGGGCAGTCACTAAGGTGACTATGTGCATAGGGCAGTCACTAAGGTGACTATGTGCATAGGGCAGTCACTAAGGTGCAGGGTAGCCTACCGGGTGGTATTTTGGGGTATTTTATTAGGATCCCCATTAGCTGTTGCAAAAGCAGCAGCTACTCTTCCTGGGGTTCCACGCAAAACATGAAACATGACATAATACAGAACATGAATAGACAAGAACATTAATAGACAGCTAGAACAGTGATTAAGTTCAGGGCAGGGTACTGGGTGGAGGCCGGCTAGAACAGTGATTAAGTTCAGGGCAGGGTACTGGGTGGAGGCCGGCTAGAACAGTGATTAAGTTCAGGGCAGGGTACTGGGTGGAGGCCGGCTAGAACAGTGATTAAGTTCAGGGCAGGGTACTGGGTGGAGGCCGGCTAGAACAGTGATTAAGTTCAGGGCAGGGTACTGGGTCTGATGGCCTGGAGATAGAAGCTGTTTTTCAGTCTCTCGTCCCAGCTTTAATGCAGCTGTACTGTCTCTGCCTGCTAGATGGTAGCAGGGTGAACAGGCCTTGGCTCGGGTGACTGAGGTCCTTGATGATCTTCTTGATCTTCTTGGCCTTCCTGTGACACCGGGTGATGTAGATGTCCAAAGTGGTTTGGGCTTGTTGCTGATTGGTTGACCTTTTTTCGAACTGAACCTATAGCTTGTTGTTGTATTTTTTATTTGTGTTTGTATTCATAGATATGTTTTTTTTTGTTTTTCTAAACATGTAAACATTGTCCAGAGTTCTCAATTTGGAAAGGTTTGAGGAGACCTGTTGACCTTGGATCAATAATGACCATTAACGATGGGGTTGTCCTTGTTGCTGATAGGTTGACACCTTTTTTTAATCCAATCTATATGTCCTCCACGTTGTTACAGTTAAGCGTGCCAAGGTGAAGTGTTAGCTTACATCCAAGACCAAGTTCTATGCAGGCAGTGAAAACAAACCAATTTATATGTGCTAATCAATCAATTTTTTTGTGGAATATCAATGTCTACAATGTGGTTCAATGAGAATGAAAATTACAGCAGGTCTGATGTACTGCCTACGCTCAGTGTACTGGGGCTGCTAAGACACTACATGGTCTGCTGTACTGCCTACTCTCAGTGTGCTCTGGTCTGATGTACTGCCTACTCTCAGTGTGCTCTGGTCTGATGTACTGCCTACGCTCAGTGTGCTCTGGTCTGATGTACTGCCTACGCTCAGTGTGCTCTGGTCTGATGTACTGCCTACGCTCAGTGTGCTCTGGTCTGCTGTACTGCCTACACTCAGTGTGCTCTGGTCTGCTGTACTGCCTACGCTCAGTGTGCTCTGGTCTGCTGTACTGCCTACGCTCAGTGTGCTCTGGTCTGATGTACTGCCTACGCTCAGTGTACTGGGGCTGCTAAGACACTACATGGTCTGATGTACTGCCTACTCTCAGTGTGCTCTGGTCTGATGTACTGCCTACTCTCAGTGTGCTCTGGTCTGATGTACTGCCTACGCTCAGTGTGCTCTGGTCTGATGTACTGCCTACGCTCAGTATGCTCTGGTCTGATGTACTGCCTACGCTCAGTGTGCTCTGGTCTGCTGTACTGCCTACACTCAGCGTGCTCTGGTCTGCTGTACTGCCTACGCTCAGTGTGCTCTGGTCTGCTGTACTGCCTACGCTCAGTGTGCTCTGGTCTGATGTACTGCCTACGCTCAGTGTGCTCTGGTCTGCTGTACTGCCTACGCTCAGTGTGTTCTGGTCTGCTGTACTGCCTACGCTCAGTGTGTTCTGGTCTGCTGTACTGCCTACGCTCAGTGTGCTCTGGTCTGATGTACTGCCTACGCTCAGTGTGCTCTGGTCTGATGTACTGCCTACGCTCAGTGTGCTCTGGTCTGCTGTACTGCCTACACTCAGTGTGCTCTGGTCTGCTGTACTGCCTACACTCAGTGTGCTCTGGTCTGCTGTACTGCCTACGCTCAGCTCTTCCACACAATCCAAATCTAAAAGGAAAGTTCTGTACCAGTCCACAGAAACAACATCTAAGAACACAATATTGTAAACAACAACACCAGTTGAGGTTCAGCTGAGCATGAAAGTAGATTTGCTGCTGCAATATTCCACAAGAAAAAAATCTGTTTTGTTGCTGTCTTGTTGCCGGGGACTAGTCTGCTGTTGCCGTGTGACTGACAACTCTCATCAGTGCTCCTGTAGTCAATGAGAGGAAGTCACAGTGTGTGTGTGTGTTGTGTTGTGTGTGTGGGTGGGTATGTTTCATCAGTGTTGATCTGTTAAATGAGGGGGAATGACACTGTACATCGTCAACGCGCCACAGATACTAGCAGACAGCTGATATTTTATACCTCATTAACAGCAGATGCTTCAGAGGGCACCATTGATCTCCATGTCAACACACATTACCCAGTCAATCCCACATATCGACGCACACAGATACACAAACAGACAGAACACACACACACACACACACATACGCACACATACACACACACACACACCCCCCCCCCTTCACCCACACACACACACACACACACAAACACACAAACACGTCAATCCCACACGTGGAATGGCTCACTTCACGGGCAAATCAATCACACACACACACCCACACACACACACACACACACACACACACACACACACACACACAAACACACAAACACGTCAATCCCACACGTGGAATGGCTCACTGCATGGGCAAACCAATCACAATCGATCCCCTGTACACACACACACCACTCCGTCTCTCCGTCCCAAACGGCCAATAGGGCTCCAGTCAAAAGTAGTCCACTATATAGGGAATAGGGTGCCATTTGGGATGCAAACTGTGATATTACAGTAGAATCACACTGTCAGCTGCTGTCATGGGTCCAAAGCACCGCTTGATGATATGGGGCTGAGGATGGATCCAGTTTGGTCCGTCATGACATCACTTTGATTACTAAATTGAGGTCTTACAGCAACAGTATGAGGGAACATCAGTTATCATAACACCTTGGGATGCGTCCCAAATGGCAAACCCATTTTTCTACGTATTGCACTACTTTTGACCAGGTCCCATAAGGCTCTGGTCAAAAGTAGTGCACTATATAGGGAATATGGTGCCATTTGGAACGCACACCTTGTCACTCCTCACTCATTGTCTCGTCTTAATTATCTTCAACATGAAGGAACTAAAGAAATCACTGTCACTCTGTCATTCCAGCACCCTTCATAACATCTTGACTGTCACCATGGTATTGTACAGGGAGCACCATGGTATTGTACAGGGAGCACCATGGTATTGTACAGGGAGCACCATGGTATTGTACAGGGAGCACCATGGTATTGTACTGGGAACACCATGGTATTGTACTGGGAACACCATGGTATTGTAAAGGAATCCTTATGCTGTGAAATGTAGAAAGGGGGAGGAGGCCATCAGGACATTACCTTGAGATACCTACCTACCTACCTGACCTACCTGGTTAAATAAAGGTGAAATAAATAAAAAAGATGAACAACAAAGCTGTGTTTCAACCAGGAGAACTCATGGACACATCTGCCATGAAAAACTCACTGAACTGCCATTCTCCCAGTGCATACTGTAACTGTCCACTGAGCTACCATTCACCTACTGCATACTGTAACTGTCCACTGAGCTACCATTCACCTACTGTAACTGTCCACTGAGCTACCATTCACCTACTGCATACTGTAACTGTCCACTGTGCTACCATTCACCTACTGCATACTGTAACTGTCCACTGAGCTACCATTCACCTACTGCATACTGTAACTGTCCACTGAGCTACCATTCACTTACTGCATACTGTAACTGTCCACTGAGCTACCATTCACCTACTGCATACTGTAACTGTCCACTGTGCTACCATTCACCTACTGCATACTGTAACTGTCCACTGAGCTACCATTCACCTACTGCATACTGTAACTGTCCACTGAGCTACCATTCACCTACTGCATACTGTAACTGTCCACTGAGCTACCATTCACCTACTGCATACTGTAACTGTCCACTGAGCTACCATTCACCTACTGCATACTGTAACTGTCCACTGAGCTACCATTCACCTACTGCATACTATAACTGTCCACTGAGCTACCATTCACCTACTGCATACTGTAACTGTCCACTGAGTTACCATTCACCTACTGCATACTGTAACTGTCCACTGAGCTACCATTCACCTACTGCATACTGTAACTGTCCACTGAGCTACCATTCACCTACTGCATACTGTAACTGTCCACTGAGCTACCATTCACCTACTGTAACTGTCCACTGAGCTACCATTCACCTACTGCATACTATAACTGTCCACTGAGCTACCATTCACCTACTGCATACTGTAACTGTCCACTGAGTTACCATTCACCTACTGCATACTGTAACTGTCCACTGAGCTACCATTCACCTACTGCATACTGTAACTGTCCACTGAGCTACCATTCACCTACTGCATACTGTAACTGTCCACTGAGCTACCATTCACCTACTGCATACTGTAACTGTCCACTGAGCTACCATTCACCTACTGCATACTGTAACTGTCCACTGAGCTACCATTCACCTACTGCATACTGTAACTGTCCACTGAGCTACCATTCACCTACTGCATACTGTAACTGTCCACTGAGTTACCATTCACCTACTGCATACTGTAACTGTCCACTGAGCTACCATTCACCTACCGAGCTGTTGTACTTGTATTCACCCTACCCTGTAAAATGTCTACCTTTTATATTAAGTCGTATTGACTGTGGACTGCACTGTATAATGGTCAGCACTTAGCACTAAAGGAACATGGAAGCATTGTTATTTTTGTGACAATTGTTCTCAACAATACTCCTCCTGCTTCTCCTCCTCCTGCTTCTCCTCTTCTCTTCCTCATCTTCCTCCTCTCTTCCTCCTCTCTTCCTCCTCCTATTCCTCCTCTCTTCCTCCTCTCTTCCTCCTCATCTTCCTCCTCTCTTCCTCCTCTCTTCCTCCTCTCTTCCTCCTCCTATTCCTCCTCCTATTCCTCCTCCCCCTCCCCTTTCTAATCTCTTCCTCATCTCATCAACCAGGCTACAGCAATACACACAACCAGGCTACAGCAATACACACAACCAGGCTACAGCAATACACACAACCAGGCTACAGCAATACACACAACCAGGCTACAGCAATACACACAACCAGCCTACAGCAATACACACAACCAGACTACAGCAATTCACACAACCAGACTACATCAATACAATACCAGGCTAGAAACAAATAACCATGTGTTTATGTGTGTGTGCACATGTAAAAATGCAAGAATGTGTCTATTTATGTGTGTGTGTGTGTGAGACTTCTGTACTCTGTAGGTATCCATGGTGATGCTCAAGTATGCTCCTTTTCCATACCATTCATATACATTATAACCCATATCAATTCAGTACCTACAATACGTCTGATAGCAGTTTCACATAGCCAACCCATATGCCTACGTGTGTAGTCTGTTGGCATCAAATATGGTAAAATGCTATGCTCCCATTCCCCAGATATTCCTACACATGATCACCCATATCAATTTAGTACCCACAATTAGCCTGATATTACGTTCATAACTTGCCAACTAGTACTCTTGCCTTAGTCAAGTCTATAGGCATCGAAAGTCCTAACAATACAGCTTCCTATAGAACCCCCAGCCACCATTCATATCAGCCTTAACAATACAACCTGCTATAGAACACCCAGCCTGCTATAGATCACCCAGCCTGCGATAGATCATCCAGCCTGCTATAGAACATCCAGCCTGCTATAGATCACCCAGCCTGCTATAGAACATCCAGCCTGCTATAGATCACCCAGCCTGCTATAGAATATCCAGCCTGCTATAGAACACCCAGCCTGCTATAGAACACCCAGCCTGCTATAGAACACCCAGCCTGCTAAAGAACACCCACTCTGCTATAGATCACTCAGCCTGCTATAGAACACCCAGCCTGCTATAGATCACCCAGCCTGCTATAGATCACCCAGCCTGTTATAGAACACCCAGCCACCATACATATCAGCCTTAACAATACAGCCTGCTATAGAACACCCAGCCTGCTATAGATCACCCAGCCTGCTATAGATCACCCAGCCTGCTATAGAACACACAGACTGCTATAGAACACCCAGCCTGCTATAGAACACCCAGCCACCATACATATCAGCCTTAACAATACAGCCTGCTATAGAACACGTAGCCTGCTATAGATCACCCAGCCTGCTATAGAACACCCAGCCACCATACATATCAGCCTTAACAAAACAGCCTGCTATAGAACACCCAGCCTGCTATAGAACACCCACTCTGCTATAGAACACCCATCCTGCTATAGAACACCCACTCTGCTATAGAACACCCAGCCTGCTATAGAACACCCAGCCTGCTATAGAACACCCACTCTGCTATAGAACACCCAGCCTGCTATAGAACACCCACTCTGCTATAGAACACCCAGCCTGCTATAGAACACCCAGCCACCATACATATCAGCCTTAACAATACAGCCTACTATAGAACACCCAGCCTGCTATAGAACACCCACTCTGCTATAGAACACCCAGCCACCATACATATCAGCCTTAACAATACAGCCTGCTATAGAACACCCAGCCTGCTATAGAACACCCAGCCTGCTATAGAACACCCAGCCTGCTATAGAACACCCACTCTGCTATAGAACACTCACTCTGCTATAGAACACCCAGCCTGCTATAGAACACTCACTCTGCTATAGAACACCCAGCCTGCTATAGAACACCCACTCTGCTATAGAACACCCAGCCTGCTATAGAACACCCAGCCTGCTATAGAACACCCACTCTGCTATAGAACACCCACTCTGCTATAGAACACCCACTCTGCTATAGAACACCCAGCCTGCTATAGAACACCCAGCCTGCTATAGAACACCCACTCTGCTATAGAACACCCACTCTGCTATAGAACACCCACTCTGCTATAGAACACCCACTCTGCTATAGAACACCCACTCTGCTATAGAACACCCACTCTGCTATAGAACACCCACTCTGCTATAGAACACCCAGCCTGCTATAGAACACCCAGCCTGCTATAGAACACCCACTCTGCTATAGAACACCCAGAAGGAGGGAGAGGAGGAGGAGGAGGAGGAGGAGGAGGAGGAGGAGGAGGAGGAGGAGGAGGGATAGGAAGAGGAAGAAGAGGGAGAGGAGGAGGAGGAAGAGGAGGAGGAAGCTTGAGTGTTCTGTTATGTGAGTGTGCTCTGTGTGATAAGATAAGCAGGAAGTACAAGAGGTGAACAGTGTGAGGGCCCTGGGTGAAGTGAAGCCCTACTTAGTGCAGGAATAATAGAATGAAATAATGGAATGAAATCACTGATTAATTGTTACAGTAAACACACCTCTAAGGCAGGGTGGTGTCCTTTTGACTGTGTGTGTGTGTGTGTTCTGGTCCTGTAGCTCATCACAGGTAAAGGCTGTGGGGCCTATCACCTGTCCTCCATCAGCATTCTCCCTTCCCTCTCTACCCCCAGCCTGTCCTCCTCCTCCTCCAGCCTCTACCTCAATGTCAGCAAAAAAAGGAGCTGATTGTGAAGTTCAGGAGGAACCAGGCCTCGTCCTTCCCCATCATGCCACCCCCCACCCCCCAGCCTGTTCTCCTCCTCCCCCTCCTCCCGTCAGCCATATCTCACAGCTGTGTCATGTCATTCATTAATGGATGCCCCTGGGCCAACAATAACACACTACATCCTTTTATTACAGTCACCGGCCTGTTGGAGCTGTCAAGGTCAGATCTGCTCTGCAGTCATTCACCTGTGTGTGTGTGTGTGTGCGTGCGTGCGTGCGTGCGTGCGTGCGTGCGTGCGTGCGTGCGTGCGTGCGTGCGTGCGAGTGAGTGAATTTCAGTGGAGCTGAAATTTTTTGTAATGCCATTAAAACACAATATTTTAGGACTCCATACAGGCCAGCGCTATTAGCCATAATGAGCAAGAAATAAATAACTACCTCAACATAAACAATCAAAATACCAGTCTGCTTTAATTAATGGACATGATAAAAACAGCTCTGTGGAAAATGCATTTTGGTTAAAGTTAATTATCATTGATGCATTCAATATAATATTTATTACTTAAACTATAGGCTTCAAATATGCTCAGGTTAGAAAACCCATACCCCATAGTCACACCTCTGAACTTTCACCCCTTCTAGACCTTTATCCCTAGAGACTCCACCCAACCTCTGACCTGGGTTATCTGACCATGGTCAGCCAATCAGAGGTCTCTGAACGTGTGTGTTTTTTCTGAAAGCTTCTTCAGTTGGTTCCAGAGGTGCAGACAGCTCAGAATAACTCCACCACCTCAACTCACAATTAGACCTTTCTAACATGGACAAGCCTTTCTCACAAGGACAAGCCTTTCTCACATGGACAAGCCTTTCTCACATGGACAAGCCTTTCTCACATGGACAAGCCTTTCTCACATGGACAAGCCTTTCCCTGGACACTCCCTAGATGGTCTTTAGTGTGTCTCTGACCATGTAAGTGGATTTATAGCCAGTTATTGTTAATTTGGTGTGTGTTTAATCTGAACATGTTATTAGCTCCATACTACTATGTAACTACATGTTTTTACATGTCTCTGACTGTGTAAGTGGACTTATCTTAGCCTGAGCCTGGAAAGGGTCCCTGTGCTGTGGAAAACATCCTGCCTCGTCCCAGTGCCCAAGAAGGCACACCCCACTGTCCTGAATGACTTTAGACCTGTAGCGCTAACATTCCACATCATGAAGACCCTGGAAAGGTTAGTCCTCGCTCACCTCAGACCCCTGGTGTGTACATCACTGGACCCCCTGCAGTTCGCATACCAGCGCAACATCGGGGTGGATGATGCAATAGTATGACTATTACTTTTGGCAAGTCGGTTAGGACATCTACTTTGTGCATGACACAAGTAATTCTTCCAACAATTGTTTACAGACAGATTATTTAACTTATAATTCACTTCACAATTCCAGTGGGTCAGAAGTTTACATACGCTAAGTTGACTGTGCCTTTAAACAGCTTAGAAAATTCCAGAAAATTATGTAATGGCTTTAGAAGCTTCTGATAGGCTAATTGACATAATTTGAGTCAATTGGAGGTGTACCTGTGGATGTATTTCAAGGCCTACCTTCAAACTCAGTGCCTCTTTGCTCAACATCATGGGAAAATCAAAAGAAATCAGCCAAGACCTCAGAAAAAACAATGTAGACCTCCACAAGTCTGGTTCATTTTTTTATTACACCTTTATTTTACCAGGTAGGTCAGTTGAGAACAAGTTCTCATTTGCAACTGCGACCTGGCCAAGACAAAGCAAAGCAGTGCGACAAAAACAACAACACAGAGTTACACAGTAAACAAACATAGTCAAAAACACAATAGAAAATCTATATACAGAGTGCAAAATGTAGTGCAAAATGCAATAAGGTTAGGAGGTAGGACAATAAATAGACCATAGTGGTGATATAAATTACAGATTAGCATTAACACAGGGATGAAGGATGTGCAAATTATGATGTGCAAATAGAGATACTGGAGTGCAAGATTAGCGAAAAATAACAAACATAAATATGGGGATGAGGTAGTAGTGTGGGCTATTTACAGAAGGGCTATATACAGGTGCAGTGATCGATAAGCAGCTTTGACAGCTGATGCTTAAAGTTAGTGAGGGAGATAGGAACCTCCAGCTTCAATGATTTTTGCAATTCGTTCCAGTCATTGGCAGCAGAGAACTGGAAGGAATGGCGGCCAAAGGAGGTGTTGGCTTTGGGGGTGACCAGTGAAATATACCTGCTGGAGCGCATGCTACGGGTGGGTGTTGCTATGGTGACCAGTGAGCTGAGATAGGGCGGGGATTTACCTAATAAAGACTTATAGATGACCTGGAGCCAGTGGGTTTGGCGACGAATATATAATGGCCAGCCAACGAGAGCATACAGGTCGCAGTGGTGGGTAGTATATGGGGCTTTGGTAACAAAACGGATGGCACTGTGATAGATTACATCCAATTTGCTGAGCAGAGTGTTGGAGGCTATTTTGTAAATGACATCGCCAAAATCAAGGATCGGTAGGATAGTCAGTTTTACAAGGGCATGTTTGGCAGCATGAGTGAAAGGAGGCTTTGTTGCGAAATAGGAAGCCGATTCTGGATTTAATTTTGGATTGGAGATGGTTGATGTGAGTCTGGAAGTTGAGTTTACAGTCTAACCAGACGCCTAGGTGTTTGTAGGTGTCCACGTATTCTAAGTCGGACCCGTCGAGAGTAGTGATGATAGTCCGGTGGGCAGGTGCGGGCAGCGTTCGATAGAAAAGCATGCATTTGGTTTTACTAGCATTTAAGAGCAGTTGGAGGCCACGGAAGGAGTGTTGTATGGCATTGAAGCTTGTTTGAAGGTTAGTAAACACAGTGTCCAAAGAGGGGCCAGATGTATACAGAATGGTGTCGTCTGTGTAGAGATGGATCAGAGAGTCACCAGCAGCGAGAGCGACATCGTTGATGTATATAGAGAAAAGGGTTGGCCCAAGAATTGAACCCTGTGGCACCCCCATAGAAACTGCCAGAGGATCAGACAACAGGCCCTCCGATTTGACACACTGAACTCTGTCTGCGAAGTAGTTAGAGAACCAGGCAAGGCAGTCACTTGAGAAACCAAGGCTGTTGAGTCTGCCAATAAGAATGCGGTGATTGACAGAGTCGAAAGCCTTGGCCAGGTCGATGAAGACGGCTGCACAGTACTGTCTTGGGAGCAATTTCCAAACGCCTTAAGGTTCCACGTTCATCAGTACAAACAATTGTATGCAAGTATAAACACCATGGGACCACGCAGCCGTCATACCGCTCAGGAAGGAGACGCATTCTGTCTCCTAGAGATGAACGTACTTTGTTGCGAAAAGTGCAAATCAATCCCAGAACAACAGCAAAGGACCTTGTGAAGATGCTGGAAGAAAACAGGTACAAAAGTATCTCTATCCACAGTAAAACGAGTACTATATCGACATAACCTGAAAGGCTGATCAGCAAGGAAGAAGCCACTGCTCCAAAACCGCCATAAAAAAGCCAGACTGCACATGGGGACAAACATCTTACTTTTTGGAGAAATGTCCTCTGGTCTGATGAAACAAAAATAGAACTGTTTGGCCATAATGACCATCATTATTCACTTACCTGTACATTTAACTGTACATTTACCTATACAGTTAATTTAACCATGTAAAATATTCACTTACCTGTTCATTTAACCAGACTGTATATTAAGTAAACTATTATTACCCTCACTTATATCATACGCACATTTAGCTATTTAAGTATTTCTCTGCCATCGACCTGTATAGGTCTATCTATCTATCTATCTATCTATCTATCTATCTATCTATCTATCTATCTATCTATCTATCTATCTATCTATCTATCTATCTATCTATCTATCTATCTATCTTGTAGCCAGTCATGGTTAATTTGGTCTGTGTTTAATCTGAATATGTTATTATCCCCATACTACTATGTAACTACATGTCTCTGACCACTATACTATGTTGGTACTTGTTGGTATGTGCATGTGTAAAAGTCATGTTACTCATTCTGTATCTGTGTCTCTTTGGTATGGTTACATGCATCTTCAGTGTTCACCCAGGCAGTACAGCCTTGGCCCCTTGGTTACCACGGACTAAAGATGGCTGCTGTGTTTGTTGTTTTACACACCTCATATGGTTGACTCGTTGATGTCATGACGGCCCAGTCACTTCCTGTTATGGTCGCATGCCCTACCATAATGGCCGATTTGTGGCGCTTTTTTTCACTCTGAGAACATATTATATTTAATGATTATCACCAGCGAGCCTACAGTACAGGCTTTCCAATTAACATTCTAAGTGAGACGCCGTCCCCATTACACTGAGTAAATTGGTTTTATTGTTTTTAGATTATAATTGTTTCCGCTTTTTAAACTCCCAGTAGGCCTTGTACGCTCTCTGTCACCTCAACGTCTGGGATTAATTGGGTTGAACTGTTTGAATGTTTATGGTGTATTTTGATTGGTTAAACTAGATTGGTTAATGCTTAGTATTTACAACAGATGTGTGTCAGAGTTTTAGAGAGAGAAATCTGTGTTCCAAGGTGAGACATTTCTGAGGTTGTATCTGTCACTGATAACATGTTTTAAGGCTTTGAACTTGTGCTCTCTGCATCTGCAGTTTTACATTAAATAAATCTCATTGTTCAATATCTCTATATTTGACGTGCGCCTTGTACAGAACGTTATTGTGGTGGTCAGCTCTGTCATCACAGAAACATACTTTCAAACTGTGTGCAGTAATGTGCAGAGGAACATTTCTAGGAAGAAAACATGATGACAAATAGCACAGGGTACAAGAAGAGACCACACCCACTCAGTGATGTCATAAACTATGTTCTTATAAGGGAGGCACGTGATTAGCTGATCAGTTATAAGGATGGGAAACACCCCAGTAATGTGCTTTAATTTTCCTGAAATGTGTCTCCGCCTTTATTTCATAAGCGATCATATAAGAATGATTGCACAACATTTATTGTCCAAGACAAATTTCCCCTCTGGGACAAAGTATATCATATTTCAATGCAATTGCAGGAAAAACTTCTTTTTTTTTTTTAAATCAACCAATGTTTTTACGGAGAGGATGGTCCTAGCTTTCTGTAGATCTGTTTGATTTCTCATCTGTTGACATTGACCTACTGGAAAATGTTAACAACCGAAGTAAGCCTATCTTGCATGGCTTTGAGATACGAAGTTTACAGTACGTCAGCCATTAGCAGTGAGTCCATAGGCCTATCAACACTCCATGAATATAAGGTGTAAATCTACACATGTAACAGACATTGTTCACACAGTGTAAATCCATACCAATCCCGCCTCAGTCCAAAACAGGGCTCTGTTCAGTGGGGTGCAACGTCAGATAGAAATGCATTTTGTAGAAGATATACGTATGAAGCTCTGTGTATGAAGCTCTGTCCTATACAATAGGGAATGATTTCATACATTACATTTCTATCTGAACCAACATAACCTTTCACACTAATGAACACACCCCAGGCCCTCGTCGGGACATGAGGAGAGACCTCACTGGTGCAGAGAGAGGGGTGGTTTTGTGAACACACCCCAGGCCCTCGTCGGGACATGAGGAGGGACCTCACTGGTGCAGAGAGAGGGGTGGTTTGGTGAACACACCTCAGGCCCGCGTTGGGACATGAGGAGAGACCTCACTGGTGCAGAGAGAGCGGTGGTTTGGTGAACACTGACCTTGGTTTGACCTTGGCTTTCATTCTTAGAAACCAAGGGCTCCAAATGGCTCAGCCAATGGGTTAGTCAGGCCTTTTAAATATCCTACACCAGTCCTCTCTTTTGTCATTGAGGGTGGGGATGAGGTTAGTCAGACCTGGCTCCTGTTCATTAGAGCACACAATGGAAAATGTGTCAAAATGTTTAGCAATGAAGAAAAAACTTAAATGTTTTATTGGACCAAGTCCATGTAGTCCCTCCCTGTTGCAGACCGTTTTCTTCTGTTTGGTGACTAATTAACACAATACCAATGATGACTGACTTCTCCTAGTCAGTGTCATAACAGTTAGTCATAAGGCTCTGATAGACACAGTGTCAGCGTTGCAGTATGGAGTTCTTCTCAGTTAGGTTGACTCTGTGGTGGGGAGCCTTAACGGACATTCCACTAGGTCAAAGTATGACATGCTGTTATCACCACAGAGCAGCTAATCCAATCATATAAATAGAAGCAGGTACATAAGCAAAGAAGAGGTCAGAACATTGAACTATTAACTCAAGGTGTTATGTAGTCAAGCTCATTTCCAAGAAAGCATAGTTCAGCCAGCAGAAGAGGAAGTCGGATGTGGTTGAGAAAGTCATCTGACCAAGTGTCCTGGAACTGCAGCTCAGTGCACATTGGGGTATTATTTTGAATAACTTTGGATTGAAAAACGTTTGTCGTTACAAGTATTTTTTATTCCAACCAAAGTAAATGACTATTTCTCTCTCTGTCTTTGTATCGGTGAAGCCTGACCAATGGGGTTGCTTTCCTCCAAGCTGTGCGATCCCTGTCCACAATGTGCAGAGTCCTGCCAGGTGGCTGCAGGGTCCAGGGGGAGCTGCCTATGTGAGTGTCACCGCTGGGAGTACTGTCCTGACCGATGCTGTGACCTGACCTACCAGGTATGTCTGGATGGCTGCTTCACCTGCTGCTAACCTTTTGTACCCTCTGCCTCGGCCTCGTGCAGAACAAATCGACACCGACCTGGGACCTCAGAGACACAATGTTAATGTGAGTAACCATTCATTCATTTGTTTGTTTGTTCCTTCCTTCCATTAATTCCAATAATCCATTATCACCAGACATTAAAATATGTGCTTTGTGTCTAAATTGGCTGCTTGGTATTATGTATAAGTATTTATTGATATTAAATGGCTGAGTCTAACAATTGACTAGCTTATTTGCTTTATATGTGGTTTGTGTTGTAGATGGCATAATGGATTCAGAGATGCATTATGTAAACAGATTCACTACTACTCCTACAGAGACTAGAACCAGGACCAGACTAATGTACAACTCTACTAACAGATTCACTCCTATAGAGACTAGAACCAGGACCAGACTAATGTACAACTCTACTAACAGATTCACTCCTATAGAGACTAGAACCAGGACCAGACTAATGTACAACTCTACTAACAGATTCACTCCTATAGAGACTAGAACCAGGACCAGACTAATGTACAACTCTACTAACAGATTCACTCCTATAGAGACTGGAACCAGGACCAGACTAATGTACAACTCTACTAACAGATTCACTACTACTCCTATAGAGACTAGAACCAGGACCAGACTAATGTACAACTCTACTAACAGATTCACTACTACTCCTATAGAGACTAGAACCAGGACCAGACTAATGTACAACTCTACTAACAGATTCACTCCTATAGAGACTAGAACCAGGACCAGACTAATGTACAACTCCACTAACAGATTCACTACTACTCCTATAGAGACTAGAACCAGGACCAGACTAATGTACAACTCTACTAACAGATTCACTCCTATAGAGACTGGAACCAGGACCAGACTAATGTACAACTCTACTAACAGATTCACTCCTATAGAGACTAGAACCAGGACCAGACTAATGTACAACTCTACTAACAGATTCACTACTACTCCTATAGAGACTAGAACCAGGACCAGACCAATGTACAACTCTACTAACAGATTCACTCCTATAGAGACTAGAACCAGGACCAGACTAATGTACAACTCTACTAACAGATTCACTACTACAGAGACTAGAACCAGGACCAGACTAATGTACAACTCTACTAACAGATTCACTCCTATAGAGACTAGAACCAGGACCAGACTAATGTACAACTCTACTAACAGATTCACTACTATAGAGACTAGAACCAGGACCAGACTAATGTACAACTCTACTAACAGATTCACTCCTATAGAGAATAGAACCAGGACCAGACTAATGTACAACTCTACTAACAGATTCACTCCTATAGAGACTAGAACCAGGACCAGACTAATGTACAACTCTACTAACAGATTCACTCCTATAGAGACTAGAACCAGGACCAGACTAATGTACAACTCTACTAACAGATTCACTACTATAGAGACTAGAACCAGGACCAGACTAATGTACAACTCTACTGAGCAACTGTAACAGTGCTGTTGATGTTTTTTGCATGTATTTATTTTGTTGTTGTAATTTAGAGGTGAAAATCAATCCTTCTCTGTTGTTACACCAGTGTTGCATTAAATGCATATTGGAGAAATTCAGTTCAAGAAAAAAAAAAGAAAAAAAAGAAGATATATATATATATATATATATATATATATATATATATATATATATATATTAGCCAAGATTCTCTTATTTAATTGGCACTTATTATAGAGAAAATGCTCCTAGCTCAAAGTACAGCTTTTATGGCCCGTTACTTGGAATAATATCAAATGACTGCTGAATGAATTAAGCTATCTATCACATGCTTTGGGATAGTCGTGCAGTGTCAGACCTGGTTTTAAATGTTATTTGAAATTATTTCAAATACTTCATATGTGCCTGATCAAGCCTGTCTGGCTTAAAACCAATAGAATAGTCTCAAAATTACAAACCCCACCAATCTGGCACACGGGAGCAAACGATCAAAGATTTTAAATAGTATTTGAACCCAGGTCTGAGTAGTATGTACCTAACAAAATAATAACTCCACGTCTAAGAGAGTTTGAGTTCTGTTTCATGTCCTCTAGTCTAGGTTGATCCCGACACAATCTGCATGGCCAAGCCTTTGTGATGCTGTGGCTTCACTCCAGATTCATCCATTGTTAACGCCCAACTGCATTCCACTGATAAGATACCATATCTGTCACTCAGAGACTGACTACCATAGGGCAGTTCCGGCAAATGCCAGATGGGCTGGTCCATCTGAAGCCCAGCAAACCTGTCGAAATCGTGTTTAATGTGTTTAACACAGAACGATCAATATTTGGCTAAGACTGAGGGCCTCAAGGATAACAAATGGGCCGGTGTGTTAGAAATGCCCGGGAATGCCAGATGTCTGGTCCCAGTCCGTCCCCGATGCCACTGCGTTCCAGTGATATGATACAGTAACAGCCGGCCTATCTGGCCCAGATCCCTCCTCTAAGCCCTGTGATCCCCAAGACACACTGACAATAATGACTCAAACCTTGTCTCCTCTTCATATTCATGTATCAACAGCAGCCAGTCATGGATGGCCAAATTAGCGGCGTGGCTGGCACATTGTACTGTAGCTCAGCCAGCTAACTAGACAAGACAATGGCACTTCACTAAGAGGCACTAGGAGTGTATTCAGAGCAGTGAAGCATTCTGAATCCTGCAGATAGAAATGCAGCTATAGAGCCAGCTGACACGATTCCCTATTCTACATGATAAAACTCATATCTGTTCTACACCACAGGGGGCTGATGGGAGGATGACTCATAATAATGGCTGGAATGGTGTCAAAGACATGGAAACCATGGAAACCATGTGTTTGATGACATTCCATGTATTCCGTTCCAGCCATTACTATGAGCCGTCCTTCCCAATTAAGGTGCCACCAGCCTCCTGTGTTCTACACAATACATTTATATCTGAACGTGCTAGGATGTTGCACTGTCCTGAACAGACCCCAGGTTTCCATCTCTGCCACTAGGCACTCTCAGCCTTTGTCCCAAATGGCACCCTATTCTCTGGTCTACTTTGGCAGCGTTTAGACAGCCAGCCCAATTTTGATGTTCTTTTCCACTAATTGGTCTTTTGACCGATCACATCTTTTTTCTGCGCTGATCTGGGATGTAGCCCTGGTGTGGGAAATTCCGCCCACTCCAAGAACTGATATTTCCCTCAACCCAATCCTGTTCCTCCCCAGTGGTGGAGCCTGACAAATACACTCACCTGAAGGCAATCAGTGGTGCAGACTGGTCTTAAATACACTCACCTGAAGGCAAATATTTATAAATATTCCACCTGCAACTAGCCATGGAAATTTAGAAGACAGTCGGCGCTTTCCAAGTTGGAAATTGAGGAAGTAAAGGTTGGTAGAAAACGTACTGCTTACCATTAACTCTACCATCGTATGAACGGCTCCCCATGCTGGAACAGCTAGTAATGTCGGACGAGCCATTGATTTATTAGCTACCCCTTTAAACTGTACTCCATCTCGTTCTGTGTCCTTGCTGACACACAACCATGGTAGCCCATACAAACATCCAGCAAGCCTACCTTCTATACCTGGGGTAAGCAACCCTGTTTCTGACGTGCAGCAGGATGTTGTTCCATCTAGCAAAAAACTATTCTAGACTGTCCTTTAGCAGCTCTGCTCTGTTCTAGACTGTCCTTTAGCAGCTCTGCTCTGTTCTAGACTGTCTTTTAGCAGCTCTGCCCTGTTCTAGACTGTCTTTTAGCAGCTCTGCCCTGTTCTAGACTGTCCTTTAGCAGCTCTGCTCTGTTCTAGACTGTCCTTTAGCAGCTCTGCCCCCTTCTAGACTGTCCTTTAGCAGCTCTGCCCCCTTCTAGACTGTCCTTTAGCAGCTCTGCTCTGTTCTAGACTGTCCTTTAGCAGCTCTGCTCTGTTCTAGACTGTCCTTTAGCAGCTCTGCTCTGTTCTAGACTGTCCTTTAGCAGAATGCCTACCTGTTTTTCCACCAGGTTTTCATCAGTTCCACCAGGTCCTCTCAACCTCAGTGACAGCAGCTTATAAACCACTCTCTCACCTTGGTGTCAAATATGAAATATTTACTGCTTTGAATCTGTGGTGGCTGGTGGCACTTTAAATCAAGGAGGATGGGCTCACTGTCGGTAGGCAGGTAGCCTAGCGGTTAGAGAGTTGGGCCAGTAACTGAAAGGTTGCTGGTTCAAATACCTGAGCCGACAAGGTGGAAAAATCTGTCTGTGTCCTTGAGCAAGGCACTTAACCCTAATTTGCTCTGTAGGTAGGCCGTCATTGTAAATAATAATTCTTAACTGACTTGCCTAGTTTAAATAAAATAAAACTGATGGCATAATTATGAGCTATACTTCCCTCACCAGCCCCCACAGTATGTGAATAAAACCGGTATGTATTATTGGGTGGGGCACTGGGCTGGGACAGAGGAAAAACCTGAACACACACCCATCCTGTCTGTCTGGCATCTACCTCTGACGAGAGCTGTTACTTCAGTTTCACTCTGTCTGTGTCAAGACAAACTTAGGGAAGGAGGATTATCCACCACACCAAGAGCTGCTCAGGAAATAAGATAACATTTAGAAAACAAGAAACTACAGTTCACTTTAAGAGAGAGTTTGACTTTTTTTCTAGTTTTTTTTTTTTTATAAAGGAGTGGGAGTGTAACTTGTTGAAGCGGTGAAAGGTAAGTGTTGAAATAACAATGCTATACTTTTCCTTCTGTTTTAATTTTAGCTTAATTAACATAATGAAGCTGTGCCTCGTACAGTTCTGCACCACAGTCTTGAAAACAGACCCATTGTTCATAACAGTAAAGGCTTTTTAATTATATGAAGAGCCTTGGTCCTCCTTGTTTATTGATGACTAATGAACCCTTTTACTAAAGGACACCTTCCCTCTACAAAGATCTGTTGTATCCTAGCAGCTACAAAGTTATCTTCTCAAGCCAACAAAATCTGTGATTACAGCTATGATTTAAATGGCACAGGCAGCCAACTGGGATGTTTAAACGGCACAGGCAGCCAATCGGGATGTTTACCCCATGTATTATTGAAATTCTATGGTGTCTTCAGCTCCTAATTCCAAAAACAGTTTTAGATTTAAACAGGTCTTTGATGAAAGGACGACTGTGTAGCTAGATCTAGCAGCAGAACTGCTAATCATATTACAATTAAAATATATCTACCGTGGTAAATGTCTCTATCGTACTGTGCCTAATAAGGGTTCGAATAGGTTTAAATTCCAGTGAGGTTGACTGTGGTGCTGAGTATGTGGGTGTGGTTTAGTCCATACCTCCAGGCATAGGGTCACACCTCCCTCTGTCACTAGATGTGGTTTATGCTGTGTTCACGTGCTAGTCGGAACTCTGACATGTCCGACATGCTAACTGGTTGTAGTTATACACGTGCTGCGTTAAAAAAAATCAGCAAGTTGGAAAAACACAAGGTCAAATCATGACGTCTGTGATCTCCAGGTCGGAAAGTCGGAGCTTTAGAAAAAGAGCCCAGCATTAATGACTTGGAGTTCTGAGTTGGCCGATTGGTCGACTTATTGATATTAACTCATTTAAGACCTTTCCCTCCTCTCTCAGCGGTTACCAGACAGACATGGGCTGCTGCTTCAGCGGTACTGAGGGGGATGGAGAGGTGGATGCGAAGCACAGTGGGGACAACGGCTGTAAGACGTGCTGTCTGAAGACCAGAAACTGCCTGATGAGTGGGGAGTGTGGACGGGCTCTACAGATAGCCAACGTCTGTGCAATGTGTGGCATGTGCATCCGCATGTTTGTCTGTAAGTATTTCAAATATGACAACTTCAGGGAAAACATGGAAACCAAAACACCAGCTCTGTCCCAGTGTCCATACTAGTATACTACCTGGCCATGCATTCTGAATACCAGCTCTGTCCCAGTGTCCATATTAGTATACTACCTGGCCATGCATTCTGAACACCAGCTCTGACCCAGTGTCCACTAGAATACTACCTGGCCATGCATTCTGAACACCAGCTCTGTCCCAGTGTCCATACTAGTATACTACTTGGCCATGCATTCTGAACACCAGCTCAGTCCCAGTGTCCATACTAGTATACTACTTGGCCATGCATTCTGAACACAAGCTCTGTCCCAGTGTCCATACTAGTATACTACTTGGCCATGCATTCTGAACACAAGCTCTGTCCCAGTGTCCATACTACCTGGCCATGCATTCTGAACACCAGCTCTGTCCCAGTGTCCACACTAGCATACTACCTGGCCATGCATTCTGACACCAGCTCTGTCCCAGTGTCCACACTAGCATACTACCTGGCCATGCATTCTGACACCAGCTCTGTCCCAGTGTCCACACTAGCATAGTACCTGACCATGCATTCTGACACCAGCTCTGTCCCAGTGTCCACACTAGCATACTACCTGACCATGCATTCTGACACCAGCTCTGTCCCAGTGTCCACACTAGCATACTACCTGGCCATGCATTCTGACACCAGCTCTGTCCCAGTGTCCACACTAGCATAGTACCTGACCATGCATTCTGACACCAGCTCTGTCCCAGTGTCCACACTAACATACTACCTGACCATGCATTCTGACACCAGCTCTGTCCCAGTGTCCACACTAGCATACTACCTGACCATGCATTCTGACACCAGCTCTGTCCCAGTGTCCACACTAGCATACTACCTGACCATGCATTCTGACACCAGCTCTGTCCCAGTGTCCATACTAGCATACTACCTGACCATGCATTCTAAAATATATGTTAGTATGAACATTGGAATCTAGCGACTGTGTTATTTTGTATATTAATGCATCATGTAAGACACAATTAGCAATTTCATGTTATGGTACTACTGAGAAAGTTGGCACTAACCAGTCAGGTATACAATGTTTCATGGCATACTATAACTCCTCAATCAACATGAATTAATAAAGTTGAAATGTGGTATGTACATGATGTAATCATGTTTGAAGAAGTGATCAGTGTATCAGGAACAGATCTTATTGTCCTCCATACGTCCTCTCTCACAGAGCTGCGTCTCCATGAGGTCACACCTGCCCTCATTCCCATGGCAGCTGTACAGAGAGCTGAGAATAATTGGACAGGTATGCCACTCCCATGGGTGGGTCACCTGAAATCCAGCCAGGTTACAAAAGACACCCACCCTGGACCTGCCCTGAACCTTACAGCCAATAGGGACTCAGAATTCTGGACCCGCCCTATGCCTTACAGCCAATAGACTCTGGAGCCAAGCAGGAAGGAATTTGTAGCATATCCTGTAACTCCTGTCCTTGTGCAATAAGAAATGCTTGTTTTCCTTTTCTGTTGTAAAACATATTGAAATCGGTGTGCCCTAATGAACATGACCCTGTACTGCCTCTGTTTACGCAGAGCTCCACAGAGCCCCAGCCGGGGAGGGAACGAGGAATAACCTATGCCCAGCAGGCAGTATGCATGCACAAACACGAACACATTGTTAATGCCACCAAGTAGCCTTTTGAGAACTGGAAGATCACGGAGGGAGTCGGAAACAAATTCATACCGGCGAAGAGACTGTACCACCGGGAACACTCGGATGTGAGGGGAATTATGTTTGTAGTAGAGAGGGGGGTTCTTTTTCATGCCAAATTCAGAAAATAAAGCGGTGCTTGCAGGATGACACCAGAATGTACCAGATATAAAATATGATAATCCTTATCATAACATAGTGGTTTGGATTGAAAAGGGCTCATAGACTGAGTCCCAAATGGCACCCTATTCCCTTCATAGTGCACTACTTCTGAGGATGAAACTACTAGATCAACTGACCATTCTGAAATCAACCTTTATGACAGACCAGTAACAGTGGTAGGTTGTCCGTGTCCTCAGATGCAATCATTCATCTCTCTGTGTGTCCCAAATAGCACCTTATTCCTATACAGTGCCCTACCTGCCTGGCATAGGGTCCATAGGGTGCCAGGCAGGTAGTGAGGATACAGACTATACATCTCGCTCTCTTCTCTCTCCTGTATATACATCTCTCTGTCTCCATTCATAGACTGCACTACTGTACCATGTTGGCCTATTCTTCACTGCTGAGGTGAACCTTCCTTCTTCCAAATGTTGTATGTTTTATCTGTAAAAGCGCTCCTTGACAGTCCAATGTGTAAGAAAAGAGCTGTGCTTTGATGTTATTCTGTAGTTGTGTTGTGCCTTTTGGGGTGAATTGTCGTCATGATGCCTGTTGGGATGATCCCATTTATTGCGTTTACATAATTTGTATATTGTACATGTTGTAGCTGGGGAAGAAACTATTGGTATGGTTCAGGCTGCATCCCAAATGATTCCCTATACAGTACACTACTTTGACCGGAGCACTATGCATCCTGGCCAAAAGTTGTACAGATAGTCGGGTGCAATTTGGGACGCAGTACTTATTTTGTAGAATTGGTGTGTAGTCATCACTATGTTCACATTGTGTATTGTATTAATCAATAAAGAACTACGAAGTGTACCGCCTGGCGAAATAGTGTTTTCTATCCCCAAAAATACTTTCTGCTGCCAATTTGAGCAGTTTCTAAATTGTTCTGTTTTCATAAATCAAAGACTAGGGAAGAAACTGCAGAACATTCCAAGAAGACACACAGCAGGCAGGTTATGGGAACACACACAGACGCACAGCAGGCAGGTTATGGGAACAGACACACAGCAGGCAGGTTATGGGAACACACACAGACACACAGCAGGCAGGTTATGGGAACAGACACACAGCAGGCAGGTTATGGGAACACACACAGACACACAGCAGGCAGGTTATGGGAACACACACAGACACACAGCAGGCAGGTTATGGGAACACACACAGACACACAGCAGGCAGGTTATGGGAACACACACAGACACACAGCAGGCAGGTTATGGGAACAGACACACAGCAGGCAGGTTATGGGAACACACACAGACACACAGCAGGCAGGTTATGGGAACACACACAGACACACAGCAGGCAGGTTATGGGAACACACACAGACACACAGCAGGCAGGTTATGGGAACAGACACACAGCAGGCAGGTTATGGGAACACACACAGACACACAGCAGGCAGGTTATGGGAACACACACAGACACACAGCAGGCAGGTTATGGGAACACACACAGACACACAGCAGGCAGGTTATGGGAACACACACAGACACACAGCAGGTAGGTTATGGGAACACACACAGACACACAGCAGGCAGGTTATGGGAACACACACAGACACACAGCAGGTAGGTTATGGGAACACACACAGCAGGCAGGTTATGGGAACACACACAGACACACAGCAGGCAGGTTATGGGAACACACACAGACACACAGCAGGCAGGTTATGGGAACACACACAGACACACACAGAAATAACATCAGGAGGCGCCCCTTTGACCGAAGACCAGCAACTTCCAAGAAAGAAGAACAAAATGGAAGATGTAGTGATGTTTGCTAACCTTGCTATCTTTCATCCTGGGTTTTCGCTCCTTTTTATCTAATTTATTTTTTATTTCACCTTTATTTAACCAGGAAAGGCCAGTTGAGAACAAGTTCTCATTTACAACTGCGACCTGGCCAAGACCAAGAAAGCAGTGCGACAAAAACAACACAGAGTTACACATGGGATAAACAAACGTACAGTCAATAACACAATAAATCTATGTGCAGTGTGTGCAAATGTACACACTGACTGAATTCATTTCTCTCACCTACTGCAGCACCATGTTATCACTGTGATTCTCTGATGTACACGGGGTGGGTCTGGAAAGAGAGAGACAGAGTGTATGGTATGGTGCTGTCAATCATACTGTAAGCTACAGCACCAGCCCGTTCTTTTGGCTCCCACCAAATATACAGGTGGGGTACCATTTTATGGCTCCCACCAAATATACAGGTGGGGTACCGTTCTCTTGGCTCCCACCAAATATACAGGTAGGGTACCGTTCTCTTGGCTCCCACCAAATATACAGGTGGGGTACCGTTCTCTTGGCTCCCACCAAATATACAGGTGGGGTACCATTTTATGGCTCCCACCAAATATACAGGTGGTGTTGAGCAGTCCAACAAATTCATGCTTAATCATTGATTGACTAATGGGTTATTTGGGTCAGAGATCATTCAAATTTGATTGGACAATATGATGTGTCCTTCCACATAATAGCATCACCTTGTGTTGTGTAAATTCCAATTCTTTATAGTTATTGTATAATTTCCAATTCTTTATAGCTCCCTGAATATATTTAGCTCTGTATGTTTCAAGCAGAGACAAGATCTCTTTGTCCTCAGCAGATAAGGGTAGGGTGTAGGCAATCTCCTACCACTCAGCAGGTTGACCGTTGACCAAAGGAATGTCACCAGAGTCAGGAGACTCCCCCAGGGGTAAAGGCTTCCTGTGTACCTCCCATTTTTCGGACTTACAACTAGACATGTATTCTGTGCCAATGTTATCTCCAAATACGGAGAAAACAAGAAATAGCATCAGGAGTTTTGAGACCAGGTTGGAGAAAAATAGAATGTGCAGGAGGGGTTAACGGGTGTCTTATGAATAAACATTTCAAAACTTGTACATAAGCCAAAAACTTAGAGATGTACGGGAGTGGTTCCTGCGGGGAGTGGTTCCTGCAGGACACTCGGCTTCGTTGTCTTTTTGCAATAAAGTCTATCTTGCTTCTACAAACTCCAGAAGTGCCTTCGTTTTTAAGAGGAAGAGTTTTTCCCACTACACTTGTCACCCTGCAGGGGCTATTATCCAACTTCATCACACAAAAGAATGCTCAAATTGGTCTAAAATCACTACTATCATCATGTTGAATTATTACCAATAGAAAAACTAACTGCTACCTTAGTACCATGCTCTCATTCATTTCTCAATCCTTTCAGATGGCTGAAATGTGTTCACCTCAAAATGTCTTTCCCCAGTTTCCATCCAATCTGTTTCCTGTCCAGCTGTCACCACCTCCATGGTACTGTCAGATCAAACCCACAGCCACCACAAAGCCTCTCTCTCTCTCTCCAGTGTGACCATCTATGACAATCGGAGAAGGGACACATAATCTGTGTTCGAATATCCATACTTAGCATACTGTTTAGATCTGACCTGGTCTTTCTGGAACCAAGGTGTTTCCACCTGAACAACAGAACAAAGTACAATGAGATGAGCTACGTCTGACAGTCTGGACAGGGCAGCTGCCTAAAACTGACTGCCCTACTCTCTCACAGAGAGTAGGTGGCAGGTAGCCTAGTGGTTAGAATGTTGGGCCAGTAACTGAAAGGTCACTGGTTCGAATACCCAAGCTGACAAGGTGAAAAACCTGTCGATGTGTCCTTGAGCAGGGCACTTAACCCTAATTTGCTCCAGGGGCTGACCCTGTATGTAGGCCGTCATTGTAAACAATAATTTGTTCTTAAGGGATGATGTTCTGTAGTTATTGCTATATTTTCATTTAACTAGGCAAGTCAGTTAAGAAAAAAGTATTATTTACAATGATGGCCTACACCAGCCAAACTCAGACAATGCTGTGCCAATTGTGCGCCACCATATGGGATACCCAATCACAGCCAGTTGTGATACAGTCTGGATTCGAACCAGGTTGTCTGTAGTGACACGTCTAGCACTGAGATGCAGTGTCTGAGACCACTGCACCACTTGGGAGCCCATATATGGTGTTAGAGACCTGAGGATGACATTCTGTAGTTATTGCTATATGGTGTTAGATACCTGAGAGGGGTGATAATGAGCTGTAAGGTGTTGGGACTACAGACCTGTTAGGGGGGTAATGAGCTGTAAGGTGTTGGGACTACAGACCTGAGAGGGGTGATAATGAGCTGTAAGGTGTTGGGACTACAGACCTGAGAGGGGTGATAATGAGCTGTAAGGTGTTGGGACTACAGACCTGAGAGGGGTGATGAGCTGTAAGGTGTTGGGACTACAGACCTGAGAGGGGTGATAATGAGCTGTAAGGTGTTGGGACTACAGACCTGAGAGGGGTGATAATGAGCTGTAAGGTGTTGGGACTACAGACCTGAGAGGGGTGATAATGAGCTGTAAGGTGTTGGGACTACAGACCTGAGAGGGGTGATGAGCTGTAAGGTGTTGGGACTACAGACCTGAGAGGGGTGATAATGAGCTGTAAGGTGTTGGGACTACAGACCTGAGAGGGGTGATAATGAGCTGTAAGGTGTTGGGACTACAGACCTGAGAGGGGTGATAATGAGCTGTAAGGTGTTGGGACTACAGACCTGAGAGGGGTGATAATGAGCTGTAAGGTGTTGGGACTACAGACCTGAGAGGGGTGATAATGAGCTGTAAGGTGTTGGGACTACAGACCTGAGAGGGGTGATAATGAGCTGTAAGGTGTTGGGACTACAGACCTGAGAGGGGTGATAATGAGCTGTAAGGTGTTGGGACTACAGACCTGAGAGGGGTGATGAGCTGTAAGGTGTTGGGACTACAGACCTGAGAGGGGTGATAATGAGCTGTAAGGTGTTGGGACTACAGACCTGAGAGGGGTGATAATGAGCTGTAAGGTGTTGGGACTACAGACCTGAGAGGGGTGATAATGAGCTGTAAGGTGTTGGGACTACAGACCTGAGAGGGGTGATAATGAGCTGTAAGGTGTTGGGACTACAGACCTGAGAGGGGTGATAATGAGCTGTAAGGTGTTGGGACTACAGACCTGAGAGGGGTGATGAGCTGTAAGGTGTTGGGACTACAGACCTGAGAGGGGTGATAATGAGCTGTAAGGTGTTGGGACTACAGACCTGAGAGGGGTGATCAGCTGTAACCAAAAGATGTTGTTCTGCCCCTGAACAAGGCAGTTAAGCCACTGTTCCCCGGTAGGCCGTCATTGTAAATAAGAATTTGTTCTTAACTGACTTTTCTAGTTAAATAAAGGTTTAAATAATCAAAATAAAAAAAATACCAAATGATGTCAATAATCAAGTCAATATCAGACAGTTAATATACTACCTGGCAAGTTCAATGTATTAGTAGCCAATTAACATTAACGTTAGGTAACTAGCTGCGGTTTGTAAGGAAAACGTAGCTAACAAATTGTCAGCCAACATAACGTGTAACCAAACTTATTTCAAAAGTTACTCAACATTGTCTTAACATTTGTCATAATTAGTTAAAGCAATGAATTTGTATCTGCTCTCGTCGGACTTCAAATGCATGTTTTTTGAGAAACTAGTATTGTTGAAATATGGAGTTTTATTTGTTCACTTCCAGCTCCCCTGCACTCCCACCCTCCCACTCAATTTCCATCAGAGAGAGAGAGAGAGAGAGAGAGAGAGAGAGAGAGAGAGAGAGAGAGAGAGAGAGATAGAATTAAGTACTACCACTCTTCTAGTTACAGCTTTCCTCTGACACACACACAGACCATGAACAAGCGGGTGGAGAGGGGGAACTTCACTACACAAAATCATCCAATCAGTCTGGAGCAGGTAGCATGCAGTAGCTGTTGAGAGCAGGGAAGAGGAGGGGAGGGGAGGGGAGAGAGAGGAGGTGGTGGGTTTGTGTTCGATTGTGTTAATGATACATAGCCAAAGAGAGAGAAAAAGAGCAAGATAGAGAGAGAGTGGGATAGGGGGAGAGAGAGAGAGAGAGAGAGAGAGAGAGAAGAGAGAGAGAGAGAGAGAGAGAGAGAGAGAGAGAGAGAGAGAGAGAGAGAGAGAGAGAGAGAGAGAAAGACAGCCCATTAGAGTGTGTTTAATAGAAATCAGATCCTGGCTGTGCTCCAACACCTGCTGAGGTCAGGCTGGAGACATGTAATTAACTAATAGATTCAGATAAATTGCAGGTAAATCGCTGGGCCCTGAGAGTCTCTGCAATGGTGCTGTTAATTGCATAGTTATAACACCATGGAAATGAGATGAGGGGATAGCTGGGGAATTACTGCTAGGAATATGTTCAGACCAAGAGAAAAGGCTATATATTTTAACTCCATAAACACACACAGGCCTCGGGGCGAGCGAAGGTCACCGTCTAGGCGAAATAAGCATAACATCAAATCAAATCAAATTGTATTGGTCACATACACGTGGTTGGCAGATGTTATTGCAAGTGTAGCGAAATGCTTGTGCTTCTAGCTCCGACACTGCAGTACTATCTAACAATAATGTCTAACAGTTTCACAACATATAACACGTAAATCTAAATAAGAAAGGATTGAGAATATATACATATGTCAGGGCGGCATTGGACTAAGATCCAGTGGAATAGTAAGCTTTAAAGTATACAATATACATTAGCACACTCAGCGCTATTGCACCCCAGGGAAAAGTTTGATATTTCGGACGAGTTGAAAAGGCGAAGGCGTGGAAGTGTAAGTGTCAGGCTCTGGCCACTACTTCTGTGTGGTGTTGTGTGTGGGATCCCTAATTAGAGGCAGCTGCATTGCATTACCTCTAATTAGGGATCCTACTTATATGTCTGTGTTCCACTCCCTTGGCGTGGTTCATTGTTGTATGTTGTCCCGTGTCGAAGTAAGTGTGTTTCTGTTCAATTATATATTGCATTTATTATTTTGTATAGTCGATATCCAGTATAGTTTATTCATTCAATAAACGATGTCGAACTATCGCTACGCTGCGCCTTGGTCTCTCTACACACCCGAACGTGACAGTAAGGCAAACCTGAGTAAGTACAAGCCGGCTATACCGTCTATCACTATGGGCAATGTGAGATCGCTACATAACAAGGTGGATGAGCATGAGGGGATGGTCCGTGGACAAAGAGACTACAAGGAAGATAGTCTAGTGTGCTTTACAGAGACATGGCTGAATGATAACATCCCCATAGAGAACGTCACTATCGGAGGTTTCCAGACCATCAGAGCAGACAGGGATAGCGCTTCTTCCGGTAAGATTAAGGGAGGGGGGCTAGCTTTATTAGTTAACAACAGATGGTGTAATCGGAGCCATATTACTGTTAAGGAACAGTTTTGTAGTCCGGACATTGAGCTATTTTAACCATGCATCGCTCTCTTCAACGCTGCCCACGTTCAAACAGTTTGTGAAGTGCCCAACCAGGAATAATACAACTCTGGACTTGTTATATGCTAATGTGAAGGATGCGTACAACTCCCCTGCACTCCCTCCCCTCGGTAGATCGGATCACAACCTTGTCAACCTCACCCCACTCTACATATTCATGGTCCAACAGCAGCCAGCGACCACTAGGACCATTAGGAGATGGTTTCGGAGGCGAATGATGTCCTACAGGACTGCTTTGAGACAACAGACTGGGATGTGCTCTGTGAGGCTCATGGGGAGGACATCGATGGACTTACTGACTGCACAACGGACTATATACATTTTTGTGTAGAGAACACTGTACCCACCAGGAAGGTACGCTGTTTTCCAAATAATAAACCCTGGAGCACCAGCGACCTGAAGGCCCTGCTGAATGAGAAGAAGAGGGCCTTCAAGGAGGTGGACAGGTTCCAATTGAAATACATCCAGAGGGAGCTGAAGTTGCGGATTGCTGAGGGGAAGAGAGGGTATAAGAGTAGATGGAGGACAAGCTGAGGCAGAGCCAGGTGAGAGAGGTGTGGAAGGGTATGAGAAATATCACTGGCTTCAAAATGTCAAACAGTGGGCAGACGGAGGGGACCCAGGACAGAGCCAATTTTTTAACAGGTTTGATACTGGCCCTGTCCACCTCCCCTTCAGCTCCCCAGGCCACACACCCTCATGGCTGTCCCCCCCCTATTGCTCACAACACCTCTGTTGAGACAATCAGCGACCCCATCTCCGCCCCTGCTCCCTCTGGACTGATCCTCAACACCCCCCTTCTCCCCACCTCCCCACCTGGATTGGATTTCACCACCAACCAAGTGAAAAGAGAGCTGGAGAGATTACATCAGTGGAAAGCAGCGGGCCCTGATGGCAATATAGAATACTCACTCTCTATAGAGGAGTTCAATATAGAATACACACTCTCTATAGAGGAGGTCAATATAGAATACACACTATAGAGAGGAGGTCAATATAGAATGCACACTATAGAGAGAAGGTCAATATAGAATACACACTATAGAGAGAAGGTCAATATAGAATACACACTATAGAGAGGAGGTCAATATAGAATACACACTATAGAGAGGAGATCAATATAGAATACACACTATAGAGAGGAGGTCAATATAGAATACACACTATAGAGAGGAGATCAATATAGAATACACACTATAGAGAGGAGGTCCATATAGAATACACACTCTCTATAGAGTAGGTCAATATAGAATACACACTCTCTATAGAGGAGGTCAATATAGAGTACACATTCTAGAGAGGAGGTCAATATAGAATACACACTCTCTATAGAGGAGGTCAATATAGAATACACACTCTCTATAGAGGAGATCAATATAGAATACACACTCTCTATAGAGGAGGTCAATATAGAATACACACTCTCTATAGAGGAGGTCAATATAGAATACACACTATAGAGAGGAGATCAATATAGAATACACACTATAGAGAGGAGATCAATATAGAGTACACTATAGAGGAGGTCAATATAGAATACACACTCTCTATAGAGGAGATCAATATAGAATACACACTCTATAGAGGAGGTCAATATAGAATACACACTCTCTATAGAGGAGATCAATATAGAATACACACTATAGAGAGGAGATCAATATAGAATACACACTATAGAGAGGAGATCAATATAGAGTACACACTATAGAGAGGAGGTCAATATAGAATACACACTATAGAGGGGAGGTCAATATAGAATAAACACTATAGAGAGGAGGTCAGTATAGAATACACACTATAGAGGGGAGGTCAATATAGAATACACACTCTCTATAGAGGAGATCAATATAGAATACACACTCTCTATAGAGGAGGTCAATATAGAATACACACTCTCTATAGAGGAGATCAATATAGAATACACACTATAGAGGGGAGGTCAATATAGAATACACACTCTCTATAGAGGAGGTCAATATAGAATACACTATAGAGGAGGTCAATATAGAATACACACTATAGAGGGGAGATCAATATAGAATACACACTATAGAGAGGAGATCAATATAGAGTACACTATAGAGGAGGTCAATATAGAATACACACTCTCTATAGAGGAGGTCAATATAGAATACACACTCTCTATAGAGGAGGTCAGTATAGAATACACACTATAGAGAGGAGGTCAGTATAGAATACACACTATAGAGAGGAGGTCAATATAGAATACACACTATAGAGAGGAGGTCAATATAGAATACACACTATAGAGAGGAGGTCAATATAGAATACACACTATAGAGAGGAGATCAGTATAGAATACACACTAGAGAGGAGATCAATATAGAATACACACTATAGAGAGGAGGTCAATATAGAATACACACTATAGAGAGGAGGTCAGTATAGAATACACACTATAGAGAGTAATTGTTTGCTGTGTGCATTTGTCTTCTGAGTGAGATTTTGAGAATTAGTGTTTGTCCTTTTTCCCCAGTGTTACTGTGATCCTTCTGTTACCGTTTCTCAGTAAAGTATTATGTTTATCCTGAACCACTGAGTCTAACCTCACCATGTCACAGTGTTGTGGAATATCCTGTTCTCTTCTATTCTATTCTGTTGTGTTGTGTTCTATTCTATTCTGATGTGTTCTGTTCTGCTGTGTTCTATTCTATTCTGATGTGTTCTGTTCTGCTGTGTTCTATTCTATTCTGATGTGTTCTGTTCTGTTGTGTTCTATTCTATTCTGATGTGTTCTGTTCTATTCTGCTGTGTTCTGTTCTGTTGTGTTCTATTCTACAAGTCTGTGTGTAAAAGTGCTGCATGGTCAATCCGACATCTACATTGGCCCTGCAGCATTTAGGGTGATATGGCCTCAGCAGAAGTCAGGGCATTCATACATACATTTTGCGGAGCAGTGCAGAGCTGTTGTGAAGGAAGTTGTCAAGAAAGTGAGTTTGTGTCTATCAAGGACCTCCCGCCCCCCACCTACTGTCAACCAATCATATCAATGCAGAGCTATACGGAGCCCTCTGCATTGTTACATTATTTGGGAGGCGCACGGCGATGTGTTACAGAACTCAAGTTGGCCTCTGCGTGCGTCCGGAGGCGCCGCATTTGCGTCACACCCTCTATACGGAGCCTACGATCACATTTTCGGATCAAGCACACATTGGCTCTTACTCTACAAGCCAATCTGATATTGTACTGTCTGTCCATAGACTGATCCTCATCACAGTTGTGTGATGACTGAGAGAGAGGCCTTATTTAGAAGTCGCTGAAGCATGATGTGTTAGTCTTATTGGTCTTGTGTCAGCAGGATGGGATTGGTCTAGTGTACGTTATAATAAGTCTCTTCATATTACTATGGATTCAGATCAGACGTTTGTCATCTGCCAAACCTTCAGTCTGATTGGACCAGCTCATGGCTGTGTCCTCAAATGACACCCTATTCCCTTCATTGTGCACTACTTTTGACCAGGGCTCAATTTACTGTCTTAGAATTAACACAGCTACTTCCGAGTAGCTGATTGCTTATCTATGAATATATATGATTAAGCATTGGGCTCTGGTTAAATGTAGTGCACTATTTGGGTTAAAAGGGTGCCATTTGGGCCGTACATGTGGTTTTTCTTAATCATGGCCCATCAACCTCAGTGGCAACAGTTTCTCAGATATCCAGATTTATAAGGGTTTCACAATCACAGATAAGCTTCTCGGAAATAGCTTGACTACGTCTTCATTTTATAATCATAGATAAGCAATCTGCCACTCCGAAATAGCAGTCTTCATTCTGAAAAGCCCCTCTGCCAGTGTGATGCTAGGCTGTAGCTGTTGACGTGGCAAAGAGCCGCTGAACCCTGGTATAATTGCTCACTCGGGCTGAGAGAGGTCCATTAATCAACATGAGTATGGTGCTCCAGGCCTCTGCTCCTGGGCCTGTGGCACAACACTAACCTGTCTCTACAAAGGCCTCTATCTGCATGTGGCACACAGTCTAACCTGTCTCTAATCTCCAACTTCCAGTAAGCTGAGAGAGGTCTATTAATCAACATTAGGATGATGCTCCAGGCCTCTCCTCTCCAGGCTTCTCACCTCATGTCCTCGACACCCATAGCACACGGTCTAACCGGCCTCTAATGTACAACCTCCACTAGGCTCTCTCCCCCTGGTAGACAACACTAACTTGCCTCTAACCTATATATCTTCTCTATCCCCTAGAAGACAACACTAACCTGCCTCTAACACTCTAACCTGCCTACAATATCTTCTCTCCCCTGGTAGACAACACTAACCTGCCTCTAACACTCTAACCTGCCTACAATATCTTCTCTCCCCTGGTAGACAACACTAACCTGCCTCTAACACTCTAACCTGCCTACAATATCTTCTCTCTCCCCTGGTAGACAACACTAACCTGCCTCTATGCTCTCAGGCGAATGCTTAAAGAGAGAAGAGTAGATCAGATGTGAGGACACTGATAACAGGTACATTGTAGTCTGACACTCACTCTCCACTACTGCCTGAATGGCTGAGTGTGCACAAAGTGATGCTCTAAGTGAGTGCCAAATGAAATGGGTATCTATCTCATTACTCTTCTCTCTGCCAAACTTTCACAGCAATCTGTACAGTTCTTCCCCCAGGGGAGCTATGTTTGTCTGTCTGTGTGTGTGTGTGTGTGTGTGTGTGTGTGTGTGTGTGTGTGTGTGTGTGTGTGAGTGTGTGTGTGTGTGAGAGAAAGTGTGTGTGTGTGCTCGGTTGACAAATGAGGAAGTGAATTGTGAGGCCGAGGAGAGGATTGATTCCTGCAATAATGCATCAGCTGCTGTGTCTGTCTGGGGGTGGAGGAGGGTGACAATGTTATCATTTTCTGTAAACAATGGAATTGATGCAGCTAGATCACTTTGTCTGCATCCCAAATAGCACCCTATTCCCTATATAGTGCACTACTTTTGACCAGGGTCCATAGGGTTCTGGTCAAAAGTACTGCACTATATAAAGAATAGGGTGCCATTTGGGATGTGGTCTTTGTCTCTCCAGAGTGAAATCCATTACAGAGGAGTAGGGGTAATCTCGTTAGAACACCACTCCTGGCTTAGATGAATTTATCACCCGGGGAATCACCCTGTTGAACTATGAATAAAATGCATAAATTCTTCTTCTATTTTTGTTGATATCTTCCGCTACCCAGGAAGCCACACCTCTGGGGATGTATTCATGTTGTCTGCTTGAACAGGAACACGACTGCAGGAAATGTTATTGTGTGGAGAATTGCCTAGTTTTCTCTTCTGACAATACATCCACACGCTTCTCATAACCTCTCACTCTCTCCCTCTCTCTCTCTCTCTGGTGTGGAAAAAACACCTTCAAACACCTTGTTCATTGTTTTCTATGACATACAGTACCGGTCAAAAGTTTGGACACACCTACTCATTCAAGAGTTTTTCTTTATTTGTACTATTTTCTACATTGTAGAATAATAGTGAAGACATCAAAACTATGAAATAACACATATGGAATCATGTAGTAACCAAAAAAGTGTTAAACTAAATAGATGTTATATTTGAGATTATTCAAATAGCCACCCTTTGCCTTGATGACATATATTTTGATTTGTTTAACACTTTTTTGGTTACTACATGATTCCATATGTGTTATTTCATAGTTTTGATATCTTCACTATTATTCTACAATGTAGAAAAACCCTTGAATGAGTAGGTGTTCTAATACCTTTAACCGGTAGTGTAGATAGCAATAAAAACTGTACCATAGAGGCACAGAATAAGTTAAAGGAAAAACTCAAATAAATGGAGGAACTTATTCAAGATCAAGTGTAATATATTTAAAAAAATAAAGCAAACTGGATGGAATATGGGGAAAAATACACAAAAAATAATTTTCTGAAACTTGTTACAAATGACGGAGTCACCCATGATTCACCAAATTATATTTTGAAAGATGAGGCTTAAAGCATATGTTTTAGGTCCAGTCTTCTCCATCTCCTCTAACCAAAGTTAATGTTTTTCTATTAATAGTGTCAAATTAACAGCCATACACAAAGACTCATGTGAAGGCCAAATTACAGAGGAGGAACTTCTTGATGCAATTAAAGCATTTAAGTCCAGGAAAACTCCAGGGCTGGATGGCATACCAGTTGAGGTAAACCAAACCTTTTTGTATGTACTCAGAGGACCGTTATTAGCATGTTTTAACCACTCCTATAAAAATGATAGATTATCAGACACTCAACAAGAAGGTTTAATTTCATTATTACTGAACGAGGAACCAAGTGGTAAATATAAAGATCCAGTCCATTTAATAAATTGGAGGCCCCTTACACTTGTTGTGATGCAAAAATTCTAGCAAAATCCATAGCGCTTAGAATTAAAAAGGTATTGTTGGATATTATTCATCCTAATCAGACAGGTTTTTTACATGGACGATACATTGGAGATAATATAAGACAACTATTGGAAGCAATATACCACTGAAAAATAAGAGAAACCAGGCCTGGTTTTCATAGCTGACTTTGAAAAGGCCTTTGATAAAGTATGACTGGAGTTTATATATAAATGCTTGGAATATTTTAATTTTGGAGAATCTCTTATACAATGGGTTAAAGTTATGTATAGTAACCATAGTAACCCTAGGTGTAAAACAGTAAATAATGACTACTTCTCAGAAAGTATTAAACTGTCAAGAGGAGTAAAACAAGGTTGTCCACTATTGGCATATCTATTTATTATGGCCATCGAAATGTTAGCTATTAAAATCCGATCCATCAATAATATCAAGAGCTAGAAATCCAGGGATAAAAACCAAGGTGTCATTGTATGCTGATTGTCACGGAGCCTTCCGTGGTCACGCCTCCCTTCGGGGAATCTCCAGTACGTCACTCCCATTCGCCGACCTATTAGCCACCACCGTGATTCCCCGCAGCTGTTCTGCATTCCTATCCATGGACTCCATCATTACGCACACCTGCTCCTCATTACCCGGCTATATAGGGTTGGGGTTTTGTGTTGTCTCTTGTGGATTATTGTTATATTCATGTCATCGTGTTGTCTCAACCCAAAGTGGACAAAAAGTAGTGAGTAACACTGAAATAGATTAATACTGAATCAGAGATAAACCAAGCAGTACTGCATGTCCTGTGTGTCTGCACAAGGGCCAGACTATTAGGATAAACTTCTGATCTCTGAAATTACTTTTAAAAGATGCAGAATCTTCAGATCACACATTTCTAATAAAAAACATTGACATCTTTCCATCAGTCATCAGCATCTTCTGTTCATGTGTGGTATTCTGCTCTACTCTACTCTGATACTTCCAGCCTTCAGCAATCACATGAATAGATATGATCAGAGAGAGAGAGAGAGGGAGAGAGAGTGAGAGAGAGGGGGAGAGAGAGAGAGAAAGGACTGTAATCAGAGAGAAGTGGAAAGTCAAAATCACTGTATTATATGTTAGAAATTAAACAGAAGCAAAGACAGCAGTGTGCATTACCAGCGAGACAGACAGACAGACAGACAGACAGACAGACAGACAGACAGACAGACAGACAGACAGACAGACAGACAGACAGACAGACAGACAGACAGACAGACAGACAGACAGACAGACAGACAGACAGACAGATAGACAGACAGAATGGCTTGGGTCATATGGCTCAGCATTCTACTGGCTGTTCTGATCAGAACCATCCGTACAGACTAGATAATCAAGAAAGAAAGAAAGGGAATGCTATATCTTGTTAGAAAGGGATGTTCATGATGATTACTGTTTAATGTTCAGATCCTCAGTCGGAGAGTCTGCTGCCGTGGAACTCATCTTACCCACTTGATACTTTCACCGTGGCTGCAGAGTTTAGGGATCGACTGGAATTGGAGAATTCCAATGAATTTCCATTGATGATGGCAATTTGCATATACTCCAGAACGTCATAAAGAGTGATCAGATGAATTGCAATTCATTGCAAAGTCCCTCTTTGCCATGAAAATTAACTTAATCCCCAAAAAACATTTCCACTGCATTTCAGCCCTGCCATAAAAGGACCAGCTGCCATCATGTTAGTGATTGTCTCGTTAACACAGGTGAGAGTGTTGACGAGGACAAGGCTGGACTCTGTCATGCTGATTGAGTCAGAATAACAGACTGGAAGCTTTAAAAAGAGGGTGGTGCTTGAAATCATTGTTCTTCCTCTGTCAACCATGGTTACCTGCAAGGAAACACGTGCCGTCATCATTGCTTTGCACAGGCAAGGATATTGCTGCTGGTAAGATTGCACCTAAATCAACCATTTATCAGATCATCAAGAACTTCAAGGAGAGAGGTTCAATTGTTGTGAAGAATGCGTCAGGGCGCCCAAGAAAGTCCAGCAAGCGCCAGGACCGTCTCCGAAAGTTGATTCAGCTGCGGGATCGGGGCACCACCAGTGCACAGCTTGCTCAGGAATGGCAGCAGGCAGGTGTGAGTACATCTGCACGCACAGTGAGGTGAAGACTTTTGGAGGATGGCCTGGTGTCAAGAAGGGTAGCAAAGAAGCCAGTTCTCTCCAGGAAAAACATCAGGGACAGACTGATATTCTGCAAAAGGTACAGGGATTGGACTGCTGAGGACTGGGGTAGAGTCATTTTCTCTGATGAATCCCCTTTACGATTGTTTGGGCCATCCGGAAAACACCTTGTCCAGAGAAGACAAGGTGAGCGCTACCATCAGTCCTGTGTCATGCCAACAGTAAAGCATCCTCAGACCATTCATGTGTGGGGTTGCTCTCAGCCAAGGGAGTGGGCTCACTCACAATTTTGCCTAAGAACACAGCCATGAATAAAGAATGGTACCAACAAATCCTCCGAGAGCAACTTCTCCCAACAATCCAAGAACAGTCTGGTGATGACCAATGCCTTTTCCAGCATGATGGAGCACCTTGCCATAAGGCAAAAGTGAAAAAAACTATGTGGCTCGGGGAACAAAACATCAATATTTTGGGTCCTGATCAGACAGACAGATACAGTCTGTCTGTTGTATCTGTCTGTCTGCTGTATCTGTCTGTCTGCTGTATCTGTCTGTTGTGTCTGTCTGTTGTGTCTGTCTGTTGTGTCTGTCTGTTGTATCTGTCTGTTGTGTCTGTCTGTCTGTCTGTCTGTCTGTATGTCTGTTGTGTCTGTCTGTCTGTTGTATCTGTCTGTCTGTCTGTCTGTTGTATCTGTCTGTCTGTCTGTCTGTCGGTCTGAATTACATAAGTATTCAGACCCTTTACTCAGTACTTTGTTGAAGACCCTTTGGCAGCGATTACAGGCTTGAGTCTTCTTCTGTACCATGCTACAAGCTTGGCACACGTCCCAAATACTCGTGTGCCAAGCTTGTAGCATCATACAAAAGAAGACTGCAGATCCTCTCAAGCTCTGTTCGGTTGGATGTCGAGCGTCTGTCTGTCTGTCTGTCTGTCTGTCTGTCTGTCTGTCTGTTGTATATGTCTGTCTGTCTGTTGTGTCTGTCTGTTGTGTCTGTCTGCTATATCTGTCTGTCTGGTGTATCTGTCTGTCTGGTGTATCTGTCTGTCTGTTGTGTCTGTCTGTTGTATCTGTTATACCTGTCTGTCTGTCTGTCTGTCTGTTATACCTGTCTGTCTGTCTGTTTGTCTGTCTGTTTTATCTGTCTGTCTGTTATACCTGTCTGTCTGTCTGTTGTGTCTGTTTGTCTGTCTGTTGTGTCTGTCTGTCTGTCTGTCTGTTGTACCTGTCTGTCTGTCTGTCTGTTGCGTCTGTCTGTCTGTTGCGTCTGTCTGTCTGTTGCGTCTGTCTGTCTGTTGTACCTGTCTGTCTGTTGTACCTGTCTGTCTGTTGTACCTGTCTGTCTGTTATACCTGTCTGTCTGTCTGTCTGTTTTATCTGTCTGTCTGTCGTGTCTGTCGTGTCTGTCCTGTCTGTCGTGTCTGTCGTGTCTGTCGTGTCTGTCTGTCTGTTGTATCTGTCTGTCTGTCAGCAAGGATTTTGTGCCCAACGGTTTCTATGGCACAAAACACCCTGTAAACACAGGCAGGCACACAGACAGACAGGTATAACAGACAGACAAACAGGTATAACAGACAGACAAACAGGTATAACAGACAAACTGTAAAAAAGTTAAAATTCAATAAATATTTGTATTTTTGAATTATTATTATACATCGTTGGGATGTTAAAACATTTTCAGTGTAAACTTGAACATCTAAAACCACATATAAAGTATGTGTATAATATTTGAGAACTAAGAATCACCAAAATAAAACCGAAACAGTCAGGGGAATTAAACAATTCCCAAAACAATGAATTCAACAGTATATTGATTTTGTTATTAAGTTTGAGCAAAATAAAACAGCATTAGCCATGGCAAAATGCATAGAATTGCAGGAAACTATATTTAAAACTGCTAAATGTTCTCTCAGCTACATGACAGAATATGTAGAATCCCTGGAAATTAGCTTTAAAACTGCAACAAAAACAAATTACCAAGATGGGGCCCTGAAATAATTTTCAAAAAAGCAGCCGCCCCCAATTGCCATGCCCGCCTACCACCTAAGCCTTTTTTGATCCAGAAAAACCCTGGATCCTCTGTGTTGCCGAGGTATTATTCTCTCCTGCTGTATAGACAATTGGACATTATTCCAGCAGGAAGACTTACTGCATTCCAAATGGCACCCTGTTCCCTTTATAGTACTCTACTTTTGCCCAGAGCACTATGGACCCTGGTCACTATATAGAGAATAGGGTGCCATTTTGGAGAAGTCTATGTGTTTAATTAACCGCTGTCTTTCCATTCCATTGATTTCCATTCATAATCTTCTAATTATACAATTCACTGCGTTTTAAACACGGGGAGAAAAAACGACTTTAAATGCAACGATTAGAGCCCGTTGAGGGATATCATCAGATTTAGAGAATAACGTAGCCACTGTTGCAGACAGTATGTTCCACTTCATTCCTTAACATGTCTTTATCTCCTATCACAGCCATAGGTTCCTGGCTCCTATCAGACAAGCCACTTAACATGAGAATGAATCAGAGACCTTGTCCTTATTGAGAGGCTCTGCCATTATCTGGGATGGCTCTCTACTGTGTTCTGTCCTCTCTGTCAGCTAAGGAATACATAACATTACCTTACATTTGTGTGTCTCCTATCCGTCTGACTGACTGGTGTTGCATTCAAGTGTAAGATATCTAGAGGCTAGCACTCGACTAGATCTTGTGGTGTATTTAAAAAGGGATATTGGAAAAGTTGTCAAACAGATGCCAATATCTGTACTGTATTTTACACACACACACACACACACACACACACACACACACACACACACACACACACACCACACACACACGCTAGGTGTGAACTTAGATTGATTCTACATGAAAGGGGCAATCAGCAGTTGCTACATCACATACATTTGTAATATTGTACCCATAGATTTTTGTAGAATGTAACTTATAAATGCTTAGTTTAATGATATCAGCTTGTTTCGCTCCAATGTTGGTAAACAAAGTAAATGTTAACAAACACTATTTAGCCTCAAAACATGGTTACAACTATAATGTTGATGTCATGGATGGTCAGTCCTTGCATCCATTGCTCTGTCTATGAATTTGAGAGTGGTTACATTTCTCCAGGCCCATCCCCTAGCTTTTTACCGAACCAGGGGTGGGGAGGACACTTTATTATTGTTTCAACTGCTGATTGGCCCAACAACATTGTAAATCTCTGCTATGGTATTATGGCTCAGACGAGACATCTTCATTTACATAAAGTATATGTCATATAATTTCATACGATCTTCTTCTCTCAGCAGACAAATGGTACCCTATGGGCCCTGGTCAAAAGCAGTGCACTGTATTCATCCATATAGACAGACAGGAGGAGGAGATGGGCCCTGGTCAAAAGCAGTGCACTGTATTCATCCATATAGACAGACAGGAGGAGGAGATGGGCCCTGGTCAAAAGCAGTGCACTGTACTCATCCATATAGACAGACAGGAGGAGGAATGTCTAAAATACAAACACATAATCAATCAAATGTATTAATAAAGCCCTTTTTACATCAGCAGGTCACAAAGTTCTTATACTGAAACCCAGTCTAAAACCATCAAAAGCAAGTGATGCAGATGTAGAAGCATGGTGGCTAGGAAATACTCCCTAGAAAGGCAGGGACCTAGGAAGAAACCTAGAGAGGAACCAGGCTCTGAGGGGTGGCCAGTCCTCTTCTGACTGTGCCGGGGGGAGATTATAAGAGATCTTCAAGATTTTCAAATGTTCATAGACGACCTGCAGGGTCAAATAATAATCACAGTGGCTGTAGAGCGTGCAATAGCCAAGCATTCAGAGGTCGAGAGAGAGGGAGAAACTATTGACATTGTAAACCTCACACCAAAGAGTTGTGTGGAGGAAGCTATGAGAATGGAAAACACTGCTATCATCAATGACTACGGTTGCATAGTCAGATTAATATAATAGTTAGTTTAACACGTTTACATTCTTTGCAAGAAGAATGTCGATAATAATCCTGTTTCCATGGACACATCTGAAATCAGGCTACCTGAAGGGACTTTAATAAATGCAGAAAAATCACCCGTCATAATAAACGTTCTACCACAGCGACCGTGTTATTCAGCGACCGTGTTATTTTTGCGAGTCCTGTTTGATTCTTAGTTTGGACATTTGAATTTGTATTTGAAAAATATTTCTAAGATCAGTGTTCATAAAATCACTTCACTCGCGCATAAGAGGGAGGCTTCTGCTACCGGTACACCCTCGTGCTAGGGCTCTTATCCATGTGTGTGTCCCAAATAGCAACCTATTCCCTATACTGTACAGTGTACTATCCATAGGGCTCTTGTCAAAAGTAGTGCACTATATAGGGAATCGGGTGCCATTCGGGACACCATTAATCACAGAAGGCTTAGTCACCATGCAGCCTGATAGGATCAAACATTGACACATGAAAGAGAAACTTTCTCCACATCTAATGTTGTCGACTAAGCAACTAGATACTCATCAGAACAGCAGGTCCTCTTCACTATACAGTATTATGGAGTCAGCTAAACAACTAGATACTCATCAGCACAGCAGGTCCTCTTCACTATCTTATGGAGTCAGCTAAACAACTAGATACTCATCAGAACAGGAGGTCTTCTTCACTATACAGTATTATGGAGTCAGCTAAACAACTAGATACTCATCAGAACAGCAGGTCCTCTTCACTATCTTATGGAGTCAGCTAAACAACTAGATACTCATCAGAACAGCAGGTCCTCTTCACTATACAGTATTATGGAGTCAGCTAAACAACTAGATACTCATCAGCACAGCAGGTCCTCTTCACTATCTTATGGAGTCAGCTAAACAACTAGATACTCATCAGAACAGCAGGTCCTCTTCACTATACAGTATTATGGAGTCAGCTAAACAACTAGATACTCATCAGCACAGCAGGTCCTCTTCACTATCTTATGGAGTCAGCTAAACAACTAGATACTCATCAGAACAGCAGGTCCTCTTCACTATACAGTATTATGGAGTCAGCTAAACAACTAGATACTCATCAGCACAGCAGGTCCTCTTCACTATCTTATGGAGTCAGCTAAACAACTAGATACTCATCAGAACAGCAGGTCCTCTTCACTATACAGTATTATGGAGTCAGCTAAACAACTAGATACTCATCAGCACAGCAGGTCCTCTTCACTATCTTATGGAGTCAGCTAAACAACTAGATACTCATCAGAACAGCAGGTCCTCTTCACTATACAGTATTATGGAGTCAGCTAAACAACTAGATACTCATCAGCACAGCAGGTCCTCTTCACTATCTTATGGAGTCAGCTAAACAACTAGATACTCATCAGAACAGCAGGTCTTCTTCACTATACAGTATTATGGAGTCAGCTAAACAACTAGATACTCTTCAGAACAGCAGGTCCTCTTCACTATACAGTATTATGGAGTCAGCTAAACAACTAGATACTCATCAGAACAGGAGGTCCTCTTCACTATACAGTATTATGGAGTCAGCTAAACAACTAGATACTCATCAGAACAGGAGGTCTTCTTCACTATACAGTATTATGGAGTCAGCTAAACAACTAGATACTCATCAGAACAGCAGGTCC